>VDFB02271358.1:660979462-661486502 GCA_007258455.2 Sequoia sempervirens
TGCTAAACTCAAATCCTAATCCTGAAGAAAATAAACACATGAATTGTATTCCTCTTGAATTGAATGTTTGTGATTCCTTGGAAATTTAATAATTTTCATTTTATTTTGGATTGCACTGTTTAAAATAGATTAAAACCCTTGAGTTTTACTTGTGAATTCCTTTACTCTCTAGAGGTAAATTCTGTAGTCTTGCATTCCTAGATAAATCGCTTGTACTCTTGTATTTGGTTGATGACTTCAACAGTATCCTACAACATTTGGCTCGGCTTCTCAATCTGGTCTTGTATCCTTGGCTTCTAGATCTCCCTGTGTCTTGCATATTCTATCAATACAGGCATGGTTGCTTCCCTTTTTATATAACTTTCTATCTTTTGCAGTCTTGTATAGAGTTACATATTTCTTCTAAAGTCAACCTTGGTTCTTCCATGGCCAATACACTAGTTGTAACCAAACATTACTTTATTTTATTTCACTTCATGCTAGCTTGGGTCACTGCCCTATCTTTCGTACTATGTTCTTTTAGTGAACGCTATATCAAAATTGTTGCAAATATTAAACAATGTGAAGTACAGGCATTGGATTAAATTGTATCGAAGTAACCTTGTAGCCTTATTGCCGTCACCTCTTAATTCACACTGTAACTTTTGACATTTGATAGTGAAATGTATGCATGCTTAAACATTCGATGTAAGTTTTATTTTGTCTTTAAGTTGTGATTTGTAAGTAATCTTAATGTGTGTCTATTCTTTATTTTATACTGCCGATCCGAGCTCTCAGAGAAGTCATCAATTTCCCCTGTCATATTTGTAGATTGCTCCTTTATTATTGTGGATAGATGACACTGTTACTCATAGTTGGTTGTAGGACATCTTTATGCATGTATAGAATATCCATTGCAAGACATTAATTTCAGGCGGGGATCTGTTTGTTGACTAGAAATTGGTGTATGAGCATTTAAATATTTATTTTAAACCATCGATACAAGCATTTAAAATACTCATCAATTCCCTTTATTATTCTGGTTGTAGATTACTTCCACACAAACTTCTGCATTGACATTCTTACTTACATCAATTGATTCATGATCTCATTGCTAGTTGTCAATTATTCTTTTATTATCAATAGTATTCTTGAGTAAAATTGGAAGATATCTAACCTCTTCTCTTGTGTGTGTTGACTGGTATTTTCTTTTGCATCCACCTGAATCATGAGCTCTCTGGAAACAGGGATATCAACTGCATTTTGTAGGAAACTATTTTCAGTGGATGGCGTGAAAGAACCATGTCCATTTCCTGTACCAATGCCACAACCAATTTTGGGTTTTGATCACTTCCTCATCTTTATCATTGGCGTTAAATGAGTTTGCAACATCAGTGTATACTTTGGAGTTAACTCCAGTTGTATTTTCAGGTCATTATCCTTAACAACCTCAATGTGAACAAGGAGTAGTGAATAATTTTGAATTAAGAAGATGCATCATTTTAGAGCTTGGCCTGCAACGATGGAGAGCCTTGAGGCCCAGATAGCTCACACACTTAGTCAACTAATAGGTGTGATTGAGTTGGTTTAGAGTTTCCTGATATGATTACTCTTATAACCATGTATTTCCTTCTAAGGTTTCATCGATTTAAAATAAATGGTGTGCCTCTTGGAGGAAGTGAAGGAGCCATGATAGATTTCTAGTGTTGTCGCTTAGATCAATAAATCTTATTGCATGTTACTAGTCTTTTGTGTATTAAGTCTATGCAAAACATTGCAGTCCCCTAACTGGTTATATGAAGTTATATAATTTCTTAATCCTAAATTCTCATATTCAACATCCTTCATCCTCTCGTTAGTGCATAAAAGCATGGATGATACTCTCATTCCATCCATAAGGAAATCTTTGATAGTGCTCATAGGACATCACGCATATTTGGCCTTGTACCTTTAAATCGGCTGGGTGGTTGTACCCGATTCACCCAAGATCTTGTAGATACCATATATGGGTACTAGTATAGCATCATCTATTGTATTAACCTGAATCGCCTATTTATAGTGTTTCTCGGATGTTGCCAAAACGTTAGCAAACTACTATGGTTTAATTTGTATTTGGTGATAACTTTGTTGCAGATTTAGGAGAAACAAATCTCAAGTTACTTAGAAACTCTAGATAATTTTCTAGTTGTCCACACAATCTCCAGTAGATCATTGTTTAGCAAACCGTTAGTGTTATGTATTGAATTTTGATTCTATTGAAGCTCGACTTCATGAAACTATGCATGGTAAGAATTAAATTGGGTTAGAATTCTCTTAAGCATCGACTGTGAATGGTAATGTAGGTGAATGAATGAGAATTAAATTGAAAAGGATGAGTCACGAGTTGATAATGGGGAATTCAAGAATTATAGGTGTATCGTAACACGATTATTTATTTCGTTAAGAGGTGATTGTCTCATTAAGAGCTGGGTGTATGTAGAGAATCTAAGGAGTATGTGATTATCTCTTATAGAGTAGATAGTATGGTTACTTAATAAAATTAGATTGATTGGGGTATTTTGCATAGGTATAACACCTAAAGTGCAGATTGAATGGCTATCTAATCTATTTAGAAGGGTTCTCATTTAGAGAGTTAAGGGAAAACCTATATTCTAATGATAATTAGATGTTAAAGTTGTTGACATGATAAATAATGATTATAAATGGAGATAGAGTATATGATGTATTGAGGATTGTAGTTTAATCATAAATATTTACTTTAGATATACATTGTCTTAGATTAATATTTGAATAATATCTTATTTATTCTTAGGAAAATTGGCTTTGAAGTTGGGAAGTTAACCAATAGAAAAATATTTCTTGATTCATAATTAGGATGATTTGATTAATAAGAAGATTAAGTTATTTTTCTTGTTAAGTATAAATAATGATACCTATAAGATTACTAGTTGATGGAATTAATTCATCGAGTATTTCTTAATTACTTAATTGGGATCGTGTAATTAGGTGTTGAGTTATGTGGAAGAGTCAGAAATTGAAGTTAACCTTCTTGATGTTAAGTCTTTTGAGTTAAGTGATTGCATTGTAAGTTCAATATGTATTTCATGATTCCTTTATTAGTTTGAGTTGGTTGTATGAAGTTGTGTAATTGGGTATTGGAATGGCTTCCAGAGGATAGGGTGATGTGTTCCTTAATAGGGACTTTGCTTAACTCGATATTGGAGAATTTATCTTGGTTATGTTTATGATGGCAATTTTCCTTACACATTAAATTTTCCTTTGTGATTGGTCTTATGGAACTTGTAAGTAAGAGGGATGATTCCTCGCTTTGATATTTGCTTGAACCTTGAGTATGTGCAAGTGGTGTTATTTTCTATTTCATTGGCATTATTTTTTTCTATAGGGGAGTGGCTTCCAATGGGGTTGGTACATGAAGGGGTGCCTAGATAACCCATGTGGAAGTTTTGTAAATAAGTGATAACATAAAATTAACTAGGGGGATTGGGTAGCTATAACATTTAACAAGATAAGTCAATGCCTCGCTCAGGTTCAAGCACTTTTTTAGGCTTGAGGTGAGATGGGAAGGCCTAGAATGGAAAAATCAACTGCCTCATCTCCATGAGAGGTATGTTTATTCCGCATAAGTTGGCATGAGGGGTCAGAGATCGGTAGAGGCTACTAGGATAACCCAGGATGGGGCCGGGGCCTAGGAAGATCTACCTGGATAACCTATGACCAATTATGTGATGACACTTCCCCTACTGCAACCATGTATCTCTTTGTATTTGTATTTACTCCTATGGATGTATAGTCTCTATCATTTGTTATTGCTCTACTTGCGCATGTAAGTCATCTCAGCCTTGTGATGTCTTAGTCCTTTGTCTATCAGGGATGGTGGGGCCCTTTGTTACCTCCTAGCACGGGGGGTGGGCCTTTGGGTCCATGTGGTTGGGTGGAACGTGTATCGTTCTCCATCGGGTTCCCTTCTCTTGTACATGTCATGGTGACTTCACTTGATTCGAATACTTCTACACTGTATCTTCTCTTGGAATTTGTGATCCTTGTACTTTTATTTGTACTGTATCTCAATTATGTATCATGTTGTTGAACACTCCTCACTTGTAACTAGGAGACATTATTGTACTAAATGTAAATGTAAAGATGAAACTAATGTAACTCTATTATGTGATGAGATATGTATTCAATGATATCGTTCATGTTAAGTGGTATGAATTTAATCAGTTATTCTTGTATGTTTAATTTATGGTTGTATCTCATGGGTTACTTGATTATATGTTATGTGTAGATGTAATGTTTAAATGATGTTAGATTTTGGTTATTATTAAGCTTTATAGTTTAGTTAATTTTTTATGATGGGAACTACGTAATGCAGTCGTGCACCCTAGAGGACATAGGATAGTAATTAAGTTTATGTTCAATTATAATCGTGTAACATTACACTCTAAAAAAATAAATCTATTTTTTGTTGGTTAGGTGTTGTCCTCTAGGGTTCACAGTGGGGTGTTATAGATTTTGTGTTTTGAAATGAATGATCGAGATTGCATAGTAGAATATCCTGATCAACGGTTCAAAACCGTTGAGAGGAATTAGATGGGAAGAATTAGTGGATTTTGATTACATAATTGGTGTGATTGATGAAATCAATTTGAGTGTTCAATGGAATTAATTGAGGAAATAGATTGAGCTTTCAATCAGATTGAAGAATAGATGAATCAATTAGAAAATAGATAAATCAGTCAGCCCATCAGAGTGAGCAATTGGTGGACCGTAATTTGCTCAATTATAAAATTTGGTGAAGGTAATTAATTAATTTGAATTAATTAATTAAGCATTTTTAGCTGAATGTGCAAGTCTTGTTTGACTTTTGTCAACAAAGTTGCATTTGTTTGTTTTGATCTTTTTGAATAATGTTTGAATAATTTATTTAATTATTCAAGTTCAAGGGAAAGTGATTTAATTAAACTATTAAGTATTAATAATTTAATCGATTTGGGGGAATAGGGTAAATTAGCGACATAATTAAATAATTGATGTTATTTAATTAATCAAGAGGAATAAAGTTAGATTAGGAATTTATTAAATAAATGAAATTTATTTAATTAGTCAAAAATGATGAAAAAGTGAATTAATTAAATAATGTAATATTATTCAATTAATAGAGTAAATTAGGGTTTTTGATGTAAATGATGTGAAATGTAGTGATATTAGATGATAATGATGTTGATGATGAGAAAATGTCATTTAGGATGTATGATAACTGTTAAGTCATTTTTACATGTCTACATTTTCCCCCTCTTTGAGACAAAGTATTGGTTGCTTTGTTTCAAAGAATTCGATGTTAAGATCAAGATTTGAAATTTTTTATATGCCCCACTGTGCCCTAGCGGTCAGTGGAATGATGATAGGATGCTGGGCTGCCCCTTCAAGAGGTTGGCTGGAAAAAGTCATTTTCGGGTTGGGCTCACGACAATGTTTCATTTAAGTTTAGATTTGTAAAGGATGAAAAATTAAGCCTATAGGATCCTAGTTGATAGTTCAAATGTTCCCAGGAGCTCCTAATTTCAACCTAGGAGGGTTTCCTAGGTAAACAAAAAGGGTTTGGGGGGTTAAAATAGGTAGTTAGGGTTTAATTTTCCTCATTTGCATTTTGAGCCTATAGTAATTTCTTGCCTTGCAATTTCATGATTTTGCGATTGTTGAGGTGCTATGGAGAGGATTTGAGGAGCCCCGCATCGCGCAGATGTGGTTCGTGAGTTCAAGCGGCCTGCTGGGGTCGACACCGGTATGTACCCTTTCCTTTCTTGTTTTCGTCTTTTCATTTTTTAGTAGTTAATGCATGAAATCTTTTTAGGCGTAAGCGGTAATTTTGTGCTTTTCACGCATTTACATCATTTTTGTCGCTTTTGTAGTTTATAATTGTGCCACTATTGATTTTTTAGTTCGCACTTGACATAAATGTTCACTTTTGATATAGGTTTTCGCTTTTGTTTTTGCTTATGCCTAAAATTTTGGATTTTACTTTCTTCGGTTGAAATAACTGCATTTGTGAAAATTGTTCGCTCTTGCTATAATTGTTCACTTTTGCTATTCTTACCGCTCTTGAGTTTCTTTACCACTTTCGACAAAACAGTGATCGCTTTTGACTATTTTTATAGGTTTTTCCAACAAAGTCACCGCTTTTGTCAAAAAGTGACCACTTTTGACTATTTCTAAATTTTTGAGTCAGTTTGTTTGCAATCTTAGGTTCAATTTGTGTTTTCGTAGCAAATTTTTAACATTGTGGGTTGAATGTTTGTAGGTAGATCTCAAACTGCTTTACTCGAGAGAGCAATGGTCGTGTGTGTTGTTTAATTTGATCACTGGCTTTCATGAGCTGGAGTGAGATGTGCTAGACATTATGGATTTGAGACATATATGTTACATGCCAGTTATTAGATGCCACAGAGCGATGATGACCGCTCTCGTTGATAGATGACACTCTGAGTAATCATCCTTTCACTTGTTGACCGGTGAGGCCACCATCACCTTAGAGGATGTGTGGTAGATTCTTTGTGTTCTGATCCATGGAGAGCTCATGACCTATTCAGTGTGACAGGGTACACGTGTTATGCACCAAGTCCTTGGTGTTAAGCATCTTTGAGTTCGAGAGTCAGAGATAGAGTTTTCTCTGTTTGTTGGAAATTCAAACCCAGTTTCATTAGTTCTATGTACTTTGGTCTTAGGGCTTGTTGTTCTTGATCGGTGAGGCAGGAAGTTTTCCACTGGTTGGGGTGTATGCATTGAGAAAATGTTTGAGCATGGTTCCAAATATGCATTGGGACCATGTCTCCTTGTACATATTTATAGACATGCATGCGGTCATCTATCATGGAGGTAGTTCCATTTCTACTGGTATGACATTGTTGCATGTGTGGGCTTGGGAGCATATCCTAGTCACCAAGCTTGATGGTATTTTGGATCAAGCTCCAGAGGATCCTTATTCTTACCGATATGGTGATTTCCTTCACTACATGTGGCTTGGATAGCTACATTAATGGTTTCATGTGATTGATGACATGCCTGGTTTTTTTTGGAGGTCATGGTTGGATTGCGATGCATGGCATGATGAACAAGAGTAGCTCCTATTTTGCAGAAAAAATCGTTGGTTGATCGATCGTGTACATTCTTTGCTTGAGAGATATCTGCTCGATAGATTTCTTTGCTAGTTTGGTGAGAGACAAATCCATTTTGGAGATGATTATCATGCTCGTTATAGTAGGACTACTTGAGAGGTACAAGTGTGGGATTGCAAGCCAATCGTGATGCCACTATGGCATAGTTTAGAGCACTTGCCCCATTTGAATGGGAGTGGCCTATTAGACATGCATATCTTGGTACCACACCTGATTATGATCATCGGTGGGCTCTATGGATCCATCTGAGGTTCATAGATCTTGTTGGTGCTATACTAGTAATGGGTAGAGAAGGTGTCACCAGTCGGAGAGGCGAGAGACAATGAGTCTGGATCGCTATGGAGCAGCTAGATAGGACAGGCAGCAAGATGGATAGGATGATCCCATGGAGCAGGATCAGGCACATGGTCCTCCTCCACCTGGTGATGCAACAATGACAACACAGATAGTACAGTTGATGGTTGCTTGACATGCAGAGGCTGTGCGGAAACAGGTCGTTGAGGCATAGGTGGCAGTATTAATAGCCAAGTGAGATACACCTAGGTAGGAGAGAGATGACTTAAGGGCAGAGCAAGACATTGAGAGTGGGTGACATCATGCCACTGAGGCATACGTGCAGGTGATTACAACTGAGAGGGATACCCTTAGGGTATAGCATGATGCTCTTAGAGCAAAGAAGGACCAGTATATGAGAGAGGCTACTTAATTTATTTAATTATTCAAGTTTAGGGGAAAGTATTTAATTAAACTATTAAGGATTAATAAGTTAATCGATTTTGGGGAATAGGGTAAATTAGCGACATAATTAAATAAGTGATGTTATTTAATTAATTAGGAGGAATAAATTTAGATTAAGAATTTACTAAATAAATAAAATTTATTTAATTAGTCAAAAATGATGAAAAAGTGAATTAATTAATGTAATATTATTCAATTAATAGAGGAAATTAGGGTTTTTTATGTAAATGATGTGAAATGCAATGATATTAGATGATAATGATCTTGATGATGAGAAAATGTCATTTAGGATGTGTGATAAGTGTTAGGTCATTTTTACATGTCTACAAAACCTCAGTAAAAAGTGCATTTTTGAAAGGAATTGGGGGGACAATTTAAAAGGGTTGTCAAACTTGTGAGAGTAGATTATCATTATTTTGTGTTTCATTTTCTTATGGAAGAGATAAAATAAAGTTTGGATGTTTTTTTTCATGGAGAAGGAACATCAAGTTGCTAAGGGAGAGGGTGTTAGCTTTGACATAGGTTCCTATCACCATTCTTATGCATAAATAAGGGAGGAAAAGTTGTGAATTGGCTCCACAAGTTGTAGGCTAAGTGCACCTTCGTTGCAAGCTATATTCAACTGATAACTAGTTGAAGGAAAGTTATCACTTCAATTTTCCTTATTTTGGAAAAGGTCATTTCTTGATATAAATAAATGTTGAATATTATTGGTTTTGAAACTAGCAATGAGATAGTAGTGTTTGTAGACTCCCTCATGCATGAATCTTTTCTGGTTTTTTTTTTAAACTCCCATACTGAGATACCATGTCATTTTGGGTATACGGAAAATATTTGTTCCTTAAAGTCAAATCAAGTGTTCACACTAATGAACTCTCTTTTACAAAGGCAATAGCTACAAAATATTTATGAGACTAGTCACTTATTTATTATGAGTCTCTCTTTGTATTCATAGTGTAAAGGGATTGTTTTCTTGCCAATTTGAAAGCCTCTATTGAATGCAAATAATTAAATAACGTTCTTTAATGAGCACATGATAAGCAATTACCAAGCCATTGTTTCCCTGAGGGTTTTGAGCCAATTTTGTAAGAATGAGAGTAAAAGATGTGGTAGAGCAACTCTAAGCACAACTAGGTGCTAGTTATTGTGATAATGCTTATTGGTTTGAGGAATAGGTTTTCTTGTTTTACTATTATTGAAATATTTTGTGAATGGGAATGGTATCTTGAAATGAAGTCTTACTTTTTTATTATTTTGAACGGTTAAACCGCCCAAGGGTTTTATATTTAGTAGAAAACCACCCAAAAAGGGGTATTTTGTGTACGATATATTTTAGACTACAATATGACCAGTTAGGTCAAGTTTTATGCCTTTGTCAACAAGGAATGCCTTAAGTCAAAATTCTGAGAGTAGACACTCTCTTAAGTTAGTATACTTCAAACTAGTGGTAGCTTCCAAGACCAGGTAGTTACATTGAGTAGCTTGGGAGTTTGAAGAGTAAAACTAAACCAAATCAGTTGAGTTATGACTAGAAAGTCAAGTGGTGTTGAGTAAAAGTCTTCTTTGTTATTATTCTTGGGTCGAACAGTCAGTTTGTAGTTGAACCCCTAGAGGTTAGATATGTAGACTGACACATGTACATTCATGACAGATCAATTTCTTAATTGGCACTGATTTGAGGGCATGGCCACTTCTAGTTAGGAAGGTGTGTGAGGGATTGTTGGTCCATGGTTGGAGGTAAAGCACCTGGGTGATGCTATCCCTCTTGTAGATGACATGCTGAGTCTTGGAAGATAGAAAGTATCCAAATATGGGATCTTAGACCTTGTTTCTTTATGTTGCTATATCTTATTTAAATGAAATCATTTATTTTGAAATGCATAAAGTAAAATATGAGTACTCTTTTCAGTTTGAAAAGCATGATTAGATGATATGATAAATCTATGTATATTCAATTATGTAGTTGCATATTCCATTTTGAAAAGAAAAATTTCATACCTCATTTTACTTATGATGTTAGTTATTAACTGCATGGTAAATAAATCCTGATAATTTGTTTTTAAAAGGAGGCGGTTATTACACATGGTATTAGAGCTACTAATTTTAACACTTAGACCTATAAGCTCACTATGTAAGTTAGCATCCAACATTAAGTGACTAATGTTTGGGAAACCTTGTGCTAGAATGGTGAGAACTAAAATGATCACTAGGAAATCTTTTGTCGACAATGAAAGGTACCTCAAAGCAAAGAAAGAGCGGGAGGCTCTTGTTAAAACCATTGAGGGAACCAACGTCGATGGAGAGGCTTGGTTGAGTGACACGGGAACATTCACTAATATAGTAAGCATGTTAAGCAAGAAATTGAAGAGTTGAAGGAGGATTCCAATGCCATTGCTCAAATACCTGTCGCTAACTCCAAAAAACCATCTCCTTCATGGAAAATACTAAGAGAATGTAGTAACACAAACCTTCTAAATAAACCTAAAGGGTTGGGAGAGCACTTGCATGTGCATCCACCACCTGAAATAATAGTAATAAGTTCTAATGAATTTGAGGGATACACCCCTCTCGCCCATGATGAATAGTCATCTCATGATGAAATTATGCAAATAAATAAGGATGTTTTGTATCCAATTGTTGTTTAATAAAAAAAAGTTTACAAACATGTGTTCAAATCTCTCTCTATAATTTAAAATGGAATGTGCAGTAAATTAATAGATTTGCATGCATAAATGTGATAAATGGAAAAATAATTAAAAACTTTAAACTAGAAACTTCTGGTAAAAGCCTAACTCCAAAATGGTGCGAACCAAGAGTAATCAAGAAAAAAGTTAGGAATTTGGTCAACCCTTTAGGAATCTAGAGGCTAAGTTAGATCAAATTTTGGCCATGTTACAAGACACAAGGAAAAGGATCAATACCCTTGAAGGAGAGGTCAGAGGTAGACCTTGAAAAAAAACTACTTTTGAAGGCGAAAATGAAAAATTGCCATGTTCATACTACCCAAAGCGAGCATGGTGAAACCAAATTCGAATCTAGGTCGCATAAAGCAAAGAGGGACCAATTAACCAAAGAATTTTCTAGGTACATGAAGAAAGTAACTCCCCCTAAGTTTGATGGTACATTAAGTGGAGATGTTGTAGAATCTTGGTTAACTGAAATGGAAAAGTATTTTGAGATCCACAACTATTCTGAAGTAACCAAAGCCATCTAGGGGGCATATCAATCATCGGGAGAAGCATCCACATACTGGATGAATAAGAAAATAGAGTTGGTTTTGAGCTCTCTGAAGCTAACTTGGGACGAATTTGTGGCCATTTTTAGGTAAAGGTGGTTACCCCAACTTTATTTCAATCAAAAGCTCACATGTCTCCTCAAATACGTCCCTCAATATCAAAAGGATGAGTGGTTTAGAATCTGAAAGTTTATAAAAGGATTGAATTCCCAAATTGGCGGAGAAGTGGATGTACATGGTCTGACCACAATGGACCAGGTGTATGAAAAGGCCATTAAGCAAGAATAGAGACTCAAATCCATGTCGACTTATAGAGAAAGAAACTGTAAGAATTATAACTGGTCCCAATCCTCACAACCTTTCAAGAGAAGAAGTGATAGGTAGGATTTTCATAAGATAGGTGACAAGGGTTCATGTGGAAATGGAAACGAGTCTAGAGGGGACAGAAGAAATGGTGGTAATAATAATAATAAAGAAAGAGAAATGGGGAAAATACAGGAAAGCCTACTAAAAGGCGGGGTCCTCCAGGAGGATGTTTTTCATGTGGTGGTGACCACTAGGTAAATTTGTAACACCCCTCCATTTTGGCTCTTTTATCGACAGTGTTCTTTGTATGTGGTTTATGTTTATGCTTTGGCTTTGGAACTTGGTTAATATTGGATCGCGAACTGTTAAGCGATGCGTATGTAATATTTTAATGTGATGGTATTTTACTCTGATGTTATCCTTATGGCATGCTTTGGATTAGCTTAGCAAATATTTGATTTAATGATGTTTTATGTTGTTGATCATATCATTGATGTTATAATCGTCAATTAGTAATTGTGTATTGGTGAAGGGGACAGGATTGTATCACTTGCTTGTGAGTACCCTACAATTCTGAGATTTCCTCTTCACAGTGTGTTTGATCATATTATATATATATGCATGTTCGATGTACTCTTTGTTCGCAGGTTGACAGGTACATGACATCGACTCCACCTGGTTCACAGGTTTGAGCATGTCCAGTGACCAATGGTAATCGATTGGGAGATAGTAGCTAGGTTTTCCGTGCCAAGTCGTCACCCTAATCATAGTGTGTCGTCGGATTGTTGTCAAGTTTGTTGTTTTAATTTGGTCCATTTCACCTTGAGTATTTATTAGTCCCTGTCGTAAGGTGGAGACTATTGTTTTCACCTTCGCTTTTCTGCATTAGTGCTTCTCGATCATCGTGTAAGCATATAAATATACCGTGGTTTCCTAAAGTTTGCGAAGTTTTGATTTTGATTTTTTGATTTTTGTTATTTTTCTTTTTTTCTTATTGGCTCCTCATATTTTGCCAGTGGTTTCCCGTATTTTTGATTAAAAATAAAGAAAAAATTCTTTTCCACCAATCATCAACGAGCAGGGGAAAAATGTAAGGTATTCGTAATGTTTCATTTTCATTTTTAGCCTCTAATATGCACCGCACATGGGGATTCAGTATTTCTCATGCCTGAGAAATTTTTGAGCAGTGTTAGGGTTTCATTTTTCTTTGGCAAGGTCAGCATGTATTTTATCGACAACACGACACAATTTGTACAGAATTTTTAGGTAAGGTTTCAGTGAATTTCATTTTTGGAATCTTTATGTTGTCAGATCATTTTTGTTGTGTTTATTTCATTTGAGAAACAACTTTAAAGCTGTTGAACCTTTGTCACGCCATTCCTGAAAACAAACTTTAACTTGCACCCAATATTTTCGTTTAAAAGCCTACAAATTTGTTGTGTTCAACTCAAGAATCATGCTCACCTGCGTGCATTGGAAAGACGTGAGATTGCTCCACATTCTGCCCCGACGCTTTAAGCCGCTTAAACGCACCCTTGACTTCAATCATCCGCCCGAGGAGCCGTAAGAACTCGAACCGACAATCTTTTGTTCTCCTTTGCGCATCGTTGATAAGCTCTATATTTGGCCATGGGATATATTTTCCAAAACTGGCACAGAAGATTTAACCTGCTCGTCTAACAGCTCGGTTGAATAAATTGCTCGGTCCGCCGCAACTAGGGCACGAATTGACGGGTAAAGACGGTGCGGTCTCTGCTTAATAGTGATCGAAAAACTAGAAATTTGAACGCCTCTACCTGGGTAAACCTCCAAGGGCTGCCCGGTCTCCGAGAACGGTATTGGAGAATCTTCCCTTACTTGTCTTCTAAGGGCAGGGTGGGCGAGGGGCTAGCAAATTGGAATTCTGAAGCATTCGGCAACATTCAGTTCACATGTGATACAAACACATCTTTTGTCATTTTACTTGTATATTCTATCCATAGCGAGGGCCAAACCAAGAGCCTAAGTTACATGCCACGGTCGTCCTTCTTCTCAGCCTTGCCCAATAGGGCATTCCACCTAGTCTCTGCAAACACCCCCAAAATCAATACAAATAAACCCTACCGGGAAAAAGAATACGTAGAAAGAAAATGCACTAAAGCATAATAAGAATATATAAATAGGGACATATCGTACCCCTTTCCCAAACCCAAAAACACCATGAACCAGCACAATGGGGACCAATTCATGGCCCTAAAAATATGGGTTGCTACCAATATCCATGCTACTCACATTGGATTCTACAATATTAGGTTTACTCGCATTGGATTCTAGAAAGGGTAATTTCTTTACCTAAAAGCACTGGCTGAATACTATTGAGGAGCACAGTAAAGCCAAAAAAAATTGAAAATTTATCATTTGCTTCTATAATTATCTCAATGCAAATACACAAATTTGATTGACACATGCTGTCAAACTTCATGTGCCCACTCTATGCTTCCACATATTGTATAAATGCCTATCAGGGTAGTTGCAACTATAAAATTTGACAAGAATACGCCCTCCTTTTCTTTTGATAGATGCCCATATCCTATTCCAAAGCCCCCATTTTGGCACTGGCAGGTAGGATGCTGTGGACAGTTGTTGAATTTGGCTTAACATCTTCCAATTGCATTTGCTCAAGAGCTTGTTAAGCCTTTTAGAAAGTTGATTTTGTGTATATCCTGCAATCTTGGCATACAATGGGACCACGTTGCTTTGAGGCTTTCCATCAAACAGTTCAATGCCTTGTTTATGCTTCTGCATTTTGCATAGATGTCTACTAGAGCACTTCCACAATGTCTTGGCCAAAACACCAGCCTTGGAATAGAACATGGACATTTATCAATGCATTTACTATTTCTTTTCTCTATATTCAACATTTAAAGCTTCGTGCATTGCTAAATAGTCACTGTACTAATGAATAGTTTCAATACAAGCTTTGTTTTAGTCAAATTCATTGACAATAAAATTTTGCTTTTGTTTTATAGGGTTTGGGCTACTTTGAACTTGTATTAAAGGATACTGTTACAGCTTTTGCACTAGTGCTGATGAAGGTGAGTAATGAACTATTAAAGTTGTTTCTCTTTAACATCCTCGCGAAAAATGCAACATATTTTTTTGTCATTAATGAAAATTTTAAGCTTATGCATTGTTAAATAGTCTCAATACAAGCTATGTTTCATCAAATGCCCGGTTCAATAGTATGCTAACAAAGATCCCTCTAAAAAAACAAAGACTCTCGTATATTTTCAATATTAAATTACAATGTACTATTTCTTACAGTTTTTTACAATGTCATTTTTTCTAATATATATATTTTTTAATTTTCAAAACAAAACAGTAAAATTCATACAATTTTTTTATATTTTGCCTAAGAGAACAACTTTGAAAGAAATTACGATTTATTTAGATTGTTTTCTTTGATTCTAAATAAGGGAGAGCATCTAGTAGTTGAGCAGCCTAACTTTGTGCTTTTCAAAATCCTATGTGGAAATTTCAAATCTTCCCAATTTTTTGCTGCAGCTTACTTGGCTAGTCTGCTTCTTATAACTAAGGTTTCAGGGCTGCATCATCAAATATGATGCCACATCAACATGCTTTTCAACTATGCTAATAATTTGACCTGCCTTCTTAACTACAAACCAAAATTTTAATACACTCAAGCTAACCCTTTACCAAATTTCTTTGGCAGGGACTCTAGCTGCACACAGCTCTTGTTTAATTTCATATTATAAAGGTTATTAAATGGCAGGTGTAGTTAAAATGATGTTTAAATGTATCTACTTGCAATGTTGAAAGGTTATTTATTTCATTGATTAATTTGATTTAATTAATAAAATTATTTTTAGTTTATTGATTAATTAGGTTAATGGTGACAAATTAAATGAAATAGTTTTTTTGGCATTATTGTATATTAAGATTCAAATTTGAAATGAAAATGGAAATCATATTGGATATTTAAAGTTAAATTAAAAGAAAAATAGAAATGTGTTTTACATTTCACTTTTTGAAATTGTAGATAAAATTAATTCTTTGCAAACTTGGAATTCTTTTGTTTAAAAGAAATTTTCAAAAATGCATGAAATTTCAATTTGAAAGTAAAATTGTTTTAAATTTAAAAAATGGAAATATCCTCCAAAATGTTCAATAAATTTAGTGGGTGCGATATTTTAGGGGTTTGACCAAAAATTTGGGGAAGTTCTATTTTAGCATTTTCTATTTCATATTATTGGAGTTTTGATTTTTGGTGGAGAGTTTTGATGTGGATGGATTTGGAGTTGAAGAAGAGATTTGGAATCACCATTGTTAAGTCTTCAAGCTTAAGGAGAAAACACCAGGTTCTTCTTCATTTTTCTTTTTCTTTTTGGAATAATCTTCAAATTTCATTATGTTGTTTGATAATCTTTAAAATGCTATTTGGATTCAAAGAAAACCCATGAGAAATGAATTCAAATCTTGCAAACTGCTGTTGGATTTAGGAAAGAAAATCAAAACAAGAATTACACAAAGAAAAATAGGAAGAAAACCAAAAGAAATGTGTTTATCAAACTGAAATTTGAACCAGTCATGGTGTTGCCTAATTTATTTGGTTATTGCAAAAATTTGTTGTTCATTTGCACAAGTTAGGCTCGAAATGAAAATCTAGGTATATATTTACAAGAATATATTATGCTTTTAATTTTTGTTTTAAAAAAAAAAAAAAAAAAAATTGTTGTTTTTAAAAATAAAACAGAAATAGAGTTTTTATGCTCTGTTTGTGTTTTTTTATTCTGGGTTTGATTATTTTTCTTAAATCAAAAATCATTTTTTTACAAAAATAAATGAATTTAAATAATATTTTATTTAAGGTTTTGTGGAGGGGAGGGCCGTAGCCCTGCACCCCCCACGGCGCCCTTTGGGAGGCGTTGCTCCCACGCAGCACCCCCCATTGGGAGGCGTTGTGTGGAAGCAGCGCCATTACCTACAGGCAACGGCGCTGCCCACACAGCACCCCCCATATGGGGGAGGCTGTGTGGCAGCCTGGCCACTCCCTTATGGGAGGGGCCCGCGCCCATAACTTAGGTTGTTTTTTTTAATTAAAATTAAAATTTGTTTTTTTTTAAATATTATTTTAATATTATATATTATATAATAATATATATATTATATATATAATATTATTTTAATATTTAAATAATTTTATTAATAAGTGATTATTTATATATATACATTCTATATATATATTATGTATATATATAGTGTGCATATATGCACACACACACACACACACATATATATATGTAATGTATATATGACTTGTGTATTTTTAGATAATTTAATCAATTGAATGTAAATAGAAATATGTAAATGCATATATATGAGTTGTATATACATGATGTATATATTTTCATATATATATATATATATATATATATATTAATCAATGTGGGTATTTAAATATAGTTAATTATAAGCTGATTATTTCCCTATTGTAGTTGAAATTTAGTGGATTGTATAATCAAATGTTTTATTTTAATAGTGGACTTATATTATTTTGTGTATTTGGGAAATAGGGAAATAGAATATTAGTTTAAATTCTTCAATTGTGCAATCGTAATTTTTATTACCCTGAAGTAGTGCAAACCATTTTAATTATTTATACTTGGTTATATACGTTATGTCTTGTTTGACTTGGATTTAGGAAATCCTAAAGTAGGTGATTAAATCGTCAAATTGATTTTCTTTATGTAATCTCCCTCTTTCGTGTTGATGGGAAATTAGAGTAAATGTTTTGAAGTCTTCCATATAGGGGATTCGTTTATTGGTATGGGTTGTCATTGTGTTAGTCAACCTCTGTTTTGCCGTGAGAAGTGTGTATAGTTACACCATGTTGTTTCACACAGTTTTCATGAACGGGAATGGTTTGTGCCTCCTTGGGAATAGGAGAGGGTCATGTGGTTGTGCCTCCTTTGGAAGGAGTGGGGTTTGTATTTTGTTATCCTCCAGTGTTTGGAGTGAGTTTCCCTTGTTCGTTGCCTCAGAATTGGAGAGGTCATCTTATCTAGTTTACCCATTGGATTGTGGTTTGTACTATGGTTGTGTTGTAGATAGGAGAGTGGCTCTTTGTGGGGGTCTGACACACAAAGGGGTGCCAGGGTAACTCACCTAGGGTTTAATCAAGTGATAATTTAAAAGAATTAATGGGGAAATTTCACACTAATAAAGATAATGAATGCCTCTCTCATGAAGCATGTGTTTGTTAAGGCTTGAGATGAGACGAGACGCATAGTTTTGCATGAGGGTCCGGCAACCGGTAGAGTCAAGCCAGGGTAACCCAAGATGGGGGTCTGGTAGCCTAGGAAGGTTGAGCTAGGGTAACCCATGGAAATTTATGTATGACACTCTACCTACGTTAGTAGTCAGTCAGATATTGTGTGGCGTACAAATGATGTTCATGATCATTGTTCTCTGGAAGCATTGTAACTTTGTGTTAAGTGATATTGTGGTTGTAGTTGTTTCAGTTCAGTTATGTTTTTGCCTATGTCTAGAGGTAGATGGTCTTGTGTTGGATTCCTTGTTACTATATCCTAGCACGGGGGGTGATCCTTTGGGTATCACACGGTTGGGTGGAACGTGCACCTTAATCTGTTGGGTTTTTTGCTTGTTCGTGTGGACGAGATTTCTAGTTGGAGAGCTCGTGGGTTCCAATATCTTTTCATGTTTTATTCATTTCAGTTAATATTGTAATTTTATTACCCCTCATTGTTATCGAGGTGGAAATTGTAATATGTAATCATACTTATTGGATGTATCTCATTCGGGGAATGAGTGTTGTAATCATGTTGTAAATTATATTATTGGAATCATGTGGTACTTCGTATTCTTTGATGTAAATTATTATGTATGGAATGTATGTGAACCTAAATTTTTAAGTAATTAAATGTTATGGTTATAATTCATGTTTCTTGTTTGGGTTTAAGTAACTCAGTCTCGTAACCTTAGGGGATTGGTTGGCAATGGTTAGTGAACTTGCATGTTAATTGTTCTTATTTTAAAAAAAAAATTAGTTTGTTTGTGTAGTAAATTGCAACTTCCCCTAGGGTTGTGTGGCGGGGTGTTACAAAATTAGTGTCCCAGCAAGGCACTAGGGCATCAATCCCGAGGGAATCCTTTGCTGACACAGGAAGCTACCTTTTAGCAGAGGATACATGTAGCTTTGGACAATTGGCAGGCGAAATACTAAATCATGCCTATCGAAACTCCAAGTATTTTATTTGGGGTACCTGTTATAGTTTTAATTGATACTGGTGCTATTGAGTGTTTTGTTTCTCCTAGATTGTTAAGTAAAATAACTAGAAAAGTTGGATACATGGAGAATTATTGGTTAGTAGAATATGCAAATCAGTCAAGAGCTCAGGTGGAGAAGTGTTTGTTTGAGGCTAGGGTTGAGTTGCTGAGTTTTTCAATAGAAGTTAAATTGTATGTAGCCCCCTTAGGTTCCTATGATGTCATCTTAGGAATCAATTGGTTATGGATCCATAGAGCTAAGGTTGAATGTTTTGCTAAGACAATAGAATGCTTAGATGACCTAGGAAATAAAGTGTTCCTGCAAGGAACTTCTAGAGAGGTAAAAATAAGGCAAATATCTACCTTGCAATTAAAAAGGGTTAAGTGAAGGGGATGTCAACTCTTTGTAGTTAAAATGGAGGAAGTAGACGAACCAAAGGATAACAAAGAATTCATATTCTAGGATTATTTAATTTTCTATGAATCTCAAAAAATCCATGAGGTGGGAGATGGAGGATCCATGGATTAGGAAAGATTAGACATGGAAAAATATCCTTTTCTCCAAAATTTTGAGGATGTATTTCCAGATGAATTTCCTAGCTTACCTCCCAAAAGAGCTTTTGATTTCTTCATTGATATAATCCTGGCATCAGAGCCAATATCCAAAGCTCCTTACCAGATGACTACCACTGAATTGATGAAACTGAAAGCGTAATTACAGGAATTGTTGGAAAAAGGGTTGATAAGACCTAGTGTCTCACTGTGGGGAGCATCAATGATTTTTGTTAAGAAGAAAGATGGCACACTACGATTGTGCATTGATTACTGCATGCTTAACAAAGCCACAATCAAGAACAAGTATCATTTCCATGTATAGATGATCTCTTCGATCAAATGCATGGGGAACCGGTTTTCTCCAAGATCAATTTTTGATCTGGGTACCATCAACTAAGACTCAAGGATGAGGACATCCACAAAATAACTTTTAGGACTAGGTATGGGCACTATGAGTTCACAGTTCTTCCATTTGGACTAATGAATGCACCTACAACATTCATGAACCTAATGAATAGTGTATTCAAAAACTACCTAGATAATTTTTTTCTCATCTTCCTCAACAACATATTGATATACTCCAAGAATGAGGAGGAACATATGCAACATTTGTAGTTTATCCTTTAATGGTTAAGAGAGCATAAGTTATATAGGAAGCTATCAAAATGTGCATTCTTCTAGAAGGAAGTGCAATACTTGGGTCGTATCATCTTGGTAGAAGGAATTACAGTGGATCTTGCCAAGATAAAAGCTATCTTAAAATGGCCAGCATCGAAAAACATGCAAGAAGTTCATAGTTTTATGGGACTAGAAGGATATTATAGGAAGTTTGTAACCAATTTCTTGAGAATTCCATGTCCCATTACCTCTCTTCAAAGAAAAGGTAAGAGGTTTGAATGGTCAGAAAAATGTCAAGAGGCATTTGACCTATTGAAAGAAAAATTAACGACACCGATTTTGAAAGTTCCTGACCCTGAGGGGAAATTTGTAGTCATCATTGATGCCTCAATAGAGGGATTAGGTGGGGTACTTATGCAGGATGGATGGGTGATTTCCTATGAGTCTAGAAAACTGAAAACCTATGAGCAGAACTATACACCGCATGATTTTGAGCTTGCAATGATTGTGCATGCGCTACAGATGTGCCAACATTATTTGCTAGGAAACCTTTTGAGTTGAGGTTTGACCACCGAGCTCTTAAGTATTTTTTTACTCAACCTCACCTAAATGCTTGATAGAGAAGATGGCTAGAGCTGATACCAGGCTATGATTTTGAGATCAACTACATTAAGGGAAAGAATAATTGAGTCATAGATGCCCTAAGTAGAAGGAGACATATCTCCTCGATGATCTCGGTGTGAACTGATTTCAAAAGCCAAGTATTGCAAAGGTCCAGAGGGGAAAAATATTATGAGTAGGTTAAGTAAGCCCTAATAGAAAACCCCCGAGATCCATGGTATGATGGGTTTCACTTTGAGTCAAATGGGTTATTGAGGTTCAAGGGAAGAATGTACATTCTGAACTCAAGAGAGTTAAGGAACATAGTTTGGAAAGAGGTTCATTTTGCACCCTACTCGGGACATCTTGGTGTGACAAAGCTTTTGGCTGATGTAAATCCATTATATTTCTAGAAGGGAATGAAGATGAATGTTGCAAGGTATGTGGCAAAGTGTCTTGAATGTTAGAGGGTGAAAGCAGAGCATCAATACCCGACAGGATTATTAAACCGTCACGAGATTCTAGAGTGGAAATGACAAACTATTAGCATAGATTTTGTGCAGGGTCTTCCTATATCAAGAAATAAGCACAATGCATTATTGGTAGTGGTGGATAGACTCACCAAGGTAGCCCATTTTATACTTGGTAATTTGATAGATGAGGCACTAGTCATAGCCCATAAGTTTTTACAAGAAGTGTTCAAATTGCATGGTGTTCTTGAGAAGATTATCTCAGATAGGGACGCAAGGATGACTTTGAGGTTTTGGAAAACCTTATTCACTTCACTAGGAACTTAGCCGAACATAAGTTTAGCATATCATCCAGAGATAGATGTTCAAACAAAGAGAGTAAACTAGGTTTTGGAGGATCTACTGAGGGTGTATTGCATTAATCAACAATACAAGTGGGAGGATTACCTTTGGCTTGTAGAGTTTGTATATAATAATTCATATCACTCCACAATAAAAATGGCCCCATTTGAAGCATTATATGGAAATTTCAAACTCTTATAAGCTAGGATAAGCTAGAAGATAGGATTAGCCTTGGTCTAGAAATGTTATCTAAAATGGAAGAATAGATTAGATCAATCAAGAAAAGGCTAGCAGAAGCTAATGATAGATAGAAAATCTATGCTGATGCTAAGCGTGTGCCTAGACATTTCTTAGTGAGAGAAAATTTTTGTTGAGAGTCAAGCCTCAAAAGAGTTCCATCAAGTTTAGAAAGCCTTCCAAGTTAGCTCCTCATTATGTGGGACCCTTCGAGGTTCTAGAGGAGATTAACCCAGTTGCCTTCAAAATTTCTCTACCGCTAGCTCTTTCTAGAATACATAATGTATTTCATATTTCTTATCTTAAAAAGTATGCACCTAGTAGTAATCATGTAATTGATTGGAATGCACTTCAGGTTTTGGATCCAGGGTGGTCACGATCTAGACTGTCAAAGTTCCTGAAATGCGTAGGCTTTGTCTACACAATAGAGAGATGATGCAGTGCAAGGTCTAGTGGGACCAATATTCCAAGTATGGTGCCATATGGGAGGACTACCATGAGATTAAACAAAGATTTCCCCATCTCCTGCTTGAGTTCGAAAATAGAAATTAAAGATATTTTATTTTACGTTGCTATATGTTATGATACTTTACATCATCAGGGATGATGATTCATAAGGGGGGATATGTTACACCCCACCCTAGATTCCTAAAATTACTTTTCACTTTATGGTAATTATTATGATGAAACATGAGACTATGAAACCTTGAAAGTTAAATATTATGATTGATTTGTGCAATGCTATGATACTGCATTTAAATGGATTATTGATGGATATGTGATGACATGATTATGATGAAATACAATCTGATGATTCTACTTTTAAACAAATTGTTGATGAAAATGCAATGATATGATCATGATGCAACGATTTCTGGCTAACTACTCATTTATTTCATGAGTGAAAATGTAGGAAGGGGGAGTATCACCCGAGAGAAGGGTAAAGTTATGAATTCTTTGACAATGTCATTTGAGCTTAGCATTGGTCAAGTGTTTGACTTTGTAAACCTAAGAGTGTCTGTGAATGTCAGCAGTGTATTTGAAGGTAAGTCAAACCTGAGGTTGTTGAGTCATGTTCTTTCTATTATGCTTGGTTGTGGAAATTAGAGGTTTAATTCAACTTTTCTTGTTTTTATATACATATATATGTCTACACATGAAACAAATATGTATGTATATATATTTATATGGATGCATATTTGCATATGTATGTGAAGGTACACATCAACGTATGTACATATACGTTCACATAAGTATGTATATATGTGTGTGTATATATATATATGTGTGTATATATATATATGCATATATATATGTATATATATATATATGCATATATATATGTATATATATATACATGTGTATTTGATAAAAGGAAATAAGACATACATATGTATAACCATATATATATATATTAAGCGATAAATTATATGTATGTTGTTATTTGATGTTATTGATATTAATCAACAAGCCAAGAAAACATGGTAAGGTTGATCTCATTGGTTATATATGAATTCATTTTATATGGTGGATTCATCAATATAACAACATGACTTTTGTCAACGTCGATCATGCATGAAAATGATATTATCATTTTTAAATGCATTAAAATTTATATTGAAGTGATTAATTGAATCAACTAAATTAGTCATGGAGCTTGTTGTATAGGCTTGACTCTTTTTAAAGAGGAGCTCTATTAAATTTTGAAAGTCGAGTTTGTATTTATTTTACCACCTATGTCGAGCCTTGTAAGGCTACGTGGAAACACCACAAAGGTGGTGAAAGTCATTTAGCATTTTGTAATTCAAAATCTATCTAAGTGAAGAAAGTCATGGCTTCTACCACACAAGATTAGTGAGATAACTACCTTTATAATTGTTTCTTGCTTAGCCAAGTCATGGTAATCTTGGGAGGGATATATTACAATATCTTTGGTAACCGAATGTGTAACTATTTTTTCCTTGAGTGGTCAATGATTAAGTGAATCAAATAGAATTATCTGGGCATTATTTTTTACACTAAAACAAAGAGTGAATTCAGTTATCAAAACTTATGAGCTAAACCTCAGTAAAAAGTGCATTTTTAAAAGGAATTAAGGAGACGATTTAAAAGGGTTGTCAAACTTGTGAGAGCAGATTGTCATTATTCTACATTTCATTTTCCTATGGCAAAGATAAAATAGAGTTTAGACATTATTTTTCACAAAGCAGGAACAACAAGCTGATAAGGGAGAGGGTGTTAGCTTTGAAGTAGATTCTTATCACCATTATTGTGCTTAAAGAGGGGAGGAAGAGCTGTGATTTGGCTCCACAAGCTGTAGGATAAGTGCACCTTTGTTGCAAGCTATATTCAACTGATAACAGCTGAAGGAAAGTTATCACTTCAAATTTCCTTATTTTGGAAAAGGTCATTCCTTGATATAAATAAATGTTGAATGTTACTAGTTTTGAAACCAACAATGAGATAGTAGTGTTTATAGACTTCCTCATGCATGAATCTTTTCTGGTTTTTTTTTTAAAACTTCCATGTTGAGATATCATGCCATTTTGGGTGTATGGAAAAGATTTGTTCCTTAAAGTCAAATAGGGTTTTCACACTCATGAACCCTCTTTTTACAAAGATAATAGCTACAAAATATTTATGAGACTAGTCACTTGTTTATTATGAGTCTCTCTTTTTATTCATAGAGTAAAGGGCTTGTTTTCTTGCCAATTTGAAAGCCTCTATTGAATGCAATTAATTAAATAAGGTTCTTTAATGAGCATATGATAAGAAATTACCGAGCCATTATTTCCTTGAGGGTTTTGAGCCAAGTTTGTAAGACTGGGAGTAAAACAAGTGGTACAACAACCTTAAGCACAAATAGGTGCTAGTTATTATGAGAATGCTTACTAGTTTGAGGAATAGTTTTTCTTGTTTTCCTCTTATTGAAATATTTTGTGAATGGGAATGGTATCCTGAAATGAAGTCTTACTTTTTTATCATTTTGAATGGTTAAACCCTCCAAGGGTTTTATATTTAGTAGAAAACCACCTAGAAGGGGGTATTTTGTGTATGATGTCTTTTACACTACAATATGACCAATTAGGTCAAGTTTTATGCCTTTGTCAATAAGGAATTCCTTGAGTCAAAATTATGAGAGTATAAACTCTCTTAAGTTAGTATACTTCAAACTAGTGGAAACTGCCAAGACTAGGTACTTACATTGAGTAGCTAAGGAGTTTGAAGTAAGAGTAAAACTAAACCAACTTAGTCGAGTTATGACTACAAATTCAAGTGGTGTTGAGTAAAATTCTTATTTGTGATTATTCTTGGGTCAAACAGTTAGTTCGAGTTAACCCTAGGTTAGATATGGTACTCCAAGTTGAGTAGCGGAGGGTGAACAAATGACTCCACTCAAGTAGTTATTGAACCTAGTTCAAATACTTTGGCCAAAGTGAGTGTAGTAGTCTCTACATGCACTTATCGGTTCACTGTGACCTAGATTGTTAACTAATCATAGATGTCTTACATAGTTGGAAGGTATCATAGTTGATTGATGGTATTAGTTAATTAGAGCACAACACTAGAGCTTATATGGAAAAACTAAGAGGGTTCTTAACTATACCCTTCGTTGAAGGGCAGGGCCACTTCCAATTAGGAAGGTGTGCGGGGGACCGCTAGTCTGTGGTTGGAAGTAAAGCACCTAGGTGATGCTATCCCTCTTGCAAATGACATGTTGAGTCTTGGAAGACAAAAAGTATCCAGATATGGGATCTTTGAACTTGTTTCTTTATGTTATTGCTATATCTTATTTAAATGAAATCATTTATGTTGAAATTCAAAAAGTAAAAGATGAGTACTCTTTTCAGTTTGTAAAGCATGATTAGATGATATGATATATCTATGTGTATTTAGTTATGTAGTTGCATATTTTGTTTTGAAAATAAAAAATTCATACCACATTTTACTTATGATGTTAGTTATTAATTACATGGTAAATAAATCCTGGTGATTTCTTTTTAGAAGGAGGTGGTTGCTACATTTACATTTTCATTTAGGTCTCATCTTGGTGACCTTCACCCTCTCATATAATAAACCTTTTGGGAGAATTGGGAAATGAATCTCCCATCTAGGTGGCTTATTTGCACACCTAAACTCGGTGAGTTTCCATCATCATTAGGGTGTATAGAAAGAGTTTTCTCACACCCAAGCATTGTTTTCCATCTCCTTGCCTTCTAGGTGCAATGCCATAAATTATATTGTACATTTTGTTTCTAGATTCACATAATAAATCTTAGAATTTTATTATTTAAAATTTAGAAAAGATGGGTTTTGTCATTGTTCACTAAGGTAAAATGTGGGCATTACACAATCTCCAAGCATAAAGCTCCAAGTTGGAAAAGTACACTATGGATCAAAAACAATTGTGCAGTATTGAGTTCAATAAATAGGTACATTTTAAGGCACATATATAGAGAGGTGAACAATGCAACTGTTTATCTATCAAACCAAGCAATTGACCAACAATATGCATCCAAGATCTCACAAGATGTTGAAAAATGGACTGAACTACAAAAAAAATAGATACAAACTTGCATAAATCTCATATCCTACACAATAAAAAATGACACCATACTTCACAAATGAAGGATATACGTGGATCTTCCTTTCCAAAAAATGTAGTCTTTAAATATTATAGGATGCAATGACAAGACTCTAAATGATCACTAGAAGAAACAATGCAAGCTATAGGCTTCGTCCTAATGACATCAGAAAGAATAATGAAGACTTTCTTCAATTGATCTAAAAGGATTGGTTGGTGGGTGGAGGTATTCGCCAAGCATAATTTCTTTATAATTTTCATTGGTTTTGGTTGTGTAAGGGTAGTGGCTCAGTTTTGTTGCAATGGAGACTCCCATTCAACTCACTATGTCTCGGAAGCTATGGGAATTTTTGGGAAAGATTACGGGGAACTAGCTTCACTCTGTCTTCAAGGAATGGGATGCTCTAGTGTTGGGGGAAATTGAATTGGTGTTGGGCAAAGAATTTATGGTATTGATGAAGCGATACCAGACGAATGTTGATATCACCTGTCGTTTTGTTGCAATGCTTCTTGATTTGGAGTTTCCCAAATCCATGGTGCTTGTCATGGCTCGAAAGCCGGTGATGGTTAATTTGCTCGGTGGGGTCAAGGAGGTGATAATTATGGTAGATCTAGGGGTTGGGATCCTGCGATCCTGGGATATGGTGCGCATGCTGCTCCCTGACATCCAAGTAAAAAAATACCCATTTCTCTTGGACATTAAGAGGAATGAGCTATGAGAACACAAAATTCATTCTCAATGTGGTGTGGATTTCCTAAAGTTGTTTATATACTTGGAGGAGGCATTGAACACAGGTGGAAAACCAATTTCCATGAATACCTCTAGGAGGAGGAGGTGTTAGTTGACTAAGGATGGTGGGGGTGAAATGTTGGTTTTTTGGCGTAGAATACAATGTCTCGGCGAGCGGGTGGATGGGCGACAATATACTCACTGGTTCTTTTTGGTCCTTGGTCATTTATGCAATGTAATGCTTTGTTTGTGTATGATGGGCTATGACCATGATTTGCATTAAAGGGTTGGGTTGTTTGTTAGGGGCTTGGGTGGTATCTTGGGTCAATCCTGTGGTTGTATGGTTTTGGATGGGTTGTGGGGAATGGAAGCTATGAATTATCATCCCACAATGGACAATATACTATAAATTTTGATATCAATACAATACAAACACTATTTACGTACCCAAAATATATATATATATAATATAATTATCTATGACCAAATTAGCACCCCTCTTGTAAATTCCCCTTTTGCATCCCTCCACCTTACAAAATCAAACTCGAATGTGAAATTCCACATCACCCATTAGCAATGAATCCACTTGGCACTTGTCTTTTGTGTCGATGGGGGAATTTTTGTCAGAGATGTGAGTGCAACACGTGGATGTCTGTGCGGCATGCTGCCATCCCTAACATATTCCTACCTCTAGAGTCTGTAGGGAAATTACACTCCTCATTGGGGATGAAATGTAACGGCTCTGTGTTGACCAATTGGCCTGAAAATGGCTCTTTCCCTCCCATTTTGTTCTTCAAATGCATCCATTTCACATTCATTCCATCTTCTACAATCTATTGGGAAAATTCTTGAGCTTCTACACACACATTTGATCATTTTCATATGCTTGAGCTACTTGTTGCACTACTAGTTTCACATCTCAAACATCACAACATCCTACGTACTCTAGCACAAAATCTTTAGCTTGGTGCTTAGTGACGCTGCTTTTAGTGTTGTTGTGGTTGCATCAACTCTACCATTATTGTGGGCTTGCATTCCTCTCTCATTAGCCTTGAGTGCCTTTGGTTGAGGGTGGTAACACTTTTGTTCTTTTTGTTGGATTTGTGTAGCTTTGTGTCTCTTGTAGTGTTTATTTCCATTTCCATTCCAACATTACTTTCTTTATCATATTTCTATTTCTATCTATCTATCTAGCTGTCTGTGGAGGTGGAAACACCAAAGTGGAGGTTTGACTGAGGAAAACCCCTATACAACTCCAATATTTTTCCTCTTTTGGAGCTGTGTGTAGGTGTACGTGTGTGTGGAGTTTGTTGGAAAATTGGACTCTCAGTGAGTTGGTTTTCGTCACCTTTGTTCTTTCTATCTCCTTTACCATCTCTATAATTATTTATTTTATTTTGTTAATCTGTTTAGTTTGATAAATCTTATTGACTAAACTGTTAGTAGGTTTCCTTGAATTTGGTATTGTACTTTTCACTTTCTGGTCATACGAATGCCAGCACCCCAAAAAGATGCCAACGTTCCGTGTTGTTATCCCTTACCCACACTGTTATCCTCAGGCAGAGAGTTGTTTAAGGTATAGCTCGTGTTCTAGAAATCAGCTCGTTTAGCCCCATTTAAGCATTCAGATCAATAGAGTGACAAAAGCACTTAAGAGTGCTCGTCATTCTCTATCCTTGATCTAAACACTCACTTAGCTTGAGGTAAGATAGAGCAACCCTCCAGGAGCCTTTGTGTGGTTGGTCCCCCTACCTTACATTTTGGTGAACCCGATGTGCAGCAACGTCTATCCGTTTCTTTGTGTTGAAACTCTTTCACACACACTCGGCAGACGAGTCAGACTTAGGTGTTGTGAGGGTTTATGAGCATCACAACTCAGTCTATGAATTTTAGGTACGTTGTTAGGATAATTCTATGACACTTACCAATGGAAAATATGGTCACTTCTAGTTATACTATTGGTTTTTCCACAAGTTTTACGGACGAGATGGGTTTCATTGATGAGATCACTTGTGTACCCACTCCTCCAGCATCCTCCAAACTTCGTTTATGGATGAGGATGAGGCTATTCATATTCCTGCAAAAAATATTTTGGCATTATACATGAGGTTGTTGGACCTCGTGAATCATTTGGAGAAAGCACCAAATATGGCGAGAGCTGCTAGACTTGCTAGTGAGGTGAGATATATGCTAGGTAAAGATCAGATGGGTATAGAGTTTTTACATGGCTTCACTGATTTAACTAAAGCATACATCCCTTTGTATAACACTAGATCGGGTACTACATGAGGGGAGGTGCTCGATGCCTATGAAAGACATATAGGTCTCCCAATGCCTACTACGTCAGTGTGCATGTCTGAAATAGGCCCCTCGATCAACATTTCCTCTACTTCTGAGAAGCCCCCTACTATCAAGGTGAGTAGAATACCCCTTGGTTTCAACTTCACCCCTCCTATTTCCCCTGGTGGTGGGGGTTCTGGTGGAATGAGTGGTGGTGGCTTTGGCAACAAAGGTGGTGCTAGTAGAGGTGGCTCTAGTGGAGGCCATGGTGGTGGCTTCGGTAGTGGAGGTGGTTCCGGTGGAGGTCCTACTAGTGGTGGTGGCTCTAGCGATGGTCACAGTGGTAACTTCGAAGATGGTTTTGGTGATAGTGGTGCTAGGGGAGGTTCCACTAGGCCTTTGTCATCCTCTGACCCTATTTTGAATGCTCTTATTTAGAACATGGGTCAGATGTAAAATTAGTTGCGATCCTTTCCCAAGCTTCTGCCCAACCTATTTTCCAACCTTCCTTCCGACATAGTCCATTGTTGGTGGTGATTTTGAGTACTCCTTTCCCACAAGGAAAGGAGATCCCTAAGCTCAAAAAGTATGGTGGTAAAGGGGATCTGTAGACACATGTGTCAACTTTCAATGCCATGTGTACATATTTCTTTCATCACGATGCTCTAATGGAAAAACTCTTTCCTCAGTCTCTCAAGGACACAACACTTGAATGGTATTATTCCTTGCCTGATAATTCTATATTCTCATTTGATCAGCTTGTTAATAAGTTTCTTCATCAATTCTAGGCTAACATCAGTCTGAAGATGACCTTCTCAAATCTGTCTGGTGTAATCAAGGAGAAAATGAGAAGATAATTGACTTCATAGCGTGATACTAAGTGCTCTTTTCTCAAATTTCATACCCACTAGTTGACTCGGATGTGTAGAAGGTATTCATAGGCAACCTACAGCAAGCCTTGCGGGAGAAGTTCACCCTAATGAAATATCCTTCTTTCAAACATCTGTGTACTTCGTTACGAGAGTATCGTGGTTCAGTTTGGGGGATCCTTCTCGCGCTCCCATTTTGAAGGAAAATCCATTGTCTATTTTAGGAAAAGGAAAAGTTGTTGCAAATGTAGTTGCTATGACTAATGACCACGACCTCAAACACAACAAAAAGTTTATGAAGTTAGCTGAATCTTCCTCTATTATGCAAAAGTTATTGAAGGATAAAATCATAACTTTGGAAAACCCCTGACCTCTAAAGAAAGCTTATCCTAATTGGTATGATGGGAATGCTTTTTTTTCAGTACCATTGTGTTAATGGGCATGATACCAAGCATTGCATGCACTTGCATCATGAGATACAGGATCGCATTGATGATGGTACTATCCATCTCGATGGGAAGAAGAAAAACACAAATAAGTCGGTAGCGAAGGCCAATAGCGAGTTGCAGATCTACACAGACCCATTTCTATCCCATTCTGCGAACTTGATTATTGACCCCTTTGATGCTTCTCCTCAACCCTCAACGTATGTTAACATGGTTTTGATTACTCCTCCCCCACAGCCTACGAGTGGTTCACCAGATGTGACTTTCACCTCGCAGGATTTGCCTCTGAATAATAAGCCCTCTCCTATATACATTCCTGCTCACCTCAATGGAAACACTATGACAGGAGTCCTAGTTGACCCCGTGAGCCGAGTAAATGTTATTACAGGAGATGTTATGGATAAATTCACTACAAAGGGAGGAATATGAGGAAACAAAATTTATCATATGTACGCATGATGGTCTTTCTCTTAAGCCATATGGCTTTATAACTCTTTTTGTCCTAGTTGGACCTAGGGCTGTAGATACAACATTTGATGTCATTCTAAAATTTGGTTTGTTCAGGGTGAAGTTGGGCATCTCGTGGCTAGCTTCCATGAATGGAATCACTTTCGTTATTCACAAATTTTTAAAGTTCTCTCACGAAGGTGTCATGCATGACACTGGATATCAACCATTGGTATCTCGTGGGGGTTATTCCTTGGATCATTTTTGGCTAGACTTGCTTTACCAAAATTATGTGAAGTACAAAATCAGGGGAAAAGGACAACCAAAAGTGACTCACCTAGTAGCACAGTAGCAAGCTGCCTCCTCCTCTCAGAAGGGAAAGGAGAAGCCTACCCATCCTCAGGGAACCACTCCTGCCTCCCTTCCTGAAGAGGAGCTCTGGGTGACTACTCCTGGTTTTTGCATAAGAAGTTCGATGGTTCCTACTTGGCATAAAACTAAGATTCAAATATCCGACCTTCCTACCTTGCCTTCGGGACCTTATCCCTACATGTATGGTAAGAGAAAAGGTCCCTGTGAGGAGTCTTTTATGTCTTTTTCATGTCTCGACCTTTGCGGCTTCCTATCGCTCCTGCCTCCAAGGCAATGAATGGGAAGAGGCTCGTCGTTGAGGCGTTAGAGCTGACTCCCCCACTGTTGCTCTGACCTCTGCTCAATCTCTCCCTCCACTGAAAAAAACTGTGATGGACACTCTGATGGCTGAGCAGGAGCCTTCTGCTCCATCCCAGCCTCTAGCTCCCAAAGTCACAAAAATTTCCTTGCACATGAGCGCAAGCGTCAGCAAAAGGCTCTGGCCACCGAGAAATCTGCTCTATAGAGGAAGGAAGGGGATTCAAATGCCCATGTTTCAGGGTCTGTTGTTATGTCTTCCTCTCTTGTCCCCTCTGCTTCAGTTCAATCAACCTCGATGCTACTTCTGGCTCCTGCTGCGAGCGTAACACCCCTAACCCTAAAAAGGTGCAGGTTTTTATTGCTCCTTTGTTTGATCCACCTCTCTTGATGTACATTTTGAACATCCCACCATTCTCAAATCTTGTGGACATGTCGAACACCTCTATGGTGTCTGTCACGTCTTCTCATCCTCTGCATCTTTCGCCTCTGTGGGGATCTTGCATCCTCCGACGAAACGAAAGATGGAGGATGGCCCCACTAGCAATGGGGGTCGAAAGAGGAGTCCACCTTCTTCAGAGGGTGGTTCTACGTTAGCGTGTGTCATCCTTGTGACAGAAGAAGTTTTGGCATCACTGGAGTTTGTCACTGCTCCCGTTTCACTCAGTGAGCCTAGCAGTGAATTTTAGGCATCGCCTCCCTCGTCTGTGGAGGAAACACATGGAACTCCTGTGAAGTACAAGTTTAACTCTTTAGACGAGGTCTCGACCCTTTCAATGATCTTCATGAAGTCGTTGACCTTTACCCCACAAGAATTGAGTGGAGAAGACCTCGTGGGGCCTTCTTCAATTGGGGACGATGCAAAGTGTTGGAGGCATTTAGGCTTCCCTTCCATGTTGACCCAATTTTTTATTTTTATTTTGTCTTCTTGTGCATTCTTCATATGGTCTAATATAGTAGGGGGTTGATGATAGTTCATTAATATACTATTATTATACTTATATATATTTATGAGAAACTCTAACCCTGAAATATCAAATCACCCCTATGTCCCTTGTTCATAATGTTATTTTTTCTCTCTTATCTTTCATGCTTGTTTTGTGATGTTGTGGTGCTCATGTGTTGTCCCTCGCGTGTGTGACAACATTACCACAGTGATATCTCACCATGTCTCGTGGGCCACAACATCACTTTTTCATTCTTGCTTTTCTCTCCTTAGGATGTCACATGCCTTTGCATTCAACACGCACCATCCCAAGGGGGGGCTATCATATCACTTCAATTTTTAGAAAATGCATTCGGTGGCCAATGAATTTTTTCTCAAAAATATTTTCAAAACATTTTTTCAAAAATTGCATTCTCAACAAGGACCCCTAGTGGAATGTGTTTCCTTCGTCATGGGTTCATAAAGAAAGAAATTTCCTCTAAGGAGGGAGCAAATTTTCCTGCAAGAGAAGCCTCGACCTTCCCCTCACAAGGGGGCATTTTATTCCTTTCAAATTCCTTGATGAAGTGAACATATTTTGAAAGGATTCCTTGATGTTGAATTGATTTACAAAAAATGCTCTTTTACTTTCAAATAGCGCATCCCTTGAGTGGACCCCTTTTCTTTTGAAGGGTTCCCAAGGGACCCCTTTGAAAATTCTTCCTTCAATTTTTTGACTATCTACATGTGTGCCTACGTGGTTTCTCTTTGTTTTCTAACATGTTTTATCTACGGATTAACATGTTGCTTTATAGGTGTGCCTGTGAAGCTGCTTTTCAATCCGACTATGCGGAGTCCCCCTACACTGGGCTTCCTTTAGGAGAGAGTACCTGGGGGGCACCTTCTTTGCAGGTCTGAGGGCCTATGAAGCACTTACATCCTACGGGATTTTTCCATCGTTGGTTTTCAGGCCTTCGGTGTACTTTGTTCAACTCTGTAGATCCGAGGATCTATGGAGTCCTTTGTTCAAACCTCCTTAGGAGAGAGTACCTGTGGAATTATTTTCTTGCCCCGCATTTTTGAGCTCACTAGATTGTGGTCTGCTTCCTCAACGGTTCAGGTATACATTCCTAAACTCTTCGATCTACTTTACCGAACATTCATTAACACTCATGCTCGCTAAAGTGGGGCCAAAATGTATAGGAGTGAATTTGCACCCCTCTTGCAAATTTGCTTTTTGCATCCCTCCACCTTAGAAAATGAAACTTGAATGCAAAATTTCACATCATCCATTCGCAATGAATCCACTTGGTGCCTATCTTTTGTGTCAATGTGGGAATTTTTGTCAGAGATGTGAGCATGACGTGCAAATGTCTGTGCGACACACTGTTGTCCCTAACAGATTGCTTCCTCTAGAGTCCATAGGGACATTACACTCATTGGGGATGAAATGTAACACCTCTTTGTTGACCATCAGGCCTGAAAATGGCTCTTTCCCTCCCATTTTGATCTTCAAATGCATCCATTTCACATTCATTCCATCTTCTACAATCTCTTGCAAAAATTCTTGAGCTTCTACACACCCATTTGATCATTTTCATATGCTTGAGCTACTTGTTGCACTACTATCTTCACATCTCCAACATTGTAGCATCTTACATACTCTACCACAAAAGCTTCATCTTGGTGCCTAATGAGGTTGCTTTCAGCATTATTGCAGCTGCGTCAACTCTACCATTATTGCGGGATTGCATTCTTCTCTCCTTGGCCTTGAGTGCCTTTGGTTGAGGGTGGTAACGCTTTTGTTCATTTTGTTGGATTTGTGTAGCTTTGTGTCTCTTGTAGTGTTCAGTTCCATTTCCATTCTAGCATTACATTATTTATCATATTTCTATTTCTCTCTATCTATCTGGTTGTCTGTGGAGGTGGAAACACCAAAGTGGGGGTTTGACTGAGGCAAACCCCTATACAACGCCAACATTTTTCCTCTCTTGGTTGTGTGTAGGTGTACGTGTGTGTGGAGCTTGCTGGTGAACTGGACTCTCAATGAGTTGGTTTTTATCACCTTTGTTCTTTCAATCTCCTTTACCATCTCTATAATCATTTATTGTATTTCGTTATTCTATTTATAAGTTTGTTAAATCTTATTGACTAAACTGTTAGTACGTTTCCTTAAATTTGGTACTGTAGTTTCCACTTTCTGGTCGTACAGATGCTAACGCCCTAGAGAGAAGCCAATGCACGGTGTTGTCATCCTTGACCCACGCTGCTATCCTAGGAAAAAGATTTGTTTAAGGTACAGTTCGTGTTCCAGAAATTGGCTCATTTAACCCCATTTAAGCATTTCGATCAGTAGAGTGACAAAAGCACTTAAGAGTGCTCGTCATTCTCTATCCTTGATCTAAACACTCGCTTAGCTTGAGGTAATATAGGGCAACCCTTTGCTCTTGACTCTCAATGACCTGGAGCCTTGGTGTGGTTGGTCACCCTACCTTATAATAATATAATATAATATAATATTTAATACAATATAATATAATATAATATAATGTAATGTAATCTAATCTAATATAATATAATATAAATAATAATACACTATAATATCCCTCATTGATGGGGTTGCTAGTGTTAAGACTAAGGTAGCTTGAGAGAAAATAAGTTGGTGCTTGCTTGAGGAAGGGTGGATAAAATTGAATTTTAACGGGGCCTCCAAGGGGAACTTGGGACTTTTAGGCTTTGGTTTTATTTTTAGAGATCATAGGAGTGTGATAGTGGAAAAAAGAAGTTTTCCTCTCTAGCTAGGAAAGGATAATGAAGTAGAAATGAATGTGGTTAGGCTTGGTTTGAAAGAAGGTATGAAGCTAGGATTTTGAAAATTGGAGATTGAAGGTGATTCCCTTCTCACTCTCAATGCAATTCGTAATTGACAAACCAAAAACTGGAGATTGAACAACCATCTAGAGGAATGCCTAAGGCTCTTAAATGACTGAGGATTTCAAGCTTTCACATATTTATCACAAAGGCAACAAGGAAATGGATTGCCTTACCAATGTGGCCGTAGAGGCTCAACTTTAACGAGCTAGCAGTGGAGGAGGAAGGCGTACGATGTTGGTAGGATTTTCATGCAAGTTAGAATGAGGCATATGTGAAAGCATAATTGGTAGTGTACGGTAACTTGTGCATTATCTTAGATAGGTGGTGTGAGCATATACTAATTAAGATTTGGTTGATATTTTCTATCACTTCGTGCGTGACTTTTTTGCAATCACAAGAGAGTATGTTTCGAAGGTAATATTTCCCACAACTCAAGTGTGGGAATTAATTTGTAGAGGTCTATATTAAGTCACCTCGGCTAGAAGATGGGAATTCATATAGAAAAAAACTATTATTGAGTGCTTGGGAAAATATGGATACCCCTATGAGGCTTACATTCCCAAGGCGTCAAATGGATTTTCTTAGGGGAATTTCAAACTAGCATCTCAAAGTGATGTTGAAGGACCATTGTGGGTGAACGTTGAAGGCAATGAAATGGATTCTGTGGGAAAATTTCATGGTGGATGATTGTTGCTACAGGTTAATATTGATATCTCCTCGTGTTTCATTGCTTCACTCTTGGACTTGGAGGAACCAAAGAATATAATTCAAGTGTTTGTGACGACTTTGTTTAAGCACATGTACTTGGAAGGATTGGAGGAAGTGTTGAGGGTGGTCATATTTGGAGTCAGTATGCCACGACCGAGAGACATTATTTTAGTGCTAGAGGAGGTAGCCATGGTGGAATGGGTGTCATTCTTAGGGAATTTTTGAACAAGAACTCTAATGCAACATCGTGCTTTAGATGAAAGGGGATGCCAATTCCTCAAAAGGATTAACAATTTGGATCCAATTTATGACTTGGAATGGATGGAGTTCAATGAGACGATGATTGACAGTGGGACACTTGGGAAACACAACGGTTGAAAGGTTTTTTTTTCATTTTGGTGTAAGTCTATGTAGATATGAAGCTTGCTATAACCTGTAGAGTTGCAAATAACTTCATTCGATAGATATGAAGAGCTCGGGTTTGAGTTACCCTTGAGAATTAGAATAGGAAGTGGATAGATATAAGACTGTTAAAAGTCAATTTTATAAACGACAACTATAATTTCTATATTTAAATATATCTAAGCTACCTGGTTGCACCTTACCTAGCAAAATAAATATAATATATAGTATATTATATATTATTATATTCTACATATATATAAATTATAATATAACATAATATAATAACATAATAATGGGTAAAAGCACAAACCTATGTCACACTTTATAAAGGAATTGGTCAATAGCAAAAAAAAATTGAACTTCGACCACATAAAGTGGTCTTTATGTTTTGAATTTCAAAATGATGTAAACTAATGAAAAGCAAAAATATTGATGAAGTTTAATCTTGTAATTTTTCAAATTTTAAAAAAATTGTTTTGATTTTTTTTTATCAATTTAAGAGCAGATTTTGGAATGTTGGAAATTTTAGGAAAAAGTGATGTTCACTTGACGTCAAGAAACAAATAGAAAAATACTTCATTTTCCCCTAATTTTTTTGTCCAAATAGATAACTTCAATATCTAGTGCATGGAATTTTTATTTTGAAAATTTGATGTATATTTTTCTCATAATAACATTTTAAATTCAAACTTTTCAAAATGTGACAGTTTTCATTGGATGTCAACTATTGTCTATTTTTTAAATCATTTTCAAAAAACAAATTATACCCTTTTGAAGAGGACTCTCTCCTCTAGTGCACCATATGTTTTTTAAAAAAAATTAACATGTTTTACTATTTTTTTAATTTCTAACCAACCTCTTTTTTTACTTTAACAACCTACTTACATTATTTTAAAATAAAATATATTAAAACTAATCAAAATATTTAAAAAATTACATATTTGGATTCACCACTCCGACCTCTACAAAAGGGTGTTTTTCTTTTTTTTTAAAACATCATTATGACTGAAGAAATACTTAGTTGAAGTTGAAAGTTTTAGAAAATTTTGAAAAAAGTTGAGTTGGCTACTAACTAGGATGCCACATAGATAGTTTCGGTAGAAAGGGTTTCGATTGAAACCCTTTCTATCAAAACCATGCATATAAAATAAGCCAATTTCAAAGCGGCAATGGGAATTTTTTTTTTCTGGATTCGAGTGAAACATATTCGACCGAAACTCTTTGTGCCACCTATAGGCCACGTGGTTTCGGTCGAAACCTATTATGTCGAAACTTTTCTAGTCGAAAATGTTTCTCTCAGAACTATTTAGTTGGTTGAAAGTGTGACACAAATTTTTGCTTTTATCCTAATATAATAATATAATAATATAATAATTGATATGTAAAAGTGGCAAAGGGGCCACACCCATTTACATTACAAAAGCTATTCATCGTCCCCATAGATATGGGAGAGGGGTGAAATCATGAAACTGTCTCACTTTTGGTAAGAGGAAATTTTTGGGGGAGAATGAAATTTTTTAAAACACACCTTTGATCGAAGGTCAAGGCCTAAATCAACATGCCTTTACACATTTCCTCAAAAAATTCAGTTTCAAACCCCAGGTTGGACCTTCAAATGAACTTAACTTGACAAGCTATTTTGTAATATTGTAGCCTCAAAATGAGCTTTCCAACAAGTATAGATTTGATATGTTTTCATTTTATCATGTATTTAATTTTCAAATTGTATTGAACATAGGTTTTCTTTGAACATCAAGCTCTTCGTTCTGCAGAGGTTGAAAAATAGTAAAACATTGTAAAAAAGTTGTAAAAAATATCCTTTCCCTCCATAATTTGATGTTCTTGTTTCACCAAAAAAATTAAATTACATTTCAATATATACACAACAAGTTATGTTGGACAACAACACATATGTCCAAATTATAGTTACAATGACTTCATAAATTAATTAAAAAAATATCTAACATAAAATTATGAAAAAATATCATTTCCCTAGATATTGATGTTGAGAATCTATATTTCAAAAATTAGAATTTTATCCTTTATAGAAAAAACTTATGTTGGATGATATAAACGTTACTTTCTTAAAATGTTGTTTTCTTTTAAAACTAGTTATTAAAGGAGATGTTGAAAGATTCATGATTTATTTCAAAAAAAATTAAAAAAAATATTTAGAATCTACACAAAAACTGCCACAAACCACTAGTTTGCATCATCTCCAAATTCTTAAAGGTTTATTTGCTATAGGTCTGAAAAGATGAATATTCATTTAAATTTTTTGATATAAATGTCCATATTGGCCAAAAAGTGAGACACAGTATTGTGGGATCACCCAGAGAGAACATAAAACAAAATGGGGATTAAATAAAACTCACCCTTCCCTCCAAAATAAAAAACTACCCTACTCCCCTTAATAGGCACCAAAAAACCCCTAAATACCATGTCAATAACACACATTTCTTCCATTTCATTGTCACCTCCTTTATTAGAAACTTCCATCGTCATGGCCATTGACCATTTAACAACCCGATTTTGTGTCATGTTGATTCCCTCCTTTAGAATACCAATGCCCCATGCAACTTGTTGCCTCTTTTCTTCTTCATTCATTTCCTTTCCCCAAATCAAGAAAGGGAACCATGGGCCATTATAATGTTGTGTAAGACTTGGCCAAATTCCCTCCTCTGGAGCAAATCCAAACTCAACCATTGCCATCTCTAGAAAACAATGCATATCCACCCATCATCATGCCCATACTAATGCCTCCATTAGTTTCTTCACCACTTCTTTGTCCTCCCTTGCCTCAAGCAAGTAGGCCATAAACATTGAGGAAATATCAAAGTTGACTCGAAGCTTAAAGGTCGATGCAAAATAGTCCTCTCCAAATATCATTTTGATGGCTTGCAACATCGCTACCTCACTAGAGTGAAAGATTTTCTATTATCGGTTCTCTAGAATTCTCCCTAGAAAACTGACTATCTTTGTTTGGCTCTCAAGAAAATTATCATCTCCATGCTTTGCCTTTCCTTGGCCAACTCCCTCTACACTCTAGCATATAAAGGAAAACCACCGTCACACCCATGTGGGAAGGTCGCCATCGTAATCTACCATCAATGCATTCACTTCGGCTTTGCTATCTGCATGAAATCTCAAAAGTTTCCCTTGATTTCCTCTGTCCTTTCATCCTCACCAAATTGATCAATTTCATGCCAAAAATATAAAAGCTCCAAAATGTCATCATTTTCCTTCTCCAAAATGTCATCATTTTCCTTCATGTCAATCACCTAGTTGGCCAGACAATCGACAATGTGTTCCCCCTCCCTATATGCATGGGGAATACAAAAAACGTCAAGCCTATCTAGCAACTTCCAAATGGACGGCAATAATTTCCTTAAATTCCAATTGGGAGTATCTCTATGTCAAATAACATTTATAGTGATTAGGGAACTCCTTCCAAATGAATTTGTCTTGTAATTCAATCTCTTGCATAATCTTATCCCTAACCATGCCACTTGAAATTCAACTTCATTTTTTGTCCCATTGATCAAATTTTTAGCTTCCACCACTAAATTTTTTCCTTCATAGTTTCTTAGCACACATCCTACTCCAGAGAGCCCCAGATTCCATTGTGAGGCTCCATCGAAATTAATTAAACCATTCACCATTTGGAGGTACCCATCTTGTATCCCCTCTCTATGTCTCTACTAGAACAACCCGCCCGCTCCCATGAATAGGGGATTCATTATTATATATACTAGCACTTGCACCTAAAGAAGGTTCAAGGATTACGCCGATAGAAAATTATATGTTTAATATATATAATGTCAAAAAATTAAAATATTTACCAAGATAAATTTATATTTCATTTTTTTAATATTTTAAAAATACCATTTTTATTTATATTAATTTCAAACTATCGTTTATTTTCTTTATTCAATAAATAAAAAATTTCAACATAAATTTAAACACATTATAAACATTCTTCTTCAATAACAATATATATTTCTTACTCAACCAAAAAATTAACATTACAATAGTTTAAAAACTAATACTAACCAGTACTCTAATACTTATTAATTTTAAATTAATTAATTAAAAATTACATATTTGGACAGTAGAATTAAAAGAATCTTTGAAGATGATGATGAGAAAAAAATAGTCTGTTTACATCAAAATGTCTACAAAAGCTTTAAATGTTGTGAATTTCTTAGATTTTAGTAGGGATGTAAATTATATTTAACCTTTGCCCTAGAAAAACGCTAATATAACATGGGGAAATAACTTTCGTCAAGCACATTTACTTTAGGAATCTGACTCCTTTGTCCATGCTCCCACTTTCCTTGATTTTTGGAGGCAATTTCATCAGAAAATAAAACCACTTCAAACGTCCAGATTTGGTGTTATCAGAAAACAACTTCAGAAAATAGTTTAACGGGAGTGGTTTTCAACGTGAGACAGGTTTTGGCTCTGTGTGAGGGGGAAATCCAAGAGCGTAAACAAGATAATTGCAAATGAAATAGAAGTTAATCTAATCAAAACAAGAATCTAGATCTATTTCTTCATTCACAAAATGAAACTAAACTATTGTTGAATTCAAGAAAAGAAATCAAAAGATGAAAGCATACATGAATTCACAAAAAGAATAGCATTACCATCTTGTTTTGAAGTGTATTCGCAAGATGTTGGGTTGTTCATATCACTGCAAAGCCTCCATTGTTGCATGCAAGAAGCTTTGAAGAACGTGCGTGTTGATCGAAGATGTTTGCTGAAGCTTTGTCAATGTCAATTTGGCATCACTTTATTGCATGAGGTATGTTGATTCTTTTATCATTTTTTGTGAGGAAAGAGGTTTGTTATATAGAAATTGGAATTTGAAATGGACAATTAGGATCGTGTAGTAGAATATCTTGATCGACGGTTGAAAGTTGTTGAGAGGATTTAGATGGGGTGAAAATTAATTGCATTATAATTAGTGTGATTGAGGAATAGATTGATCATTCAAGAATATAGATTGATTAGTTAGGAATATAGATTAATTAGTCAGGAAATAGATTGAGCAATCGGTGGGATTGAAGATTAGATCGATCTGTTAGGAGATAGATTGAGCAATTAGTGATTCGTTATTTACTCAATTAGGAAAGTGGTTGAGAATGATTAATTAATTGGTTTAATTAATTCATTCATTTTGGAGTTGAAGGTGCAAATCAAGTTTGACTTTTGCAAACAAAGTTTCATTATTTTGATTTGATTTTTGATAATGTTTTGAATAGTTTATTCAAATTCTTCAAATTTGGAGGGAAAGTGAGTTAATTAAATTATTATGTTTTTAATAATTTAATCGACTTGGGGGAATAAAATGAATTAGAAATGTAATTAAATAATTGGTGTTATTTAACTAATCAAGACAAAACAAAGTGAGATTAGGACTATATTAAATAAATATAACTTATTTAATTGGTTAAAATGATAAAACGTGAATTAATTAAATAATGTTGTATTATTTAATTAATAGTAGAAATAGAGTTTTAGGACTTTATTAAATAAATAGAATTTATTTAATGAGTCAAAGATGATGAAAAAGGGAATTAATTAAATAATGTCATATTATTCAATTAATAGGGGAAATTAGGGTTTTTGATGCAATTGATGTGAAATGTAGTGATGTTCGATAATGATGATGTAGATGATGTGAAAATGTCATTTAGTATGTGTGTGATAGGTGGTAGGTCAATTTTACATGTCTACATTTTTCCCCTCTTTGATACAAAGTACGATTTGCTTTGTTTCAAAGATTCGATGTTAAGATCAAGATTTAAAAAAAATTATGCCCCATTGTGCCCTGACGATCAGCGGAATGATGGTAGGACTCTATGCTACTCCCTCAAGAGGTTGGCCAAATTTTTTGATTTTGAGTTCAGGCTCATGACACTATTTTATTTTAGTTTATTTGTGTAGAGGACAAAAAATAAAGTTTATACATCCCTCATTGCTCGTTCAAATGTTCTTAGGAGCTCCTAATTTTAACCTAGGAAGGTTTCCTACATAAAAATTAGGGTTTCCTAGGTAAAAAATTATAGTTTTTGAGGGTTAAAATAGGTAATTAGGGTTCTAATTACCTCATTTTCACTTTGAGCCTATAGTGAATTATTGTCTTTGGATTTCTCATTTTGTCAGTTTTCCAAGAGCTATGGTGTTGATTCGGGGAGCCCCACATCATGCAGACACGGTTTGAGAGTATGGACATCCCCGCAGGCGTCGGTGCCCCAGTATGTACCCTCTCAATTTTTGTTTTCATCTTTTCATGTTTGTGTAATTAATGCACAAAGTCAAACTTGTCAATAGTGTAGTTTTTTAGGTTTTCAACACTTTTGCCTCGATTTTAGCACTTTTGGCTTTTTGAAAAGCTTACTTTTGATCTACTTTTGTGCACTTGAGTTCCTTTTGCGCCTTTGACCTACTTTTTGACTTTTGAATTTCGTCTTTGACATATTTTTGCACCTTTTTGTTTTTGCTTCTTTTTTTTCACGCACTTGCTTTCATTTTGTGCCTTTGAAATAATTTTGTGCTTTTGACATTTGCGCTTTTGAAATTTCCCATCGCTTTTGTCAAATATTCCTCACATTTGCCTATTTGCATTGAATTTGTTTGAAATTTCATTGCTTTTGAATTTTTTTGGAATCCTAAGTTAGTTTATTCATTGTTTTCATTTTATTTTGCATGTTCATAGTGAACCCCTAACATCATGGGTTGAAATGATTGCACCTGTGGTCCTTAAACCACTACAATCGAGGGAGAAACGACCTCAAGATCTATTTGATTTGATTGTTGGTTTTGACGTATTGGAGTGAGATATTCTCGATGTTGTCAATTTTTTACACATTTGTTATATGCCTATCATTTGATGCCATACTGCGACGATGACCGCGCTCGTAGAGAGGTGGCATTTAGAGATTTCCTCATTCCATTTACCTACAAGGGAGGCCACCATTACCCTCAAGGATGTGTGGAGGATTCTTTGCATACCTATCCATGGTGAGCTCATTACCTACTCTATTCGACGAGGTACCCACACTATGCGATGTGTGCTCAATGTGAGACGTTTGGAGGTTCACTAATCGGAGATAGATTTATTCGAGTTTATTGGCAGTGTCGATAATGTTTCCCTTGTTCTGTGTGGTTTGGTTTCGAGTCTGGTTGTTCCTGATAGGAAAGGTCATCAATTCCCTATGGGATGGGGTATATGTATTGAGGGGATGTTTGAGCATGGGACTAGATATGCATGGGGTCCCTATCTTCTCGCCCACCTATATAGAGATATGCATGAGGTTGCATATCAAAGTGGGAAATCCATTTCTATAGGTATCTCTCTTTTACATGTATGGGCCTGGGAGCACATTACAGTTGCTCAGCCTAATGATGTGCAAGATTGTACTGTTGGGGATCCATACTCTTATCGTTATGGAGATTTCCTTCATTATACCCTTCCTGGACAACTTTCCTACTGGCACCATGCATTCAATGACATGCCAGGCTTTGTTTGGAGACCTTATATGGATTATGAGGCATGGCCTGAGGATCAAGAGCATTTGGTATACTGCAAACAAACCATACGGTTGATTGGTCATGCACGTCCTCGTCTAGAGCGATATTTACTTGACAGAGTATGCAGGGAGTTTGGAGAGAGACAAGGTCGGTTTATTGATACATATGAGGCTCAATTCAGATGAACCACCAAAGAGGTTTGTGTATGGGGTCTATAGCCTGATTGTGATGTTGTTATTATTAAGTTTAGAGCTCTTTCTCCATTTCAATGGGGTTGGAAAATGGGCCTAGCAGATCCGGGTACCACTCCTGATTTTGATTAGTGGTGGGCACGACATATGCCTTTGAGATTTATAGATCCTAGTGGTGATCCCATAGTGGGAAGAGTAGGTATCATAAGTCATCGTGGAGAGAGACAACACATTGAGATCCTAACATAGTAGCTTGGTAGGGCCAGATAGGATGGTGCACAGGGTGGTCAGGGTGATCAGATGTCGCCGGTTCAGGGATAGGTTCTAGGTCCCCCTACACCACCTAGGGATGGAGGTGCTTATTTGGTTGCAAAGATAGGGTGGTGATAGGTTGTAGAGGCACAACTTGTCATAGTGACAATAGAGCGATATGGATTCAAAGCAGAGTGAGATACAAATATTAGGCATCGTCTCATTACTGAGACCCAATTGCAGGAAGTTACCATAGACAGGGATAGTCTGGGGATAGAGTGTGATGGTCTTCACATTGAGTTGGATTAGTTATTATAGAGGGATACATATTACTAAACTATGTATGATACTTTTATTCCTCGGGCACATCAATGATCGAGATTTGGAGAGCCTTTTGTTACAGGTGGTGGTGTTCTGTTAGGTAGTCATTCTGTCAAATAGCCAAATCCAGATGGTGATCCGCAACTTGGTCTTTAGAGTCCTCCTCTTCCTATCGAGCAGTGGCATTTTGTTCTTGATCTTTATGATGTTTATTGCTCAAAGACTTCATATTGTAGACATGATTTTGTATGTATATTCATCGGCCTAGTCAAGGCCTCATATATATGTATTATTTTGCATTATCCTATCACACTTGTTTCTCTGATGATGTACTATGACATTCTCCTTTTTTGATGATGATGTATATGAGATATACCTTCTTCGATTCTCTCATTCATATGTGATGATCATGGATGACGATGTATAATGATGTATGTTTATATATGTTTTTGTACTTTTTGATGTACATGCATATGATGTGGATGGATGGGTCATATATTATTTATATGATGTTTTATTATGGATATGATGTATGGATGATATATGATGGATGTATGTCATCTATTCATGACACATGATGTTTTCATTGGTTTATTATCATCATGATATGTATTGACAACATTGTCGATGCAGGATAGATATGGTTCTAATGATATTGTGATGCAGATGGATGTTAGTTTAGAAGAAATATTTGATGATGGATAGAAGTTTGATGTTGTTAGTACTGATGAGTATTGCTTTCGCTTTGCTAAAGTTGCAGTATCACTTGCCATATCTGTTTGAGGTTTTAGGCTATTATCCATTGTTGATTATGTCTATCATAGGAACGGATCTATTAAGGCATATCTCAAGATGTTGTTGGTGAATTGTCAAAAGATAGGTAGTTAATACTTTGGCATTGTTTCCATTTGTTTGTAATTAAAGCTTTATGATTGTTTTGCTTGAAAGTTCTTGCTTTTGATTTTTGCTCTGTTTGTTTGTCTATTTTTTCAAAGAGTGATGGTGACAATTTGTTTATTTTCAATGAAAAGTTTATTATGGTTTGTGATAATGGAGATAGGATTTTTTGAGCTTTATGGTGCTATTTTTGTTGTTTTCAGGGGACTAACCTAGGGCCTCGGGGGCTCATCAAAGATAATCCTTTCCTATGTTGTACACGTAGAGGCTCATAGTTTGCTTGGTTTGGAAAGACCTTTCTCTTTTATGTTTTGTGAATGTTTTTGGATTTTTATTTTTTTTACTATTTTTGGATTTTGTATATTTGACTAAGTTGAAATAAAGCATGATAGAAACCTAAGGGGACTGACCAAAGGCCTCGAGGGATGATCATAGGTAAGCCTTGCCTACGTTGTACATGTAGAGACCACGTAGTTCTACTTGTTGAGTCAAAGCTGCAAAAAATTGTTTTTGGGATAAACAACATTGATAACTTGGATTAATATTCCACTTCTGTTTCTGGAGGATATGTTGCGGGAAATCTACTTAAACTAGTTGTGAGGTTCAAGCAAATGTTGATATCTTAGACTGTTTGAGTGAAGGAATAATCTGACGATGTTGTTTTGTTTTTGATGTTTTCAAATGTTTTTGATTTTTGTTGTTTTTTAGATGTTTTTGATTTTGTTGTTTTTCAGATGTTTTTGATTTTGTTGTTTTTTAGATGTTTTTGATTTTGGTTTTTTTTTATGTTTTTTTAATTTTTGTTGTTTTGACTATGATAGGACACACAAAGATCTAATCCATGACTAGCTTCGGGAAGTTGCCCCCAGTTTGAGATAAGATGACTTTCCTAAATTAGTATCAATCCATGGTTGGACACATGCTTTATTATGGGATGAATGGGTGAATGTTGTGGATAGTATCGATAGATAATGATGTGAGTCTTACTCAAACATAACACTTGTTTTCCAAGTTTTCACTACAGTACTTGTTTTATGAGTGCCACAAAGTGGTTTTCACTCAAGGAACATTTTATTTCTCTTTACAACTTTTCTTTTCTTTTTGACTTTTTTCATATTTTTTCATCTTTTCCATTTTTTTGGATTTTTACCCTTTTGCCTAGGGTATCCTGACTTGCTTTATGTGTATAACTTTTTGAGATAGCTATTATTCAGTGGTTCAGCTAAGGGTTCTCCTTTAGGGGTAGCCAACTGATATGCTCTTGAACCATAGCTTGTTATGATGATAAATGGGCCTAACCAGTTGGGTTCAAATTTGTCTTTGCCATCTTGATTTAGTTGTACCTTTTGATTCTCCCTGAGGACCAAGTCACCAACCTGAAAGTTTTCATCTTTTATTTTCTTATCATAGCTTCATTTGAGTCGATTCTGATAAAATTGAAGATGGTTTAACACGCTCAAATGCCTTTCATCTAGGAGCTCCAATTCATTGAACCTAGATACCCGATATTCTTCGTTGCTAACCATGCCTTTTAATGAGATTCACAATAAGGGGATTTCAACCTTGATAGGTAAGACAACCTTTGATCCGTAGACCAAGGAAAATGGTGTGGCACCTACAGATGTTTGAATGTTGGTTCGATAAGCCCACAGGGCTGGGTTAAGCTGTGAATTCCAATCACGACCAACTTCATTAATAGTCTTTTTTAGTATTTTCAATATGGTTTTGTTAGATGCTTCATCCTGACCATTTCCTTGGGGGTAATAGGGCATGGAGAATCTATGCTAGATAGATAATTTGGAACAAAGTTCTTGGATGTCTTGATTCTTGAATGGGGTTACATTGTCTGTTATTATCATTTGGGGAATTACATACCTACAAATCAAATAATTCAGAATGAACTTTGATATTTATTTTCCAGTGATGTACATCAATGGAATTGCCTCTATCCATTTATTGAAATACTTTGTTGTTGTGATAATAAACTTGTGCCCATTAGATGAAGCAGGTGAAATATTACCTACCGGGTCTAATCCCCATTGCAAGAAAGGCCATGGTGTTGTGATGGGTCTCAACTCCTGTGCTGGTGCATGAACTAGGTCACTGTGTTGTTGGCATTGACGACACTTTCTAGAATATTGAATGCGCTCCTATTCCATGGAGGGCCAATAGTATCCTGTTCTGAGCAGTTTTTGGACTAGGTTAGGTCTACTAGTGTAAACAATGATTTTGGTTTCCCAAGTGTTCCTCTAACTCTTCTAGGTTTTTCACCTAAAAGGAGAGGAATTGGGGCCAAAATGCAAATGTCTACACTCAAGATTAAAGTAAATGTAATGAAATGTATCTAAATATGATGTACTAATGCAATAAACTGAAAGAAAGATGATTTATTGATGCTAAACTAGAGAAATGCAAAGTGCTAAAAATACCTAAAAATGCAAGTAAATGATGAAATAACTGGACAGAACTGGAGAGGTGCACTTGGGATCTGAAATATGATGTAGAGAAGCTCTGGAATCCTGCAGATTTGACTGGAAATGTTGATTGGGACACTTACACTAGGCTGGGAGACTTAGTCTTAGTTTTGGAAAAACTGCTTAGAAACCCGTTTCGGCCAAATGGGTATCCAAATCTACAAAAACCTCTGAAAAGCAGGTATAGTGGGACTAATTCACCACTATTGGCGACTTAGTCCACTTTTGAATTTCTAAAAATTCGAAAGTGGAAATGGAAGCCCTCGATCTATACTTCAGTTCCTGACAGGTGCCCACTTCTGAAACTCTAATTTTTGGGCCTAAAAGTGACTTTTGGTTGATATTTTGACCTTTCAAGGAAGAAGATGACTCCAATAAGTCTTCAACCTATTCTTCAATGATTTCCAAGTCCTCAATATACCTAAATCTATAATCACACAAAGGAAGAGAGAGAAAATGTTGATTGTTAGGGATTGGGGGTTTGCCTTGGTCAAACCCCATTTAGGTAATTAAACCAAAATGATGAAATAAAGTAATGAAGCATGAAGCATGAAACAGTGCAATTAGAAACTTACCATGATGATGGATCTTGAGTTGCTACAACAATGGATGAATAATCTTGCTCTTGAATGCCCTACAAAGCTAAAACCTTAGCTTGCTTGACTTGACAACATGGATGAATGATGAATGGTGATTGAATTATGAAGGAATGGATTATGAATTAGGGTTTAAAGGTCTCCTTTTATAGAGAAGAGTTAAGTGAATGGCTATAATAAGGATCATGATCAAGGGCCAAGATTAAATTAGAAAATAATTTAATCAAGGGTGGAGGTTAATTGAGAGAAGAAAGACATGGATAGATAAAGACTTGAGGTGGAAGATAAGGTTGACATAGAAAAAGAGGTAGTAGGGGAAATTAAGTAATAAAGATTATTTAATTTGGGTGGCCAACATAGGAGAAATAAATAAAATATTAATTTTATTTATTTCAAAAAAAAGGTGAGAACAAATTATATAAGTATTTAATTGGGGAGATAAAGAAATGATAAATAATTAAATAAATATAACATTTATTTAATTATAGAGAGAAAAGGCTAATGAATAATTAAATAATTAAAGTAATTATTTAATTATAGAAGAAGAGGGAAAAGCTAATAATATTAGACTTAAAATGCTTAATAAGAGTCTAGAAAAGTATGAAAGTGATTTACAACACTTTACAACACCTTTACAAGACATCATTAAATGCATTTGCAAGGGTCCAAGACCTAATGTGGATGTGTAAAACACCTCACAACACTAAATCAAGGCCCCATTAAGTCCAATTTGTCATTAATTATTCTCATATCAAGCAAGCAAAAAGGGATACTTTTTCCGTGTCCACAATTAGCCCCCACTTTAGTGAGAGGATGAATTTGCTTCAAACTCACACTAAAGTAGACATTCAAGAGGGGTCCAATTGTACCAATGTGGATGAAAAAGAATGAAAAAGATCAAAGAATCGGTCAAGCCCCCAGGATCCAAGATCCTAAGTCATACCAACATAAGTGCAAAGGACACACACAAGGGTGAATGATTTTGCAACAAGACAAGATACAAAATCATGTAATGACAAGAACTAAAGGAAAGAAAAATGAGGTGAATCAAAGATGTGCTCACTCTAGGGCCACAGAACATCAGGTCGTTCGTAGGGTGATTTGTCCCAAAGAAGTGGTTTAGTGAGAAAGTCATGCCAGTGTGTCAGCTTCCCATCGTATAATGAGAAAGTCATGCCAGTGCGTTAGCTTCCCATTATACAAACCATACCCTGATAACTTTGATAAGGATCCACATTGTAATACTTTTTGTAAAATGTTTTTTAATATCATGTAAATAATTTTGTTTGAAGGGGATTTTGCTTTGTTCATGTAAGGTCTTCTTCTTAGGTAGCATTGTGCCTAATGTCTCCAAAACATGACAAGTCATGGTGTCAGTTCATTATCCATGGGATGCCTCATTTGCATCAGGCCACTTTAGTTGATCATACACTCATGGAAGGCATCAAACCCAATGACACCACCAAGAAAGGACACATCACAAGAAAAATCATGCCATGAAATGTGCAAAAAGATGTCATCTATGTATGCCCCCACTTTAAAGCAGTTGCTAACACCATCACTATGAGCAATTGCTTTAAAGTAGCCAATGATAAATGAAAGAAGAAATGAGAGCCAACTTGGAAAGCACTATGTCAAGTCATATGTTTTTGAATTGAGCTACATCATGAATAAGTATATCACATGTGATTCAACTTAAGGCATGTCGTCTGCATCCCAAGCTTGCTCTTATATGTTCATGAAAGTTTAACGACTAGCCAAAAGAGACAAAGATAAGTGGCATAAGAGGAGAAGGTTACTTAACCCCTTTCCCCCACTTAGTGCAGGACAAGGGTGAGCCTGGAATGGATGATGATATGCTACTCCTTGTGAAGAATGTAAAACATTCAATTATTGGAATCAAGCAACACTGGGAGGGGGGGTGAATCAGTATTGTGCAATTTTTAGCTTTATTAATTTGATGCTTAAAGTGCTAATAACATTCAACCAAAATAAAGATCCATGCACATAAGGAAAGTAACAACAACACCATAACACAAGGATTTTTTACGTGGAAACCCTGTTAGGGGAAAAACCACGGTGGAGGTCAATCCACAGTATGTTCTAAGTATAATCAAAAGAAAAGTTTACAATGTGGGAATGCACTTGCATTTAGGCACACTGCCTAGAGCTCACTGCTCAAAAACTGAAAGGCTCACTGTCTTAAATTTTTTTGGAGTGCTTCCAAAGATTTAAACTGAGAAACTAGCATCTACAAATTCCTGATTACAGTTTCAGTTAGGCTCAACAATTGAATTCGAGATCTTCTGACTGATTCTACTCTTTTGCTATGTTCTGCTTCAACTCACAACAAGAATCCTTAATGCACAAGTGAAACTGTGCATAATCGCTCTATTGACCTTTTGAAATTTGCAACATACATCAATTCACATCGAACACATATCAAAATGATATAAATGATCACTTATATATATCCGCTACAAGGTATTTAATCGCTTCATGTCAGCTTCAACAAAATAAGAAATAGTCACAAACTGTTGGCTCAAATCATCCATAATATTCAATGCGCATCCATAAGAGTCAGCCACTATTGGAAACAAGCAACATTGAGAGGGGGGTGAATCAGTGTTGTGCAAAAATTCAGTTTTATTATTCTGTCATTTAACTTACTTAACCATACAACAAAAGAAACATGCATCAATAGAAAGAAAACAATCACAACCCCATAACACCAAAAATGTTACGTGGAAACCCTGTTAGGGGAAAAACCATGGTGGATGGCCAATCCACAATATAATATGAGTATACCCAAGATGAAAAGTACAAAATGGGAATGCACTTACATTTAGGCTAACTGCCTAGAGCTCACTGCTCAAAATGGATGGGCTCACTGCCCTACAATGATTTGTAATAGATCCAAAAGGTGAACTGATGAAATAGAATCTACTATGCCTGATTATAGTTCCGGTTAAGCTCTGTAGATAATCTTTTGTCCTTCTGACTGATTCAACAATTCTACTCTGCTCTGCACAACTCTCACTATAAAATTCTTAATGCACAAGTGAAACTATGCATAATCGTCTAATCGCTCTTCCTAATGATTGCAACATACCACCACACTTATTTTTTCACATTCCAAATGATATATCAAATCTCTTATATATATCTGCATCTAGAAATCAAGTCACTTTAGGTCGGTCTTAATAAGACTTGGAAATATTATCAACTGTTAGCCCAAATCATGAACAATTTTGATGCGCACCCATCCAAGTTGGCTAGACTATAGCTGGGACCCATAATTAAGTGTTTGAACATAAAAACATTTTAAATAATTTCACTTTACACATCCACAACGCGCCACATTCACTGAGTCGGCTACAATGAGCAAATAGACAGAAAAAATCCTACCAGACCTCCAAGCTCATACAATAACTAAGGCAAAACCACAAAATTTAGTAATAAGATTACATACATGTTCAACAAGCAATCCTGAGGATCCACAACTCAAAATGATGATCCGGTGAAGTAGACAAACTAGCTGACTGACCGGATACCCTATTCTTCAAGTGTTTTTCCGGTAACACACAGTATTTCACTTTATCTGCCAGTATGACTAGATACTGATCTGCGGACCATGGAAATGACTTCAGTTTCCATCAATGAAAACACTAGAAGCCATATGCCAACAATCTCCCTCTTTGGCATTGATGGCAATACTTAGTGAAAAATGACTAAGTGTTGAAGCTGGTAAGTATATTGCCAAAATTCAAAATACTGCTCCCACTAAGAATGTGAAGGCATTTTTCACAGCACTCTCTCCCCCTTTGATATCAATGAAAAAATTGGGGAATCCAAAATTGCAAAACTATACAAACATAACCTAAGACTTACAAAAATTTGAAGACGTCTGCAAAGTCATTCTTCAGTCCACTTAAGTTTGAGTCCCAAACACTTCTCAAAGTTTCCAAAATGGTTATATGACCGCAAAGAAGATATGGCAATGTTTTGCTGCTTTGAGACTTACTGGATCAGAGCGACCATAGCATCTTTAGCCTCTTTCAAAGCATTCACCATTATCTCAATCTTTGTACTTATTAGTCCCCTGAGTTCACATACTCTCCCAATAATCCTTTCATTTTCAAGTTTCAGATTCTTTATTTGGTTGAACAAGGACATTACCTGACTTTCTTGTTTACAAACACTACTGGCTAATGGGTCAAAAGTATTAGAAACAGTGACCAACTATTGCTCAATGTCTTTCACCTTCTTCTCATTTGCTTTAGTAAATTTTGACAAGACCAAGCAAGACTTGTACAATTTTCCTCCTTCATACATAGTACCTTGAATATTTTTTATGCAAGTACCTAACAGATTTTTGTCTTTGGCAATCAATTCATTTAGGCTACCAACTCTCTTTTCCTTGAACTCCTTCTTCACTTTAACCAAAGTTGATTTCTCAAAAGATTCAAAATGAGAATTTACAGAATTTATTAGCTTCTTTAACTCACCAGAGGAGGAACTTGATGGGTCCATAACATAAGTAGGCATTATTTTTTGTAAAACTCCAGATGCAAGATTTAGCAGTTCACTGTCCTCTATGTGAGATTTCAGTATCCTCTCACTGGCTTTGGCTTGGGAAAGTTTAGCGACCTTCATCATTTGAATTGGAGATAGAGTGGATAGGTTAATTGAGCTTTCATCTACCTCAGGATCTGATTCTTCATGTTGCTCCAATAGAGACCTCTTCACTTCTCCTATTCTGATTTCTTGATCCTTTTCTTTTTCAACCTTGGATTCTGATTCAGGATTGACTTTAGGCATTTCAGCTTCTTCAATATGCACCCCTTTTTCCTCAGCAAACACCTCAACATGGACCTTAGTTACCACAGGTATCTCTGTATTTTCCACATTAGGAGAAGTCAAATATCCTCAAATTCTGAAGGATCAAACACATTCATGTTCTCCTCATTCACATTCTCTTCTTTATTTTCATTTACCTCCACATTCACTTCCTCATTTCCTTGAACATTTTCAGTATTGATTTCCTCAAAGTTAATCTTATTCCTTGACAAAAATTCTTCCATAATTTCCTTAGTTTCACTGACAACAGCGTCAGTTTCACCAATCATGAGTTTATTTACTCTTGTCTTGCTCTTAAATTGCTTTTTAGCTTTTTCAAGGAGTGAATCCATTTCTCCAATTGTCATTTCTAGGCACAGATCGACAAGAACTCTCTTCCTCATATTTTCTTCTTCTGTTATGGCACTCACCCTCCTAGATTCCAAGGCATTATATAGACTTGTAGGCAAACCAGACATGATTTCAACAAGAGCTTTATTAAAAACATTCATATGCTTTATTGTAGCTTCTTCTAGAGTACTCTTACTGGATTCATCAAAGGTTTCATACCAATCACAGAGTGGCTTGAGATTTCCATCTTTCACCACTTCATTCTCAACTTCCTCAACAGACATACTAGGCTTGTCAACTTTGACATTTTTCTTTGCTTCTTCTCCTTTGTCAGAAGGTTTTCTCTTGTTTAATTTGACAGCCTAAGTACCAGTAGCCTTTATCTCTCTTACTACTTCTTTTGAGTCAATTTCTTCCTCTTCATCTATAGACACAGCTTTGTAAGATCTTATGCTTTTATTCTTCTTCCTTTTTCTGGAAGCCTTGGCTTGATTTGACTGAGCTGCAGGGGAACTCCTGGTAGATCTAGTGTGAGCAGGAGATGTTCCTAGACTAGCTGATTTTTCCTTTTCTTTCTTTTGAGTTGCTTCAGCTTCATCTCTTTGCCTTCTCACTTCTTTCATTTCTCCACAGGAATGCCCATACTCTCTGCAAGAGCTTCTGTCTCTTTTCTTACCCTTCTGACTATCATGGGCTTTTTCAATTCTGAATGAACCTACAAGCTTTTCTCTGCATAAGTATGAAACCTTTCTTCTCCCTGATCTAGTGGAGAATTCAGCAGGTGTTTTGCATACATCTTCAGAATGTTCTCATCTACTTCATAACCCATAGGCATGATCCAAACTGTTCTAGGATCAACGGCTTCCATATGGCACTAGTCAATGTCTACGATGAAGCAAATAGTGTCTTTGTACTATTCCACTATTGTGGCAAGAATTCTCTCTCTGGTGTGCATTAAATTCTGAAAGCTTTTAAAGTAACCCCACAGGATTGTATTGCCGGTTTGTCGATCACCCAGTTCAAATAATATATTCCTTATCTGAACAACTACCGGTTCATCATTATGCCATTGAACTTTACCAACTCCCAGAACCTCACCTGAGAAGTAGAAAAACAAACATATCAGTAGGTTACCATATTTGAATATGTTCTTCTTATCCTTCTTGATTTTTCCCAAATTTTCCAATAACTGGCTTCTGAGCAGTTCACACAAATTATAGTTTGTATTATGTTTGACCATCTCATATGCTGCATAGATAGTTGTGTCAGATATTGAATTCTCCTGACTTGAGTGATAAATCTTATAGCCGATAACCATTGATGCAAATTTTACATCCACTACGACAATATCATCTATCGTCATTCCTCTTTTGCCCCATTGCGAGCCTGTCGCATCAGTAACCTTATCATTCTTCACAGACTTCAAAATTGGAAGTCTACCGGTGGAGTTTAGTCCTGTAACTGCACATATAGCTTCTTTTGTGATTTTGAATGGCACATCTAACCACATGAATTCATCATGGACATGGATCAACACATATCAAACCCTTTCATCTTCTTCAAATATTGTAAATTTCATAAATTGCGCAAATTTCTTATCCTCTAGGGTTTTGAATTTTGGTTTCACAATAAGATCTTCTTGAATTATATGATGAAAGTAAAAATCCATCAAATGAGAGGTTCCCAAATCTTCAATGTTTGCATGCACATAAGCCCTAATATCCTCAATATGCAAGACTCTGTACGACACTGACAAAAATGCACCTAAGGGCTCTGTATCTATAGACTTATACGGATGCCATTTAAATTTTGGATGCGGCCTATCCTTAACTTCAACTATCAAAGGAGTAGACATGATTGCAATCACACAGATTTACAGGTTTTTCAATAAATACCTTTTGGGGACGAAATGGAATTTGATCGCCAATTCTCCTTTATGCTTGAATCTTTCCACAAATTTGCAATGATCACTTCAGAGCTCTCAAACTTCTTTTCTACAAATGCAATATGAAAAATGAGGGTTGAATCCATTCTTTTATTTCCCACATACCTAACTCTTTTAGTTTGCAATAAATTCCCTTGCCCTAACTCATCCGGTTTCCTTCCTTTCAGGCACTGAGATAGATGACTCTTATGCAAATCTCCAATATTCTTCACTAATGCTTTTAACTAGTCAAACAACATCTGAAAAGAATTAACTCTCCTACTGGACACATCTGAATTCCAGTATCATTCACCTGCAAGAGGGGGTTTAAGAGTTTTTCTTGATAGCTCCCCCTATGCCAGAGACCTAAAATTAATTCCCTGAGGAATTACCAAAATTTGCTTCTGGTGCTAGCGCATTTCCTTCTACAGAGGGATTCTTCTTCACCCATTTCTTCTGCATTTGCTTTCTAATCACATCATTAGTGACTTTCCTTTTCCTTTGACATCCTGTTGCATGTTCTATTTTACCGGACCTCTTCAGTTCCAACAGAATCTGGCAATGTGGCCAAATTTGTTGTAGTTGTAGCATACAACATTTCTCTATCCAGGCCAATTGTTCCACTAACTTTGCCTTGATCTGCATTGGTTAGCAATATGTCCAAATCTATTGCATGCATATCATCTAACATCTCTATGAAATTTATTCATCACAATTTGCATTCACTTGACTCATGACCATACTTATAGCAATTAAAACACTGACCTGAAAATGATGGTCTACCTGTATTCATTCTACTCCTACATTGAGAATCCATATGGCCAAATTTGTTGCAAACATAACAATAGCCATTGAATCTTTGAGTATTTGGTTGCCTTACCAGATTTCTTCTGGCTCCTTTCATTTGATTTCCTTGTCTGGAAATTTCTCCTTCTTCATATCCAAGACCTCGTTTGTCACCATCAGTCCTCTATCCTTTGATTAGTTCATCAAGTTTGGTTGAGCTTGCTTTGAATTTCTCCTTATACTCATTTGTAGTAGCAAGTTCATCTTTGAGATCATCAAGCTGCTTTTCAAGCATTTCTTCATTGTTCTTAGATTGCTCCAATTCATTATCTAGTCAGCTACATTGTTCATATTTTTCTTTCAAAGACTGTGCAAGCTTTTCTTCATTCTTCTTTTTGTCCTCAATCTCCTTGGTCATTTTCATCATGATAGATTCCATCTCTCGCTTCAAGGCAACATTCTCTTTGGAAAACTTTTCACATTCTTTTGTTTTCTCTTTCAGAGCCAGATTGAGTTGTTCATCTTCCATGCTTTTGTTCTTTTATTTGAGCTAACCACATAATTCCTTTCTTTTCTCCCTTGATTCATTGATTTTGTCTTTTAGTGACTGAATGAACTTTTCTGCATTCACAAGATTTTCTTGCAATTCTCGGTTCTCAGATTTCATCTGGTCAAGATTATATAGGGCCACCATAAGTTGTTGTTGAAGACTGCTTGTATCCATTGAAAAACACCTTCCAAGATCTCCCCAAGTTGTAAGACTTCTTCTGAGGAACTAGCTCCGATACCAATTGTTGGAAACAAGCAACACTAAGAGGGGGGTTGAATCAGTGTTGTGCAAAAAATCAATTTTATTATTTTATCATTTAACTTACTTAACCATTCAAAAAAAGAAACATGCATCGACAAAAAGAAAACAATCACAACCCCATAACACCAAAAATTTAACGTGAAAACCCTATTAGGGGAAAAACTATGGTGGATGGCCAATCCACAATATAATATGAGTATACCCAAGATGAAAAGTACAAAATGGGAATGCACTTGCATTTAGGCTCACTGCCTAGAGCTCACTGCTCAAAATGGATGGGCTCACTACCCTACAATTATTTGGAATAGATCCAAAAGGTGAACTGATGAAATAGCATTTACTATGTCTGATTATAGTTTTAGTTAAGCTTTGTAGATAATCTTCAGTCCTTCTGACTAATTCAACAATTTTGCTCTGCTCTGCACAACTCGCACTACAAAAGTCTTAATGCACAAGTGAAACTATGCATAATCACCTAATCGCTCTTCCTGATGATCGCAACATACCACCACACTTCTTTTTTCACATTCCAAATGATATATCGAATCTCTTATATATATCTACATCTAGAAATCAAGTCGATATAGGTCGATCTTAATAAGACTTGGAAATATTATCAACTATCATCCCAAATCATGAACAATTTTGATGCGTACCCATCCAAGTCGGCTAGACTATAGCTGGTACCCATAATTAAGTGTTTGAACATAAAAACATTTTAAATAATTTCACTTTACACATCCACAATGCGCCACATTCACTAAGTCGACTACAATGAGCAAATAGACATAAAACATCCTACCAGACCTCCAACCTTGTACAACAACTAATGCAACACCACAAAATTTAGTAATGAGATAACATATGTGCTCAACAAGCAATCCCAGGGATACACAACTCAAAGTGATGATCCGATGAAGTAGATTGATTGACTGACTGACTGGATACCTTGTTCTTCAAGTGTTCTACCGGTAACACACAATATTTCACTTTATCTGCCGATATGACTAAATATTGATCTATGGACCATGGAAATGAATTCAGTTGCCATCAATGACAACACTAGAAGCCATATGCCAACAACCACAACATTGTGAGGACCCAAATTAAAATGGTCAAACACAAAAACACTTAAACAATAACTCCTCAAATATCTGCGACACACTACTTTCATCAAGTTGGCCTTCATACATTGATGAACAGAAAATTAGTCAACCAGACCTTCTAACTTACACTCAAATCGATATGAGGCACCAAGATTTATAGATAACATAGATTATGCATCAAACAATCTTCCCTGAGATCCACAACACAAAATAATAATAGAGAATCTGCATATGAATCGAAGAACACAAATCTACCAGATGCTCTATTCTAGCCTAACAGATAATCACTGATCTTCAATCTGTTTGCCGGTATAAGTAAATTACAACATGTGGATCAACTAGCTAACAAGGGTTGCCATCAATGACAACACCAGAAACATGTGCAGTGTCTCTTGCCAACAATCTCCCCCTTTGGCATTGATGGCAACACTTAGCGAAAAATGATTAAGTGTCGGATCAGTACCAACATAAATACACTACCAACCAAAACTCCAAAAAGATCTTCATTCACAGCTCAAAACTACAGCTCCCCCTTAGATGAACATACATTTTCACTGTTCTATTCTCCCCCTTTAACATGAATGGAAAAGATGGGGAATCCGCATACAAAACAAACAAAAAACTTCTAACTGCATATGTCCAAACTTGTTTCAACAATTTACACAAACTTGAAAATATCTGCAAAATTGGTTTTCAATGGGTTCAGGCTTGAGTCCCAACACTTCTTAAGGCTTTCCAGAATAGTTATGTGACCATAGAGTAAATAAGATTGCATCTCATTTTATTCAAGGTTCTCTGGACCACTGACTGCCAAAGCATCTTGTGCTTCCTTTAAAGCACTCAACATAGTCTCCATTTTCGGACCAATTAGGCCTCTAAGTTCATAAGCTCTTTCCACAACTCTATCATTATCATGCTTTAGACACTTTATCTTGTCAAGTAGGGATATAGCTTGACCTTCTTGCTCTCCAACAAAAATAGTTAAAGGATCAAAAGCATCATAAATAGAAGCTAACTCTTTCTCATGATCCTTAACCTTCTTCTCATTGTCCTTAGTAAGTTTAGACAAAGACAAACATGACTTATAAACCTTTCCACCTTTAGATAGAGCACTATGAACATTCTTCACATAGGTAGCTAATAGATATTTATCATTAGCTATCATTCCTTTCAGACTACTGAACCTTTTTTCATCAAACTCCTTTTGTACCTTGACCAAAGCTCACTTCTCAAGTGACTCAAAATGAGTACTTACCGAATTAATAAGCTTCTTCAGCTCACTGAAGGAAGAACCAAATTGATCTTTAACATGAGTAGGCATGATCTTCTCCAGAATACTAGATGCAAGATTCAATAACTCGTTGTCCTCAATGTGGGACTTTAGAATTTCTTCCCTAGCCTTAGCTTGTGCAAATGATGCAACTTTCATTTTCTGAATTAGGGACAAAGTAGACAAATGAATAGGACCTTCTCCCAACTCAAGAACAAATTCTTCCTTTTTCTCTTCCAGAAATTTCTTCACTGCCTCTGCAGTGTCTCTTGCTTCCATTGGAACTTCCTTGACTTCAACCATCTTTTCCTCAACCATTGATTCTTTAGCCATAGTTTTTTGCTTGTCATTTGGAATTTCAACCTCTTCAACTAATATCTCCTTTTCTTCAACTGACATAGCTTTAGGAGCTTCAGTCTCCATAGTTACTTTTGTATCATGCACATCAGGAGGAATCTGAGTGTATTCAACTGTAACCTCTTCGTTTACTAGACCAGATGAAATATCTTCCACATGTTCTTCTTCTGAAACAACATCAATTATGTTCTTTAATAGAATTTCCTTTAGAATACTTTTAGTTTCTTTTGTAACCTCTTCAGTCCTACCCATCATAAGCTTATTTATCCTTGTTTTTCTCTTGAATTCTCTTTTTTCTTATTTTAGGATTGTCTTCATTTCCTCAATAGACATTACCAGACTTAGATTTGCAAGAATTCATTCTCTCAGCTGCTCATCTTTAGTTCTGGCACTAACTCTCCTCATCTCTAAAATTTCATACAGTTCCTCGGGCAACTATGTCATTATCTCAACAAGAGTCATATTGAAATTGTTCAAATATTTTATTGTAGCCTCTTCAAGAACTCTTTGAACAACACTATCAAAGGTACCATACACTTCATATAGGGGCTTAAGATTACCATCCTTGATTATACATCTCTCAACTTCCTCTACAAACATACCTGGTTTTTCAGGCTTCATCTTCTTCTTTGCTTTCTCTTTTTCATCGAAGGGCTTGTCCTTAGTGACTGTTGTTGCAACTTTGGTGCCCATATGCTTTATTTCTCTAACTTCTTCATCAGATTTTGTCTCTTCATCATCTGAAATAGCTGTATACACTCTTGTGCTCTTATCCTTCTTCCTCTTACCAAATTCCTTAACTTGAGCTTTTACAAGGGTTGAATTCTTTGCATGACCGAATACAAGTGCAAAGCTCCTTGTTGATCTAGTTCGGGCAGAGGATGCTGTTGGACTAGCAGATTTAGTTTTAGCAGTATCTTTTCCTTTTTCGGCTTTAGCTTGTTCTCTCTTCCTTTTGGATTCTCTTACTGCTTATGCGGATATACCCATGCTCTCCACAAAGACTTCCACTTCTTTCCTTACTCTTTGGACTATCATTTGCTTCTTTAACTACTCATGGACTTGCATGTCCTTTTCTGCATATGTTCCAAACCTTTCTTCAGATGAATCCAAAGGCTTACTCAACAAATGTTGTGCATATAGCTCCAAGATTCTTTCCTCAACTTCATAACCCATTGGCATAATCCAAATGGTTCTAGGTTTTGGAGCTTCCATCAAGCATTGATCAATATCCACCATAAAAAAATATGTCCTTATACTTCTCCAAAATAGAAGTAGGAATTATTTCCCTTGCTTGCATTACATTCTAAAATTTCTTGAGATATCCCCATATTGCAATTTTTCTGGCTTGACTATCACCAAGGCTGAAGAACATGTCTCTAATCTGAACAACTACATGCTTATTACCTCTTTGCCAAAACACTTTCCTGACTCCCAAAACTTCATTCATGAAATAAAAGAACACAGTAACAAATTACCGTATTTAAAAGTATTCTTCTTATCTTTCTTTATCTTACCAAGATTCTCCATAAGCTTACTTTGAAGTAACTCACACAAGTCATACTCTGCATTCTCCTTCACCATCTAATATGCTACATATATGGCAATACCGAATATAATTTTTTCTTGGTTGGAATGATATATCTTGTAACCAATGACCATTGAGGAAAATTTCACATCGACATCAATAATATCATCAATTGTCATAGCTCTTTTGTCAAATATCAAACCAGTTGCATCAGTGACTATCTGATTCTTTATAGACTTTAAAATAGACAATCGACTGGAATAATTTAGACATGTAACAGTGCTTATAGCTTCTTTTGTAATCTTATAAGGTTGATTCAACCACATAAAGTCAGCATGAACTTGACTCAAGATATATCAGACCCATTTGCTTTCATCAAACATGGGGAATTTCACAATCTGCGTGAATTTCTTCTCCTATAGGGTTTTGAATTCAGGCTTAACACATAAATCCTCTCCAACAATGTGATTGGAATATAAATTCAATAACTGTGAGCTCCCTAAATCCTCAATATTAGCATGAATATATGCCCTAATGTCTTCAATATGCAAGACATCATACATAACAGATGAAAATGCACCTAAGGGCTCAGTCTCAACAGATTTGAAAGGATGCCACTTGAATTTCAGACAGGGTCCATCCTTGACTTTAACTACCAATGGAGTAGCCATATTCACAAATTCACAGGCTTACAAGTTTTCTCGATAAATACCTTTTTGTCGGATTAGGGTTTGATCTTCGAGTCGCCTTCACACTTGAATTCTCCCAAATTTTTCCAAAGTTCGCTTCAGAGCTTTGAAAACTTCTTCTTCTCAAAATGCAAAGTGACAAATGAAAAATAGAAATGACTTTTTATCATTCGCACATCTAACCTTTTTGACATAATAAATGCTTTTGCCCTAACTCATCCAGATATCCTGTTTCCATATACTGTGAAAGATAAATCTTCTGTGGACCTTCAATTCTACATTAATACTCTTTCCAACTATTCAACAACATATGTAGATCATCAATGCAATCACTGCACTCATCCACATCTCAGTGTCAATTACCAGCAGGGGGTTTGAAATATTTTCTTAACAATTCCCCCTAGGCCAAAGACCTAAAACTAATTCCCAAAGGAATTATCAAAAGCTGAATCTAGTGCTAGCTCATTTTCTGCGACAAAGGGACTCTTCTTCATCCATGTCTTCTTCATCTGAGCTTCCTGATATGATTTGTAGTGACTTTTCCTTTTCCTTTTCCTTTTCCTTTTCCTTTTCCATCCTTCTACATGTTTCTTCTTTGATTTACCGGACCTCTTCGACAAAATCTAGCGATATGACTAGTTTTGTTGCAATTGTAGCACACCACATTTCTTTGTCTAGACTAGTTGTTCCACTAATTTTCTCTTGATCTACACTAGTTAGCAATATGGAAAAATCTATTGCACATATAACATCTAACATCTCTATAAAAGTTGTTCATCACATTTCTACATTCATTTGACTTATGACCATACTTGTTACAGTTAAAGCACTGACTAGAGAATGATGGACCACTTGAATTCATTCTACTTCTGCATTGAGCTACCATATGACCAAATTTATTGCAAACATAACAGTTACCATTAAACCTTTGAGCATTAGGTTGTCTTACCGGATACCTTCCAGCATTGTTCATCTGATTTCCTTGTCTGAATCTCCTTTGTCTAGAATTCCTTTGTCCAAATCTGAAACTTTTTCCTTTCTCATATCCAAGACCTCACTTGTCACCATCAGTCCTCTAACTTTTAATTAGTTCATCAAGCTTGCATGAGCTAATATTGAACTTCTCCTTGAATTCATTTGCAGTAGCAAGTTCATTTCTGAGATCAACAATGTGCTTTTCAAGCTCTTCCTCATTATGTTTGGATTGCTCCAACTCAAGTTCCAACTAAATGAATCCATCAGTAATTTGGCTACATTCTTCAGATTTCTCTTTCAAGGATTGAGTAAGCTTTTCTTCATACTTCTTCCTATCTTCAATTTCCTTAGTCATCCTCATCATAATAGATTCCATCTCATGCTTCAAAACTACATTATCCCTAGCAAACTTCTTACATTCTTTTGTCTTTTCTTTCAGGGTTTGACTTAGTTGTTCATCTACAACGTGTTTACTGTCTTCTTGCTTGATCTGATCATAGAGTACCCTTCTCTTCTCCCTGGACTTATTAATTTTTTCTTTCAATGACTCAATGAATCTCTTAGCATTCATGAGATTTGCTTGTAATTCCCGAACTTCAGATTTTTCCTAATCAAGATCATCTAGGGCCACCAAAATTTGTTGTTGAAGACTACTTGAATCCATTGAAACACTTTCCAAGATCTTCCCCAATCTTTTAAACTTCTTCCGAGGAACTAAGCTCTGATACCAATTGTTGGAATGAAGCAACACTGAGAGGGGGGGTGAATCAGTGTTGTGCAATTTTTAGCTTTATTAATTTAATGCTTAAAGTACTGATAACATTCAACCAAAACAAAGATCCATGCACATAAGACAAGTAACCACAACACCATAACACAAGGGTTTTTTTATGTGGAAACCCTGTTAGGGGAAAACCACAGTGGAGGTGAATCCACAATATGTTATGAGTATACTCAAAATAAATGTTTACAAGGTGGGAATGCACTTACATTCAGTCTCACTACTCAAAAACTGAAAGGCTCACTACCTTAAAAAAAATTTGAGTGCTTCCAAAGATTTGAACTGAGAAAGTAGCATCTACAAATGCCTGATTATAGTTTCGGTTAGGCTCAACAATTGAATTATGGATCTTCTGCTCTATTTTGCTTCAACTCGCAACAAGAATCCTTAATGCACAAGTGAAACTGTGCATAATCGCTCTACTGACATTCACAACATACATCAAATCACATCGAACACATATCAAAATGATATAAATGATCACTTATATATATCCGCTACAAGGGATTTAATTGCTTCATGTCGGCTCAAATCATCCATAATATTCAATGTGCATCCACAAGAGTCGGCCACAACATAGTGAGGACCCAAATCAAAATGCTCGAACACAAAAACACTTAAACAATAATTCATCAAATATCTGCGACACACTACATTCACCAAGTCGGCCTTCATACACTGATGAACAAAAAACTAGTCAACTGGACCTTCTAAAATACACTCAAATCGATACGAGGCACCAAGATTTACAGATAACACAGATTATGCATCGAACAATCTTCCCTGAGATCCACAACACAAAATAATAACAAAGAATCTGCATATGAATTGAAGAACACAAATCTATCAGATGCTCTGTTCTAGCTTAACATATAATCATTGATCTTCAATCTGTTTGTCGATATGAGTAAATTACAACATGCAGATTGACTAACTGACAAGGGTTGCCATCAATGACAACACCATAAAAAATGTTCAGCGTCTCTTGCCAACAACAACTATGGAAAGGAGCAACAAGTAATGTTATGTTGATAAGTAAACAAAGTTTTTGCTTGCTACATATTCAATGTGATGTCTATCAGTTTAGGATGTACCAAGGTTAAAGTAGTCATGGAGGAATTATTTGTGACAGTATTGATTGAAGGGACAATAACCAAGATCATTAGTCATATCTTTTTTTTTAGGGACATGGATACATTGTTCTATAGCATCACATCCTTGCCCAAGTTTGGTTTCTTTGGTTGGATTTAGTGGTTGTTCAATTTCCTCAAAGTTTGTCTTGGATGTGGTCTTTGCGTGTAAGGTGGTTGAAGAGAATTCTATTGAATTTTGTATTGTTGTTACCAGTTTCTCTTTGCTTTGGTTAGACTCTTTTGGTATGATCTTGTATTCTCCCTTGGATAGAGGTATGGATGCAAAGGTTTTTGAGACCTCTTCCAATAAGCTTGTGGCCTCTTCGATTTTCTTTTGTCTGTCTATATCGTTTTGCTGGGTACTGATCATAGCACATGTAATCTTGTTGTTTTGAGGAGTAGAGGGTGACTTGTCATGAATTCCTAAGATTGGCATCAAGGCTTGATCCATATCCAGCAGTTCAAGATGTTTCAAAGTGAGGTGGATTTTTGGTTTGCATATGATATTGTTGTTGTTTTCTTGTACCATAATACCTTCCCTATTATGAGAGTTTTTAGGAGAAAAGCAAACAAGATGTTGATCACATTCCATTAATAGGTGTTCTATAGTAACTTCATCACAAGGAGAGGAGGCATCAAGAGAAGAAAAAGCATCACATTCATGTTTTTCAATGATTGGATACTTTTTCTCAATTATGTATTCTTGGATGAGGGAAACATTAGGAAAGGGAGTTAGAAGATTCACATGAAATTCAATGAATAGTTCATATAATCCCAAAATATCTTCTTCACTAGTAGAAGAGGCATTAGGAGAAGAAAAAGTATGATTATCATGATTATCTGTTATTGCATCCCTTTTTCCAATAATGTCTTCCAAAATAGGAAAAGAAAAATAAAGAGAATTGTCATGGGTCTTAAAGGTTTGATCATCTAAGGCCAACATATCCTCCTCACAAATAATTTGATTGTCATGATTGCTCACAAAAACATTCTCACAAATAGGGGAGGAGTTAGAAGATGAATGTAGACTAGGGAGAGGGATGTTAAGAGATGTGTTTATGATTTCATGCTCTTGTGCCATAATATGTTCCAAAGTAGGAGAGATTATAGAAGAGGAGCTTTCAACATTGTCATGATTCTCAATGGGTGTATCTTCTAGCTCAAAAATACCTTCATCACATGTAGGATAGATATTGGGAGAAGAGGAACTATGATTATCATGATTGTCTATGCTCTCAGATTCTTCTATCACTTTATTCCCACAAATAGAAGAGATATTAGAGGGTGTGGAATTATGGAGTGTGTCAACATTGTTATTCTCTTGCACTAAGAAACTCTCATATCTAGGAAAGAGATTGGAAGGATGACTAGGAGTTTCATGGTTACCAATGATTGGAATTTTTTGTTCAAATAAGTTGTCCCAAATGGTAGGAGGAATAAGATTCTCATGAGTCTCAATGAGGATATCTTCTAACACCGAACTATCTTCTTCACGTCTAGAGAAGATATTAGGAGAAGAAAAGGTTTGATTGTCATGATTATCTACACTTACATCCTCATGTCCTAGAATGTCCTCTTGAGTCAGAGAGGTAGGATTTTCATAGCTCTCAATCATATCCTCCACACAAATGTGTTTGTCATGACCATTCACTATTGTATCCTTATTCACTAAAGCATTTTCACAATTAGGGGAGGTGTTGGGAGTAGTGGCCATGATCTCAGTTTTGTCTTTCCAAGGGGGAGGTGGAGGAAGACAAGCAAGACTTTCATTATCTTCAATGATTGTGTCTTCTTTCATCAAGATACCTTCATCACCAAGGGGAGAGATATCGGGAGAAGAACAAATATGATTATCATGAGTATCAATGCTTGCATCCTCTTGTGTCAAATTTTTAGTGGATGATCTAGGAGAGATGAATTCTTTAAGGGATTCATCTAACATGTCTAAGTCATCACTACTAAAGGGCTTGGATGTTAAATGCTTTTTTCTAAATTGAATCATCTTTTGAATTGGGTTGTTTGATGTTTTTAGTTTTTAGTTTTCATTTTCTAATGAATTTGATCTAAATGAACTAGGAACTAATGCTGAAAATGGAAATTGCAAAAATCTAATGCTATCCATGATTGTCATGAATGTAAAAAATGCTTATTTCTAATGAGTTAAATGTAATAGAAGCTATGCAAACTTAAAATGTAATGTAAAGACATAAGATGAAATGCAATTTTTTAGATTTCAAATAAGGTAATTTACTGATTACACTATGCAATGATCTGAAAATGAAATGTTGTGAAATGAAACAATACATGAAATGAGCTAATTTGAGTTAGATCTAATGAAATGCATGTTACAGAAACTTAGCCAATTGATATAGATAGTTAATGGCACCAAACAAAAGCTTAAAAACAGGGTTTTTAGTTTTATAAATGGCAATTTCGGGGGTAAAAAGGGACTAAGTCGCCCAAGGTGGAAAATTAGTCCCACTAGGGATTTTTTTCAGAATTTTCAGATTTTTGGTTGGTTTTTATGTTTTTTGAGTTCTATGATGCAGACTTAAGTTAAAAATCCAGAATTTTAGAAATTTTCAATGATTAAAGATGCTAGAAATGCAAATATATGCACTTTCACTAATGCAAAATTTGAAACCCTAGAATGCAACTTTAACTAATGAAACATGCAATGCAAGCTAATTCTAGGATGATGATGGACTCCAAATCAGAAAAGAAAGTATTCACGTCGGGTTCACCAAAATTTAAACAATGATTTTGGTTTCCCAAGTGTTCCTCTAACTCTTCTAGGTTTTTCACCTAAAAGGAGAGGAATTGGAGCCAAAATGCAAATTTCTACACTCAAGATTAAAGTAAATGTAATGCAATGTATCTAAATATGTACTAATGTAATAAACTGAAAGAAAGATGATTTATTTATGCTAAACTAGAGAAATACAAAGTGTTGGAAAACACAGTGTTGTATGCAAAAACACCTAAAATTGCAAGTAAATGATGAAATAATTGGACAGAACTGGAGAGGTGCACTTTGAATTTGAAATATGATGTAGAGAGACTCTGGAATCCTACAGATTTGACTGGAAATGTTGACTGGGACACTTACGCCAAGCTGGGCGACTTACTTCCTAGTTCTGGAAAAATTGCTTAGAAACCCATTTCGGCCAAATGGGTATCCAAATCTACAAAAACCTCTGAAAAATAGGTTTAGTGGGACTAACTCGCCACTATTGGAAACTTAGTCCACTTCTGAATTTCTAGAAATTTGAAAGTGGAAATGGAAGCCCTCGGTCTGTACTTCGGTTCCTGACAGGTGTCCACTTCTAAAACTTTGATTTTCGGGCTTGAAAGTGACTTTTTGCTGATATTTTGACCTTGCAAGGAAGAAGATGACTCCAATAAGTCTTCATCCTATTCTTCAATAATTTCCAAGTCCTCAATATACCTAAATCTGCAATCACACAAAGGAAGAGAGAGAAAATGTTGATTGTTAGGGATTGGGGGTTTGCCTTGGTCAAACCCCGTTTAGGTAATTAAACCAAAATGATGAAATAAAGTAATGAAGCATGAAGCATGAAACAATAAAATTAGAAACTGTATACACTCAAAATCAGTCTGGAGAATATTAATTAAATATCGATTATTTAATTAATAAATCTTTATTCCTCTACTATATAAATAAATCAAATTTATTTACATAGTTCTTTTCCTCTAAATTCTTCTATTCCAATTCACCGCTTTCATGATTTAATTAAAATAATTTTTTTATTTTAATTAGCTTCCCTCTCATTTAATTCAAATTTTTAAATTTGAATTACCCCACATTTCTACATACTTTTTTTCTAACCACCTTCCACCTCATCCTCCAACTCACCATGTGTCACATGAAAATGATTATTATTATTTTCTAATTTGGATAATTATTCTCAACAATTTAACAACCTTGAAGACACATGGCTCCTTCATCCAAATGATTCCCTCTTGCACTTGGAAAATTGGTTTTATTAAAGGGAACATTTACCTTGTTTTCTCCATCTTCTCCATTCTTCTTCGTTGGATTCTCCAGATTAAATCTTGATCACTCATGGCTGCCAACTCACGCCAGGCCTTGGAAAAATCTATAAATTGATCTCCATTTATAGCTTTGAATAAGGAGCAATTGCATAATCTTACTGTGTTGAATTTTACTTGAGTCTTTAGAGCTTCATTCACATTTTTAGCTTAGCAATTAGATTAGTTTGTCAATTTTGTTTAGATCATGGCTCCTTCATGCATTTCATAGCTTAATTCAACATGTAGAATCTATTACAATTCCATTATCATTAGCGTAGTTTACATTGTCTTTCATCTTATATCATTGGGTACACATCAACTCATTTCACCATGTCCATTTACCATTTTATATAGCTGGGTCTTTCAATCATATAGATGTAGGTTCATAATCTACATTGCAAATGGATAGGCTACTTGTTTCTTAGATGACATCTTATGGATTTGTGCATGAATAAGTTATGAGAGCACAAATTTCCAAGACATTTAAGACTAGAGGAGGATGCGAAGTTCTTAAAGGATTTTGTTATTAAACTGTGTTTGATTTAGATAGATTCTTTAATATAATACTTCCCATCTATGTGTGTTTGTTTTGATAGTGATTCATGCATATTTTTACACCACACATTAATTGGAGCCCACTGTGGGGCCTAGCCCCTGTTGTTTTAACATTTTCTGGAAGTTCTATTTTGCAGGCTCAAACGTATAGTTTTTTTTTGGTGCAACCGCGTATTTTTCTGGCACTTACGAAAGATTATTTGGTGCTTGCACCTTCTGTTCCGGCGCTTTTGAGCAGTTTTTTGGCACTTCCAAGCCATCCTGTGGCGCTTCAGGGGATTTTTGTGGCGCTTTCACCATTTTTAGTGGTGCTTTGACTAAATTTTGTGGTGCTTTCAATTAATTTTGTTGCGCTTATGTTGTTTTGGCACTTTTGCTTACTGTTCTTGCGCTTTTATCTGTTTCTGTAATTTTCCCGAGAATGAAAACTAATGTTGGCTTTTCTATTTTGTAGGTTGCATAAAATGCTGTCAAAGATCATTAATGAAACTCCAGAATGCTTGCCAAAGATAATCTATGAGAAACTACTAATGAATTGATGCAGGGGCAGGATTTTATATCTTTCCTTCTTGCTTAAATTAGGAACATAGATTAATTAATTCAGAGATGAACACCATGTTTACTGCTTGTTTGGAAGGGTAGGCATATGCTCTCCCCTTAACTGGGTGACCAAAAATCTAGACCCCTTCCATTTCATTTATTTTGTGGTGTGTTTTGAGCGGTAGGCATATGCTCTCCCCTTAACTGGGTGACCAAAAAGCTAGACCCGTTCTTTGTTATTCTGAGAGTGTGAGTAGGGTATATGGAGAGGGTTCTCTCTTTATTCATGCAGAATAAAGAGGATCGAACTACGGGTATACTCTCTCTCTCTCTTTTATCCTAGAGGGCCTGCCTTGGGGAAAAAGTACTCACCCAAGGGAACAACTCAACTGGTAACACTCTAAAGCCAAGAGTATTTCTAGCCAGGATAAAAATGTGGATATTGGAGTAAACGCCAATATCATACGGTTGGCTCCGACGAGAAGGGAAGTAATGGTCTCTCACCATGTTGGGTCAACTCCTATGAACATAAATTCCTTACTAGAACCCTCGTTTTAGAATTGGCCAAATCCTTTATCTATTTTCTTGGTATAGCACCGGTCGGTGTGAAGGCATCCACATTCTCACAGTCTTTAGTAGAGATGATTAGTCTGCCATGGAGTTTCATGGAGGCTGGAAGCTTGGTTGACCTGAGAAGAGAGTGCAATGTAAGGGGGAGCCCGTGTGGCCAAGCTTCTGAATGTGGGTAAAACCCGCATGGAATCCAAGAAAATATAGTCCATCAGAGCCCTAGTTAATGTACATTGTGCTTGATTGTGCTTGTCAAATTGTTCTCAAAATAAACCTTAAATGAAACTTTGCACACTGGAAAAACTACAGACACCGTGATTTAGAATACATCATCTGGAACAAAACATCTTTTGACCAAAAACCAGAAAAATCAAACAAACTGGAAACACTTTTTTCAGCGCTTATGTTGCTTTCTGTAGCGCTTTCACCAAATTTTCTAGCGTATTCACCCTTTGTTTTAGTGCTTCCACCATATTTACCAGCGCATTTGCCCAAAACTTTGGTGCCTGCCAGTCATTTTGTGGCACTTTTACCTTTTTTTGTGGTGCATCCGCCTATTTCTGTGGTGCTTCCAAGCTATTTAGTGGCGCTTTGGACCTTTTCTGTAGCGCTTCTGCCTTTTTTGCACTTTCGCCCACTATAACGACCTTCCACCAAAAACCCAAAAATAGAGAGCTGAATGCAATTCCCATCCACCATTTTGAAACCAGAATTCAAGCATTTTTCCAGTCCAGAGTCATTTCCATCCTTGACAATAGTCTAAACATGGTTTTTATCCAATGGCTTCACGAAAAATCAAGATTTGAAAACCAAAACGCATAGCTCTTAGTTTAGAAGACCATCAAAAACATCTTTCCATGCTTTATGATTTCAGGGATAGATTGCTCTTCAATTTTTACAAAAAAGCTTCCGAGAACAACCCCGGTTTGTATTCATTTTATTATTTCCAAAACCCAAGACTCTTCCAAAGATTCGAACATCTTGTCTAGGAAAGAAAAATTCATCCCTCTTTCACAATTGGAACCAAAATTTCAAAATATTCTCAAATTCAAAATTGTTCTTTAGAGTTCACAACTTTGTTAAAATTGACTTATCCAAGTGAAACATTTTACCTAAACTTTGATCAAACCTTTAAAAGTTCCCATCATCATCAACATTCAAATTTGATCATCGAAGTTGAGTTTCCCTATCAAGGTCTTTATCCTTCATCATTGAAACAACACACTTTGTATCAAATTTTGCCACCTTGGTTACATCAATAGAATTCATCATTCTATTCGACCTAGGTATTTTTCCTTGGAACTCTCAAATAACGATCAAATTTTAGCAAACATTCATTATTTGTATGCATGTTTTAACAAGGTCCCAAAAACAAAAACTCAAGGGTAAAGAAACTGACCCTCCAAATATCATGGGAGAACCAGAAGTGAACCCCTTTCACCAATTTTCCCAAAATGACATGGAAGAGATAACAGAAGAAGAAATTGAACAAGCAAACCAAGACCCAAAATTCCATAAATTCCTAGAAAAAGTCTTTGAAAAGGATGGGGAGAAATACCTTTTGATGTTAGCCAACCAAGGAGCTAAGTTACCAAATGACTTTGATGTTAACAAATTAAAGAATGTCCCAAAGAAAGTTGAAACTGAAACGCCCTCTGTTGATCAAATGACTACCTTAACGAATCAAATGAAAAACCTTCAACAACAACTCCAAGATATGCAAGGTGGGACTCCAAAAAGATACTTGTTACAAGATATTTGTCCCTATCCCTTTGATAGAAGGTTAAACATGATACCATTCCCTCAAAATTGTGAATTGCCAAAATACGACAAATATAATGGGAAATCAGATCCTATAGACCATGTACGAGAATTTTGAACAATGAGTCTTGAATTTTCCCATGAGGACACATACTTAATGGGACTCTTTCCTCGTAGTTTAGGGGGTCATTGCATGGAATGGTTCTCAAAGTTACAACCAGGCATAAAATCCTTCCAAGAACTGGTCAACAGATTCATCACACAATATTCTTATAACATCACACATGAGATAACCATGAAGGAACTTTGCAATACCAAACAAAAACAAGGAGAATATTTTCTTGTATTCCTTCAAAGATGGAGAAGGTTATTCGCTCGTTCTGCTCGTCCCATACCCGAACAAGAAAAGATGGAAATCTTTATTGATAACCTTAACAGTGAGATGAGTTATAGATTTCAATTACAATGTCCTAGCTTTGAGAAGATGGTAGAAAACACTGTTAAAATTGAAGAAGCCTTAGTCAAAAGAGTGGTGTTGAAAATTCACAATGAAGGATCAAACAATGCTAGTTCATCTAACCATCATAACAATGAAAAACCCAAATTATGGACAAGGAACAAAAATGCCAATGATGGTAATGTTGAAACATATAATGCCAAACCCATCTTTAACTTGTCAGGAACTACAACGAAGGTAGATTAAAACATTAATCAAGGAACAAATTAGAATATCTCCTCATCCAACAATCAAAGTGGTCACAATCAAAGCAACACTCCATCAAGATTTCCACCATATCAAACACAATCAAACCGCCAAAAATTCACTCCTTTGGGTCAATCACATGAATCTGCATTGAGGGAACTTCTTGAGAATAACCTCATAACACTACCTGACACTCGAGGCTTTGAACCCAAAGTAAAATCATCATGGTGGAATGATGCCCATTACTGTGAATTTCATCGATGCAAAGGTCACCTAACGAATAGTTGCATGCAATTGAAACATAAAATACAAGACTTGATAGATGCCAAAATCATACGAATAGAGGGACTTCAAACAAATGCGGATCACAGAGCATTCAAAAATCCCTTACCGAATTACGAAAAAGGGGAATCCTCTACGACGAATAACAAGGAAAAGAACGTAAACTATGTCCATGATACCATCATAAATCATATCTCGGCGGCAGAAATTCAAATGAATACCATTGAAACCAATGATCACCAAGGCATTATAGCGAATGATGATCCGATCTATGACGTTCCAATTGAACAAGAACAAGATACGATTATCCTTGAAAATCAAATCAATAACACAAAAGTTGACATACATGTGAATGATACTCAAATTAATGTTATCAAAATCAATGGGAAACAAGACAGTGTACCAGTGAATGCGACCACCCGAGCACAGGCTAAATATGTCTTAAAAGGAGGTTCATCTAAAACATCTGTAACATCGCCTAATCAATACAACATAGTGGACCAATTACAAAAGATCCCTGCACAGATATCAATATTGGAATTGCTCAAGATTTCTCCTGCTCACAAAGAGATCTTGGAAAAATCCCTAGTGGACACAATGGGGCCAACGAATCTGGAAGTTTGTAAATTCAAAGCCATGGTGGGACATTTAACCGTGCCTCATTGCCTATCCTTTTTCAAAAATGATGACGCATCCATCTCTCATCCTCACAATGTTTCCCTTCATATTGAAGTCCTAATCCATAAACATCGTGTTAAACGTGTCCTAATAGATGGAGGAGCTGGCCTAAATATATGTACTTTAAAGCTTTTCTGTGCCTTGGGATTTTTTGAGAATGCAATTGACTCAAAGAGAAAGATTACAATAAAAGCATATGATGATGAGGAAAGAGCTTCACAGGGACTAATCATCTTACCCATACAACCGGGACCAATCCAAAAGGATGTAATTTATCAAGTTTTAGACAAGGATCTAACCTATAACATACTATTGGGTCGACCATGGATCCATGAAATGCAGGCGGTCCCTTCAACATATCACCAATGTCTAAAATTTCCTTGTGATGGCCAAGAAATCACTATTTCGGATGATTCAAACAATCCTCAGTATTGCAATACCCTAAAATCCATCCAAGATATCTTTGTACCTCATAATAGAGAAGCTTCCATTTCCACTACACCCAGTGAGTAGAGCCAATCAAATTCCTCATCCAAACCGTTGGTCATTTCCACAAATCATGAAAGCCAATCTAGTTCCACATCTAAACATTCTGAGGAGAAAGAAGAAGCTGCTCCATCCGCATCTTCAAATCCTGAAGCCCAATTCAATTCCTTGTCAAAAAAATTTGATGAAAAAGTTCAGGTCAAAGACAAAGGTGTTGGTGAATACTTCTTTGAACGGTCCCTGTGTTTTTCACACTTTTCTTCTCCGAAGATCTATGGACAACCTTCCACATCAGCACAACAGATCCCACAACCAATCACCAAATTTGATGGATGGTTCATAAAAGAAAGCACCAGATTTGATGAAGCAGAAGACAATGATGTTCTAAACTGGATTTATAAAGATGAGGAAGAATCCCAAGCAGCAACTGCCACTGTACAAACAACTAAATATGGAAAAGTTTCACTATCTTGGAAAATATGGGATATGAAGGGAAAGGTCATGTGGGTAAAAGAAAGGAGGGAATTATAGAGCCAATTCAACCACTTTTAATCAATCCAAAAGATAATACTGGATTGGCCTATAAAGAGGACACAAAAGAAAAGATGGTTGAAAGAATCCTAAATTACAGGCCAGCAAAGATCATGAAACTAATTCCAATGAATATGAGTGGGATTCACTATCAGAAGAGTCTTGTCATGACAAGGACATTGATGTGGTACATAAATATGCACCCCTACTCAAAGAAGGACAAGGGTCAGATGCTAGACCGTTTGAATTTGGGTTGCAACATCTTGATGATTCTAGTGAAGATGATTCAACTTGGAGTGAAATAAATAATTTGGAAGAGAGTTACCTGCTAGACCTCAATTTTTCTATTGGAATATTGGAAGACACCGCTATCCGAACCCTTACCATCTCTAACCTTAACCCGTCAGGTGACTGTTTACCCTTGGTACATCCTGAACTTATAGAATGGGACCTAGTCGAACCATTTGACATCCCTACATTTTCAAATGATGAATCCATTGCCAATTTCCCTTGCACTGATGATAGTGAAATAGACTTCACCAATGAACATCGTAACAAGGCTTCCACACCGAGGAGTATCAAATCTTCTAGCTACAAAATGAATAGTACAGGAAATAGGTATGATAGTGAAAACCATTCAATGGCATTACCAGATCTAGAAAAAGTAAAAACAAAGAGTGCATCTGATGGTGAAAACCTCTTTGAGGCGTTAAAGGATGGAAGATTTGATACCCTCCCAGAATATTTTCAGGAAAGATCAAAAATCTTGATTGAGCCTACACAATCTATCAACATCGGCAATCAAGAAATGGCGAGGAATATCCATCTAGCAGCATCTCTGACAGTACAGGAAAAGCCAAGCTTTCTCAAAATTTTCACAGAGAAACAAATCAACTTTGCTTGGTCGTATGTGTACATGCCAGGAATTGATCCAGAACTCATCATGCATCATCTATCATTACTTCCAAGAGTGAAACCATTCAAACAGTTGTTGAGAAAAATGCACCCCCATATCACACTACTAGTAAAGGAAGAATTGAAGAAATTGTTAGATGTCGGATTCATTAGACCCATTGACTATGTTGAGTGGATCTCCAATATAGTACCAGTTTCAAAGCCTAACAAAAGCATTCGCATCTGCACTAATTTTTGAGACCTTAACAGAGCTTGTCCTAAGGATGATTTTCCCCTGCCTAATATAGATATCATAGTAGACTTGACGGCAGGACATGGCATGCTATCACTGATGGATGGTTTTTTTGGATACAATCAAATCAAAATAGCTCCAGAAGATCAAGATAAAATAATTTTTACTTGTCCCTAGGGAACCTTTTGCTGGAACGTCATGTCATTCGGCTTGAAGAATGCAAGCGCTACATACCAACGTGTAATGACAACAATCTTTCATGATATGATGCACACTTTCATGGAAAACTATGTGGATGATTTACTAGCCAAATCATATACTAGGGAAGGACATCTGGAGATCTTGGATAAAATCTTCACCAGACTAGAGAAATTCAATGTAAGGCTAAATCCCAAGAAATGTGTGTTTGGGGTGACATCAGCGAAACTCCTGGGTTACGTAGTATCAGAAAAAGGGATTGAGGTAGACCTGACCAAAGTCAAAGCTATTATGGAAATGCCACTGCCAAAGAACATTAGTCAACTTCGTTCTCTACAAGGGAGGTTTCAATCAATTCGTAGATTCATTTCACATCTAGCAGACAAGACCCATCCCTTCACTCACCTGCTACATAAAAATGTTTCCTTCCGATGGGATGAGAAATGCGAAGAAGCCTTCAACCATTTGAAACAATATTTAATGAATCTGCATGTCCTAGTACCACCATCAGAAGGGAAGAAACTACTGCTATACATTTCCACAATAGAGAGATCATTAGGAGCCTTATTAGCACAAGAAGATTCAACAGGAAAAGAACAAGCAGTCTATTACATCAGCAGGACGCTAAATAGTTATGAAATCAACTATACCTCCATTGAAAAGGCCTGTCTAACAGTAGTATTTGCTACTCTACAGCTACGACACTACATGCTAACCCACACCATCAAGTTGATAGCTAAAATTGATCCTCTCAAATATCTCCTCAACAAAGCTAACTTAACAGGGAGATTGGCTAAATGGGTCATGATACTCAATGAATTTGATATCCAATATGTAGACAGGAAGGCCATTAAAGGACAAGCGATTGTTGATCAGTTAGTAGAGGCACCATTACTAGATAATCATCCTTTACATATTGAATTTCCAGATGTTGTTGTTCTTGTTGTGGCTGCAAAACAATGGACACTATACTTTGATGGATCACATACACAACACGGATCAGGAGCCAGAATAGTATTTGTCACCCCACTAGGACATACTATACCAAAATCATATAGACTGATGTTTCCTTGTACCAACAACATGGCAGAATATGAGACACTAATCATTGGTATCAAAACAGCAGTGGAGTGGAAGATCCTAGAATTGCAAGTGTATGGGGATTCTCAGTTAGTCATTAATCAAGTCAATGATGATTATCAAACAAAAGATGAAAAACTGATGCCTTACAAGAGAATGTTAGATAATTTCAAAAAATACTTTGTGGATATCAAATTTGAATAGATCTCAAGAGTGGACAATAAAGTTGCTGACGCTATGGCTACTATTGCTTCCTTGTTGCAAATTCCAGAGAAAATAAGTTGTTACGAGTTCTTGGTGGAACAATTGTTTTCTCTTGCATATGATGGTACTGAATCCCATGTCATCTGTCACCTAGCTGATACCAACACCTCAATCTATAGTGAGATTTATGCCTACCTGAAAGATAACACTCTTCCACCTGACTTGTCATGAAACCAAAAATGCAACCTCATTCGCCGAGCCGCCCGACATACACTTATAGCGGATGTACTATACCAACGAGGTCTTGACGAAACTCTCTTACGATGTCTAGAACCTGATGAGTCTGAATTGACTTTATAAGAAGTCCATGAGGGTGTCTGTGAAATGCATTCAAGTTGCCTAACCTTAGCCAAGAAACTTCTTCATTTGGGATATTATTTGCCAACTATGGAAAAAGAGTCTTTCCAGTTTGTGAAGAAATGTCAGAAATGTCAGATTCATGGCAACCTTATCCACACACCAGCACAAGAACTTCAACCTTTTGCATCCACCTGGCCATTTTGTTAGTGGGGATTAGATCTTGTTGGTAAATTTCATCAATCTTCATCAAACAGACACAAATTTATCATCACAGCTACATAATACTTCACGAAGTGGATTGAGGCTATTCCTTTAACCAACATCACTGGAAAGCATATTTCATCCTTCATCCTCAACTAAATCATTTATAGATATGGCATTCCCTAGTCCATAGTCACTGACAATGGAAGACCGTTCAAAAATCAAGACATGCAAGAATTGTGTGAGAAGTTCAATATACAACACCACTTCTCTACACCATATTATCCCCAGGGGAATGGTTAGGAAGAGGCTTCAAACAAGACTATTCTGAAGATTTTGAAAAAGACTGTCAATGATGCGGGACGTGACTGGCATATCCAGTTAAACCCTACCTTGTGGGCGTATCGCACTAGTATTCACACACCAACAGGAGCTACACCATATGCTTTGGTATATGGATCTGAGGCCATTGTACCTATTGAAGTTGAAATACCATCGCTCTGGGTTTCCTTGAAAGGGATCATCTCTAATGAAGACTATTGAAACTGTTAGATGAGTGACGACAACATGCAGTGAACCACCTGAAGGCCTACCAACAACGTATGTCCAGAAGTTACAATCACAAGGTCAAACCTAGAACTTTCCAAGTTGGTGACTTAGTGTTGAAGGAGAACCCCCACAATTAGCAAGATAGAGAAAGAAAGGAAAATTTGAACCTAATTGGTTGGGGCCTTTTGTCATTGTGTCAGTCTATGGTTTAGGAGCATATCAGCTATCCACACCAGAAGGAGATCAATTTGAGGAACCTATGAATAGTCTTCATGTCAAGAAATTTTACACATAATTCGACTACTGCATTAGAAAAAGTCCTAAAAAAATCCAAAAACATCAGAAAAAGTCTTGAAAAAATCCAAAAACATCATAAAAAGCCCTGAAAAAATCCAAAAACATCAGAAAAAGTCCTGAAAAAATTCAAAAACATCAGAAAAAGTCCTGAAGAAATCCAAAAACATCAAAAAAAGTCCTGAAAAAAATGGTTACCTTAGTGAAAACCTGGAAAATAGCCATAATGACAAAAAAAAATTAAAAAAAGTCAAAAATACAAAAAAATCATAAAAATGCAAAAAGATTAAAAAAAATCATAAAATCTGAAAAAGTGCAATAAAAGCAAGTGGTGAAAACCTGGCAAAGGCTAGCCTCTTCCTCTATGGGAACGTATGATGATCACTGGCTTGGTATCATTACCATCTGTATCCTTCATCCGAGCTACATATGCATACCTTGTCATGTCGGTCGTGTCTCACCTTGGCTTCTTGATCATTGTACATATCCATAATAAATTGGCTTATGTCCACTGGGGGGAAAATCCTGACCTTGTTGGGGGCAACAAATCTTGAGCTTAAACCAATAGACAAACAATAGGAGAACAAACACCACGAAAACATTGATCATAAGGGAATCAAACATGGAACATCAATCACTATGAGAAACGCATCGAACATCCTTGTCATGTCAAAAAATCCAAAAAAATCCAAAAATAGAGTCACCTTGTTGAATTGCATTGTTGCAGTTCGTTGTAATTAAGTGTATGTTCATATCCTAGTCCTGTAAATCGATCAAGTCAATCAAACTATGTGGTCTCTGCGTATATAATGTAGGAAAGACTTATCTTTGATCAGCCCCTGAGACCCCTAGGATAGGTCTTTAGGTTAGTTCCTTGGTCAAAATCTCAGAAAACACCTAAAAATTAGAAAATTGAAAAATCCCAAAAACAACAAAAAATCATGGTTACAAGGATGATACTATTCTGAATCACAGTTTACCACTAATCACACGAATGCTCAAATTGTTTGCATTATGATTGATGTTATCATTTCTCAAGAGGAATTCAAGGATGTCAAAGTACTAGAAAAGCTATGATTGAGAATGATATTTTCTTTGTTTGTTGCATGTGAGTTAGTCATTATTACTATGAGAATCATCCCAGGACATGCTCTACAAAGTATCACTGATGATATTCCATATTCACATAGGAAAATGGTTAACTCTTGTCTGTTTATGCAAGGAATGCTTAGGTCATCATGGTCTAATTATACCTAAATGCTTGTGTTAACTTGCACTATCAAAACATCATGAAAGGAGTACTCAGGTCATCATGGTTCAATTTTACCATCGATGTTTATACTAACTTTCAACATTTTTAAGGGCTCAATGATGACAATAAGCACAATAAATCACTGAGATGTCATTATTAGGATTGCATAGCTAGGTTGCATTCATGTTTGGTCGTTGTAATGGAATTTATAGATTTTTCTAAGGCTGATGTTATTTTTATCACTAACAGATTGAGTACATTTGACATAACCAAAAATATCATTTAGAGGCATATGCATTAGGACACCAATCATGGCATTATCATATCATCTAGGCATTCATTTAGGTCATTAACCATATATTTGCATCATGAAAAATCCAAAAATAAATGCATTGATCATATCATTTTCATCCATATGTATCTAGTCATACATCCTAGGCATGAATAATCATTCATTCATTATGCACATGCCTAGATCATAATATTTGCATCAAAATTACAAAAACATAAGTTACCATGCATATCATAGGACCATATAAATGCATTCATTATCGGAATCATTCCTCTTTGCATTAGCATCATCTTGCATATCATACATCATACATCATTGCATCAAAAAAATACAAAAATAATATGTAGACATTTGCATAAAAACCATAGGATCATAACACATATTGCATCCATAACATATAATATCATCATCATAAAACATTGCATAACATGCATGACATAGAAATTAAATGCATCCATCACAAATCAACATGAACACATAAGATCATCGTCATCACTGCATATATATCTCAAAAATATGTCAAATGTACAAGGATGTCTGCATGTCAAGAAATACAACATGAAAGGGGTGATATCATCAAAAATTGGTGTATACATCATGGCATAGCATAAAACGACTGAAACTATGTGGTGCTGCCTCCCTGTACCCCCTGCTACACCTGAGGGACCTAAACCTGGATCCCTCTGATCCCCTGGTAATGGTTGTGTCACGCCCATGCTCACAGTCCAAGACCGAGATCTGCTAGTATGATATCGGGTGAAGCTCCGTCACTGCTCAGGTGGGACCAACTCATGATATCGATCCCTATAAAACTACAACTCCTGGGAGGTATGGTGGATCTCTCTAAAATAATTTGCAGCTCCCGTGGTCGTGGCAGCCTGCTGTAATCTCTCTGTGATGGCCTCTGCCTACTTAACCCATCGTCTCAGAGCATCTCTCTCTGTAGTCAGTGATGTGACCTGTACCTGTCCTTGTACCTGACCCTGGCCTTGTACCTATGCCAGCTGATGTCGAGCGACATCTCTCTTAGTTGTCACTGTCTGGATTTGACCCTGTGCCTGTACTTGGGTCAACAGCTGGGTCTGTGTCTGCAACTGCCCCTGTAACTGTGTAAGTTGTCCCTGAATAGTCTGGACCTGTGTATGCAAGGCAGTAATCTGTGAGTGTTGCTGCTGTGAGGGCAAGCGTATGTGCACACGCTGATGTGATGTTGCTACCGAGGATCGCCTCCTACGAGGCACTCTGACGTCTAAACCTGGATTTGCTTTGCCTCCTCCATCTCCACCACCCTCACCTCCATCATCCCCTCCATGATCATCATCATCCCTATCATCATCGTCTCCCTCCTCCTCATCCCTGCCATCTTTGCCTCATCTCCGTCTGACTGGTCTATCCTCATCATCCTCAAAAGGCAGCATAGGCTCATCAGGTCTCGAAATCCTCGTAAATGGATGTTGGATATAGTATATCATGTAATCCTCACTCATGTATCCCTCAACTATCTCTAGATGATAGTCCCAGAGCACTAGTTGTAAATGCATATACTCCTCACATGCAACATCGTAAGACAATGTCGGTCCCCACTTTGTGGCATCCTGCTGCCTGGGTGCATACAGGGTTGATCCCTGTGGCATCCCCTGCACTCGACCATACTATCACAACACTCTCAATAGCAAAAATATCTTGATAATATACCAAGTTCGTCCAATCAAGTACCTAGCAGTCATGAAATATGGAACCTCCAAATGGTCCTCTTCCCACTGCTTGCAATCCACATATGGTCGCCAGATAATTGCATCCAAATCATTGAGAACTCGTCGCCAATACTCTAGTTTTCCTAGCTTATGCTAGACAACTGTGTCGACATAGCAATAAATATATGGCCTCCCGAACGGTCGAAATCTATCAGTCTCAGGCCATTTAACCGCAATATGCTCCCAGGCCCAAACCTAGAGAAATGTGACTCCTGTAGACAAGCTAGCTCCTCCCAGGTATACCACCTAGTGCAAATCATGATATAGATGAGCAAGCATACATGATCCCCAAGCAAAGCAAGTCCCATACTGAACCATCTGCTCCAGTGTGCGCCCCCAACCAACAGAAAATCCCTTTTCCCTCTTGTCGGGACATAAGAAGCCACCGACAAATCCTGCAAGAATGGAAGGCAAAGGTACATCAATAGCGAAAATCTCCAACCACGACATCCATCATCCAACAATCTGATCATCATGAAACAGTCGGTGTAGTGCATTTGTCCCTCCCTGCTTAGTAGAATCATAAGTGACAATATCACCAACCACGAGAATCCGTAAAATCCTGTACACATCCTCTGGTGTGATAGTCATCTCTCCAGTGGGTAGATGGAACATATTGTGGTCACTATGCCACCTCTCTGCTAGTGTTGTCAACAATCCCCAATTAATCCTAACCTGGGGCATATCAATCAAACCAGACAAACCACATCTCTCAACAACATCTCTCTCAACATGGGATAGCTATGGTATCATCTCCCATGTCAGCGGAAATCACTCTCGAGACTGAAGATTATCTAAATATATCTCCTATCATTTTGAAAACATCACAAATTAGCATATCAATCAAATCAAAATCATCAAATTAATCAAACATCAAAATCAATCAACCTATCAGTCCTACTGAGATTTTCATCAAATCTCGTCAACATTTTGTTTTGATTCTCGCCTATCATGAGATCAAGATGACATCATCATTAGTGCATCTCGCCTATCATGAGGTCACTAAGTCATCTGTCATATCATCAAAACCTAATCAATGGCTGAAAGCAATTAAACATCAAAATTCAGGAGAAAATAACAAAAAAATCTTCATTGTCTTGGAAGCGCCAAAACAGATTGTGGAGGCGCCACTTTGACTGAAAGCGCCATTTTATTGCTTGGAGGTGCCATTTCCGGCTAATGTGCCGGAGAAAGGGGCAGGAGTGCCATTTCACCTAGAAGCATTGAAACAGGGCATCAAAGCACCAAAATCCTAAAACTTAAATCGTAACAGCTTAAAAGTGCCATTTTGGACCTTGGATGCTCCAAAAAAATCAAAGCGCCATTACAGACCCCGTAGGTGCTGGAAAAGTCCTTCGAAGCGCTAAAACATTTGGCGAAAGCACCGAAAAATCTATCCTAGGCGCCACTAAAAATTTCGTAAGTGCTAAAACAATTTTGAAATTTGAAAATCCGATTTAAAACTTGCAATTAAATTCATTTCAAAATCACAAAGCAAGGTTTTGAATCTTACCAGAGGTTTGTATCCTACTGGTCGATTGTGTCATCGTACCCGCTCGAATCGATGCCGCTGTAGAGGGATCACCATCTTGCTCAGAAACTCCAAAAATGACTTCCCCCTCTAAACAATTTTTAAAATCACAATTTGCACAAATGAATTAGCTTTTCACTTTTTACCTCTTAATAAAGGTAATTAAAGGAGGTTATTTTTTGGTGGCATTATTTAAATTTTTTTGAGGGGAAACTAATTGGGGCAGCATGAAAATCTTTCATATCAGGAGATAAATCGCTGGAATATCACTCAAACAGAATTTTCTCATCATCATCATCACAAATCAATTGAAATTTTCAAAAATCATCAAAAATCCTTTTTCATCATAAATTTCTCGATTTATCTCCCGAGGGGGCATACAGTTGTAAATCATCTGAGAACACTGTCTGGGGCATCATTCAAATTTTGGCAGCACTAATAAAATTTTCTTTGAAGTAATGCGTAAACACATCACTTCAAAGAGGGGCAAAATGTATACACTCAAAATCGGTCTGGAGAATATTAATTAAATATCGATTATTTAATTAATAAATCTTTATTCCTCTACTATATAAATAAATCAAATTTATTTACATAGTTCTTTTCCTCTAAATTCTTCTATTCCAATTCACCGCTTTCATGATTTAATTAAAATAATTTGTTTATTTTAATTAGCTTCCCTCTCATTTAATTCAAATTTTTAAATTTGAATTACCCCACATTTCTACATACTTTTTTTCTAACCACCTTCCACCTCATCCTCCAACTCACCATGTGTCACATGAAAATGATTATTATTATTTTCTAATTTGGATAATTATTCTCAACAATTTAACAACCTTGAGAACACATTACTCCTTCATCCAAATGATTCCCTCTTGCACTTGGCAAATTGGTTTTATTAAAGGGAACATTTACCTTGTTTTCTCCATCTTCTCCATTCTTCTCTGTCGGATTCTCCAGATTAAATCTTGATCACTCATGGCTGCCAACTCACCCCAGGCCTTGGAAAAATCTATAAATTGATCTCAATTTATAGCTTTGAATAAGGAGCAATTGCATAATCTTACTCTGCTGAATTTTACTTGAGTCTTTAGAGCTTCATTCACATTTTTAGCTTAGCAATTAGATTAGTTTGTCAATTTTGTTTAGATCATGGCTCCTTCATGCATTTCATAGCTTAATTCAACATGTAGAATCTATTATAATTCCATTATCATTAGCGTAGTTTACATTGTCTTTCATCTTATATCATTGGGTACACATCAGCTCATTTCACCATGTCCATTTACCATTTTATACAGCTGAGTCTTTCAATCATATAGATGTAGGTTCATAATCTACATTGCAAATGGATAGGCTACTCATTTCTTAGATGACATCTTATGGATTTGTGCATGAATAAGTTCTAAGAGCACAAATTTCCAAGACATTTAAGACTAGAGGAGGATGCAAAGTTCTTAAAGGATTATGTTATTAAACTGTGTTTGATTTAGATAGATTCTTTAATATAATACTTCCCATCTATGTGTGTTTGTTTTGATAGTGATTCATGCATATTTTTACACCACACATAAACTTACCATGATGATGGATCTTGAGTTGCTACAACAATGGATGAAGAATCTTGCTCTTGAATGCCCTAGAAAGCTATCTTGATGACTTAGAATGCTAAAACCCTAGCTTGCTTGACTTGACAACATGGATTAATGATGAACGGTGATTGAAAGAGTGATTGAATTATGAATTAGGGTTTAAAGGTCTCCTTTTATAGAGAAGAGTTAAGTGAATGGCTATAATAAGGATCATGATCAAGAGCCAAGATTAAATTAGAAAATAATTTAATCAAGGGTGGAGGTTAATTGAGAGAAGAAAGACATGGATTGATAAAGACTTGAGGTGGAAGATAAGGTTGGCACATAAAAAGAGGCGGTAGGAGAAATTAAATAATAAAAATTATTTAATTTGGTTGGCCAACATAGGAGAAATAAATAAAATACTAATTTTATTTATTTCAAAAGAAAGTTGAGAAAAAATTATATAATTAAATAATTAAAAATAATTATTTAATTGGGGAGATAAAGAAAGGATAAATAATTAAATAAGTATAACATTTATTTAATTATAGAGAGAAAATGCTAATGAATAATTAAATAATTAAAGTAATTATTTAATTATAGAAGAAGAGGGAAAAGCTACTAATATTAGACTTAAATGCTTAATAAGAGTTTAGAAAAGTATGAAAGTGATTTACAACACTTTACAACACCTTTAAAAGACATCGTTAAATGCATTTGCAAGGGTCCAAGACCTAATGTGGATGTGTAAAACACCTCACAACACTAAATCAAGGCCCCATTAAGTCCAATTTGTCGTTAATTATTCCCATATCAAGCAAGCAAAAAGGGATACTTTTTCTGTGTCCACAGCTAGAATGGGACCTACAAACACCTTTGTGTACCTCTTGTAAGGTCGTTTGTGCCTCTTCTACATTAAGACACCAGAGTAACATACCATCTAGACTACGATGGTATAGGGTATCTCTTAGGATTGTAAATCAAGAAGTCCTACGGGTGAATATTTTCTTTTGAGTGGTCGTTAGGTCAAGGGGTATGATACCATGTTGGATGTAGTCAAAGGTGTCTTGGTACCATGGGGAGTTAGGACCAGCAACAACACATACTAGTTTTGATTCTAGGATGTCAAATGCAGGTACGAGCAGTTGTTTAGCGAGTTACTCATACTTAGGAACATTCTATGGAATATCAAGTAGTGAGCCTATTGTTGCCATTGCATCAATAGCTCTATTGTTGATCTGAGGAATTTGTTCAAAGGTTATTCTGACAAAATATTCCTTGAATCTATCCACCATCCTTTGATACAACATCAACTTATCGTGTTTTTTCTGGTACTCATTGTTCACCTGTATGATTACTAGCTGAGAGTCTCTAAAGACATGTAGCTCTTTAATTCTCCATTTAATAGCCATTTTGAGCCCTGTGATTAAAGCTTCATACTTTGAGATATTATTTGTGCATGGGAAAGCGATCTTGTATGCCTTGGGTATACTATATCGTTGTGGTGTGAGAAATAGAATACTTGCTCTAGAGCCATGTTAAGTGTGGGACCCGTCAAAGTATAGAGTCCAATGGCCTGTTTGTCCTGTCATCAAGATACTTTCATATGGAAATTCCACTATGAGAGGCTTGTGATCATCTATGGGTGCTTCAGCCAATTGGTTTGCTATGATTTGTCCCTTGATGGCTCTTCTATCCACATACTCTATATCAAATTCACTGATAATCATCACCCATTTAGCAATTCGACTTGTTAGGGCTACTTTTGCTAGTAGGTACTTTAGTGGGTCTACTTTTGAAATCAACTTCCCCTTCCTATTTAAGATGTAGTGTCTCAACTTTTGTGTCACAAATATGACTGAGATACATGCTCTTTCTATGGGCGAGTAGTTTAACTCGTAGCCCACCAGTGTTCAGCTAATGTAGTAGAATCGCTCTTTCTTTGTTATCATCATTTAGCTGGGGTAGGAGAGTTCCCAAAGCTGCTTGTGTGGTAGACACGTACAATACCATTTCCTTGTCTGGAATAGGCAGCATGAGTACAGGAGGAGAAGTAGGTACTCCTTGACTTGCTGGAATGCTTGGTCACATCTCCCATCCCACTTGAAGGTGATGTCCTTGTGTAGGAGATGAGTGAAGGGGTGACATTTGTCTGCCAATTGTGCGATAAATCGCCTGATGGATTGCAGCTTCCCTTGTAAACTCCTCGGTTGTTTTAATGTCTTTAGTGGAGGCATCTCTAGTATAGGTCTTACTTTTGTAAGATCCACTTCAATCCCCTTCTTGACACTATGTACCCTAATAGCTTTCCAGATGTTACTTTGAACACACACTTCTTAGGGTTGAGTCTCAAATTATATTGTTCAAGTCAATAAAACACCTTTGCAAGATTGGTCAAGTGATCTTCCCTTTTAACTGACTTTACTAGAATGTCATCCACATAGTCTTCCATGATTATATGTAGCATATCATGGAAGATGGTCATCATTTCTCTTTTTTATGTTGCTCCTGCACTCTTTAGACCAAATTGCATTACATTCCAGCAAAAGGTCCCCCCAAGCACAAGTAAATGTTGTTTTGTGTTGATCGCCTGGAGAGATTTTTATCTGGTTATATCCAGAGAAACCATCCATTAAGGAGAGCATCTCATGCCCTGTTGTTAGATCCATGATCATGTCAATACTTGGGAGGGGGAATTCATCCTTTGGGAGGGCTTTGTTCAGGTCTCTAAAGTCTTTGCAAATCCTTATGCCGCTAGTAGGCTTTGACACCGGTACAAGATTTGATATCCATTATGGATAATTGATGGGTCTAATGAAACCCACATCTAGTAACTTCTTTAGTTCTACCTTTACCAATAATGCTATCTGAGGATGCATTTTTCTAAGTTTTTACTTGATAGGATTTGCTCCAGGGAACATGGCCAAATGGTGTGCCACTAATGTTGGATTTAGTCCAGGCATATCTACATAGCTCCATGCAAAAATCACCTTCTTGTTGTTGATGAATGTTGTGAAGTTTTCTTTCTCTTCAGGATCAAGCGACATCGCATGGTATGTTATCTTTGGGTCCTCTATTGTGCCAACATTTACGGACTCTACTTCTTCTACTAGGAGTGTTGATTTTTCTTGATATTTCAATATGGGGAGATTGAACCCTCCATCCACGGGTACCTCGGGGAGGTTTTCACCTTCAGATGCGTCCTTTATTTTCTTCTTTTTCGGATTCGATAAAGCCACGTTGTGGTCTTCTCTAGGGGATTGTATTTTTATTTTTATGTTTTCTCTTTCATTTTTGTGACTAGAAGATTCAATCTCTCCACCGAAATATGCATCCTATTCAAGCTCCATGACAAACCCTACTTTATGATCCCCTGTTGGTATGTCTGTTGAAGTCCCGTGAACTCTACGATTGCCTCATCGTTCTAGAATTGATCTAGAACAGGTGTATGTTGTTGTTGGTCCCAATCTATCAATTTGTTATGCCCTGCATAACCACCCCATTTTATTCTGGAACAAAATGGGTCCCCCTTCTCTTTTTGGTTTTGTTGCCTCTGTTATTTGCTTTGACCTTTGGAATTCTTTCGTTTTCCTCCTAATTTTGTCTTTTGTTCTATTTGATTTTGGTTTTGTCTCAGCTTGAGTTGGTTTTCTTCTTGCTAAGAATTGAATGAAATAATCATAAACAATAGTGTATTTTATATGCTTTGAGGACTAATGGAGGCATTTGTTTTGTAGGATTGAATCGCTCATCTGAAGATATCTCTCAAGGAAGTCAACTGAAGGCATGCCTCAATCACATTCAGCATAAAACTCCTCAAGAAGAAAGTCACTGGGACCTTTCAAATGTCTTGCCGACTGGTGGCTTGGCTCTATTCGTTTGAAATCCAAAGGGGGTTTGCATCGCTGAGAAGTCTACCCGACAAGCTGGGAGTCTCCCTGAAATGGTCCGAGCTCGCCAAAAGATGAAGATCTCGTAGAGAGAGATTACCTTTGGCATAAGGTCTCACCGACAAAATGAGGTCTCACCGAAAGAAGCTCGAGCTTGGGGAGAGTGGTTTGCTTTCGGCATGAAGTCTCGCCGACCTAAGAGAGTTTCCCCGATGTGATCTCAGCTCGCCAAAGGGGGTAGGCCTTCGACATAATGTCCTACCGACAAAAGGAGGTCCCACCGAAAGTTTTGAGCTCAACGAATGATTTTTCCTTCGGCAGGAGGTCTGGCCGATTAGCATGTGTCTCGCCGAAGGGTGTGCCTTCGGTGTAACATAATGAGCTCGGGGGGATGTCCTGTCGATATGGGATTGTCTCACCGACAGGGAGGATATCGCTATAACTCTTGCCACCCCACAAAACGTCTCACCGACCTGACGGAGTCTCACCGAAATGAAATGAGCTTGAGGAGAATGAATGAATTCGGCGAAAGGTCCTACCGATACAATGAGGTCTCGTCGACAAAAAAGAGATCTCCCCGACATAAGATGAGCTCGTCAAAAGATCTTGAACTCGGCAAAATGTCCCACTGACTTGAAGAAGTCTTGCCGAAGTAGAAGGGGCTTAAGCTCAGGGAATAAGGATGAGCTCGGTGAAACTCCTGACTGAACATTTTTGCCTTCATCGAGATGTCTTGCCGAATGCGGGTGTCTCGTCGATGGAAGGAGGCACTGCAGTGCATCTCCTAAGGGCTCGCCATGACTTCTGGCCGATAATGACTCTCTTGCCGATAGTTTTTGTGGTATCGATATGACTTCTACAGCTCGCTAAAAGGTCTCGCCGACTGTCATATGTTACGCCGATAGCTGCTAGGAGAGGCATAATCGCATCGGGGAGACACGATTAGTGTCTCATCGACATGCGATTTAATATGGACCACTTTTGACTGCCCGAGAATCTAGCATGGTGTTTGTTCACCCAATCGAAAGGAACTAAAAGTGAGCCATTGACTTGATTGACTACCACCTTGAAGAAGACCAACATAATGCAACCGGTCTGGATCTGCTCCGTGAATGAGCCGATGGAACACCTTAATGAACAATGGTGCAGAGATCTAGCAAGGGAGACTAAAAACTGTTTCCAGAAGGGATGGTCAACGGACAAAAGGATCTGGAGTGAGGAGAAAGGCAGAAAAGAGGAAGAAACTATGAGTCACAGGGACAGTTGTGAGGTCTGTTGGCGAAAGGCGGATCGGTATTAATGGAAATGCTTTAGAGCATTCAAGGCAGCTCTGCAAGGGAGATCGAAGATGGACACAGAGGCTAGGAGTTAATGCTAAAGTTAACAAAAGATCTACAAGTCATTCCCAGAACAATCTTTCACCAACATGGACAGCGGGGATGCCATTCAACGCAACATTAACTCTATCAAAAGATCTGGGAGCCGACCCTTCTAAAAACTGATATTTTTGTAAACCCTAAGATAGGGGCCAGTGCATTCTTTTTGGTACACTTTGTATATATGGAATTCTTGCCTCTTTGTAGGGGGTTGGAAGTTGTAAGAGAAAAAAAATTTAGAAGAAATAGAGAAAGTTTTGAGACATAGAGATATAGATCTTGAATAGTAGTAATTTTCTAAGAAGCAAAAAGTAGCAATAGAATAGAAATCAGATTTTACATAAGGCAGTAATGTACCTGTCAAGTTTTCTTATTGTAGATGGAAACAATCTAGAGTCATGGATTTTCTGTACACTGGTGATTGTGCCAGATTTGTAAATGTTGTTTATCTGTTTCACTAACAGTAGAAGCAACTAGATTAAAATCTACTTCAGATTGTGTTCCTGAATGGTGTTTGTCTGGAGTTAATCATTTGATTTGAGAATCTTTCAAGGATTGAAGTCTTATTTTATGTTTTGTTTAAATGGTAACTTGCAATCTGTTATTTAAATTAGCACTGTGAATGAATGAAACTGTGTGTTAATCACAAGTTAATTTTGTTCTACAGTTTTAATTAGGAATTCCTTGAAAGGAAACAAGTCTGGTTAAGTTAGATGAATTGTCATTCTTTTCGGTCCCAAAGCTCTGATCTATCTTTTTTTTATTTCTTTAAAAACCCTAGTTAGAGTAGGTTTAAGTTTATGCTTGATCTCAGAACAATCCAGAAGCTCAACACCAGCAGACCCCTTGAACATTACTATTACATTGACCATTGAGCAACATCAGCACAGTTGAGAACCAACTACCAAGACCTTGGGAGCTAAGATATCCATGTGTTGTCTTTCTCTTTCAGGAGAAACATAATAGCAATATTTCGTTTACACTGTTGCTGTGCTATTTTGACTGTCAACACAATTGTGGGTAGCAAAGGGGTAGGCTATCATCAATATACACAAAGCTTACGGAGGCTGTCGAAATGGTGAGTAAGGCTTTGGTATCTTTTTCCAATTGGGTGTCTAGGTCATTGTTACTAGAAGTGAGGGAACCATATCCAGTGATAAAGGAAGGGGAATTGCATTGGTATTCGTTAGAATCCATTTAAGAATATTAATAATAGATATTGGGAATGGTTTTGATAAATTGGAGAGGGAACCTATCGATGCCAAAGTCGTCGAATAAGTCTTTGACAGGTAAATCGTTGTCCATGATATGGTAGATATCTAGTGCCTTAACGCTAGCAGAAGTTTCTTGTTTCTTAAAAGAGGTTCGCTCGGTTGTTGGAGTAACCACGTCTTTTGGCTCATAGCCTAGTCTCATATTTTTCTTTCTCTGTTCCACTATGATAGGCTCCCATTGGCCTTGTTTGTGTAGCCCAAGGCAACCTGTTCACTGATATCCCATTTGTTTAGCTAATTGATAACCTCTATTGTTAGGATCAATTAGAATCTAGGTTGTGGATTTTTTGGTTCTTTTTGGTCCTCTTTGTAAATCATGGATGAGAAGTCCTCATTGAATACCTCTTCGTCCTTCATATCTCCCCACTTAGTGAAAATTGTTGGTTTGGCTATCATTTGCATTGTTTGAGCATACTTGATCTCCTTTGGACCTCCATAGACCGTGGGTGTTGGTGGAAGCATGCCAATGCATAATGCTTGGTTAAAGTGGTAGTTTCCATTACCCTTATCTAGTACTTGAACCTTGGTTTCCATTTTCGGTTTCTCACTTGATGTGATCTTGGTTGAGGTCGATGGTAGCTTGGAAGGGTCAACATATGAGAATGAGTGGAAGGATATGTTGTTGCTAGGTATTCTTTGGATCTTATTATTACTCCTCTTCCAACTTTGCACAAAAGTGGAAAGGTTTAGGATTGGCATATAAGGTCACCTCTTTTTCTTCATGGGGAAACTTTAGGCATTGGTGAAAGGTCGACGGTACTGCTTGTAATTCATGGATCCAAGGGCGTGCTAGGAGGAGGTTATACGACAACTCAAGGTCAAGTACTTGACATGTAGTTTTTGTGATGGTTGGCCCTATTTGCACTGGTAGCCTGACTGTTCCTTTTGAATTCCTTTCAAGGTCATCATAGGCCCTTATAGTGATACTCTTTCCTTTTTCTATCACATCATTAGAATACCCCAACTATTTGAAAAATTTCAAGGTACAGATGTTTAGACCCGCGCCATTATCTATCAACACCTGCTTGACCATGTTCTTATGGGCACCAACCTCTATGTAGAGAGCTTGGTTGTGGGATGTCCTTTGTGGAAGATCTTTCTCAAAAAGACTAAATGATTGTTGGCCATGATTTTTCCAACCATGGCCTGGAACTGATTAGGATGAGGTCATTAGGGACTGATGCTTCTAATGCTTTTTCCAATATCTCCCTATGTGTGGGTGATAGTTTTAGCAGTTCTAGGATTGAGATTAAGGCATGAGTCTTCTTCAATTGTTCCACAATGTTGTAGTAATTTGATGACTTAGTTGTAGGTTTGGGTGGGGATCCTTGTATTGTAACTCTCCCTCAACAGATAGTTACATTGTAGTTGTTGTCTCCACCTCGTATAGTCACTCTTGTTTGCCCTATTGTCATCAGCTTGTGAGAGGGTTCCTAGAACTATGTCACTGTAGGTATAATTAGCATTGTGGTAATCTTGGTCCTTTCCTTTTTCATTCCTTTTGGTGTGGTTTGGGATTGGGTTTGTGTATATTTGAAGGTCCTTTTTTTGAGACGATGTTCAACATCCACTTCTCCTTTGTCTATCAAGTCTTGGATGAGGTGTTTGAGTCTCATGTAATTGTTTTTTTGTGTGTCCTTTGATCTTGTAGAATTCACACAATTCCTTCTCATTATACCATGGTGTCTTGAAACTAGGCTCCTCATAGTTTGGGTGATCATTTACCTTTATGAGGTTTTGTTGCACTAGTTTATGCATGACTGTCTCAAGTGACTCTCCTAGTATTGTGAATTGCCTCCTTGGTTGATTGTATTTCCTCTGTTGTCCTCCTTGATTCATTTGTTGGTTGAATACCTGACTGTTCTTGGGATAGGTAAGTTGGTTGTTTTGTGTACTATTTGGAATATAGCTTGCTTGTGCCACTTGTGGTTTGTTTTGAGGTGTGTTTTGTGCATTCCAAACTACTCTTGCATCCACCACTCCATCATTCGTAACATTTTTCTTCTTGGCCCAAACTTTAGGTTTCTCGTTTGAACTAGGACTATCTCTTGGGTTGTTGTCACCCCTCTCGCTATGAGGGCCCTTTCTATGTGCAATCCCTTCCCAATGGCTTCTTCAAAGTTTTTAGGACACAGCATGGTAAGTTGGTAGTTGACTTCTACTTAGACATTTGAAACGAATATGTCAACTAACTCATTGTCAGGAATAGGTGATTTGCATCAACTAGCCTTATGTCGTCATCGTTGAAGGTATGAGGTGAAATTTTCTCCTTGAATTTGCTTAATTTTGTATAGATCCGTGATGGTAATGTCTTGCTTTATGTTGAATGAGAAGTGTGTTATGAATTGGGTAGATAGTTTGTCAAAGCTTTTTATTCCCGATTATACATGGGCGAACCACTCCATAACATGACTAGTAAGACTTCGCAGAAAGAGCCTCATGAGGTAAGAGTCATTATTCTGTACTTCCATGCATGCTACTAAAAAGTCTCATACGTGCTCTAGTGGGTCTCCCCTTCCTTTGTATTTGTCAAAATTGGGTATTTCGAAATCCTCTAGAAAGGGAAGCATAGTAATGGAACCGTTAAAGGGAAATGGACATATATCCCACAGGTATATGTCTTCTTTTGTTTTCCTACCTGCATGTCTGCTATCTTTTGGTTCACTACTTTGAGTTGTAGTTCTATCTCTATTTTCGATACCTTTGTTTGCAAGTCTTGCATGTAATAGTCTTGTTGTCCTACCATGCTTTGGTCATAGATTGGGTATTGTGAAGGTACGGGACATTGGTAGCCATGTTGGGTGGAAGGAGGGTTAACTCCTTGTTGGATGTAAGGAGGATTGACCCCTTGTTGAAAGTAAGGAGGGTTAGCTCCTTGTTGGATGTAAGGAGGGTTAGCTCCTTATTGAATGTAAGGAGGGTTAGCTCCTTGTTGTTGGGGTGAATTATACTGAATATTTTCCTGATGGTGCATTGGCGAGTTACCTTGTTGGTGAGATGAATTGAGAAGGGTACCCTGTGGTACACCTTGTTTTTGGTACGAACTATGTTGAAGGTTTCCCTGATGGTGCATTGGCGAGTTACCTTGTTGATGGGATGACTGAAGAAGGGTGCCCTATGGCACACCTTATTGTTGGGACAGACTATATTGAAGGTTTTCCTGATGGTGCATTGGCGGGTTACCTTGTTGATGGGACGGTTGAAGAAGGGTACCTTGTGGTACACCTTGTTGTTGGGACAAACTATACTAAAGGCTTCCCTGATGGTGTGTTGGTGGGTTACCTTGTTGATGGGATGATTGAATAAGGGCACCCTGTGGCACACCTTGTTGTTGGAATGAACTATATTGAAGCTTCCCTGATGGTGCATTGGCGGGTTACCTTGTTGATGAGACGATTGAAGAAGGGTGCCCTATGGAACACCTTGTTGTTGGGACGAACTATACTGAAGGCTTCCCTGATGGTGTGTTGGCGGGTTACCTTATTGATGGGACGACTGAAGAAGGGTGCCTTGTGGCACACCTTGTTGTTGGAGCTATTGACTAGGAAGGGGACCCTGTGGCTCACCTTGTTGATGCTACTGTGGACTAGGAAGAGGACCCTGTGGCTCACCCTGTTGATGGTATTGTTGTGGAAATTTCCCTTGTTGAATTAATACATTTTGGGAAGGGTCAATATATGATGTGTTTTGAGGCACGTATTATCTTGGTATAGGATTGTTTCTTTGTGGTATATATTGGGATGGACCTCCTTGATACTATTGGGCCACTACTGCTTGTTTGATTTGAGTTGGTTTTCTATACAAGGGGTTTTTCATGGGTTGACCATTATTTTGCGAGAATACGGGTGGCATGTGTGGAATATCTGCATGGGTTTGGATATCCATCTCACTAATGAGTTATCCCCCAAGGGAATAAGATTAGGATCTTTGAGAGCCTCCACGTTAAATTCTATTGGCAATTTAGCACCACTCTGTGCTAACTTAAAGAAGTAAGAATTTGGGTCCTTTTTCAACAATTTGTCCATTAGTTTGAGCACTTTGGGGTTGTTGGAATGTTGAAATAGTTCCTCATCATTTATTTCCTCCTAAATATCCACCTCTTCTATGACCACTCCTTGTGGGTCCTAGTGGATTGTTCTATCACTTCTTGTTGTTTGTGGTTTAACTCTTCCTCATTGAATGTTTCTCTATACGTGGGTCTCTTTTGGGGTGTTTCAAGGTCACCTAGCCTATAGCCTCATAGGCCACCTTCATTGTTCATGGTGTTTGTTGGTGGGATGTTGGTGTTATTCTTGTTTGCTTCCATGCTCTTCCTATGTTGTGATCTCGTAGTTTTCATAAACAATTGCCAAGCTTTTGTAAGTGTTTTCATGACTCCTAGCTACGGAAAAAGAATGCTTTTGTTTTTTTTTGTGGATTTTATGTCTTAAGGAAAATAAAATTACTTTTTTTGGGGATTTTCTATTAAAGATATAAGGGTGGTTGGCCCATTGAAAAGTATAAATAGAAATGGTCTAGTCAATTTTGACGTGTGTAATATCTTCTCAAGATGTACCCTTTGGAAAACTTTAGAGTAGGACGATTCTTTGAAAGTTAGAATATGGATTTTTGCTTAAGGATTTTGCTCTTTCCAGAGATCATGAAGGATGGATATCTATTGCTACGCAGGAGGTGGTAACACAAGGCTTCTGGCTGCTAGGTTTGCTTTCTCTTCCTCTTTATCCAAGATGTTTGTTGTGTTTCTCCACTGGTTGGGTGTTTCATTCTTCTCAAATATGAAGTTCCTTAAACTGGTAATGATATCATTTTGTTCACCTTCAATGTGTGTGAGATTTGGTTGTAGGAATAGTGTCGCAAGGTTCAGTTCTAAAACAAGAGCATTTGAATGCCAAATGGTCATATCGTGAAAGTGTGGATGTTTTGATATGATTTGTTATGAAGCTCAAGACCCTAAGGTTTGAGTGTTGTTTTGAGGTGACACTATTCTTGGAACTCAAAATGTTGGGAGGCCTGGATTGATATCTCACTTCTCCTTCTAGAGGATATGTTGCAAAAAAACTTACTTGAACTAGCCTTGAGGTTCAAGTAACTGTTGATATCTTAGAAGTGTGAGTGAGGGAATAATCCAGGTTTGTTTGTTTTGATTCCAATTTCCAAAAGTAGGATGGAATGTTGAGAGTGGATGAAGGACTATATGACTTATTTGGGTTTTTGATTGTTTCATTCTAACAAAGATCTTGTAAGCAACTTTGGATCGTCTTTCTGATTTTCAGCAAGATAGAGCATAAGCGATGTGTTTTTAGCAAAAGTGATAGACTGTGAGCAAAATCAGCTAGATTTATCAACTGCAGCCTAAAATTTGTCAAGTGTTCTAGTTTCTAAGAAGCAAATGTGAGCTAAAATGTCAAGTGTGTCCTTTGTATGTTTTTTTCCAATGTGGTGAGTTACTCAATCAAAAGCAAGCTTTCTAGGCAATTGCGAGTAGATTTTAGTCAAGTGCGCTAGAAAATATTTGGCAAGTGTGGCAAAAAAGAGCAAGTGTGTTGGTTTTGCATCAAGTGCACAGGTTCTGTCAAATGCAACAGATTTTCATCAGTGAAATTTATGGGACAAAGAGAAAAAGTGAGCTTTTTCAGAAAAGTGTGACCAATTTTGGATCAAGTACGCTAGAAATAGTAGCAAAAGTGGCCTCTGTGTAAATTGGTTTTCTAGCTTCAGTATTTTGGTAGCAACGTTGATGTTTTTCTTGCATTTTTTAGAAGTTTTGATATGTTTCCAGATGTGGAAAGTGATACAACAACTTTGAATGACTCAAAAAGCATGTACTTGTGTGACTTGTATGTCTATGGCTTCAAGTTATGAAATCACGATACCCAAGCCATAGTTTCCAACGTTTACTTTGAGCCAATGTAGCATGAAATTAAAGCCTAAATATTTGGAAAGCTTTAAGGAGATCCTTCAAGGAGTGCAAATATAGGGATTCTCTTAAAAGTGTACATTAATTCTAATGGTTTGTGATTCAACCATCATGTTTAGTGTTTGTTTCGATATGTTTTTTTTAGCTCAAGCACAATGTTTGATGTCAAAATTTGTTTTGAATGTTTTTGGCAAGTTTTACATAAACAAACATTACAACCCTAGAGATAGAAACCATCCTTTCAGGTAGGCCCGCCTCATGCCTTGAAGGGATGATTTTAAATGCAACTTATGGTGTGGGCCTAAAGTTAGACATGGCAAGTAACTTCTCGAAAGTAAATTCCGATGAACCACTTTCAAAGAATGTTTTTGGATAAAGGGTAGCTTCTACAAACTTTGGTTCTTAGTCATGTTTTGGGATTATTATTTTTAGATCTCTATACATGTGGTGTTTTTCTCAATTAAGAGGCCTCCCAGCCCTTGAGGGTTTTTACGTATCACATGAATACTGGGGGAGACTGATGTCGGTATAGAACAACAACACCTGATGGGCGATGAACTTTCCTCACACCCACAATAATTTATATAGAAAACCAAAATAGAGTGTCGCTTGGGTCACCTTTGAGTTCTCCAGTGTGGGACGTGTCTCAAAAGGTAGGCTCTCTAAAGGTATGCTTTGAAAATAAAAGTGTGAAGCTCAAGATGTTTTCGCTCTCCCAAGATCCCCAAAAGGTCTGAGGGGAGAAGACAAACACCTGGCTTGCCAAACACGGAATGCACGAAATACACTTCATACAAATTTGATTCTTTTTAAGCACCTCGAGCGGTGCTATCCTCAAAAAAGTGTGAATAATATAGGAATGGTTCTTTTTAAAAACATCCAATGGAAGTGTTTTGGATATCAGTCAATGAGATAGCAAAGGTGTAAGACAAAAACTGATTTGTTCATTTTTAAGCCCAAAACTTGAGTGTTTCTAAATCGATCCTGGTCTTACTTGGTCAACAAAAATGAATGCGAGTATGTGCCAACAAAAGGAAATCATTTTGGTCAACAAACAAAAAATCAAACATTCCAAGTGTTAATTTGAAAGCTTAAAAATCTTTTTAGAGCACCAACTGAATTGTTTGTTTGTGTTGTTCTTTTTATGCACCAAGTGAAAATTCTCTAACTATGAAAGCTTGGAAAGAGTTCATTTTAGAGCACTTAAATTGAAATGTGTTGTTTGTAGGATTCTTTTTAAGCACCAAATGAAAATTCTCCTAACTTAAGAAAGCTTTGAAAATGATTCATTTTAGACCACTTAAATAAAAAATGTGTTGTTTGTAGGGTTCTTTTTAAGCACCAAATGAAAATTCTCATAACTTAAGAAAACTTTGTAAATGATTCATTTTAGAGCACTTAAATAAAAAATGTGTTGTTTGTAGGGTTCTTTTTAAGCACCAAAATGAAGGATTTCTAACTTAAAAAATATTGAAAATTTTGAAACTCTTTACTGTTCGTTTTCCCTACAACAAATGTGTTAATCGCTTGTGAATAAAAAATAGTTATGCTTCTGCAAATCCTACAAAAGCACACATTAGTGTATACACCCAAAATCGGTCATCACCTTTAATTAATTAAATACCAGCTATTTAATTAATATTTCAACTACGTATAAATAAACTCTCAATTTATTTATATTGTTCATTTTCTAAATTCTCCAAATCTAAAAACGTATTCTTCTAAATTAATTAAATAAAAAAAATTCCATAAACTTGTTTTATTTAATTAATCTTCACTAATCTCGATTAGGAATTTGAGCACATGTCTACAACTTTTTGTGCCACCTCACCAAGGTCACATGAAATTAAATAACTCTAATTTTTAATTAGAATCATCTTCAACTCATTTTAAAAAGCACATGGCTCATTCCTCACACACTTCCACCAATTTCAAAAGCACATGGTCTTTTCTTCCCACACTTGAGTCTTCCATCCAAATGGCATGTTTCCCATTGGTCAAGAGATTCTTTCATCCATATGGCATGTTGTCTTTGGTCAAGGGGACAACATCTTGATTCTCTCCATCTCCACCGTCCATTCTTCTTGTTCGAATCTAGACCGTCAATTATTTCCACCTCACTATATGCTTGGAAACAGTTATAAATACAACCCTTTGGCATTGTATTTGGCATCCACATTTGAAGTAAAGTTATCATGCAAGTTTATCGTTTGAGCTTGGGAGCATTATGGAGTCTTATAGTTACATCTTATATCATGTTTTGCATCATAGTTAAATCTTAGACTAACACTTTGCTTCATAGTTGCATTTTATGTCATCCTTTGCATCATAGTTGCATTTTAGATTAGCATTTTCATAGTTAGCATTTGAGCATATGGAGTATCATCTTATTCTTTCATAGTTTGCATTTGAGCATATGTAGAATCATATATAGCATCATATAGGTCACTACCATAGTATCCACCACCGTTTGTCAATTCATCATAAACACTTTACATCTTATATCATGTTTTGCATCATAGTTAAATCTTAGACTAACACTTTGCTTCATAGTTGCATTTTATGTCATCCTTTGCATCATAGTTGCATTTTAGATTAGCATTTTCATAGTTAGCATTTGAGCATATGGAGTATCATCTTATTCTTTCATAGTTTGCATTTGAGCATATGTAGAATCATATATAGCATCATATAGGTCACTACCATAGTATCCACCACCGTTTGTCAATTCATCATAAACACCATCATCTATTCATCATGGCATCCATTATCCTTTCCATTGTATAGTTGCATGTAGGAACTTAGTTGGCTTGCATGTTGAATACTAATCTCGTTTCTTAAGTGTCATTCTAATAGCCTTTGTGCACATAGAAATCTGAGGGCCAAAGGGTTAAATGAATCATTAAGAATAGAGGACGATGAGACGTTATTGAAAGATTAATTAAATTGCAATTTATAGTAGCTTCTTTGCTTTGAATCTTTAATATAATTCGTTTCATTAAGGTTTGTGTTGAAAATAACTTTCCACATTTCACACACACACAAAATGGCGCCCATTGTGGGGCCTTGCCCCAATTTTTTTTAACATTTTGGAAAATTTATGTTCATAGGTTCGAACGTGAGACTTCTAGCACATCTTGCACCTGTTCTGACGCATCTTGCACCCATTCTGGCACATTTTGCATCCGTTTTGGTGCTTCTTGCACCTATTTTGGTGCTTCTTGCATGTTATGTGGTGCTTCTTGCACGTTTTGTGGTGCTTTTCGAATGTTCTATGGTGCTTTTTGAACTTTCTATGGCACCTTTTGCAAGTTTCCAAAAAAGCTCACCAGGGTCCAAAAACATGGTTTTTGAGTTATAGCGCTTCTTGCATGTTCTGTAGCACTTCTTGCATGTTCTGTGGCACTTCTTGCACTTTATGTGGCACTTTTTGCACTTTATGTGGCACTTTTTATCTCTATTATGGCACTTTTTGCAGTTTCCCTATTTTTCACTAAATTCGAAGGCTAATACTCTGTGTTGTTTTGTAGGTTTCCCATATTCGCTATCAAAGACTCAAACATAAACTACTGACATATTGCAGGGGTTGGAAGTGATTTACTTGTTTTCTTTTAGTTAATTTAGGAACATAGCTTAATTAAAAGGTTAATGAACACCATGTATTTTGTGTTTGATGGATGGTAGGCATATACTCTCCCCTTAACTGGGTGACCAAAAAGCCAGACCCATTCACTTTTTGTGTGCGAGTGTGAGTTGAGTATATCGCATGTGTTCTCTCTTTGTTTACATGAAACAAAGATTGATTGAACTATGGGTATAATTTCTTTCTTTTGTTTATCTTAGAGGGCCTACCTTGTGAGAAAAAGTAATCACCCAAAGGAACGACCCAACCGGTAACACGCTAAAGCCAAGCGACTTCCAACCGGGATATAAATGTGGGTACTTGAATAAAGACAAGTATCACAAGGATAGTTCCGACGAGAAGGGAAACAATGGCCTCTCACCGCATGGATTATCCCCCACAAATGGAATGTCCATACTAGAACCCTTGTTATAGTTTGGCCAAAAACCTTTATCTATTCTTTGGTGCAACAACGGTCGTTGCGAAGGCATCCACATTCTCGCAATTTTTAGTAGAGATGAGAAATATGCCATGGGAGATTCATGGGTATTGATTCTTAGCCGCCCCATAGAAGTGAGTGTCGTGGAGGGGAGCCAACGGGGTCAAGCATTTAGTCATCCGCTAAGAATAAGTGTTGTTGGGGTAAAACCTGCGTGGAATCCAAAAGAATATAGTCTTTCACAGCCTTAGAAGTGTACATTGCTTGATGTGTCTTTATCAAAGTGTTTTAAAAAAAAATTCAAACAAAACATCACATGTCGAAAGTGAAAACCATGATTCAGAATTACATTCATTGAAACAACCAAGTCTCCAACTGGAAAATCCAAAAAATCAAACAAACTTCCAAGAAATAGTGTTATTCTCCCAGTTTAGCACATCTTGTAGACTTTCTAGCACATATTGACTGCCTTCTGGTGCTTCTTGCACCTGTATTCACACATATTGTCCAAGTTACAAGAGTCAAAACCTTCTTACAGAGCCTTGTAAGACTTTCTACCACTTCTTGCACTTTCAATGGCGGTTCTTGCACTTGTTCTGGCGCTTCTTGCACTTTTTGTGGCGGTTCTTGCACCTGTTTTGGAGCTTCTTGCACTTTATGTGGTGCTTCTTGCAGTTTCTATGGCACTTCTTGCACTTTCTGTGGCACTTTTTGCACTTTCTGTGGTGCTTTTTGCATACCACAAAACAGTGACCTAGTTTCATCTCCTATCTGACAATCAGTCTCACCCCAGAAATCCTCAGCAGTGTTCAACCATTCCTTAGGTAAAATAGAGTCTAAACATGTGTTTCATCAAATGATTTCACGAAAGATTAAAATCCGGAAACCCAAGTCCAAAGTTCTTAGTCCAAGAGAACATAAAAAATGTCTCTCAACACTCTACGAATTTAGAGAGAGGTTGGTCTTCAATTTTTACAAAAGAGCTTCAAAGAACAATCCCAACTTGTACTCATTTTACTCTTGTCAAAATCCAAGACTTTTTCAAAGGTTTGAGTATCTCGTTTCACAAGTTTGAACCAAAATTTTAGAATTTTCTCAAGTCCAAAATTATTCCTTAGATACCTTAGAAGTCTAAACTTGTTAAAATTGACCTCTACAAGTGGAATTCTTTAACCTAGACCAAGATCTAATATCTCAAAGTACCAAAATCATCAAATTTATCACACCCTTGATTATTAAGCCTAGTTTCATCATCAAGATTTATCATCCTCTCATCACGAAACAAAGCTATATAGTCAAATCAAACTTAGTCTCATTAGAATTTGTCATTCTATTTGACTTAGTTGTAATCCTTGGTACTTTTCCAAAACCTAGATCAAAGTTTAGTCAAAACTATAACACTTGTATGCCCGTTCAAACAAGGTTACAAAAATAAAAGCTCAAGGAAAAAGGACTCAAAAATCAAAACATCAAAGAGCTAAACATTGAAACTCCAACCATTGAAACGCCAAACATTGAAACTCCAACCATTGAAACTCCAATCATTGAGACTCAAAACAGTGAAACACAAAACACCATGGCAGAGGCTGAAGAGAATCCTTTATGTGGACTCAACAACACTGAAGGGGAAGAAATAACCGAAGAAGAAATCCAACATGTGGAACAAGACCCCAATTTCCACAAATGTTTGGAAAATATTTTTGAAAGAAATGGGGAAAAATACCTCCTTATGCTAGCCAAACAAGGTTCCAAATTGCCAGACGACTTTGATGTGAATCAATTGAAAGCACCACCCAAAAAGCCTGAAAATGATCCTGAACAAGTGGTTGCTCTCACTCACCAAATGAAGAACATTCAACAACAAATCCTTGATATGCAAAGAGGGACTTCAAAATGATACTTGATCCAAGACATTTATCCTTATCCATTTGATAAAAGTATTCACATGATACCCTTTCCCAAACATTGCGAGTTCCCAAAGTACAACAAATATAATGGCAAAACTAATCCGATAGACCATGTGAGGGAATTTAGGACCATGAGTCTTGAATTTGAATATGAGAAAAAATAATTGATGAGATTATTCCCAAGAAGCTTAGGTGGACATTGTCTTGAATGGTTCTCCATACTCGCCCCACCAATTAACACCTTTGAGGAATTAATCAACAAGTTCATCACCCAATATTCTTACAATATCCAACATGACGTCACTATGAAAGATATTTGCAACTTGAAACAAAAGAAGGGTGAATCGTTCCTTGTATTCTTGCAAAAATGGAGAAGGTTATTTGCATGATATTCTCGTCCTGTACTCGAAAAGGAAAAGATAGCAATCTTTATTGACAACCTCAATGACGAGATGAGTTATAGATTGGAATTGCAATGTCCCCAACCTTCAAAAAATTGATTGAGAACGAGATTAAAATCAAGGATGCTTTAGTCAAGAGAGGAGTCATCAAGATATACAATGAAAACAACTCATTAAACTCCTCCAACAATTACAATAATGGCGACAAACCCAAGTTTTGGCAACGAAATAAGAACATTGGAAAAAAGATGATGCAGTTGAAATTCAAAATGCAAAACCTGTATTCAACCTAACTGCAACCACCACCAAAACTAATCAGAATAACAATCTCCCCAACAATCAAAGCAACAACCAAAGCAACAACCAAGGAAACAACCAAAGCAACAACCAAGGCAATAACCAAAATGTTAACCATAGCAACAATCAAGGTAATGTTGGATATAGAACACCATCGTATCGAGCATCCTCAAATCGAAGGAGGTTCACAACTTTTGGGCAATCCCCAGAATCAACATTAAAAGAACTTCTCGAAGCTAAGGTCATAACTCTACCAGAAGCAAGAAATTGGGAACCACAAGTTGAACCCCCATGGTGGAATGAGGCCCATTTCTGTGAGTTTCATTGAAACAAAGGGCATAAAACCAACGACTGCATGCAATTGAAGCACTTGATACAAGACTTAATTGACAATAAAATGATATTTGTAGAAGGACTCTAGACAAACAATGACGATGGGGTGTTCAAGAACCCTCTACTAAACTATGAGAAAGGAGAGTCCTCATCATCAAATAGCAAGGGAAAGAACATGAACTATGTCTATGACACCACCATTCTTCATATTGAGGTGGTTGATGATCCAACCCATGACAAATCAAATCCTATTGTCAATGATAACCCAACAAATGATGACACCATGGGACATGAACAAAATGTCATTGCAATTGAAAATCATAACCATAATGTTGACACTACCTCACATAAAATCAATGTTATCAAAATCAAAGAGCCACAAGACAACACACCCGTCAATGCAATCACACGAGGACAAGCCAAGGTAACATTGAAAGGAGATACCCCTTCCACGTCCAAATCAATTGTTATCCCTGCAACCCAATATAACATAGTGGATCAGTTGTAGAAGATACCCACACAAATATCCATATTAGAACTTCTCAAGATTTCACCTGCTCACAAGGAAATCTTGGAACAAGCTCTAGTTGCCACCATTGTACCAAACAATCTAGAGGTTTTCCAATTCTAGACTATGGTGGTACATTTGACTGCACCACATTGCTTATCCTTTTTTGAACATGATGATGTATCTATCAATCATCCCCACAACGTCGCCCTACACATTGAGGTCCTAATCCACAAGCACTGTGTTAAACGTGTCCTAATAGATGGAGGAGTTGGCCTAAATATCCGTACTTTGAAACTTGTCAATGCCCTAGGCTATTCAGAAAATGCCATTGATCCTAGAAGAAAAATCACAATAAAAGAATATGATGACGAGGAGAGATCTTCACAAGGATTGATAGTGCTACCTATTCAAGTGGGACCAGTTGTCACAGATATAGTATGCCAGGTATTAGACAAAGAGTTAACCTACAACATACTCTTGGGAAGACCTTGGATTCATGACATGCAAGCAGTACCATCCACATATCACCAGTGTTTGAATTTCACATTCAATGGGCAAGAAATCACTATTACAGCTGATTCAAACAACCCCCAATATTGTAACACCCTCAAGAGTACTCAAGATACTTTTGTACCACACAACAGGGAAGCTCCAACTTAGGGTTTATCAAATGATGGGAAACAATTAAATACCTTGTCAAAGTGGGTTGAGAAAAAGGACCAATTAAAGGATAAGGATATCGGTGATGCCAATCCCTCAAGTAAAGAAAGTACATCAAATCCTACTCCACAAAATCAGGAAGGTCAACTCGAATCCTTATCAAAACAAGTTGCCAAGATCCAATTGAAAGACAAAGGCATGGGGGAATACTCATTTCAACAATCCTTATGTTTATCACAACTTTCATCTTCTCCAAAGTCATATGGACAACCATCAACATCAAGACAACAATCATCACAACCCACCACACTATTTGATGGAACCTTTGAAAGAGCAGGCACATTAGTGGATGAGTCAGATGACAAGGAGGTTTTAAACTGGTTGTACAAAGATGAAGAATCATCACAAGCATCCACCTCAAGTGTACAGACATAGCAGTATGGAAAAGGAAAGATAATCATGGAAAAGATGGGATATGAGGGAAAAGGTCGTATCGGTAAAAGGAAAGAAGGCATCATAGAACCAATACAACCTGTCACCATGCAAGCCAAAGATGAAACAGGATTGGGATATATAGGAGAATCCAGAGAAGAAACCAAACAACAAGTTGTTGAAAGAATCCTACAACTACAAGCTAGTGACGCTCATGAAACTGATTCAAATGAGTATGAGTTGGATTTGTTATTTGAAGAGTCTTGTCATGATAATGAAATTGATTTAGTCCAAAAGTATACACCCATATGTGAGGAGGGTCAAATTTTAGGATATAGACTGCTTGATATAGGATCACTACACATTGATAATTCTAGTGAAGACGATCAGACTCAAAGTGAAACAGATAATTCAGAGGAGAGTTACCTTATAGACATTGATTTCACTATTGGACAATCTGAAGACATTACCATCGGGACTCTTACTGCATCTGACTTTAGCCAATCTAACAACTCCTTACCCCTAGTACATCCTGAACTAATAGATTAGGATCAAACTGAGCCATCTAATATCCCCCTCTTTTCCAATGACGAAGCCATTGTCAACTTCCTCTGTTCCACCAATCCCGAAACAAATTCCACCATTGAATATCATAACGAAGCTTCCAACTAGGAGAGTGTCAAATCTTCCAGCTACAAAATGAATAATACAGGGAATAGATTTGATGGTGAAAACCATTCAATGGCAGTATCAGATCTAGAAAAAGTAAAAACAAAGAGCGTATCCAACAGTGAAAACCTTTCAGAGGCGCTGAAGGATGGAAGATTTGACACACTCCCTGAACACTTTCAGGAACGATCAAAAGTATTGGTTGAACCCACCCAATCTATCAATATTGGCAATGAAGAAATGGTGAAGATTGTCCATCTAGCAGAATCCTTGACAGATCATGAAAAACCAAACTTCATCAAATTCTTCACATAAAGGAAAATAACTTTGCTTGGTCTTATGCCGACATGCCAGGGATTGATCCAGAACTCATCATGCATCACCTATCTCTACCAGCAGGAGTAAAACCAGTCAAACAAAAATTAAGGAAAATGCATCCCCACATTGCCATATTGGCCAAAGCAAAACTGAAGAAGTTATTGGATGTAGGATTTATCAGACCTATCGACTATTGCAGAGTGGATTTCTAATATTGTACCTATTTCCAAACTAGACAAAAGCATCAAAATTTGCACAGATTTCAGAGATCTCAATAAAGCTTGCCCAAAAGATGACTTCCCCCTGCCTAATATTGACATCATTGTGGACTTGACTGCTCGACATGAAATACTCTCACTTATGGATGGCTTTTCAGGGTATAATCAAATCAAAATTTCTCCTTAAGATCAAGATAAAACTGCCTTCACATGTCCTTGGGGAACTTTCTACTAGAATGTCATGCCATTCGGGTTGAAAAATGTTGGAGCCACATATCAGAGAGCAATGACCACCATATTTCATGATATGATGCATACTTTTATGGAAGACTATGTAGATGATGTGTTGGAAAAATCCTACACTAGAGAAGGATACCTAGAAATTTTAGATAAAATCTTCACCAAACTGGAGAAGTTCAATGTGAGACTAAATCCCAAGAAATGTGTATTTGGTGTAACATCAGCTAAAATTTTGGGGTACATTGTGTCGGCTAAAGGAATTCAAGTAGACCCTACAAAGGTCAAAGCCATCATGGAGATGCCTCCTAAAAACATCAGCCAACTCAGATCCTTGCAAGTAAGATTCCAATCTATCAGGAGGTTTATCACACAACTGGCAGATAAGACCCACCCCTTCAATCACTTGCTCCACAAGAATGTATCTTTCTGATGGGATGAGAAATGCGAAGGAGCCTTCAATCAATTGAAGTAGTATCTAATGAGTCCACTTGTCTTGATACGACCAGCATAAGGAAAGCCACTTTTATTGTACATAGCAACAACTAAGATATCATTGGGAGCCTTGTTGGCACAAGAGGATTTAACAGGAAAAGAAAGGGTGATATATTATATCAGCAGAACCTTAAATGGCTATGAGATCAATTACACCTTCATTGAAAAGGCTTGTCTGGCAGTAGTGTTTGCCACCCAACAATTACGACATTACATGCTCACCCATACCATCAAGTTAATAGCCAAGATAGATCCACTGAAATACCTTCTTAGCAAAGCTAATCTGACTGGAAGACTAGCTAAGTGGGTCATGATGCTGAGTGAATTTGACATCCAATATGTTGATAGGAAGGCAATCAAAGGACAAGCAATCGTAGACTAGTTAGCTAAAGCACCATTACAAGACAATCATCACATGAACATTGAATTTCCAAATGTTGATGTCCTAACAATATCCACACAAAAATGGGTCTTGTACTTTGATGGTTCTTATACACAACACGGATCAGGAGTCAAAATATTGTTTATCTCACCACAAGGACACCATTCCCAAGTCTTACAAATTGATGTTCCCTTGCACCAACAACACAACTGAATACAAAGCCTTGATCATTGGAATCAAAGTAGCAGTTGAGTGGAAGATCACAGAGTTACATGTCTATGGGGATTCACAACTAGTCATTAATCAGGTAAATGATGACTATCAAACAAAGGATGACAAGGTGATTCCCTACAAAAGAATGGTTGATGAATTCAAAAAGTACTTTATGGAAATAATATTTGAACAGATTCCTCAAAGTGACAAAAAAGCCACTGATGCCATGGCAACCATTGCTTCTCTCTTGCAGATTCTGAAGAAACGAGCTCATTATGAGTTCATGGTGGAACAATTGTTCAACCCATCCTATGACAATCCTGAGTCCCAAGTTATCTACCATATACCTAAGGCTGACACTTCCCTCTATGAGAAAATCTATACGTACCTAAAAGATAACACCCTCCCTTCCGACCTATCCCGCAATCAAAAATGAAACTTCATTCACCAAATCGCTCAACACACCCTTATCGTGGATGGCCTTTATTGACGAGGTCTTGACGGAACTCTCCTTGATGTCTAGAATGTGATGAGTCTAAAATGACTTTACGGGAAGTACATGAAGGTGTTTGTGGAACTCATTCGAGTGGTTTAACCCTAGCTAAGAAACTCCTCTGTCTGGGATATTACTGGCTGGCTATGGAGAAGGATTCTTTTCAGTTTATCAAGAAATGCCAAGAGTGCTAGATTCATGGCAATCTCATCCACGCACCAGCGCAGGAACTTCACCCTTTTGCATCAACATAGCCCTTTTGTTAGTGGGGATTGGACCTCGTAGGCAAGATTCATCCATCTTCGTCCAATGGACACAAGTTCATTATTACAGCCATTGAATATTTCACGAAATGGATTGAAGTTGTCCCTCTAACCACCATCACAGGAAAACAAATCTCGTCCTTCATCCTAAACTATATCATCTGTAGATATGGCATCCCTCAGTCCATCATTACTGACAACGATCGACCTTTCAAAAATCACGACGTTGAAGAAATTTGTGAGAAATTTCACATCTAACATCGGTTTTCTACACCATATTATCCTCAAGGAAATGGCCAAGCATAGGCCTCAAACAAGACTATCCTAAAAATCTTAAAGAAAACCGTCAACAATGTTGGACGTGACTGACATGTACAATTGAACCCTACTCTATGGGCTTACAGAACCAGTATCTGTACCTCGACGGGAGCTACACTCTATGCTCTAGTCTACGGATCAGAAACTATTCTACCTATTGAGGTTGAACTGCCATCACTCTGAGTGTCACTAAAAGGGATCATCTCAAATGAGGATTATAGAGTGTCTAGGTTACAGGAATTGGAACTCTTGGATGAGCATCGTCAGCATGCAGTGGATCACCTGAAGGCATATCAACAGAGGATATCCAGAAGCTACAACCACAGAGTCAAGCCTAGAACATTTCAGGTTGGTGATTTAATCTTGAAAGAGAACCCCTGTAATCAACAAGATCGAGAGAAGAAGGGGAAATTTGAACCAAACTAGCTAGGTCCTTTTGTCATTGTGTCATCCTTTGGATTAGGAACATATCAATTGTCCACACCATAAGGGGATTTGTTTGATGAACCCCTTAATAGCCTGCATCTCAATAAGTTCTACACTTGAATCATCCAGTACATCAGAAAAGGTCCTGAAAAATACCAAAAACATCAGAAAATGTCTTGAAAAAATGGTTGCCTTGATGAAAACCTAGCAAACAAGCGTCTTGGCAACAACAACAAAAAAAGCAAAAAAGATCAAAAATAAAAAAAAAAGCAAAAAAGATCAAAAATACAAAAAATTCAAAAAAAGTGAAAAATCAAAAAGATCAAAAAAATCATAAAATCTGAAAAAGTGCAATAAAAGCAAGTAGTGAAAACCTGGCAACAAGCGCTATTTGTAATAGGTTATTTTTTCCATCTATTTGAGCATGTCGACCATTCGCTTTCACCATCCATCTATCTATCCTTTGAAATCTCCATGTACATATCCTGGCATTGTGGTCATGTCTCACCCTAGACTAGGGGCAAAATCCTAAACTCACTGGGGGCAATAAACTTTGAGCTTGAACCAACAGACAAACAACAGTGGGGAAAACACAACCCAAAACAATGATCATAGTGCAACTCAACATTGAACATCAATCACACAAACAGAAACACATCGAACACCTAAATCAAAACAGTCAAATCAAATCAAAAGCGCACTTCAAATGGATGATGTTCTTTCTGAATCATGGGTTTACGTTAAACACAAATGTTCAATTGTTGTACTTGGATTTTTGTTATCATATCTCTAGAGCACCTCGATGATGTATCAAACTAGATGAGCTAGGAAAGAGTATGATCTTTCTTTGTATGTTGTCTGTGAGTTGATCATTATTACTGTGCAAATTGTCATGGGACGTGCTCTACAAAGTATCACTAATGACATTCCAAATTTGCATAGGAAAACGGTTAACTCTTGTCTATTTACGCAAGCAATACTCAGGTCATCTCGGTTTAATTATACTTAGATGCTTGTGTTAACTTGCACTATCAAACATCATGGAAGTAGTACTCAAGTCATCATGGTTTAAATATACCATTGATGCTTGTATTCACTTTCAACATTTTAAAGGCCCAATGATGATAAAAAGCACGACAAATCGGCTGTTATGAATGACAACTTTTGCATATGAGATCTGCATGGTTAGAATAGAGTGCATCCATGTTAGTTTGCATATGTATCTATGGGATTTCCAAAGCTGTAACAATGGTGTTATCTCTTGCATTAAGGGATTGAGTACACTTGACATTGCCAAAAAGACATCATTTTCATATAGTTACACATCACTTGCATTATCATCAATTAGAAAACATTCTCATTTAGTTGCATATCACTTGCATCGGAAAACATTACAACATCATTCATCCATTCATGCATCACATCATAATATTTGCATTGAAAAACACAAAACAACGTCCATCACATCTCATTTACATAATCAAAATCATTTCATATAGTGGCATTAGGGAAGTGGTTCACTAAGCTTAAATGAGCGAGTCTCTTTAGATTTCCAAAAGAATTGGGAAATATGTCAGGTTTTGTGAAGCTTAATTTAACAAAGAATCAACTGACGACAACCTTCCCGCAACTCTTGGAAGGTGGATAGATTCACTCATTTAAGCTTAAGACCCTATAACACAATCATCTGCATAATCATTTACATCACATAATCATAATTCATCATTACAAATTATCACACATCATTTGCATCGCATCCATACACAATCAATATGAACATCACACTTCATTACATATCATTATTGCATAATCAAATCCATTTCACATAGTATAAAACATCATTTGCATAAATCCATAAACCATATAGAATCACCCATCATTGCATTATCATATCATCATTGCATACATTCTCATAGAAATAAGTACCATCACATAATCATTTCATATACACATTCATTCATTACATCATTTATTTGCATAAAAAAAGTACAAAAACATCAAAATTCATCACATATCATTGGCATACTAAAATCCATCGCATGCATCATATAAGCATCATTCATAAATCATCATTAAATCATAACACATCAGTTGCATCATCATTTGCATCCATAGCATATCATAACATTAGGATCATCATCATGAATATGGAAATTAAATGCATATTATAATCGTCATCATAACATGGAAATTAAATGCATCATAGACATCTATCATCATATCAACACATAGATCATAATCATCACTACATATCATATAACCTCAAAAATCATAATGTCAAAGTGTATGAGGATATCCAAAAATATGACGAGATACATCAATATCAAAAATTGCACTGTATCGTCAAGGCTGAACACAAGAAGTACATCATCAATGTCACAATGGTGTATACATCATGTCCAAAGTACATCAAAACATGCTATCCTAACTGGAGCTATGCCGAGCTCCCCTCAGACGGTGCTAGCATCACAGAACCGGTACCTCCACCTGACGGACCTGCACCAAGATCTCTCCTATCTGTAGGAAATGGCTGTGTAACACCCATGCTAACAGTCTGAGACCAAGACTTGCCAGATCGAGACTATACAAAGCTCTCTCACCACTCGGGAGGAACAAGCTCATGATATTTACCCCTATAAAATTGAGCCTCTTGAGCAGTGTGTCGAAACTCTTTGAAATAATCAGATGTACCGGCAGCTACTACAGCCTATTGTAATCTCTCAGTAATGGCCTCGACCTGCTCTGCCCAACATCTCTTGGCATCCCTCTCTATAGTAAGTATGACAATCTGTGCCTATACCTATTGTACCTGCTGCCTATCTACATCTCTCTCAACCATCAGTATCTGAACCTGTGCCTGAGCTTGCACTAACTCACCCTGAAGAGTCTGAACCTATGCCTGTACCTACTGCCTATCTACATCTCTCAGTCATCAGTGTCTGAACCTGTGCCTGAGCCTGCACTAACTCACCCTGAAGAGTCTGAATCTATGCTTGTAATGCCTCTATTTGCACCTACTGCTGATGAGAGGGGACTCCAATCCAAATCCTAGGAATCACCGACTGAGGTATGGTAGTACTCCTATGTCTAAGAACTGCATAATCTAGAACGTGACTACCAACTGCACCTGATATCCATGCACTTGAGCTACCACCATCATCACCACCACCACCATCATCGCCACCACCATCGTCATCACCCCACCACCACCCTCAACACCATCATCCCCAATATCACTCTCCTCCTCCTCTCCATCCCCCCTCTGTCTCGGTGCCTAAGGCGGTGCCTTGTCATCATCATCAATTGTCGGAACTGGCTCATTAGGACTAGATATCCTCAAAAAGGGATGTGTGTAAAAATACTCAGAATACTCCTCTATCATCCCTACATCTGTAACTTGTGGAGCATAATCCCGCACACATGGCACCAATGTATAATACTCCGTACAAGTAGCATCATAAGATAAGCATGGTCCCCACTTTGTCACATCATGTCATCACCATGCATAATGGGCAACCCCTTGAGGCATCGCCCAAACTCATCCAAACTGACGACAAACCCGCATATACAAATATCTCTCAAGTATAGAACGTGTCTGTCCCATCAAGTATCACGATAGCAGCATGTATGGCATCTCCATCTGATCCTTTGTCCACACCTCACAATCCAAGTAAGGGTGCCATGTCAGAATCTCCATATCATCTAAGACACGTCTCCAATAATTTAATTTGCCAATCTTATGCTGACACACGGACCGCTGTAGCTGAACACATAAGGTCTACTCATCGGTCGTTGTCTATCTCCCACTGGCCGAGTGATCGCTATATGCTCCCATGCCCATATTTGCAACAACGTAACTCTGACAGAGAGGCTTGTCACCCCACAATAAACAACCTAGTACAAATCATGATACAAATGAGCTAACATATAAGAACCCCATGCATATCTGGTCCCCTCCAACATCATACGCTCCAATGCCCAACCCCAACCCACCAATAATCCCTTTGACCTGCAGTCAGGACAAAGAAATCCACCAATGAACCCATATAGAACACACGGTAGAGGATCATATCTCTCGATCATCTCCTGCCAGGGGACCCAACAACCTGAAACATGATCATCTCAAAACATCCTACACAAGGCATTGGTCCTGCTTTGCTCTCCTTTGTCATACACAACTATCTCGCCAACCATTGGAATCCGTAGGATACGATACACATCCTCAAGAGTAACTGTCATCTCCCCAGTAGCTAGATGAAAGGTGTTGTGGTCACTATGTCACCTCTCTGCTAAAGCAGTCAATAAACCCTTGTTAATCCTATACTGGGGTATACCTAACAATGATGTCAACCCACATGATGTGATAATCTCTAAATCAACCTACATCAAATAACGAATCATATCCCACATCTTTGGGAATTGCTCCCAAGACTGGAGAACATCAAGGTCCTCTTAATGATATCATGACAAAAAAATCAACATTACATCAATCAAATCATGTTCAATCAAGATCATTAGTCAATCAAATCAGGTTCAATCAAGATCACCAGTCAATCAAATCATGTTCAATCAAGATCATCAATCAATCATCAAATCAATCAATCAAGACAATCATCAGTGCATCTATCATCGATCCTCACCTATCATGAGGTCGATACATCAATGAATCCTATCATCGATCCTCACCTATCATGAAGTCAATACATCGGTGAATCCTATCATTGATCCCCACCTATCATGAGGTTGATACATCAGTGAATCCTATCATCGATCCTCACCTATCATGAGGTCGACACATCATCAATCCTATTATCGACCCTCACCTATCATGAGGTCGGTACATCATCAATCCTACCATTGATCCTCACCTATCATGAGGTCAATTAAGCATTAGTCCTATCATCGATCCTCACCTATCATGAGGTTGAAACATCATCAAGTTATCCTATCATTTAACTCTTACCTATCATGAGATCAAATCATCAATTATCTTATCAAACATCAATCAAGCAACGAACATCACACAATCCGACTGAAATCAATCAAAAGCATCACTGAACATCACAACGCAATGACTAACATGATTCATGAATGTTATACAAACCTCAACGAACATCCATAATCAATCACACATCATCAGACATGCAAAACAACATGGAAAATCATCAGGAATCATCAAAGACAAACCCTGCCAAAACCCCCAAGACAACAAAAGGCGCCACATAATCAACAAAAAGTGCCACAAAATCAACAAAAGGTGCCATAGAATCAGCAAAATGCGCCATAGAATCATCAAGAAGTGCCATTTCAGGACCAAAAGGTGTTGAAACAGGGTTCAACATGAAATTAGGGCTACAGGAAGCGCCATAGAACACGCAAAAAGCACCATTTGGGACCCAAAAAGCGCCGCAGAATGGACAAAAAGTGCCAAAACCCTCAAAACACCCCAAACTGACTCCAAAACAATAAAAAGACCCCCCAAAAGTGCAAAAATGACTTTAAATGGCCTACAACACCTATCTACCAAGTTCAAAACATCAATAAAAAGTGGGAAAATGACTAAAAGAGGTTTCTCGTAATGCGTACCAGAGGTCCAGCTGCAGTAGGGCAACCATGGTGACGAACATGCTTGAAACAATGCATGCGATACGAAATAACCATCTTCCTCTACCTCTCCACTCTCCAAATTCTCCAAAACCACAATGTGCAAATGAATTCACTTTTCCCACTTTTTACCTTTTTAAAGGTTAATGGAGGGAATTATGGTGGGATTCATTACCAAAAATAGGATTTAACTAATCAAAATTGTTCAAGGAGCGAGTGTAGAATAAAATTTCAAGAGATAAATCATGTCTGATATCAAAGTATCATTGGTTTAACATTGGATCATCATCACATCATTACAACAACATCACACAATCATCCAATCATCGACAAACCATCAAAATTCCAAACTTCACCGATTTATCTCTCGAGGGGGCATATATCCATCAGTACCTAAAAATCAACGTATGGGGCATCGTCTGGGGCATCAAAAACTTTTCTGAGCATTAGTATCAAATTTTTCTTTGAAGCAACGTGTAAACACATTACTTCAAAGAGGGGTAAAATGTATACACCCAAAATTGGTCATCACCTTTAATTAATTAAATACTAGCTATTTAATTAATATTTCAACTATGTATAAATAAACTCTCAATTTATTTATATTGTTCATTTTCTAAATTCTCCAAATCTAAAAACATATTCTTCTAAATTAATTAAATAAACAAATTTTCATAAAGTTGTTTTATTTAATTAATCATCACTAATCTCGATTAGGAATTTGAGCACATGTCTACAACTTTTTGTGCCACCTCACCAAGGTCACATGAAATTAAATAACTCTAATTTTTAATTATAATTATCTTCAACTCATTTTAAAAAGCACATGGCTTATTCCTCACACACTTCCACCAATTTCAAAAGCACATGGTCTTTTCTTCCCACACTTGAGTCTTCCATCCAAATGACATGTTGCCCATTGGTTAAGAGATTCTTCCATCCATATGGCATGTTGTCTTTGGTCAAAGTGACAACATCTTGATTCTCTCCATCTCCACCATCCATTCTTCTTGTTCGAATCTGGATCGTCGATTATTGCCACCTCACTATATGCTTGGAAAATGTTATAAATACAACCCTTTGGCATTGTATTTGGCATCCACATTTGAAGTAAAGTTACCATGCAGGTTTATCGTTTGAGCTTGGGAGCATTGTAGAGTATTATAGTTAAATCTTATATCATGTTCTGCATCATAGTTAAATCTTAGACTAACACTTTGCTTCATAGTTGCATTTTATGTCATCCTTTGCGTCATAGTTGCATTTTAGATTAGCATTTTCATAGTTAGCATTTGAGCATATGGAGTATCATCTTAGTCTTTCATAGTTTGCATTTGAGCATATCCAGTATCATAAATAGCATCATATAGATCACTACCATAGTATCCACCACCGTTTGTCAATTCATCATAAACACCATCATCTATTTATCATGGCATCCATTATCCTTTCCATCGTATAGTTGCATGTAGGAACTTAGTTGGCTTGCATGTTGAATACTAATCTCATTTCTTAAGTGTCATTCTAATAGCCTTTGTGCACATAGAAATATGAGGGCCAAAGGGTTAAATGAATCATTAAGAATAGAGGACAATGAGACGTTATTGAAAGATTCGTTAAATTGCAATTTATAGTAGCTTCTTTGCTTTGAATCTTTAATATAATTTGTTTCATTAAGGTTTGTGTTGATACTAACTTTCCTTCACTCATGAAATGAAGCTAAACTATTACTGAATTCAAGAAATGAAATCAAAAGATGAAAGCATACATGAATTCACAAAAAGAATAGCATTACCATCTTGTGTCAAAGTGTATTTGCAAGATGTTGGGTTGTTCATATCACTGCGAAGCCTCCATTGTTGCGTGTGAGAAGCTTTGAAAAATGTGCGTGTTGATCAAAGATGTTGGTTGAAGCTTTGTCAATGTCGATTTGGCATCACTTTGTTGCATGAGGTATGTTGATTCTTCGATCCTTTTTTGTGAGGAAAGAGGTTTTTTATATAGAAATTGAGATTTGAAATGGACGATTAGGATTGCGTAATAGAATATCTTGATCGATGGTCGAAAGTTGTTGAGAGGATTTAGATGGGCATAATCTGTGAAAATTGATTGCATGATTAGTGTGATTGAGGAATAGATTGATCAATCAAGAATATAAATTGATCAGTTAGGAATATAGATTGATCAGTTAGGAAATAGATTGAGTAATCGGTGGGATTGAAGATTAGATTGATTTGTTAGGAGATAGAGTGAGCAATTAGTGATTCGTAATTTGCTCAATTGGGAAAGTGGTTGAGAATGATTAATTAATTGGTTTAATTAATTCATTCATTTTGGAGTTGAACGTGCAAATCAAGTTTGACTTTTGTAAACAAAGTTGCATTAGTTTGATTTGATTTTTGATAATGTTTTGAATAGTTTATTCAAATTATTCAAATTTGGAGGGAGAGCGAGTTAATTAAATTATTATGTTTTTAATAATTTAATCGACTTAGGGGAATAAAAATGAATTAGTGACGTAATTGAATAATTGGTGTTATTTAACTAATTAGGATGAAATAAAGTGAGATTAGGACTTTATTAAATAAATGTAAATTTTTATTTTTTATTTTTTATTTTTTATTGGTGACCGCTTTTGACTGGAGCTTTGAACCAGTGAGACCACAATTTTATGGGGGATCTCATCCTCATGTTTGTCTGGTATTAACACCAGTCCATTCTCCTCTACCACCTGCTTCCTTCGCTAATCCTTCCTCCATCACCCCTCCTCTACTCCCTCCATCACCCCTCCTCCTACCTCCTTCCTTCTCTACTTTTTCCTCTCTTCCTCTCCTCCACATCTCCTCTATTCTTCTCCTCTGGATCCTTCCATCTCCTTCTCTTCTAGCTCCTCTGACCCCCCTTCGTTTTTCAATCCTTCTCCTCTCCTCTCCACTTTCTTCTTCATCTCTATCTTTTTCCCTCCTCCTCCTTGCTCCTCCCTTCCTTCTCTGCCACCGAACTTCCTCTCCTCCTCCAATCTTCTTCACCACCTCCTCTCCTTCGTTGCTTTTTTTGTTTGCACCCTCCTCCTTTATCCGCCTCTTCTTCAGGTTTTTTACCATCGTTGACTTCCTTCCTCCCGTGACTCCTTCTGTCCTCCCACTACTGTTGCTCCATTCCTCTGTTGCCGGTCTCACCATTGATACTTGGCCTGCCTTCTTCTCTCATAGCCTTCCTTTACCATCATGCGCCTTTCTCCTGTTGCTTCCTTCACACCTCCGACAACCTTCAACTGCCGATGGGTGATGTACCCAGTTCATCTAGTCACGGTGAGACTCGAACACCTAACCCCCATATCAACATGGTGTTGCAACTGCCATTGCACTGCGGGGTGAACCAATGTAATTTATTTAATTGGTTAAAATGATAAAACATGAATTAATTAAATAATGTTGTATTATTCAATTAATAGGAGAAAGAGGGTTTCAAGACTTTATTAAATAAATGGAATTTATTTAATTAGTCAAAGATGACGAAAAAAGTGAATTAATTAAATAATGTCGTATTATTCAATTAATAGGGGGAATTAGAGTTTTTGATGCAATTGATGTGAAATGTAGTGATATTCAATAATGATGATGTCGATGATGTGAAATTTTCATTTAATATATGTGTGATAGGTGTTATAACCTATCGACTAAATATAAATATATTATTTAATTATCTTTACATAATTTTTTTTATTTTTTTATAGATTTTATTAAAAACCAGAAGAGAATTACAAATATCAATTACAGTCAATAAGCGCTTGTAGCAAAAATTAGAAAGCTTTAGCAACCCCTACAACCCCTGAAGTGTTACCAACCCAGACAAAAAAACTACCTAGCAAAAACCACCACTAATCAACCTGACACCAATAAGCTATTTACTGATTTTCCTTTTGTCATGGGAATGGAGAATCATGTTAAAATCTCCATCCTTCTTCTTTTTCTTCCTTTGAGCTTGTTGATGTGTTTTTTATGCACTTCTCAACAGTGGCAGTGCGTAGGTGCACTACTTCTCTTGAAAGAGAATCTTCCACAATCAGATTGCAGAACACTATCCCAAGGTCTCTAATGTCAGGTCTTGACAGTGCTTGGAATATCTCAGTTGTTTGATGTGATTTGCTGGAATCACAAGGCAGTCTTACCGATGAGTTACAAAGCATGGGAAGTTAGGTTTGCAAATGCAGTTTTAAAGTGCTGGAAGTGAATGAACAATGGCTGTCCACTCAAAACAGCAAGCTGAAACTCATCAAGTTCATATGATTTAGCTTCATGGCGATGCTTTGGATCGTACTCTAACCAAGGATTAAAAGAAATAGCAAAAGGAAAAGGGTTAAGAAAGTTGTTCTAATCCTAAGCTACAAATGAACAGTAAAAATGGTGGCTGCTACATTAGACAAACTCCCTAAACTGGGTTTTGCTTGGCCAAGAGAAACCTACAGTTGCACAAAACCAGTGCAATCTTCTAAGGACTACAGATTTTCAAATTGCATATGCACATCATGCACATGCAATTGAATTAAGTTGCAACATTGAAATCAAGAAGCCCATACTAACTTTACACAACAGTTTGTCATCAACAAGTGCTAAAAGTATGGGCTGAAAGTTCATCAAATACCATAACAACAATTTCCATTATCACTTCCATTCAAGCATCTACAACTAAAACTACTATGGAAGTTGAACCATGCATACATAAAGAGCAAACTCAAAAGAAACACCCATAAATCATGCAATGCTACTTTCTATTGCTACAAAATATTTTTACATCAGTTCTCCAACCCTTACAAATGAGGGGAAAGCCCCTATTTATAGTTTTCCAAAGCCCAAATGAATGGCTAGGATCAATTTGCAATGAATGGCCCAGATTCAATTACATTAGGGTTTCACCTACCCCACAATATTCAACAATTTTAAAATACATCTTTGTCTTTTTTTCTGTTTTGTCATTTAGTGCCCAGGTGCTGTAGCAATTTTGTCATTTAGTTGATTGCCCTTTTACTGTAGCTGAAATTGCTTGAAAGTTGCCTTCTTACTTGATGTGTTTGCAGTGCTCTTCCTTGGATCAAACGAGCCCGTCAACGATTGGCATCAATGGATTGGTTGCCCCTGATTCGGCCAGACAACTCTCTTATGCTTTCTTCAAGGCCACCCCCTTGCATTTTTGTCCTTGACTTTCTTGGCACAAGCCTTCTTCTAACGCCGACCCTGTTGGTGGGTGCTAGCGAGAGAGGCGATCATGAAATGAATGGTGAGAGGAGCTATGCGTATTCCTTGTTCAGCTTTCTCGATGGGTCTCCTAACAGACCTGCAATAGGCTCCTTGAATCCTGCGTACATGAAGTGTCGTAAGTGCTTTCATACACAAATCAAGGAAAATGTTAGTCAAATCTTGCAAAATCCTTGTTAGATCCAGTCATGCATCATCAAAAGATCAGAATATTCATATTTGGAGCTCATTTGGACCATAAACATTAATCTGGGCTGTTGGGGCTCCACGGATGTTCCAAAACAGCCAAAGAGGGACGAAGCTCCAGAACCATCGAAACTTAATGGAATGTTGACGAAACTTTGGCATTTCACTTAGGCACCACAAACACATCCCAGATCCACCAAAAAGTTGGCCCCAAAGTCAAAAATGTGGAAACCGGACCGACAGGGGTCCACAGAGGTTTCCAAAACAGCCAAAGAGGGACGAAGCTCCAAAACCATCGAAACTTAACGGAACGTTGACGAAACCTTGGTAGTTCACGTAGGCACCACAAACACATCCCAGATCTACCAAAAATTTGGCCCCAAAGTAAAAATTGTGGAAACTGGACCGACATGGGTCCACGGATGTTTCCAAAATAGCCAAAGAGGGACGAAGCTCTGGAACCACCGAAACTTAACGAAACGTTGACGAAACCTTGGCAGTTCACTTAGGCACCACAAACACATCCCAAATCCACCAAAAAGTTGGCCCCAAAGTCAAAAATGTGGAAACCGACCGCAGGGGTCCACAGATGTTTCCAAAACCCAAAGAGAGATAGAGTTCGCATGAAACTGATGTTCAAAACGCCAAAGAGGGACGGAGCGGAAAACCCTCGAGGTCATGCCAAAGAGGGGCCGAACCCACTCGGATGTTCAAAAACAACAAAGAGACGAGAGCGGGCGTCGGCTCCCGGATGTTCAAAGCCAAAGAGTGACGGAGTCCCGTAAACGCCACTCAGGGGTCTAAGCCCGAGCGGGTGGATGTTCAAAACGGCCAAAGAGGGACGAGTCTCGGAACGCCACAGAGGGGGCTAAGCCCGAGGTCGCCGGGGGCTCCACGGATGTTCCAAAATAGCCAAAGAGGGACGAAGTCCCGAAAACGGCCACAGAGGGGCCGGGCTGCGGGGGCTCCACGGATGTTCAAAAATAACCAAAGGGGGACGAAGCTTTGAAACCACCAAAACTTAACGGAACATTGACGAAACTTTGGCAGTTCATTTAGGCACCTCAAACACATCCCAGATCCACCAAAAAGTTGCCCCCAAAGTAAAAAATGTGGAAACCGGAGTGACGGAGGTCCATAGATGTTTCCAAACAGCCAAAGGGGAAGGGAATTCCAGAGGGAAAGTTTTGAAACCACCGAAACTTTATGGAACATTGACGAAACTTTGGCAGTTCATTTAAGCAACCCAAACACATCCCACATCCACCAAAAAGTTGCCCCCAAAGTAAAAAATGTGGAAATTGGAGTGACGGGGTCCACGAATGTTTCCAAACAGCCAAAGAGGAAGGGAATTCCGGATGGAAAGTTCCGAAACCACCGAAATTTTACAGAACATTGACAAAACTTTGGTAGTTCATTTAAGCAACCCAAACACATCCCAAATCCACCAAAAAGTTGCCCCCAAAGTCAAAAATGTGGAAATCGGAGTGACGGGGTCCACAGATGTTTCCAAATAGCCAAAGAGGAAGGGAATTCCGGAGGGAAAGTTTCGAAACCACCGAAACTTTACGAACATTGACGAAACTTTGGCAGTTCATTTAAGCAACCCAAACACATCCCAAATCCACCAAAAAGTTGCCCCCAAAGTCAAAAATGTGGAAAAAAGTGAATCGAGCGATCAAAAACCAAGTTTGCAAAAACAAGACAATGGGCAGAAAAGGGACGGGGACTTCATTTCTCTGAGGATTTCAATACCCTAAATAGGTGAATTTGGTAAGGGGAATTTGATTGTTTGAAGGCACATGACCAATTTGGGCTTGGAAAATGGGGCACGCGAAACAAGACAGGAGCAAAGCAGCCTGCCAGGAGCAAAAAAAGAAAGGGGGGTCCCTGCCTATGACGGGGCGTGTGTGCAAAACATGCACAACAGAGCCTTGTGCCAGATCTCCTCCAAATCACCTTCCCAAGTTGACATTCCCATTTCCTCCTTTGAAAGGAACTTATCTTCAGATGAAACCACGCTTAAGCACGCTGCCCTTCCACCCGACCCACCATTTGGAATGATACCGTACTCCTGCCTGACAATCGAATCCACCACCGTCCCCTTGTCATGCTGTGGGGGATCATTAGATGCTGTAATATTTGGTTCCTTCTCTGGTGCATTACCAACCAACTCTTCTTTTTCCACGGAGTAATGATGGGGGGAAATCTCTTTCCACCAAGTTGCTTGGTTAACCCTCTTACGTTGGGAGCATTGCTCAGCTAAGTGACCCGTGTTGAAATAGCTCCGACAACGGAACGATACCCCTTCATGATCAAGCAACTGTTTCCATTCTTGACTTGAATATTTCAAGAGAGCAACTGAATGGAGATTTTTTGTAATGTCCATTTCAACTAAAATGCGTGCATAAGTAGTATGCAGGAAATTAAGGGGGCCCTCATCAACATCCAAAAATTTCCCCAACATGTTGCCAATGGCTTCAAAACAAGATTAAAACCAAAAATGCAACGGGAGATTTGAGAGTCTTACCCAAAGCGGAACCATCCCAAACTATTCAGTATTGGGTTTGAAGTCTGGATGCCAGGGTTTAAGCATAATCATAAATCTGTCCTCCCAACTCCATTGATAATCACACATCACTGTCTTCCTATCTTGTTCATTGTAAAAAACTACCACAAAAAACCCTTTCGCACTTGGGTATATTTGCACATCCCCCTCTAATATTGGATGCCATTTCTCCAAAATCCAATCGTGTAACTCTGCAAGACCTGACGAGGTGCGTCGCCACAGACCTGAAGAGCTTATAGCCATTGGAGACCTCCTTCCTGCCACGCCAAAAGAAACCCTAGCCGCTGCTGACGGGAGCGAGTGCAAAGACGAAGCCATCGTTCAATTATCTTTATATTATTATATTATATAATAAACAATTATATTTATATGTATAAATATTAAATTAAATTATATTGTATTATATACAATATTTATATATTATATATTAATATAGATAATTAATATACTATATTATATTATTATATCAATTATCGTATTGGGGTTTTTAAGTTAAACGGATTCTTAAGCTCGGGACAAGATTTTTGCAGCCTTATAAAAGAAAAGATTGGATGCGTGTTAAAATTCGTCTTCAGGCGGAGGCGAGGAAAGTTTCAACAGGCTGAAAGTTGTTTTTCCCCGAATACGTACGCATTCTCAGCCGCTACCAAAATATACGTGGTGGTGTGATAGAAACCCTAACCCTAATCCATACACAGCGTCTTCACATAAAGGAATCTTTACGTTCAAGGAAAGTAAAGGAAAGAAAGATGACATTTACCAGCCTGGTTCTTCAAAAACTATTAGCTACAAACGCACATCTGGGCCGCCGCGTAGCATCCCGGCATTCCGAAGTGTACGTCTACGGCTTCCGCAATGAAGTGGCCATTCTCGACTCAGACAAAACCCTTGTCTGCCTGCGTAATGCGCTTCACTTTCTGGGCTCCCTCTTTCGCGAAAATGGCCGCGTATTAATCGCCAACACAAATTCTTTATTCGACGAGATAACGGAACATACTGCTGCGAAACTAGGCAAAAACTGCCTGAACGACGCGCAGCTGATGAATTTATTGTCCTCTTCGACGAAAAGAAGGATTCGCTTGTCAAACACGAGGAAAGCAGGCGGTAGATCCATCATAGGAGGCGTGCCCGCACTGAGGCCAGATTGCGTGGTAGCGATGAATGCAGAGAGGGAGTCTTCCGCTATTATTGAAGCTGCGAGGAACAAGATTCCTGTGGTGTCGCTAATCGAGTCTGATATTTCCTTGGGATTGTATAAACGAATTACTTATCCTATTCCCGCCAACGATTCTGTACAGTTCGTCTATTTGTTTTGCAATTTGATCGCCAAAACTTGGTATGAAATCTCTGTTTTTAAATTGTTTTCGATTTTAACTGTAAAGCTTTTTTTCTTCGATCTGCTTTTACAGAATCCGTGTTTTCATCTATCACATTGAACGGGGGAGTAATGCATAGAGAATCATTACCATCTTGAATTTAAGCCTAACTTATGGTTTTGTTGAATAAATCTTAACACTCTCTGTTTTGTGTTTCTAGAAAAAATAAACTCTTTACTTCTAAATCTGTTTTTGATTTGAATTAATTTTCGGCTTATTTCCACTGTTGGGTTGTATTTTTCTTACTTCACATTCACGCTCTTGCCTGGTCTGGAATGCTCCATCAAGTTAGTTATTTTGCTCTTTCTTCTATAACCTGCTATTCTCCACCGAGTTAGCTCGATGCTGTAATTTTCTCATACATAACACGTTATCAGCTGTTCTGCGAGTTGAATCTGGGTCTTGTTAGAAATATTGTGATACTTTTATTACTTGAACTTGGTCCCATTTGTAACCATCCATTGCCATCACTAGTTCTAGATAGCTTGCCTAACTAATTGCCAAAACCTTGTAAGCATTCCATTTTTTGTTAATAAGATTGATAACTATTTTTAATTAGCATTTGCGTTGCAGTAAATCAACTTCTACCTAGTGCTATACATAGCCTAAGCCTAACTATGGTTTTCTTCATGTATAATTGACATTGCGCACGATGCATGAAATGCTGTAAAATCAGGTATTTTATTTTAAGTTATGATTTTACCAAATTTTCTTAAGTTAATATTAATATTCTTTTCTCTTCGGTCTTTTGAAAGCTTTCTAGTGCAAAACATAGCGTTCATTTTTACTACTCACTTTGAACCGATGGATAATATTGTGTGTCGAAATATCCATAGTTGAAAACTAACTGTAAGTCTGTAACCCTTGTTTTCTTAATTTGTTTGAGTAAAACAGTCTAGTCCATTGTCCATGCTCTATGAAATGCCATTATATTTTGTCTATATGTTGTGTAATCCGGGTTACCTAAACCTTGTAAACTTTCTCGTCTCTGTTGAATTAAAAGGTAATATTGAAAGTTTTAGGCTACTGTGACATGATAAATCAAAATGTTTCTGGGATTGGTTTAAAACTTTAATGTATTAGAGTAGGCAATCCTTAAAAAATTATAGGATAAAACGAAAAACTATCTCTAAAAATTCTTTGGAGAGCTAACAAATCCATTGTTAGTTCATAGATTATATGTATGAAATAAGTGTATGTTTGCATATGTCTGTTCACGTGTTTCTTATTTCAGGCTGTAAGCTGTTTTTCTATCAAAATGCATCTTTGTATGTTATTTTTTGCCTTATTTGCTTTGCATTCTCTAATTGATTAATCTCTGTTTAACCAATGGAATTTAACATGCTGTTTTCTTTTTCCTTTTCTAGCAAATCAGCCCTCATTTGGTTTTACTTTAAGGTATTTTTTTTTATTTTTTATTGTTTTTTTGTTTTAATTTTAAAATCTGATTGTGTAAATTGTTTTGAAGCTGTGTGAGATGTCATAATCCCAGGTTCTCTGCCCATTGTATGTGATGTGTATTTATCTGAGATGACGCATGTTAACCCATTCTGAATGTGTTTTATTATGCAATTTATTTTGCCTGTTGATGTTTGTTTATGTGCCTTTGTATTCTGTTAATTATATGATAGCTGTAACTTTCAACATGTGTTTAAGCGATGATATTTAAATAAGCTCAGCTTTGTCTAAAACGCCTTTATTACTTGCTTTGGATTGCTGCAAATTTTTGTATATGAGTCAACTGTAGCTCAATGTGATATCTATATGTTTTAAATTTTTAATTATTCTGGGCAGATTAAATTCTGTATAATAAGCTGTATGAAGTTCCATAACTCTAGGCTCTTAATTCAATCGTGTATGTAATCTATTTTCGCCGACATGCATCTTATGTTAGACTATAATCTCACTGGGGTTTATCTGCATGACTTGGCTGTTAGTGCAAATGGATTATGATGAATGAAGTTCTTTATCCAACACTTGGACTGATTTGTAGGTGATGGATCTAAAAGCTTTATATCTGAATCCTCAGATATGTCAATGAATTTGGGGTACTTGTATCGGGAATCAACTCTAATTTTCAACTCTTATATCTATAATTTAATTATATTTCATTTTTGTGGGCATGTTTATTGTTTGTTTATGATGCACTATGAAGTACTTCAACTATTGTCAATGATGGGCATGTCTGTTAGGCTGAAAGTTCGTTGGTGTTTATATTTATGCATCCATATGTATCTGCTAATGGGGCATGTGGATTCCAATGAATGATGTTATTTATTCAACTCTTGGACTGAGCTGTGGGTGATGGATCTAGATTCTGTCTGAATCCATGTATATGCTAGTGTTGGAAGGGTACTTTAGAGTTTAGATGGTTCATCAATTGAGGAAACAAAACATTATCTTAGGACACCTTCTTACACAGCCCCAATGCTGTGGATGTGAGATACTTGAATCTGATGATGAATGTGTTTTTCTCTTTTTCTCTTTATTCTTTTCTGGTCATGATCTAATTTTTATGTGTGAATTCACAGATCCCAGTGATTAGGGTGCATAAAATATGTATGGTTCATCAAATGAGGAAATGAAACATTATCTTAGGACACCTTCTTACATAGCCTCAGTGCTGTGGATGAGAGATACTCGAATCTGATGATGAATGCTTTCCTATGATGAATTTTTCTTTCCAGGTTATGATATAACTGTATGTTGGAATTCACAGAAATACTAGTGTTTGGAGGGTGTGCTTATGGTTGGTTCATCAAATGAGGAAACAGAACATTATCTTAGGACACCTTCTTACACAGCCTCAAAGCTGTGGATGAGAGATACTTGAATCTGATGATGAATGTTTTCCTATGATGAACTTTTCTTTTCAGGTCAGAATCTTAACTTTATGTAGGAATTCATGGATATACTAGTGTTTGTAGGGTGCTTACAGATGGTTCATCAAATGAGGAAATGTAATACTATCTTAGGACACCTTCTTACACAGCCCCAAAGCTGTGGATGAGAGATACTTGAATCTGATGATGAATGCTTTCGTATGATGAATTTTTCTTTTCAGGTTACGATATAACTGTACGTTGGAATTCACAGATATGCTAGTGTTTGTAGGGTGTGTGCTTACGGTTGGTTCATCAAATGAGGAAACAGAACATTATCTTAGGACACCTTCTTACACAGCTTCAAAGCTGTGGATGAGAGATACTTGAATCTGATGATGAATGTTTTACTATGATGAATTTTTCTCTTAAGGTCAGAATCTTAACTTTATGTAGGAATTCATGGATATGCTAGTGATTGTTGGGTGCTTACAGATGGTTCATCAAATGAGGAAATGGAATACTATCTTAGGACACTTTCTTACACAGCCCCAAAGCTGTGGATGAGAGATACTTGAATCTGATGATGAACAATCTTTTTTTTTTTATGTTGAAATTTCTTTTCAGGTATAGATGTTACTGATAGCATTAAGATTGCAGGTTTCATGTACTTATTCTTCAATTTCTCGTCTCTTTATTTCAACCGTAGTTAGCATGTTTCAGTAGCTAGAGTGTTTCAATTGACTATTTTTTTTTAAAAGTGGAAGTCAGTTTCTTTGAGCCTCAAATGATCTTGTGTAGTGGCATTCTATATGTAATGTAAAATGTGTATCCTTTGAGGATGCTGTTTGTTATATTTTATGGTATAAATCAAAATCCTTTGGGGTATGATTTTTTAATGTTTTCATTTGTGTTTGGTCATTTGCCTTGTGGGGTAGTGTTATCCTTGGTAAATTGGTATTTTCTAATTTTTCTATTTAAGGGTAAATGATGGTATTTGTAAAAGCATAGTGTTGGCTAATGCAAACTGCAGATGAATTTAGAAATCGCTACTTCTGATATATGCTTTTATGTCTATAAAGTCCTTAGTATTTGAATCTTTTGGTTTGCTGTTATGTTGAGGGTTTTGCTGCTGATATGCTTTCAGACAGTGTCATCAAGTTTTATTGGCCATTTGGCTTTCCAGTTAATACAAGAAAGGCATTCGGTCATGTTAATTATTGAGGTGGAATAAGTAATTTTTCCAATCTAACTGGTTTATGTTGTAAGTTTGATAAAATATTATCTTGTGCCTTTGGTCCACAATTTTTAATTCCTAATTTTCTATCCCAAGATGCTATTAGATGTCCTTAATAATAATAATAATAATAATAACAATAATAATAACCTTGCAAGTAGTTTATGTTTTGAACTATTGTTATCTTTCCTTATTTCATCTATTGGTTATAAATAGAATGCTTTTTTCCTTTTGTCCCTCCTTTCTTGCCCCTCTTTTTTCATTCCCCTTGCCACTTCCCTGCCCCATCTTTTAAGTGTTAAATCTAGAATTCAAATCATAATTCTTTCCTCATCTTGATGGTGGAGCACCAAGTGATCCAAAACTTTGATACTAAGACACCCTTCATGCGTGGCAGCCATCAAGTTTGGTTACATCATTTTGTCCAATCTCATTTATTTGTGTGTAAGTTTTGATTAAATATTATTGCGTGCTTTCAAACCTAATTTTATTAGTTTTAAATATTTGTCAAATTCAGTAACCTGTATCATTCAAGGGCCATGACAATTGTTAAGGGTGACACACATTCTCCCCCTGCCGCAATCTCACCCCAATCTCACTGATTCAGGTCTTTGTTGTACCATAGTTGTTGGTACAAAATTTTCTTGTGTCTATATACGTCACATGTTTTTTAATTCCTAATTTCTATGTCAAAATGTCAATTTTCTGCTTTTCCTGTTCTCTGTGTACAACAATTGTTGAGGTTGAATACATTATTTTGTCCTATCACCTATGTCATTGCAGAAATTACTAATTAGCTATGATACATTACTATCTTGTGCTCTCAGACCTTGTTTTTTAAGCCTTAAATTTCTATGTTAAGATTCCAATAGATGGTGAATTTTATGATCTCAAACTTTCAATGGTATAATTATAAATATAGGAAAAAAATCCATGTTAGAAAAATTTGTAGTCTTTTTAAATCGTGGAAATGTTGATACCCATTAGATGGGGAGCTTGCAGCTTTTATATTTTGGGATTTGAGGATTGATGGTTGTTTTGCAAGGCACATTTGTGTACTATTTATTAGGAATTAAATCACATATTTGTTTCAGTTGTCTGGTATTAGCAAAACTATTATTGCTTTGGTGGGTTGTGAAGCTTGTTGGGGTTCATTGGCCTCATTTGCCAATGCTTATTGTTTGTATTTTTTCTATTTAGATGTAATATTAGTCATCAACCTGTTTTCTTTGTAGTTTTTTTCTTTTTTTTAATATATTAAGTTTTTGTCAGATCATTGGTAATTTGATGGAACACCCATGCAGCTGGGAGTATGCCTGTGCCGAATTTGCTCTTTTGCCAAAGAGTTCCAGTTCTGTACTTTAATGGTTCCAGTGTTTCTATCATTTATCTATAATGTTTCGTTATTTTTGCTAAACATCTGTGGGGCTGCAATGAATATATTTCCTTGCTTGAATTGCTTATTTATATCTTGCTGCTTCAAATGCGGATGTGTTTACTTACAACAATCTTAGAAACCATTGGCTAGCATCATCCAATCATTAGAGGGGTAATCATATGAATCGTTGGCACTTTATGTCTATGGAATCTTCTGTTTATGCTTTAACACCTTTGGTTGGGAGTCTTACATTTTTAGGTTTATCTGGTATTTTTGCTTTAGTGACAAAATAATGGTGAATATAGACATAGATTAGGGTAATGCCAATATATCTTAAGACAATATGCAAACTAGCAATATTAACGTACCAATCTGACTGGAATGATAAGACATTTGGACAGAGGTTGTTAGAGATTTAACTCATAGACTTTTGGTGTGTTACAATGTTGGCAAAACCTTAACTGGTGGTTTCAGACATACCTTGAGGCACTGTCAGAGTTACCTTGGCAGTATTGCATTACGTAGATGTGCTATTGCTGATTGCTTAGTTGTTTCTTTTGTGAAAATCTGCTTGATGTTCAATTATGCCTAACAGACAAAACTTTGAATAACGGCAATGTTTCTTTGGAATAACAAATTCTCAAAATAACCATTAAATTTTTTATTTTTATGGATCTTTTAGCTATCCATGCATAAAATTGTTGCTCTGATTTAGATCATGCAGTCCAAATTGTAATTGATATTTTGCATTTCCATTGTCCACAAATACTGTCTGATTATGCTCAGAAGTGTCCTCTAAAGAATTAGGTAATATAATGTGAAACTCGTGAGCAAATGTTTTTCACAAAATGGATTGGTAAACTTTGTAAACAAGTCAATTGAACTTATTTGGAATTTGTTGCTGTTATTTTTTGATTTGGAACTTTGTTGGGAAATTTTTTTTGGGAAAGCTTCATCAGCCACATGTAAAGTAAGATATTCAGAACATATGTTTTTACCAGATTTGTCATAACTGTTTTTGGCCTTGTTTGATAGCCTGAAAAGTATGATCCCTGCTTAGATAGATTACTTGCATTTTCTTTTCAACCCTTGCTATTTGGATGGGACTGCTCTGTAATGGTGTGTTGTTGGATTCAAGCTCAGGATAGTTTCTTTTTCAACTATAGAATAATTAAGCTCCATGCTCATGTGCTTTGTTTTTTGGTATGGAACGCTTGAGGTTTTGTGGTTTTGTAACTGCTTATAGTCAAACTCTTTCATGTGTAATTGTTTGTGTTTCTGTTGGTATTCTCTTTAGCAAGACAGCTTCTTGGCTGAGGTGCATTCTCTCACTTCAGGCACTTACTTATAACTTACTATATTAATTCCAGTTACACTCACCTACAGTGACCATGTGAACTGATGGCCCTTTATGTCTGGATACACTTTTCATTGCTGATGATATAAAATTTTGCTGAATTGACTGAAGTTCATTTTCTATCACGGCATGACTTGATGAATCAGTTACACAACACTAGTCAGTTTCTCCGAACAGAGCATCTAGGAAAATTGTGCAATTGATTCATTAAGTCATGCTAGGAAACGTCCTGACTTGACATGTCAGAAAATGTTCTGACATGATGCTCCCTTGGCCATTCTGGAATCACAAAAGCACCCAAATTAGGGGATCTGTCCATGATTTTCAAAGACAAAGGGGATGGTGGAGGATGTACCACCCTTTACACTGAAATGTCTCATCTATCCTTCCACTGAAATGTCTCGTCTATGTAGTTGAGACCTTGGAGATACATCTGGGTGGATTTCCTATATTTTCTTCAATAAATGTGGATCCATTTTATTTACTTCAATATCCCATTATAGTGAATACAAGGTTATGTCGAACATTTTTGTGATATTTTTGAAATACAAATATATTCAAATTTGATTTTAACTGAATTGCATTGTTGCTGGTTGCATAGGTATTGCTCCTCGCAAAAATTGGAGCTCAGTCCTTCAGTTTCTGCAGTAGAAAGTTGAAATTTAATGTTGTGTTAATATCATATACGGGGACTGCAATCTCAAATTCTCACTATCAAAACATAATCACCGGTTTCCCGCTCCAGTTGGTTTTGTGGAATGCAGTCAGGAGCGCTTTTTGCAGTTATGCTGGATACGGGGCCTCATCAATTGTTTTAAATTATCTGTGATGGATTGAAGCTGCTTGAGAATCTGGAATGGTATAGGCATCAATGCCAGCATATCATACATGGGGGACTGCAATCTCAAATTATCACTATCAAGACATAATCACCAGTCTCCCGCTCCAGTTGGTTTTGTGGAACGTAGTCAGGAGAGCTAGTTATGCTGGATACGTGGGCCTCATCAATTGTTTTAAATTCTGTGATGGATTGAAGCTGCTTGAGAATCTGGAATGGTATAAGCATCAATGCCAGCAACTCAATGCATGGAGTTAAATGTCTCAGATTTTTTTTAACAGCACAGTAAATGTGGTTTGAATTTAACACGAGTTGCTTCTGTAATTGTGGAATTTGTATTTACGGAGCATAGAAACAAGTCCCTGGAGTATTCAAATACGAAGAAATCCTAGATATTTTTTATGTATCAAATTGTAAATTTCAAGGGTAATGGAATTTTTATATTTGTTTTGTGTCGAATTCGTATGTTTGAGACAGGTGGTGCTTAAAAGCACCTAGGACAACTGCTAGCGTGTAGAGGGAAGAATTAGAGCTTTCTCGATAACTGGCTTGTAGGCTCTTTCATCTCTTTCATTTTGCTGAACTATATTAATCACAAATGCCAAGTAGAATATTCAGTGAATGAAATTTAGCAATCAGATCTATGATGGATGTGGCGATTGATTAATCCAGACTTAGTTTTTCGGTAGAACAACATATCTAACTGCTCGCTCAGGTCATTAGTTTTAAATTGCAAAATTGCATTAGTGGAATGAAAAATAAAACCATAAACAACTGCATTTTGCCGAACATTTAATTGAGAATGGGCAATGTTGGCACTCAATTGTGCTGATTGACCTCCAAGCCTCCATGTAGCTTTGCCATGTGCCACTCAATCATGTCGATTGACCTAAGTCTCCATTTAACTGTGGCAGGTGCCACTCAAATGTGTCGATTAAATTCCAAGCCACCGGTTAACTGTGTCGAACCTAACTTGTATGCTAAGGAAGGGTGAACCAAGCCTTATGGCAAAAGAAGGCTGATGCTATTTCACTAATTGTAGGGTACTAGAGACACTCATCGAATTTGAGTCTGCGATTGACGTGATGATGTAATAGTTGTGGTGGAGTTGGAATTGGTATGTACCCCACAATCTATGCAAACATGAGGTGATGTAAAAACAAACGAGTGAATCGGGTGTGGTCATAAAGTTGAAGTGATTTGGCCCCAACAATCTAAATATTCATAACTCATGTAAAATTGAGAAAATGTAATATGGATAATATGCCCATTAAATTGAGTCTCTACATACATTTAAGAGGAAGAGAGGATAAATATGTCACGTCCAATGTGTTAATAGAAATATGGCTTTAGTATAGTGGTGTAAATTATATTCTTTGTGCCACAAGAGAGGTGTCATAAAAGATATCAACATGTAGATGAATAATAAATACACGCTAGCACTTTAAGTGTGTATAACATATAAATGTTAATATATGTTCACCAAAGGGAGAATAAGAATTATGTCTTGAAAAGTATTTTTAATAGATGCCTTAAAGTGGGGAAGCCAAGCAATGTGGTGCGTGTTTTGACAAATGTATAAGAGATAGAAAATAGAAGCACAACTAACAAGGCATAGGCAAAAGTTGAAAGCAAGTGTGCGAAAAATAAAAATCTTATCATAAAGGGGAAGAACAGCCATGGTTCAATCACAAAGGCAAAATGAAGAATAAAATTTAAATGAAGAATAAAAAAGAGAGGAAAGTTAGGTTCAATCACAAAAGGCAAAATGAAGAATAAAAAAGGAGAGGATAATTTAAATGAAGAATAAAAAAGGAGAGGATAATTTAAATCAAGAATATAAAAGAGAGGAAAGTTTGTTCAAACATGATTAGAAGTGTTTAAGGTGCTCATGTTGTTTTGTGTTAGCCTGAATTCATAAGGAAAAAAAAAGATATATAGAAACAAATGAGCAAAAGAAGTTAGGGAATAAGAAGAAAAAGACTAATGTCATATGTAGAAGAAAATTAAATAATCATCATATATAACGAGTGTATCCATCATCATCCATTATATTATCTTTTTTCTAATTATTAATTATAAAAGTTACTCAAACTAATCACACAAGAGTGTGATGTAGGGGCACCTAGATCAAGGCTAAAAACCTCTTGTAGTTATAAAATTGATGTCAAGGGTAGAAGTGCATGCATGGGCCCAAAAGGATGTCATGGCATAGAGGATGAACATAGGGTATAGAAATGGTAGAAGTGCATGCACCTAGATCAAGGCTAAAAACCTCTTGTAGTTATAAAATTGATGTCAAGGGTAGAAGTGCATGCATGGGCTCAAAAGGATGTCATGGTATAGAGGATCCACATAGGGTGTATAAATGGTCAAACATAATAGGTACATAGGAGAAGAGGAGAAAGAAGAAAGCACATGAGTAGGGCACACATGTGCAATACTTTGTGTATTTGGAGAAGTTTGCATGATAGGCACAAAAGAGAACACACAAAGAGAGCCCGAAATAGAGGAAGAAGAGTGCATATACTAGTGCACAAAAGTATTGTTGGAGGGTGCGTTTATGATAGTTGTCGTATCAACACAATGTTGCAAGGGGTAACATGAGAAAATGAAGCAAGGGAGTTACAAACTATTAGTGGCCTCAAGCCATGAGCCAACTAGAGGAGATAGTAATTGACAAAAACCCGATTGTCCTTGGGATCATGTCATTAGAGATGCACAATGAGGACAAGAATAAAGACAATGATGATAGGTAGTAGAAAATTGCAAAGCAATTATTGCAAGCTACAAAAGGATGAAGTGACTATGGAGTGGCCTGGTCACTTAAATGAGAAAAAGATGAGACTTTTGAGTTCCTAGTAGTTATTTGAGTTGAGAGACAACAAAGAAAACAACTTTTAGGAGGCTTTGGAGGGTTATCCTTAGGTCTTCCTTGAAAGAATGAAGTTGGAAGGGAGGGGTGAAAGAATGAAGTTGGAAGGGAAGGGTGAGGCTTTTCTTGGGGGAACCTAGGCAACACAACAAAGGGGTAAAGTAAGGCCACTTGCATGTGCACTTATGTGTATATCTAGAGCCAATCGTATGGAAGGGGAAGGCTAATCATTGTAATGCAACTTCATTTTATTAATTAAATTAGGTGTTTCTTGTGTGCATTCCCTTTGTTTTCTAATGTGCATGGTGTGTGTTATTGGACTTCCCTTAGTTGGTACTCTCGACATCTTTTGCATCATATGATATCAAAACTTAGGTTATAACTTTAGGAGTAGATGATTTGAGGAAGGTGGACCACATAGGATCATGGGTGGAGATCTTGTAGTAGTGGGTGTTCAGGGTTGCAAGTAGTAGATAAATTTGAAAGTGAGAAGTTGTGGGAGTGGGGTGTCTAGAGAGAGGTCTAGACAATGGACACATGAAGAAGCAAAGAAGGTTGCAAGATGGGTGAGGTATAGGCTTTGCGAGCATAGAAACATTTAGGTGGTGTTGTGAATCTATGGACCTCTCAACCTGTAGCAATTAGGTGATAGTGTTGGTACTACCTTTTCTCTTGCAAGGTGTTTGATAAGTGCGAGAATGTTAGGAAATTTGTCTCAACTTTGCATTCTAATATTTAGAACTCAAATATTACAATTTTTTTACATTATAGAATAGAGAAACTTAACTTATGAGTTATGAAGGTAATTTTTGGATAAAATAGCATCAATCCTTGGCTGTTTGTGTTGTGGACCTCTTCAAGCACTACAATTTTTTAAAAATGGGCTTAATTGACTTCTCAGATCAAAAGTTACAACCTTTAAAAGTTGGGCCTCCCACATTGGAAATGTAAGAACATCTATGAGCTATAAGAGGAAGTTACAATTATTGACCAATTTATTGCACATGTTATGACATGCCATAAACATTTTTGAGTGGAGATAATGGAGTCAAAATGGAGCACCCAAGTTGGTGAGTGAATTATAATGAACTTATAGGAGGTGAAAGGAATATGCTATTTTTAGCTTGTTCACTCATCTTGGGATTTGGGCATGGATTTTTAACTAGAAATTTGGGTGGCCACATTTTGCATGGTTTTTAGCTCATTGTTTCCTAATTACCATTTTATGCTTTCATGTATTGTTTCTCTTATTATTGGGTGCTTGAGATGGAGGTTTATAGGGTGATTTATCTAACAAACAAATTGTTAAGAATTTTAAAATGATGTGAACTAGTGATTTTTGAGGTTGTGTAGAATTTGAATACATTTAAAAAAGATAAAAAATTCTCATTTTTTAAGTATTTCTAAATAAATTATTTTTTAATACTTTCTAGTATTTTTAATGAGATTATTTCATAATGCTTAATTTAAAAGAACAAGAAGATAAATTCATTTTTTCTTAAACACGAATCATTAATATTGATATCTAGTGCATTGTTTATTATTAATTCAATTTAATTCAAATTAATCATAATTTAGAGAAATCGAATTATTTAAGTTACACCTACACATGTTTTTTTTGAAACAAGGACATCAAATAGAGTGCACACTCACATTTTTTTTAACCTTTTAATTTTTTTCATATGCATCAAGCAAATATCTTTATGTTTGCTAAAAAACCTATTTTCACTAGAGTTAAATAAAATATATTAAAAAAATACTTTTTAGAAACTAGCTTGGAGTGCTATGATCCTACAAAATCTCAAGTCATGGTGACTTTGTTTGATGGTCCAACCCTTGCTTCAAAGCACACATTTCTTTTGAAAATTTTTTGAGCAGCATGAGGATAGCATCAAAAAGACTTTTGAATGAAGATAACTTATTCAAAGATCTCAAATAAAATATTTTGAACATAAAACATTTAAAAATAAAAAAAAGGCCTTCATTTGAAGGTCATGATAACATCATCTTTGATAGAAGGTATTTCACTTGAAGGTATATGGTCATTCAAAGGTCTTTGGCAATTTTGGCACCTTGGACTCATTTTTTGCTATGTACCACAACTAGGACACTCTATTGTGGGATCACCTTGTTTGCCAACAATTTCTTATGTAATTAGAATTGAAGAAGTGGAGGAAGCTTCCTTTTGCTTAGATGAACCCTTAATCTTTTTCTTCCACATCTATTGTGAATATTCCTTTTTCTTCATTGGCTCTTTCAACCTTATCCTTGTGTAAGGGGGAAATCATGATCATGCGAAAGGATCAAATGGATGAAATGCCTCCACCGAAGACATTGAAGCAACTAAGAAGTTTACAAGGGAAGGTACAATCTATCAGGAGATTCATCACGCAACTGATAGACAAGTGTCACCCTTTTACCCATCTCCTACACAAAGACATCACATTCAAGTGGGATGGGAGATGTGACCAAGCATTCCAACAAGTCGAAGAGTACCTACTTACTCCTTTGGTCTTGATGCCGCCTATTCCAGACAAAGAAATGATACTCTATGTGTCTACGACACAAGCAACGTTGGGAACTCTCCTAGCACAACTAGATGATAATAACAAAGAAAGAGCAGTCTACTATGTCAGCCAAACACTGGTGGGTTATGAGTTGAACTACTAGCCCATAGAAAGAGCGTGTCTCTCGGTCGCATTTGCGACACATAAGCTGAGACGCTATATCTTAAACATACAAGTAAAGTTGATTTCAAAGGTAGATCCACTAAAATACCTATTACCAAAAGCAACTCTAATAGGCAGAATTGCTAAATGGGTAATGATTCTAAGTGAATTTGATATAGAGTATGTAGATAGGAGCCATCAAAGGACATATCATAGTAGAACAACTAGTAGAGGCACTGATGGAAGATCACCAGCCTCTCACAGTAGACTTCCCAGATGAAAGTATATTGCAGACAAAACAGACAAGCCATTGGACCCTATACTTTGATAGGTCCCACACTCAACATGGCTTTGGAGCAGGTATCCTATTTCTCACACCACAAGGAGATAGTATACCCAAGGCATACATAATTAATTAAATAATGTAATATTATTCAATTAATAGGGGAAATTAGGGTTTTTGATGTAATTGATGTCACATACAATGATATTAGGTGATAATGATGCCGATGATGAATGTCATTTAGTATGTGCGATATGTGTTAGGTCAATTTTACATGTCTACAATTCTTAACCTTAATAAGGTTCTATTTTTATAATTTGAGTTTTATCCTAGTTTGATTTAACCTTGGTAAGGATCAATCAATTGGAGGTATGGGCCTATCAAATATTTGATGATACTCATATGAGGAATCCAACACATTATTATCACTTGATAGTTCTTTGGGAACATATACAACTCCAAAAGATCAAATTTGAAAATTTGTGAGTTCGTAGTAATCTTTTTGTATAGGAGCGAATTTACACCCCCCCTACAAATTCCCATTTTACACCCTCCACCTCAGAAAAATAAAATCCAACCAAGTAATTCCATGTCTTCATTTTGAACTCCATCCACTTGGCGCTTGTTTTTAGTGTCGGTGGGGGAATTTCTATTAGGAACGCACACGGGACAGGCAGACATCTGCGTGGCATGTTGCCGTCTTGACAAGATTCTTGCCTCTAGAATCTACAAAGGCATTACATTCTCCATTGGGGATGAAACGTAACACCCCTATGCCTTCTTGCGAATGTTTGAACAACTCTTCCCCTCCCAAGTGGCCTTCAAGTGGCTATCTTTCAATTCTCATTCCATCTTCACATTCTAAGATCTCCTTGGCAATTCTTTCATTCTAGTTTCACGTTTTTCTCCATACTCAAGCTACTTGCTGCACTACTAGCTTCACGATTCTAACAATCGCAACATCCTACACATCTACCACAAAAGTTGCAGCTTGGTGTCTTGCGAGATTGCTTTCGGTGTTGTTGCGGCTACATCAACTTTGCCATAGCTGTGGACTTGCTTTCCTCTCTCATTATCCTTGAGTGCCTTTGGTTGAGGGTGGTAATGCTTTTGTATTACTATTTTGTTGTTGGATTTGAGTAGCATAGTGTCTCTTGTAGTGCTTGGTTTCATTTCTGTTCTAGTATTATTTCCTTTATCATATTTCTATTTATCTCTCTATCTAGCTGTCTGTGGAGGTGGAAACACCAAAGTGGGGGTTTGACTGCGACAAACCCCTATACATCCCCAACATTTTTCCTCTCTTGACTATGTGTAGGTGCATGTTCATGTGGAGTTTGTTGGCGAACGGACTCTTTGTGAGTTGTATTCTCTCCTTTCTCATTCTTGTTGTCTCATAGTCATTTCTCTTGTCATTTCTATCATTTTGTCACTTTCCACTTTAGTCATCACTTTGAACTTCATTTGCTAAGCTATCAGTAGATTCCTAGTACTTTTACTGTGCTTTTGCACTTTCTATTCGTACGGATGCCAGCACACCTATGAGACACCAATGCGTCGTGCTGCCATCCCTAACCCGCGCTGCTATCCTTTGGCACAGAGCTGCTTGAGGTGCAATTTGGGTTCTAGAAGCCTACTTGTTTAGCCCCATTAAAACTATCGAGTTAGTAGAGTGACAAAAGCACTGAGAGTGCTCTTCATTCTCTATCCTTGACCTTAAACACTTGTCTGACTTGAGGTAGACTAGGGCAGCCTTCCGCTCTCGACTCTCCGTGACTTGGAGTCTTGGTGTGGTTGGTCCCCCTCCTCTACACTCTCCTTCACACCTTGTGCTCATTGTCATAGTCTACCTAGAAATCTTCAAGAATTTACTTGTGTTTGTAACCAACCCTACTTATCTTTCCATGATTTTATTCTCTTCTTACATTTTTGCTCTCTTATCTTTCTTGCTTGCTTTGTGATGTTGTGATGCTCATGTGTTGTCCCTTGCATGTGTGAAAAAATTACCACGGTTACATCTCATTATGTTTTGCGGGCCACAACATCACTTTTTGATTCTTGCTTCTCTCCTTAGGATGTCATGTGCCTTTGTGTTTGACACACACCATCCTAAGGGGGGGCTATCATGTTACTTCAATTTTCAGAAAATGCATTCGGTGGCCAACAAATCTTTTCTTGAAAATCTATTCAAAATATTTTCAAAAATCGCATTCCTCAATAAGGACCCCTAGAAGAATATTTTTCCTTCATCATGGGTTTGTAAAGAAAGAATTTGAAAAACTTTCCTCCAAGGAGGGAGCACCTTCTCTTGTGGGTGAAGTTCTAACCTTCCCCTTGTGAGGGGACCTTCCTTTCAAATTCCTTGATGAAGTGAACATCTTTCAAAAGGATTCCTTGATGTTGAATTGATTTATGAAAAAATACTCTTGTACTTTCAAACAAAATGTCCCTTGAGTGGACCCCTTTTACTTTTGAAGGGTTCCCGAGGGACCCCTTTGAAAACCCTTCAGCTTTTGATTGTCTGCTTGTCTGCCTGCATGGATGCTTTTTGATTTCTAACGTGTTTTTTTTGAGAATTAACATATTGCTTTGCAAGTGCACTTGTGAAGCCGCTTTCCAATTTGACTATGCGAAGTCCCCTTACACTGGGATTTCTTCAGGAGAGAGTACCTAAGGGAACCTTCTTTGCAAGTTTGAAGACCTATGAAGCACTTGCATCTTGCGAGATCTGTCCATTGTTGATCTAAGAGCCTTCGATGCACTTTGTTCGAACCTCCTCAGGAGAGAGTACCTGTGGATTTATTTGCCTGCCTTGCGCTTTCGAGATCGCTAGATTGCGATCTGCTTCCTCAATGGTTTAGGTATACATTTCTAAACTCTTTCAATCTACTTTACCGAACACTCATTGTCACTCATTCACTAAAGTGGGGGAAAAATGTATAGGAGCGAATTTGCACCCCCTTACAAATTCCCCTTTTACACCCTCCACCTTAGAAAAATTGAATTTGACCAAGTAATTCCACGTCTTCATTCCGAACTCCATCCACTTGGTGCTTGTTTTTAGTGTCGGTGGGGGAATTTCTGTCGGGGATGTGCACACGACACACAAACGTCTGCATGGTGCATTGTTGTTCTGATAAGATTCCTACCTTGGAATCTACAGAGGCATTGCGTTCTCCATTGAGGATGAAACGTAATGCCCCTATGCCTTCCTGCCGACCTTTGAATGGCTCTTTCCCTCCTAATTGGCCTTCAAATGGCTATCTTTTAATTTCTCATTCCATCTTCTTCACATTCTAAGATCTCCTTGGAAATTATTTCATTCTAGTTTCACGTTTTTTCCATACTCAAGCTACTTGCTGCACTACTAGCTTCACGATTTCAACATTCGTAACATCCTACACATCTACAATAGAAGCTGCAGCTTGGTGTCTTGTGAGACTGCTTTTGGCATTGTTGTAGCTACATCGACTCTGCCATAGCTGTGGACTTGCATTCCTTTCTCATTTTCCTTGAGTTCCTTTAGTTAAGGGTGGTAATGCTTTCGTATAACTATTTTGTTATTGGATTTGAGTAGCATAGTGTCTCTCGTAGTGCTTGGTTTCATTTCCATTCCAGTATTATTTCCTTTATCATATTTATATCTATCTCTCTATCTGACTATCCGTGGAGGTGGAAACACCAAAGCGAGGGTTTGACTACAACAAACCCCTATACAACCCCAACATTTTCCCTCTCTTGGTTGTGTGTAGGTATGTGTTTGTGTGGAGCTTTCTGGAAAACTAGACTCTTCGTGAGTTGTATTCTCTCTTTTCTCGTTCTTGTTGTCTCATAGTCATTTCTCTTGTTATTTCTATCATTCTGTCACTTTCCACTTTAGTCATCACTTTAAGCTTCATTTGCTAAGCTGTCAATAGATTCCTTGTACTTTTACTATACTTTTTCACTTTCTATCTGTACGAAAGCCAACACACTTGTGAGATGCCAACGCGCCACGCTGTCGTCCTTGACCTGCACTACTACCCTTTGGCAGAGAGTTGTCCGAGGCGCAGTTTGGGTTATAGAAGCCTGCTCGTTTAGCCTCATTAAAACTCTCGGGTTAGTAGAGTGACATAAGAATTGAGAGTGCTCTTCATTCTCTATCCTTGACCTTAAACACTTGTCCAAATTGAGGTAGACTAGGGTAGCCTTTCGCTCTTGGCTCTCCGTGACCTAGAGTCTTGGTGTGGTTGGTCCCCCTCTTGTACAATCTCCTTCACACCTTGTGCTCGTTGTCATAGTCTACCTAGAAATCTTCAAGAATTAAGTTGTGTTTGTAACCAACCCTACTTGTCTATCCATGATTTTATTTTTGAAGGGATGAAGTAGTATTTCAACCATCATTGTTTCAACACTTTTTGTAGTTGCATAGACTAGGCACATGTAATCTCTAATTAGTAGTGAGAATTGGATACCCAGTTTATGCTTTCTATCTTTTCAAACCTTAACTAGCCATTTTTTAGCTGTAATAAGATAAATTAGAAACCTAGAACCCAAGTTCCAAGTTCCTAGTCTGCCCCATCACTTGGACCCTGCATATAGATTTTTTAAAATCCCTTCAGGTATTGGACATCAGGCTACACCTAGAACATGGAACCCATATTCCAAGTTTGCATTCCAACTCCCAACCCACCTCCCGCTCATAATACATTTTCATAGTTTTCCATCATATGTCAAAAACCAATAGGGACTCATAACCTTATGTTCTAGGCCCTCAATTCCTCTCAGTCTTTGTCACCTGACCCTAATTAAATTTTTCATGAATGTACCACATGGTTCCAATTGGGCCTTAAGATTTGACAAGAACATAAAACCTAAGTTCCAAGTTCCAAGTCCCCCTTGTGGCTCACCTTCCACCTACTATAAGGGCCCTGCCATATGATTTCTGACTAGATACTAGGGCCCAATAGGAACTTGGAACCATGTTCTAGGTATCTATTTCAAACCAACTCCTAGACTCAACCATAGTAAGAAAATACTTATTTTTCTTGTGAAACAATCTAACACTTGGGATAATTAAAGATTCTCCTAGAGGGTTTTGTAGGTTTAATACATGCTCTTTTAAATACCTTTCACCCCTAGAAGCTTGAGTAATAAATCAAATACACAAATATGGGAAACTCGTTAGGTTCTTTGATCCATGTACAAGATGAATGATAAGACTAAAAACCTTAACAAGATTTTGGTAACACTTAAGTGTGAGTTCTAAGGAGTCACTATGATCTCCAAGATCACTTCAACCATCCAAGATATCATAGAAACTAACCTAGGGTAAATTAACCTCAAGGAATTTCAAAACATGACATTTGGATATGGTGCTACCCCTAGATCTAAGATAATTTCCAACTCAAGATTTGCTCACATTGCCAGATTCTCAGCCTTCATTAAAAACTTGAAATTGATTATAGTATGTGCCTAGACTTATGATCTCAATACAAGGATGACAAGAGACCCTAATGAAAGTTTTGTCTTGGAAATTTCACTTGACATGATAAGACGTGTCTTATATCTTCCATTAAAGGTATTCTTGAAAACAACATTAGAAGAGAAAGTCCAACTAGCATTTAAACAAAATGAGGAACACAATATCAGGCACCCTAATAATTTTTGGTTGACAAAGGAAAGGAAAGCAATCACTAAGATCCCCAAGAATTTGACCAAAGTAGAATTTTAAGGGGAAATAAGTGAAAAAATTACTTTTCTAAATAGAGTGATGGACAAGCTAGAATATAGGTCATACCACACCTAGATGTACCTATTCATTTATATGATCTTGAAATATGCTAAATATTTCAATTGGGCCCATCTAAAAAGTGACAATCTGTATAAGTAGTTGACCACAGTTGTGAATACCAAAAGATTGAAAATAACATCATGTTAGTTACCTACTTGTTAGACAAGAAAAATTCCCATGATAACCATAAAAGGTACATTAAGAGGATCTAGGTAATAAAGAGTTTGGGAATATTATACCTAGCTTGAATTTAAAGAATCCCAAAAACACTTCAAGAGGGTTAATGATGATTTCCATTTCCCTATCATGAAGAAGTTGGTAGGAGATGATATAGTCATAATTACTTATGAGGAAAAATAGTTGATAGCTGGGTGGGGGCATTGGTTTATCCAATTCCCTAAGTATACATATATTAGAATTCAAGTTTCTCTAGGGCACCATTCTTGCTCCCAAGGTTTTGTAGCAACATGATTATTCTTCTTGGGTTTACTAGGAATATTTTGGAGATATGAAAGAAGTTGACAAAGAAGCATAAACCATGCGTACAATTTTATTTCATCCTAGATTACTATTCTTTCCCCTATATGGTATGTGTTAGAGCCTCTAAGGAGGAATTTTATTTTCTCAAATTAAGGTTGTACAATCTATGGGGATGATATGATTGTGATGGAAAAGCTAAGAAATTTTTTGGGGCTGAGTATAAACATAAAGAAACCATAGAGGATTTCTAGGCTGATTGCCATAATGACCATGATGTTAGGAGTTTTTGTAGGATGTCACTTAAACAAATGAAGGATATGAATTTTGGTGAGGATATCATTGATGAATTAACAATTGATGGGAATTTTTTAATCCAAATTATGATATATAAAATATAGATAGCATTCTCTTACCAATTGTCAATTGGGTGGTAGTAGAGAATAATGGTCTTAAGTTGATTAATAAGAAAGTAGTAAATTATGTTTTGGGTTGGTTGGACGCTATGAATTTAAAAATGAGCAAAGGGAAAGAGAAGAAAAGACATAAAAAGAGTGATCCACCCACTATTTACAAAAGAGCCAAGATCAAAACATCAGAGTAGATTGAGCAAAAAATAAAGAAAGAATCACCATTTTGTATTAAGTATAATTTTTTGTGTTTTTTTCTTTTGTCTAGTCTTGTTTAGGTTTTCTTTTCTTTCTTTTTTTTCCTCTCCCTTTTGTAAGTAAGGGTATTGATGTGTAAGCTAGTCCATATCAAAAGGTTGTTCTCAGTTGGGAATTTTCTATTAGTATTTTCAAGTACTTGATTAATCAATCACTTCAAATTTTTTGGTTCTTTCATTCATTTGGTGGAATGTATTTTAGGATTTGGTGTACTATAGAGGTTTAATGAGTCATTGAAAATATAACACACTTCACATTTTAATAAAATCCAAGCTAGTTGAGGTTAGGTCTTGTGGCCTTACTCCAAGCGAAAACTCCAAAGTTACATTTCTTTCATGATGACCATGGTGGTTCCCAATGTTCAAGCTTTATTTCTTGAGAATTGAGAAGTTTTGAAAAGTCATTTAAAATAAAATGAGTGTCTAAGAAAAAAGAAAGAGAAAAATGAATGGAATATATTAATTTTTTTTTCTTCTATAACTCAATTTTTAGGTGATTTAAGTAATTTACACCAAGGCTACAAATGTTTGGATTGTAGTAGATATATGCTTAGATGGAAACAAAGGTAACTTTGTTGGGGCTATATATGTTTAGTTAGTATTAAATCTATTCCTAAGACATCACTACACATTTAAAATGTAACTTTACCTATGTAGCTTGGATAAGATCCACTTCATTTTGGTCATAATTAAGATTTTGGAAGTGAATAAATCAATTGCACACACATAGATTTGAACCTCCACTTAAATCTCTATGGCTCTCCATTCCTTGATTATGTTCATAGTCGATGGATTGATCTTAAGAATGCAAACTAGGGATTCTAGGTATTTAAAGGGTGATGTGTTTCAAAATTCTTGGAGAGTTTCCTCAATTAATGTTTTTCTATGACTTGCATACACACCCCATAATTTTTCTTAAAAAAATTGGGGACTCCCTTTATCTTTTTTTGCTCTTATGTCTTTTGTATTTTCATTCTATTTTGTTGTTAGGTTATTTTGTATGTCCTTTTCTTAGTATGTTTTGTCTCCTTTTGTGAAATTTTTGAGACTTTCAAAGTCCCCAAAATTCCTTTAATTCCTACCAAGTTGTGGATCCAAAAAAGAACTTGGAACTAAGGTTCCAAGTTTCTACTTCGACCCATGACTCGATCCCCAATATCTTTCATGTTTGTTATGTCCACTTTAGGTGGAAAGCCTCGACATAAACTTATAACCTAGATTCCAAGTTCCTCATTTGACCCACAAAACATGACATGACATATACCCATATTGAGAATTTATGACTAACATTTGCAAAATCCCTATGAATATATTTATTCTTTTCTCCTTGCCATTTCATTTTCACCTATGTATTCAAGGATTTCTTGCACTCTTGTCTTCTTACCATCCTTGTGTGTTTTTGAGTGATTGGATTTGTGTATGATATTGTGAGTCTTTTTTCTCATGGATTTATTTGGGTGAATGTGGTGTTTTTCTTCTCCCTCACCATTGTGTTGTCTTGATCTTTACCTTTAGCTTTCACCTCAACCACCGTTGTCCAATATGGTTCCTTCATTGATTTATTTCCTATCTTTTCTCATTTTTTGTATTCCTTAGTGTTGGGTTGACTATTTGTTTTTTTTTTAGTAGTAGGGTTTTAACTATGGATGTTTAGTGCCTTGGGGTTTCCTTTATATAGCAGGGTTGTGAATATTTATTTTGCTTGCCTTTTCTATTTGTTCTTAGATTATGCTCTATAGGCATCAGTATTCAGTAGATTACATTAGGATTTATAGCTTTTTCCTTGAATTGGTTTCATATGGTTTCAAACCCACAACCCCCAGAATTGATCCCTTTGAACCCCCACACATGCTACAATACATTTTACCTCCTCAAACCTTAAGCCCAAAGAGGAACCCCAAAATCAATTGCTAAAATTCATGATTCCTAGTGCTTTTTCCTCTTGCTCACACAACCATTTTCTATTACCCATCAAACCTCATGTTTGAATTGGGAATTAAGACTTAAAACCTCTAGTTCCAAGTTTATGTTTGAGTCTACCTTCCAAATCTTTCCTTACATTTGATTAGTCTTCTTTCCATTTTTTACTCCTTCACACCATTCCCTATTGGATGCTAGAACCCAATAAGAACTTGGAACATAGGTTCCAAGTTCCTAGTCCACCCCATCACCTAGCCCACACATACACATTTTTTTGAAATCCCTTCAAGTATCAAACACTAGGCTACACCTAGGACATGGAACCTATATTCCAAGTCCATATTTCGATCCATGATTTGCCTCACTCAATAATTTTTTTATCATTTCCTAGTGGATGCCATAACTCAATAGTGACTTGCAACCTTACATTTGAAGTCCCTGATTCCTCCCATTCTTCACCACCCGACCGTAATACAAAATTTCATGCATGCACTACATGGTTCCAATTTGGCCCCAAGACTTGACAAGAACCTAGAACCTAGGTTCCAAGTTCCAAGTTTTCCTCATGGGTTGCCTTCCACATACTATAGGGACCATGCCATTTTATTTACTGGAAAATATTAGGACCCAATAAGAACCTAGAACCAAGTTATAGGCTCCTATTATGACCTAACTCACAAATTTGATTAGAGGTAGAAAATATTTATTTTTATGGTGAAATGATCTAACACTTAGGATCATTATAAATTCTCCTATAAGGTTTTATAGGCATAAAAATGAATTTTAAATTCCTATCACAACTAAAAGCCTCAATAATAAATAGAATTAAAAATATGAGAAATTCATTATGTTCTTTGATCCATGTACAAGATTATTGATAAGACCAAAAATATTGACAAGATTCTAGCCATAATGAAATACAAGTTCTAGGGACTCCCTAGGGTCTCCAAGATCACTTCAACCATCCAAGATACCACAAACACCAACTTGGGGCATATTGACCTCAAAGAATTCTATAAAATGAAATTTGGAGATGGTGTTATCCCTAGATCTAGGATAATTGCCAATTATACATTGGCTCACATTGTCAAATTCTTAGCCTCCATTCAATAACCTAAAATTGATTCTAGCCTATGCCTAGGCTTATGACCCCAATATGAGGATGAAAAGAGGCCCTCATGGAAGTATTGTCTTGGACATTTTTCTTGACAAGATAACACACATCTTATGTCTTCCATTCAAGGTAGTCTTGACAACAATAATAGAAAATAAATCCCAATCATTTGTGAAGAATGAGGAACACAATTTAAGGCACCTCAATAATTTTTGATTGACAAAGGAAAGGAAAGCCATCACCAAGATCCCAAAGAATTTGAATAGAGTATATTTTTAGAGGGATATAGGTGATATAATTAATTGTCTAAAAAAAGTGATGGGAAATCCAAAATCTAGGGCATACCTCACTTGGATGTATCTATTCATTTATATGATCTAGAAAGATGTTGAATATGTCAATTCGACCCAACTAGTAAGTGATAATCCAACATAAAGCAACCATAGAGGATTTCTATGCAAATTTACACAATGACCATGATGTTAGAATGAGTTTCTATAGAATGTTATTTAAACAAATGAAGGATATAAATTTTGTTGAGGATATCCCTAATGAATTAACATACAATGAATTTTTTTTCAATCCAACTTATGATCTCCAAAATGTAGATAGCATGCCCTTACTAATGGTCAACTAGATGGTAGTAGAGGATAATGATTTGAAGCTGATTAATCAAAAGGTAGTAAATTATGTTGGCAATTTGATTGCCATTGATATCAAAAGGGAGTTTATGGCCAGTCATGATGGTTACTGATGTCAAGTGGTCTCACTCTGAATGATGAATTTGAAGCTGCAGTGCAAACCTTGAAGTGTTGAGGAAGTTCGGGCTTCGGGCCTTGAGCTTACCTTATATTGCTTTCCAGAGAAGGAAAGAGTTAGAAAAATCAAGCCAAGTTTGATCGGACATTGGACTTCGGGATTGAGGCTTACTTGATACTACATGGTTTCAGATATCAGGCTTCGATCATACTTCTTATCGAATTCCTTAGAAGAAATGAAGAAATATTGAGCTAAGTTCGAAAAGGTTCAGAATTCGGACTTTGGCCATACCTTGTATCAAATGCACAAAGGAAAAGGAGTTAGAAAGGTGAAGTTCGAAAGGATGTCAGTCTTTGAGCATTGAGGTTAAGGATTATGCCTTAAATGAAAAGTGGAGTTTGGAGTATGCAAGAAACCTGAACCTTGACCCTCGACCCCCAAAAAGGTTTCAGAGTTCGTGGGTTGGTAGAAAGGCTTACGCCTTACCGTAAAGTCTGGTAAGTAGTGTGTGCGAACTCCAACCCCTAAAATGGTTAAAGCTTCACGGGTCAAAGCTAAGGCTTACACCATCACTAAATACAAAGAGATGGAAGGGGTATGAAGGAACCCCGAACCTCAACTTCTGACATCTTAAAGGCGTTCCAGAGTTTGGTGTTTCGGTGTTTTAGTGTGATGGTCTATGAATGGTATGAAGGTGGCAAAGGGTAAGGCCAATGGCCAAAACCCGAAAGCACATGACAGGTGGTAGAATCCCACCATTCTACAAGAAGGTTGGGTGGAATTGGGTTGACTGGTGTGAGAGTGTAGTATGATGACGCGTGTACTCATGTGATCCCAACAAAGAATTAAGGCGAATAAATAGAGAGTATTCGCTTAGCATAAATGAGAGTTTTTGACGACAAGTGTCATACAATTAGTTCATCGCTCAATCAATTCACATCACTGTTGTGAATTATTCACACTAAGAAAGTTGTGATAAAGTGATATGAGAGCATAATATCGACATGTGTTCAAGGAAACAATTGGCAGTTCCTCATTGCATCACACATCTCCTTCACATCAAAAAAATGATGTTAAAGCCCTAAGCATAAAATAAAGTCATAAGGAAGGTGATAGAGATCTACAACCCAGGTTTAAACTGATCAAATCAACAATTGGGTTTTAAATGCAATAACAGTTGGTTGGTGATTGGTAGATCATGGCACGAGTTTCATGATCGATGGCTTGTAGATTGAATGAATGAGAAGGTTGAATAGAAAATGAAATAATCATTCTAGTAGCAATTCAATTGGTGATTGAAGGGAATAAACAACACCATTAATGCTTAGTTGACAAAGTAATCTGAAGGAGATCTGTTACAAATCAATCATGCATGATATATATCTAGGGTTTGCAGGTAGCTTAAAATAGAAAATACATCAAATCTGGAACAAGATTGAGCACATAGGAATATGAAATTAAATGCAGATCAAAACCTAAGATTGACATATGACAAAATTAACAATTGCATTGAATGATGATGGTGGTTATTTGGCTTGTTGGAGAAGCTAAGTGAGCAAAGTTCAATGACTTAGTGTTGTATGGCTAAGGTAGAGAAAAGTGAATTGTGAGAGGGTGTATCTGTGTGTTGCAGAACAAAGTGAAAGAGGTGCATTCTTAGGTTAAATCAGAACCAATATTTTTGCACATATGAAATTGTAATGTTGTAAGAGGTTGGTGCCTCAAAGAGATTGGGTTGGTGCTCAATCAGGTGTGCAGTGTACCTTGAGGTTGGTGCCTCAAAACATTGTCTTTGGTGTGCAGTGTACCAGGAGGTTGATGCCTCAAAATGTTGTCTTGGGTGTCAATGTACTTGTAAGTGGATGCTTACAAAACTTATGCAATATCTTTGATTGTGAGGTTGGATTTGAGTAGTAGACTTAAACAAGTTTTCTCATTGCGATTTTTCCCTTCTAGGGTTTTCCACGTATATCTGGCGTCTTCTTATGTGTGTGCTATTTTGCTTGATCTTTGATCTTTTCTAATGCTTTAATGTGTTAAAAATTTGTATACACTAATTCACCCCCCCTCTCAGTGTATAGTTGTTCTTTTAAAAAATTATTGATTGGGTTGGTTAGAGAATTATAATTCCACTTTTATCGAATATTTTTGATTAGTGGGTAAAACAGGTTTTGGAGGTACTTGAAACCATTTACAAGTAGGTTTTGAAAGGACCTGAAATCTTGTCAATAGAACACTACAAATAGATAAAACTCAGACAATCAACAACCCAACAACAACAACCACTAAAGGATATACTAGTCTACTCATGCTACGAAGATCAGGTTTTGAAGGGAACCTTAAACCATCTACAACTAGGTTTTTATAGGGACCTTGAACCATAACTACTCACAAACATCGTCTGAGTTAGCTAGGAAACAACACAACTTGTAACAACCATGCCACAACAACCATCCGCTCAAAATAGCCAACACTGAGCCAAGACAAAACAATGACCTTAATGATGTAGAACACCCACATCATCCAAAAATGATTTCTAGAGGAGATCACACAAAAAAGAGGGCAACAAGAGCTCCCTTTTAGAACTTTCAGTCCAACCAAACTCCCTACCTCAATAAGAGAGTTGAATGGAAAAATAAACATAGGATATCAAGAACCCCACTGAAACCCCTTCTAGCCCAGCAGACCAACTCAATCTCCACCTCTAAAGGAGAGATCCCCTCTACTGGAGAGGATGAGTTGAACACCCTTTCCACCAAATCCACAAATCTCTAGCAACCTCAAACTCCACCTTGGCTTCCACCTCAATAGGAACACCGAAAGAGGATACTAAAAAAGAGAGCTTCCCACCACGTCCACAACACCCATCTCCATCTCAATAGGAGAGGAATCCACCACAAAAGGAGCAGTATTCACCTCAATAGAAGAAACTGATTGTAGAACCCATAAGAAAGCCAACACTCTAGTTGAAAGGGAAAACACAATATCGTTTGGCAGCCCAAGCATTAGGAACTTCAAGAAGAACTTAGAATTCCTCTCAACTAACAACAAAAGGGTAGACTTAGCTCCCTTTAGCAACACAATTATTTGGGTCTTCAGGAAAAGTGTAAAAATATCCTAGCCAATAGCCAAATACCATAAATAGGGGCAACGACTGCTCCCATGTTCAAGTTTAGTGAGGAAACAACAAAGCTATCATCCTTTGAGAAACACCACCAAAAGCAAGAAACATTCTGCCAATAATAAATATTTTCCCCCTTTAACCTCAAAAACTTCACATTCCAAAAAGGGATCACAACAACTCTCTTAAAAAGCAAAAGCTCCTAGGTTATTAGAATAGATTATGAAAATAACCCAACAATCAGGGAAAAACCCTTAGCAGTGACCATAGAGGCACCATTTAACAACATCAAGCATAAACATGTATGCAGAAGAAATAAAGCAAGTCCCAACATCATCAAAAGCTTTACAAACCAATGGGGTTTAGTAACTTAACCAGAAACCTCAGCTTGGAGGAACAAAAATCTCCCATCCCGTAAGTACAGGACACTACAATGCTAGAACCAAGGAAAAAACAACTCCACTGAGCACCAACGAGGAAGCCAAGAGTCGCCAAATAAAGATATTCCACTAAGAAGATCATCCACGGGGTAGTAACCACCGAACTCCAAAAGCAAAAGCGTCTAGAAGGATGCTCCAAAAAGAGAAAAACACAAGGGCCCCGAGCATAGCAGAAGCTGAGACCCAAACCCTTAGCAAAATAGGGAGAGGGTGGCACACCAACAAGGAGGGAGGAGAAAGTAGTTAAAAAACCCATAAGACCCACACCTCACGCCTCTCTTCCAAACGCCAAACTCCACTAGCTCAACAACCACAAGGAATGAAGCCAAACTCCAGCTCCTAGATGTAGTAGCCCTGACCCGGGAGAAAACCGAAGAAGCAACAACTCCTCCAACAAAGAGAGCCACCCAAGACCACAAACATAACCACCCAACTCCTTGCAGTCGCCATCATCAACCCCAGACTCCGAATCCCCATCACCCGTATCCACAAAATTTAAATTTCAGCGCTCGCTCCTATTCCCTCTGGTCCGCGCACGCTCCATCCCTATAAAATGTGTTATACTTTTCTCTAATAATAGTTTAATAGTAACATATTTAATATAATAAATATTAGAGTTAAGATAATTTAAAATATTTAATGCTATCAAAGTAGATACAAATAATCAATGTAAACTATAAACATGTGATAATTTGACAAGAATTCTAAATTAAATAATTAACAAAGTAAATTAAATAATACATCCACATAATTCAATCAAATTAACATCAAAATAATATATAATATTTATAAAATAATTTAGTATCAAAGTTTCCAATACTTAATTGAATCAATGCACTTGGAATGGTCATTCTCACTAAGAAAATTTAAGTGGTCTTGGCCCTCCAAGCTATGACACATCCATGAGGAAACAATTCTTATTCAAAACTAGCACACATGCTTCCCAAGCATCAACATAGCATGCTCTAGAGTAATTAATCAACATGCATACAATATGCTCCAAAATTATTACTCAAAATGCACAACCCTAGCCAGGATAATCTCAAGTTTATATTATACCCCAAGTTGGACACACACTGTGTTCCCCTTCTCCCATGCCCATATCCCACCAAACCACTTTCTTCTTCCTTGAGTGATCTCCATTCTTTTTATAAGTTTCACATGATTTATTTATATAACCTTATAAGGGGTGGTTACCAAACCATCACACCCTTTCACAAAAGTTTCTTTTTATTAATTATTTAAATAAATAATTATTCCTCCCTTTTTAAAAGAGTTTTTTATAAATATCCTTTACTAATCGAAGGACTAAAATATCCTTTATTTTTTATCTCCCTTTTTTAATTCTAGAGTGTTATTTCATAATTTCTCTTTTCTTGGGGAAAAAGTCACATAACATTCCCCTCCTATAAATTAACTACTGTCTTCAGTAGCACACGATGCCTCTGCACCACAAATCAAAAAATACATAATCAATAATTGAAGATACTAACATTGAATTTTTCTATACTTCACATTGTTTATATTTTATTTTTACTTCATCTACATTCTTTTCTTCTTTTAATTCATAGATCTCTCTTTTTAATTTAATTTTAAATTCACAAGTAATTTCAATAAAATCATTATTTCAAATCAAAATTATGATGAGAACTATATATACATTTATTCTTATAAAATATATGATGAATCTACAATTGAAGAATTAATGTTATTCTATATGTTTAATCTCATATTCTCCAACTTTATTGATTTCATCTTATGTAACTCATTTTCATTAATAGATGTTTTAATTATTTACATGTAACTTAAAATTTACAATTTTTTTTTATCATGTCTTGATATAACATTTAATTAGTGAATGACGTACACATCCCATACTATTTAGTTTCTCATTATTGAATAACATATAATCTATATATTCAAAATATATTCTAAGATGATAATTGAATGCATTCTGAACTACATGAGTATCCTCTTTTCCTATAGGTCAAGTATAATTGAATTGAAAAAAGTACACAATTACCCTAAAAAATGTTTATATCTTTTCACATAATCTCTGAAACAATTTTTTGGGACAAATTTAAATCAAACAAGGATTCAAATATAAATTGGTTTATTGCTATCAACATAGTGTTTATAATTTCTACATAATGTCAAGGACTTATAGATAATAAATCAATGATAAAACATTCCAAAGATCTTAGCCCTATATAATAAAGAATATGTACAAGGTTATTGGATTGATCAAGTCCAATAACAAGGTACAATAAAATAAAAATATGGTAAGCTTGCTAGGTATATTAACAATAATAAAACAATAGTATCTACTATTATTGTTGATGGATAATTATTAGAACACTTTAATTTGTGTATAAATTTTTTACACTATTATCTAGTTCTTGTTTTAAAAGTTCAGCATGGTTCTATCCCCTTGTAAAAATTTAACATGTCTCATATTTGGACCTAAGACAAATTGTTTAATTTCACATCACGTAAAATTATTTTGTGACAACCAACTCATTTTAGCAATAGTGTCATATTATCTCAAGTTTAAAATGTGAAAATGAACTTCTAGGACCCATGAGTTATGGATTCACATTGAAACCTAGATTAGATTTAATAATAGCTATACATGTCATTTTTTGTAATAGTAGGCACATTATGACTACCCTATTTAGCTAATCAAATAACTTCACATAGATCAATTTATTAGGTCCCATTTTAACTATAGTTAATCATAACTAATTTTCAAATCCTTACATACATAAGAATTCTTATCATAAAACAATATATATAATTAAGTCAACATAAATTCATTAAATTCAAATAGGACCACGTCCATATTTTTGAAATTATACACACATCCAATGAAAAATAAATTTCATTAAATCAATTCTTAATCATGACATGTTACTAATTAGTTGGACTTTCACTTTGATCCACTCTACATGCATTATAAATATGAATATTTAGTTACCTCAAATTTTGTAGACTAAAAGCTCATAAGGGTGGAAGTATAACCCAAGTATTGAGTCATTTTTATTGGGAAGTTATCCTTCTATAGATTGAAACACTTATTTATTTCCATTACACCCATTTAGATGTCACCTTCTTAGAGCTTTGTGAATAATCCAAATCTTACATGAGTGAGTCACCAAGGTTACTCTTATTTGTATATTAAAACATTTCAATACTCATGGGTGAAGGGTTTCAATTGTGATATCATGTTTATGCATTTGATTAGAGATCAAACACCTTGAAAATATTAGATGAAATAAACATATCAAAAGAGGTATCCAAGAGGTACTTTGGGAGTCTACCAAGCTACTAGGAGACCTCTAGGAAAATATAAAAAATTACAAAAAACTTATGGAAATGGTATAATTTTATTAGGAATCACGGAAGAATATTTGTATCATTAAAATTAATATTTAAATTACTTTCCAATACTAAAAAACATTGGCCACTCCAAATAGAAAAAAATGAGTTATATTGATCTTGAAATCTAAAAGGCTTAAAAATTCTTAGACAATGTTATTGGTTTTGTTCAAATACATATGCATATAGAAACATTTTAAAACCAATCTATGAACCTCATTATGTTCTTTGAACCCAAGTTATCTATATTAAATTTGAATGTACTAAGTGATTCAATACTTGGTCAACCTTGTAATTCTAATATGATTCTATATTTTTGCATTATTTCCTTTGAGGCATTTTGTCAAATACTTAGTGTGCCTTCTATTAAACTATCACCTAATATTTTTTCTACTTGGGAGACTAATAGTTGAATATTTTATGAAAGTTTTGTTACATTTTACCCACACATCCCACAACTAGGTTGGGGAATGTTAGCCCCATATTTGAATTAACCTAATTTTAAGTTGTGTCAAAATTGGTAAGGGTCATAACTTAGTTGACACAAGTGTGTTTAAACACCTCAGAGTCAAATCATTTGTCCATTCAAAAGTGTTGGTTTACCTATGTGGTCACACAAGGGATGTTCTTGATATCATCCAAGACATTGAGGCAATTTTTCATGTCAAAAAACCTTCTGGTGTAAGAGATTTTAAAGGTTTAAATTCTTGGTGGGTAGTTTACAAAAATAGTTAAAATATGAGTTTCGAGTACTCGGAGAAAAATAAATAAATGATGGCTTATTCTTTGGATTTGTTGTACACCATTTGAGTAAGTTTTCATGCAAAAATAATCTTCCAATTAAAAATTAAATTTTTTCAATTTTTCATGAGTCATGATTATTGATTTTTTAAGTTGGAACTTTAAATATCACGATTCCAGAATTTTTATGAGGTTAGAAAATTGTGTCGAACCCCAACAAGATTGTCACAACCTTAAGTGGTTATGACAACCACCCAAATTCCTAACATCAAATTTTCAAGCAAAAAGAAAAATGAAAATCCTGTTCATCGAAAGTATTATAAGATTCTTAAACCACCATCAGATCTTGACAAGGTTGTCACAATTTCGTCGGAACCTGACGTACCTTTCACAACCAGTGAAAAAATGTGATCTCTAAAAAGGCAAGTTTAATTTAGATCGTTAGCAATTTCTCATGGTTTGAAAAGTGGATTTGGGTGTCACCAAGAAGATTATTCTGTATTTCAATTTTAATGATAGATCAGCTCCATGTGTACAATCTCAAAATTTTCCACCATGCAGATATCAATTGAAGGTGTTATTGGTGAGGGATGTGTTATAATGAACTGTAAACTTCATCATTCTATTTTTAGGCTATGTTCTTGGATTTCAGTGGGCGCATTCATTGAGGTTGCCTTACTCATAGGTGCTATGGTACAAATGGTGAAATAATGTGGTTATTTGAATTTAATGCAAATGGAATTCATCAAATATTTGTTTGGTATTTTAAGGTTCATTTCAAATATGTTTTTGAAATAATAAATGTGATTTAAAGAATCAGTTATGGAAGTTGTTTTGTAATTTATTTTATAAAATTTTATAAACTCTCAAAATTCAAAAAGATTCAGTTACATAGACTGAAAGGTCACTCTTTTTTATTTATTATAAAAATTCAAAAGAGGAGGGGATTCAATTTTTGGGGTTGGGAGTTGGAGATTTCTAAAGGAGAGGATTGAGTTTCTCATTTTATACAAAGGAAAGAGTCTATGAGCTCTTCTATTAATTAATTAAATAAATAAAGAAAATAAGGTCAATCTATGAGTCAAATATGTTTCTTTGTGTTGTGGGTTCTTCTGTGGTTGAATCTCATGTATTTAACTACAATTGCTTTCCTTCATTTTGTATGTGCTCTTTATTCCTTTAAGGGATGAATCTATGTGTTCATCCTCTTTTCTATGTAGTTATCTTTCTTGTCTCTATTTTAACTTTTTTTTTTTTCCTGCTTTCTGATTAAAAACATACCCATTAAAATTTTAATTTCATCATATGAGAGAGTTGTACTTCTAAAACTAAAAGGAGGACAACTAATCCAACAAAAAATTATTCAACTATTGGTTCATTTATTGTTGTTCACTGGGTGATTCAGGGTCATTTCTAAAAGAAAATAATAGTGACAAATTTTCTTACCAAGAATGAATCAAGATTTGAGAATGGTAGTTTAAATAGTTATTTATATGAGGTAGATAACATATGTATTTATTACACATTATCTCAATGTAAGTTTTATGTTTTAAATAGTGATTCAAAATAAATATTGGGTACAAATATATTCAAATCACCATTAGATAAATTTTTAACCCTTGCAATGACAACAAGCTCTAATGTTAGTCACATAAGGGGGAGGGTCTCCATTTGTATAAGTGATGCAGGAGCATCCAACGGTGTAGGGAAATTTTGCATCACTCAAAAAGCATTGTTTTCTTTATTTTCTTTAGTTGTTTTGAGTCCCATGATGACACTTAGGGGATATAAGACTGTCAGGCATAAAAAATAGTGAAAAACAGACACTTACTATTTTTAGTAAGTCGACCAAAACGGGCTCGTATGGATATCAAAATTTACCCAAAGGAGCAGAGCAAAAAAAATTTTCTGGTTGAGAAAGAATCACCTCAATACCATGCATGGTTTGGGAGAAATTAAAGTTTCCATCAGACCGGGAAATTTCTTCAATGCAGCTTCAAATTCAGATATAAAATTTTGGAGGCCCTAAAGTAACTCAAAAAGTGGCCGAACCAACCTACAATGGGCTCATGCATTATAGAGCTCGTTGAGAGCTTTCCAACGATATGCAATAATAGCAAATCAGACACCCGGATCAAAAGTTATGGCATTGCGAAGTTGGTCTTCTAAAAAGTGAATTTCATAAAAAATTCTTCCTAGGCTAGAAATCAAATGGCATGACTTTTGGCGCCAAAATAAAAAGGGGAAATTTGTGCTTTCTAGAATATTCTAGGGTGGTTATTGGGGAAAATAAAAAGGGTTAAGTGGGGGTTGTAGAAGGTGGCCCTGATAGTGCAAATTGTGGCTCCGAATAGTAGATATTTATTTTCATAGTTGATTTTGTTGTAATGAATCAAGCCCATGAGGTTATAGCATGTAAGCTTTGAATTTGTAATTGCATTTTTTGAAAATAATTGAAATTAAGTCAATTTTCTGTCTCACATCTTTTGTGTTGGTATATGTTGTTGTGATTTATGTGGGATTTGGGCAGTGTGGCCCTCATCAAGTTGTATCAGAGCGGGAGTTTCTAAGGCAATGAGCCTGTAACAGAGCGCTGAACGTGAGGCAGTTGGAGTAGGACCTGTTAGTGTGGGTTGAGTTCAAGATTCCTCCAAGATGTGCCCAGTATGGTAGAGGTAGAGGTTGAGGTGGTGGGGGGAGAGATCCACCTAGAGATGAGATCAAAGCCCTTAGAAGGAAATTATAAACCTTGCAACAAGAGGTTCGAAGAAGAGACGTGTAATGAGATAGAGATGACAGTGAAGATGAAACGAAAGAGAAAATGGAAGAGGAAGAGTAGGATCCAATGGATCTTGGAGAAACAAGATTGCTGCGAGCAATCTCAAGCATTGGGAAGAGACCCAAAATGGAGGTTTCAACTTTTAGTGGAAATCTGAATCCTGAAGAATTCATTGATTGGATCAATGACATGGAGGAATTTTTTGAGTTTGAGGAGATTGGAGATCCTCACAAAGTGAGGTTTTCAAAGACAAAATTGAAAGGTCACACCAATATATGGTGGAAAGAGGTCCAGTTAGAAAGAGGAAGACAAGGGAAAGATAAAATTTCCAAATGGGACAAAATGGTGTCAAAACTAAAGAAACAATTTATTCTTGTTGATTACGAATTGGAGCTACTCAAGAAGATGTAGAGCTTGAGGCAAGGGAAAAGGATGGTGAAAGAATACAAAGAGGAATTTCATAAGGTCCTGATTCAGACAAGTTATTTTGAGGTGAATAAGAGAAAGTCGCTTGTTATGTTAATCGGTTGAAGCCAAGCATACAGGAAGAATTGGCATTGGTAAGAATGACCACCATTGAGGGCGCTTATCAATTTTTTCTGAAGGTTGAAGAACAATTGAACAAGAGGTTTGAGAACAAACAACGAGGTGGAGGCCATGGAGAAAAGATCGGTGGATGGTCATATGGAGGTAGAAATGAAGATCAAAAGAAGGGTGAAGGCCCCTATAGCTGCCAAAACTAGAAAGGAGATAACACTTACCATCCTTGTGATCATAATAATGGAGGCCAAAGAGGAAGGGGAAGATCTGGATGAGGACTAGGAAGAGGAGGCTTTCGTGGAACTTGTTTCCAGTGTGAAGAAGAAGGACATAGAGCCTATGAGTGTCCTCAACATCAAGGAAGCAAAAATATAAGACCTGAGAGTAATGCATGAGTTGCACATGTTGATGAAGATGCTAAGTCTTCACATTATGAGGATACAGAAAAAGGAGAGGTTCTTGTTACTAGAAGAGCCTTGCTGAATGGGGAGAATGAGCCAACTCAAAGGAAGAATTTGTTTTGCACCAGATGTAAGTGTGAAGGTAAAGTTAGCAATGTTATTATTGATGGAGGTAGTACTGATAACCTTGTTTTAGAAGAAATGGTTAGTAAGTTGCGGTTGGAGAGAAGGCATCCGAACCCATACCAGATTGCTTGGTTGCAGAAGGACCATAAAGCCTTGGTAAATGAACAATGTCTGGTAAAGTTCAAGATTGAGAATTACCATGATGAGGTATTATGTTATGTTATGCCTATGGATGTTTGTCATATGTTGTTAGGTAGACCATGGTAGTTTGATCGACGAGCAATACATGATGGACATGCCAACACCTATTATTTGACAAAGGATGGAGTTCGTCATAAGTCGAATTCCTTGAAGGAGGTAGAGGAAAAGGTATGCAGTAATGCAAGAATTTGTTTGGTTGATGGAAGAAAGTTCATAGAAGGTATGAAGCATGAGCATATGTGTTTTGCATTGATCCCTAGAGTTGATAAAGAAGATACTACTGAGGTACTTGTAGAGGTTTCAGATTTGTTGAATGAGTTTCAAGCTATTATTTCTGATAATGTACCTAAAGGTTTTCCTCTTGTAAGAAAGATTAGTCATTAGATGGATTTGATTCTTGGAGCTAGTTTTCCGTATAAAGTAGCTCATCGTATGACTCCAACAGACAGTGAAGAGTTGAACAGACAAGTGCAAGAGTTGTTGCGGAAGGGATTGATTAGAGAGAGTTTGAGTCCATGTGTAGTACCTACAATACTAGCACCAAAGAAGGATGGGGAATGGCGGATGTGTACAGATTCTAGAGCCATCAACAAGATCACCATCAAGTATAGATTTCCTTTGCCAAGAATGGATGACATTATGGATTGTTTGAGTGGAGTTGAGTACTTCACGAAGATAGATATGAATATCGGATATCACCAGATCCAAATTAGAGAAGGAGATTAATGGAAGATAGCCTTCAAAACTAAGGAGGGATTGTATGAGTGACTTTTGGGCTAACTAATGTACCAAGCACACTTATGCGGCTTATGAATGAGGTATTAAAAGAATTTTTAGGAAAAATTGTTATTGTTTATTTGGATGATATTCTGATTTTCAGTAAGACATTGGAGGAGCACTTGATGCATATCTGAAGAGTTTTTGAGAAGCTAAGGGAGGAGAATCCGTTGATTAATTTGAAGAAATGTAGTTTTGTGAAGAGAGAGTTGGTGTATCTAGGATTTGTTGTCTCAACAGAGGGTCTCAAAATGGATCCAGAGAAGGTGAGATATATCATTGAATGGCCTACTCCAAGGAGTGTTATAGAGGTAAGATCATTTCATGGTCTAGCAAAATTTTATAGAAAGTTTATTGAGAATTTCAATAGTATTTGTGCACCTCTTATTGAAGCAATGAGAGGGGATAGAAAAGCATTTATGTGAACTATAGGAGCAGCCAAAAGTTTTGGCATGTTGAAGAAGAAAGTTATTGAGCAACCTGTTATGGCACTTCCAGATTTCAATAAGGTTTTTCAGGTAGATTGTGATGCTAGTGGCACTACCATAGGAGATGTTTTGAGTGAAGAAGGTAAGCCTGTTGCCTATTTTAGTGAGAAGTTAAATGATGTTAAGAAGAAATATTTTGTCTATGATCAATAGTTTTATGCTATAGTTCAAGCTTTGAAGAAATGGAGACACTATTTGTTGCCAAAAGAATTTGTTTTATATACTGATCACCAGGCTTTGTAGTATCTCAATAGTCAAGGAAAGTTGAATCAAAGGAACTTAAAATGGGTTGAGTTTTTGTAAAGTTATACTTTTGTTTTGAAGCACAAGAGTGGAAGGTCAAACAAAGTTGCAAATTCCTTGAGTAGAAGGAAAAATTTGTTGATAGAAATGAATGTAGAGGTTGTTGGGTTCAATGAACTCAAGAGTTTGTATCCAGAAGATCCAGAATTTGTAGAAGATTGGAAGGCTTGTTTGGAACCCGTTACATTGGATATGATGAGATGGTTGCATTTTTTAATCCAAGATGGGATGTTGTTTAGAGGAAGCCAATTGTGTATTCCAAGGAATTCTATGAGAGATAATTTAATCAAGGAGAAGCATAGTGGAGGATTGTTTGGAAATTTTGGTCAAGATAAGACCATTGCTCTTGTCAATGAGAATTATTATTTGCCACAGTTAAAACACAATGTGAAGAAGTTTGTACAAAGTTGCAAAGTATGTCAGATGGCGAAAGGAGCAAGTCAGAATACTAGATTGTATCAACCATTACCTGTACCTGAGAGGCCATGTGAGGATATTAGCATGGATTTTTTTCTTGGATTGCCAAGGACACAGAGAGGGCATGATTCCATATTTGTGGTGGTGAATATATTTTCAAAGATGGCACATTTTATTCCGTGTCATAAGACCAGTGATGTTGTTCATGTTGTAGAGTTATTTTTCAGAGAGGTGGTGAGACTACATGGTCTACCAAAGAGTATAGTTTCAGACAGAGATACCAAATTTGTTGGTTATTTCTAGAGGACATTATGGAAGAAGTTGAAGACAAATTTGAAGTTTAGTTCTGCACACCATCCATAGACTAATGGACAAACTGAGGTGGTGAATAGGAGTTTGGGCAACCTGCTAAGATGCTTAGTTGGAGATAAGCCCAAGGGATGGGATTTGATTATACCACAGGCATAATTTTCTTACAAAAAATTTGTCAATAAGAGCACTAGTAAATCACCATTCCAAATTGTCTATGGGAGTAGTCAAAGAATTGCTTTTGAATTGAGAAAGATGGATAAGGGGCAAAAGAGTAGTGCTGAGGCAGAAGATTTTGCTGAGCACCTGAAGAATTTGCACAAAGAGGTAAAAAAACATATCAATAAGATGAACTCACACTATAAGGCTTAGGTAGATCGGAAAAGGAGGCATAAGGAGTTCTAGGTAGGAGATGAAGTCATGGTTCATTTGCGAAAGGAAAGGCTTCAAGTTGGTACATACAAGTTAAAGATGAAGAAGTTTGGACCATGCAAGATCCTGAAGAAGCATGATTCAAGAAATGCTTATGAGGTAGAGTTGCCTAGTGAAATAAACATTTCTCCTGTGTTCAACATTGCTTATTTGATAGAGTATCATGAAGGTAATATAGAGGAGGGTTCAATAAATGAACATTTGAAAATTCCAGCACCTACTTCAGAGAAGGAAGAGATAGAAGAAATCATGGATAGCCATGTGGGTAGAAGCATAAGAAACAAACATTATGCAAAGTACTTGGTGAAATTGAGAGGAAGGCTTACTGAAGATTCATCATGGTTATCTGAGGCTAAGGTTAACCTTCTTGGTTTCTCTCTAACTCTTGAGAAGTGATAGGGTCACTTTTCAAATTACCTTGGGTGTCTAATGCAAGAGCATCCAACAGTGTAGGGAAATCTTGCATCACCCAATTTTTTTTTTCTTTATTTTCTTTAGTTGTTTTGAGTCCCATGATGGCACTTAGGGGATATAAGTCTGTCATACATAATAAATAGCAAAAAATAGGCACTTAATATTTTTAGAAAGTTGGCCAAAACGGGCTTGTATGGATGTGAAAATTTACCCCAAGGAGTAGAGTAGAAAAAAATTTCCGGTCACGAAAGAATCACCTCAATACCCTACATGGTTTGGGAGAAATGAAAGTTTCTATCCCGGGAAATTTCTCCAATGCAACTTCAAATTCAGATATAAAACTTTGGAGGCCTTGAAACAACTCAAAAAGTGGCCGAACCGACCTACAGTGAACTCATGTGTTGTAGAGCTCGTCGAGAGCTTTCCAACTATATGCAATAATAACAAATCAGACACCTAGATCAAAAGTTATGGCCCTGCGAAGTTGGTCCTCTAAAAAATGAATTTCATAAAAAATTCTTCCTAGGATAGAAATCAAACAATGAGACTTTTAACGCCAAAACAAAAAGGGGAAATTTGTACTTTTTAGAACATTCTAGGGCGGTTATTGGGGAAAATAAAAAGGGTTAAGTGGGGGTTGTAGAAGGTGGCCCTGATAGTGTAGATTGTGGCTCCAAATAGTAGATATTTCTTTTCATAATTGATTTTGTTGTAATGAATCAAGTCCATGAGGTTGAAGCATGTAAGATTTGAATTTATAATTGCATTTTCTGAAAATAATTGAAATTAAGTCAAATTTCTGTCTCACATCTTTTGTGTTGGTATTTGTTGTTGTGATTTCTGTGGGATTTGGGCAGTGTGGCCCTCATCAATAAGTTGAATAATTATTTGCTTCTTCAAAGTTTAAATACTTCATACATACCATCCAAAGACATAAAACAATAATTGATTATAATAAATGTTCTTTTATTTAATTTTATGCATAAATCTCCTACAAGTTTGAGTCACTTCCTCATAAATTTTTCCTGTTCAATTTTCTTAACATAATGCACAACTTGTCTTGATAAAATTTGAACATCCAGTAATTACAATAAAAAAGAAACTACATCGCCTAACTCTCCTATAAAATAGGCAATCACCAACATACTACCAAACTATTATTAGCCTTGAGATATCTATAAATGAATTCTAGCTTATGAGGATAAGTCAAGGCCTTCCCTATGTCCTTTAAGATTGTTGCAGTTGCCATAGACTCTTCAAATGGACATCATCAAATGGAGTTTAAAAAACAAATTATTTGATTGATGTAGTCCACAAATATGGCATAACTATACATAGCCATTTTCCCACCATGAAAGAGTAATAAGTATTAACAAAAAATAGAGGCAACTTCCAAACCATCACACCCTTTCAAAAAAGTTTTCTTTTATTAATTATCAAAATAAATAATTATTCCTCCCTTTTTAAAATATCTTTTATTAATCAAAGGACTATAACACCTTTTATTGTTTATCACCCTTTTTAATTCTAAAGGCTTATTTCATAAATTCTATTTTCTTGGGGAAGAAGTCACGTAATAGATATGAAGGTAAAAATGAGCAAAGGGAAAGAGAAGAAAATAAAGAGTGATACACCCCTTGTCTACAAAAGAGACAAGACCAAAACATTAGAGAAAATTGAGAGAAAACTAAAGAAAGTCTTCAATAAGGCTAAAAAATCAAAAGAGGCTATTGAAGTAGGGGTGATTAGTGGATTTGGAGCTAGACAATTACAACAAGCTCATCCTAATAGGCTAGAGGTGGTATTTCCAACATAGTTTCTTTTCATTAGTTAGCTTAGGAGAACATTATTTGATTCATCTTCTCCCTCTTTTAAGGACTCCTCCTTTTACAAAGACACTAGTATGAACACCAACTTCTATAGCACCATCAACATCATAGGCCAAGAAGGATGATCAAACCAAAGGCACAACATCCATTTCCTTATTACCATCAACATCATAACCAAGAATAAGAAAATTTATTGTGTACCTGTATGGATACACCCATTTCCTTATTACCATTATAAAAAACATGCTTTAACTAACTCTAAGTAGACTGGGCCCATTAATTCATCTTTTCCATCCTATCTACTTCATCCTTAGGATTTTGAAGCTATTACTTTCCCCTATTCACTCTAGATTAGAGTGACCAAATGCTTGATGAAGGCGGTGAGTTCTGCCACTTAGGATCTTAACTTAGGCTTGGTGGCCTCATCCTTATTCATTCTATGAACAATGTTGGTCACTGAACCTTGAAGTTCATATATTTCTTGGGATCTATTGGTGGGGTTTATGTTGATGGTATAAATATTGAACTCCTTATGAAAAATACTCCTACTATCCTTATCTACCATAGGGGTAGCCACGTGCAAAATTCTAGAGCCTGAGGCATGTCTAGTCATATGAGACCTTATTTTATTCTTCTTCTTTTCTCTTGGCTTTTCTATCCCGCTTAAGACAACCTCCAAGCTCAGCTTAGGAAATTCTATGATGGGCTTCTTGTGCCTTAGCTATCCTTCCAACCATGAAGGGTTGCAATCTTGTCATCATTTGACTCTTTTTGAAGAGGAGGAGAAGCCTCCTTTTGAATGTTTTTTTCATTTACTTTTTCCTCTTGCACAATTGTTTGCTCTACCTCAATATAGGGACTAGTAACATCCTCCAATGGATCTTTTTGTTGAGGAGAGATTAGTACTTCTTCCTCAGAGGATAAGCTATCCATACTTTCCTCTTCCCATCTTTGTAGACTCTCTAATAGTTTTTCAACGCCCTCCATTGTTGGGGGTCAAGTTTTCCCTTATAAGTAGAAGGAGGGGTGTATTTAGCCAACTGATTCAACAAAGACTTGTTGACTTGAGATAACATGGTGGCAGCTACCTCCTTAGGCATATGGGAAATGTGTGCTATGAAGATCTCTGGAAGGTCAAGATAATTATGAGGGAGAGAAAATGATGGAATGGTAGAGGAGATAGTGGAAATGTTAAATTGAGGGGATGAAATAGAGGAAGGAGAAGCATGAATGGTAGGGGAAGAGATGGGAGAAGAGTCAATTGTGATGGGGGAAATTAAGGGAGTCAGGATAGAAGTGGTGATATCCATAGATATATCTATGAGAGGAGGTGAAGTGGGATGGTTTAAGAGAAACATGATGGATGCAAGAGGAGATGTGGAGATAGGAGGAGGAGGAGAAATAAAAATGGAAGGAGATGGAGATGGAGGAGAATCTTCTTGACCCCCTATGGCCTTCTTAGTTGTAAACTTATTTACCCTTTTAGCTCTTTTAGCTTGTGGCTTGGCTCCTTCTGTTGGCTCAACCTTTTTCTTGTAAACCCTAGGATTTACAGTGGGCTTCCTTTCTTCTTCCTTAGTTTTTTTTTCCCTGGCCTTGGATTTAGAATATGTCCCTACCTCCTCTCTTTTGGACTCTTTACCTTATTTGACCTCTTCTTCTACTCATTCCTCTTCTTGATTAGAGGAATCTTATTCTTCTATCTCTTTAAATGTTACTTCAAATCCCCGATCCATGAGAGAATTTCTTTGGGCCTCTACCCATCTCTTGGTTATTCTTAAAACTAGCCTAGTCATAATATGAGGTTTGTAACATCTTCTTTAGCCCAATCAAGAAGTGGGATTGGACTATTTTCCATCTCACGGTGTTCCTTTTCTTGAAGCACTTTTCCATCTTCTTGGATTTGATCAGGGACAAAAAATATGAAGTGCTTTGATATACTCCATTGTTATCCTAAAATATTTCCTCTTTTTGACCTCCAAGTCATCATGACAATTGGCCCAAAAATGTTCAATATGCAATTTGTGCCTGTACTGCTGACCCACATACTTCTTCATCTTCCCAAAGGGGTAAAAATGTATCCTAATGGTATGGAAATTGAAGTTTTATAACTAAATTTCTACATCTAACCCTTTAGTTGATTGATGAGAAGGAAAAACATACAATCCCCTCCTGATGCCAAAGGATAGAGTACTCTTTCCCTATGTTTATCTTTTAATAGTTTTTTAGTAGTATAAAGTTGCCTTTTTATCTCCAAGAGAACTACCTTATCATTGGGGTACTTGGGAAATTTGTATGGTTCTCCCAAGAATCCTTCCATTCTAAAGTAGGTAAATTTAGGAAACTGGATGAACCAGTACCAAATATTTTGATCATGTCCATAGTAGAGGAAGAAAGTTTTTTGTTTAAATCTCCTTGCAGGGTTCTTACTATGAACATAATGAAGACATAATTTACCCTCTTATAATGGTTCTTTGTATTTTGGATTTTGAGTTGAGGGTAGCAATCATAAAATTTATACTGATTAGGATTGGTACCAACTGAGCCCAAGCATATAAAACCCCTATATCTGAAATTCCTAGCCAAAATGTAAACAATGAAAGAAGCCATATAAAACATTCTATTTTTCTTCACTTTGGGGAAATATTGGTGGAGATTATCACTAATGATTTGTGCCCAGTGGAATTTCTTAGTTCCCCTAAGGATCTCTTCTACATAGTAGAGCATCCAATTTTCAAAGGTAGAGGCTGAACCGATTCCCATTATTCTACTTAATAAGGTCACTGAGTCTTTGAACTTAATGATAAAATCACTCATGTATAAATACTTGGGAAATTTGAGGGCAGAGGACTTAGGATGTCTCATCAACAAATCATTGACCGTTTATATGTACTGCTCCAGCCCTTGGTCAAATAACCCTAGAGATTGCTCCTTGTTGGTCAAATACATTATTGTAAATATTGGGATGCCAAATTTTTTTCTAATGGAGGTACTATAAAAATCTATCAACACCCTCCCATATGCTGTAGTTATCTTCTTGGAATCCTTATGATAATGCTCTCTATGCTCCATTATCAAGTCAAGACATTGTACTAAAGTAGGGAAGCCAATAGCTTGAGTAATCATACTCTACACTATCTTCCTTGCATAGGTAGTTGGGTTAATTTCAAAGATCCTTTCTCTGAAATCTTCGACATCAACATGCCAAAGATTGGTGTCTCCAATCATGCTCCAATCTAAGGTAATTTTAGTCTCTAGGTATACACCTTTGAATTCGAACTTCATCTTTGCAGTCCTAGCCATTTAAATCTGCAAGCAAAAACCTTAATGAATATCTTGGAAATGTTTTCAATCCTATAAGAATTTACCCCAAATGCATACTTGAATAATTGTAAAATCCAAAATCATTATACAAGGATCTTACCCAATACCGAAATAAGCAATAATATCAAATTCGTTATAAAATAATCAAACTCAGCACAAACCACCTCCATTGCAAAAAATTGGAAAGAGAATCTTATGGAGAAACTTGAGGCATATGGGTAAGTGCATGGATATGTGACACAATTTTGATGCAAAATTGAAAAAAAAAGCAAAAAAATGCCAAAAAAGATCGTTTGGTGCATGCAAAATTGAAAAGTTGTATGAAAACAAAAAAATGCATTTGTAACTTCATTTTTTGTTCACCTGTGACTTAGCTTGGAGGTTTTTAGCTTTGCAACTCGCACTCATGAAGAGCCTCCTATACAAGAACAACCTGAAACCCCTCCATCAATTCATAGGCATCCTCAAGGAACACAAGAAAATATCCCAAATCAAATTGAAAACAATAAAAGAGACATTGAACAATTAATTGGAAGATTAACTGAGCATGCCGAAACCCACCCTTATAGGAGAGGGATTGCCAAATTTTTGAAGTCAATTGTATCTCATATAGGAGAAATGAGCGAGAAAATAATTTTTTGGTCAAATAAGAGGCATGAGATGAGACAATTTTATGCTAGTGGTTTGTCATATGCAGATGTGAAAAAACAAAAAAATAGAAAAGCTAACTTGTGTGCCCTATTTACAAATCTGAGAACCAACGTACCTTTGTCTCATGCATGCAGGAGGTTCCCCATCCATTGGTGCCACCATGAATTAATTAAAAATAAATTTTGGGAGTGGTGGTGGATGGTATTTGACCAACCTCCATGCAATAACCTTGAGGTACCACAATACTTTTTAAAGAAACTTTATTGTGAGTTTGTCGTCAATAAGATGCCAAATTATTTTGACATCTTAGACTTTCAGGGTAGAGGTGGGCCCTCCACACATGATAGACTTGCTGCACAACATAATCCATAGTTGGAGCCGAGACCCTTGGCCAAACCCATGGTGGAGCATGTCGTCGTTCCTTCCATTGTTAAGGATAGTGTAGAGGTGGACACATTGGAGTTGATTAGCTTGCTCACCCATACCATTATATAGTGTGCGAGGCCTCTAGTAGAGCCTGATGTGGAGGAGATGTGTAGGCCCTGAGCTCCACTCCACCATTGTGGCGCTTGTGGTGCTATTTACACGTACGATTATCAGAGTGCTGGGGATGCAGCTACAAAACCTACATTAGTTGCAGAGGCAATGGCTATGCCAAATGAATTTCTGAATAATACATACAAAATTGATACCCAGGTAAAATTCAACAAGTTCATTTAATTTTATTTATTAAATTATATTTTGAAATTTAAGAATAAATAAATTAGTAGAATCAATATGATGAAATTTTAGGGTCAGAATGTTCATGAGACATGCTCCATTCCCATAGACCCTTATTTGTTCTCGACGTTGAGTCCACATGTATGCAACTAGTATTAAAGATATTATTATTGCATTTGAACAATTGAATGCTATATTTGAATGTTTGTCTCATAACATGTTAAGTTGGATTTCAAATAGTTTCTAGGTGGACCTTCGACCTCAACACATCACAATTCATGTCCTCAAACAACTTTCACTCAGGTAACCTTTATTCATTAATGGTGTTGTAAAACAATGTTAGCTAGTTCTCATAATTTTGCGTATACAAGTCTAAAAAATTGATGGGAAACAAAAAAATTGGTTGGTCTTGTGAGATCCTAGTTATATTTACCATTCAATGTTCATCTCATTCTTCCATTCCTTTCATCACACATATTTTAACCATTTTATATCACATATCCCAATCTTTAACACCTTATATATTATACCACCTTCCTCCATATTTCATCTTATACACATATCGTTACAAGAAACCTTTCCTTATACTCATTATTGACGAAATATCTAATACATTATTACTACACACCTCAGGTTCCCACTTCATGTCCTATATTCAAACCTTAGAAACTACCTAATTCACTTTATGGTCTAATGTTCCCTCTTAATTACTTCCCATTAACCTCTAGTATAGTTCACCTTAAAAATGTTTTATTATCCCATCCTAGCTCATCCAATTAACCTCTACTAGTCCATTCTATGTTCCATCATCCCCTCTTGATCGTGTCACATTATCTTCTCCTAATTTACCTTTTGTTCCTTTATTCCTTCCTAATCCCATCCCATTAACATTTAATAACTTTCACCCTATTTTTCATGATCCCGTTGTAGCCCAACCCACTAATATCTTCTAGTCCATCCTATGTGTCATTATTCCCTTCTACTCCCATCTTATTGTACCCATTATTATTTCACCCTAGATGTTCCATAATCCCCTATGTTCCACCCTATGTTCCTTTATCCATTCTATGTTATACCATCTTTATCCACATTTCATCCTAGATAAATCTTCCCTATTATTACTACACATAGGTCAAGTTCCCACTTCATGTACTATAATGAAACCCTATACACCTCCTAATTCACCCTATGTTCCATTATTCCCTACTAATCACATCCCATTAAGCTCTAATTTTCCACCCTATATTTTGTTATCCCATCCTAGCCTATCCCATCAATCTATACTAGTCCATCCTATGTTCCATTAACCCCTTCTATTCCCATCCCATTACCCTCTCTTATTTCACCTTATGTTCCATTATCCCCTCTTGGTCTTGTCCCACTATCTTTACCTAATTCACCCTATGTTCCTTTATTCCCTCCTAATCCCATCCCGTTAACCTCTAATAGTTCACGCCACCCTATGTTCCTTTATTCCCTCCTAATCCCATCCCGTTAACCTCTAATAGTTCACCCTATATTTTGTTATCCCATCCTAGCCCATCCTATTAATCTATTCTAGTCCATCCCATGTTCCATTATCACATTTGACTCCCATCCCATTGTACCCTCTACTATTTCACGATATGTTCCATTATGCTCTCTTGGTCTTGTCTCTTTATCCCTTCTATGCTATAGCACCTCCATCCGAATTTTATCGTATACACCGTTAGAAGAAATATTTCCTTCCATTCATTATTGACCAAATTTGTCTTCTCCATTACTGCTACACACCTCAACAACCAACTTCATGTGCTATACTAAAACCCTAGACACGTCCTAATTCATTGTATGTTCCATTATCCCTTTGAAAGCTACTAGTAACATAGTAATCCTCACTTCATTCATGTGAACTTCATTGTGGCATTATCACTATGTTGACAACATGCCCTCATTAACATTAGTTCATCAACATGTGCAATTTGAATCTCAATGAGCACTGAACTTTGGAATTTGCAAGAGTTTGGACTATCCCGGTGGACTTAGTACTTTCACCATTCTGTGATCTATAAGAACTATACTGTAGTCTCAACTGAGGCCAACCATTTACTCTTTCATTTATGAAAATTATAAAGGGACTACTTGAACTTCTTTATATGACTGTTAGATATGTTGTTTCATCTACAGTTGTTGACATCATACAACCCTAGTGATGTTGGTGGCACGATGGACCATGGAGTTGCTGTAGTAATAATTAATTCTGATCCTTTGAGAGAGGTATGCAACAAATTAGTGCATTTGACATTATATTTTCTCTTTTATGGTCTATTATAGAAAATTTTCACAATAATTTTATGTAGTTTAATTTCTATCTTGATGGTTGCTACTAGTGGTTTTCACTCCAAATCGTGGACATGGTAATGTTGTAAATGTGCATGATGACTATATGTATGCGGCAAGTGATTATATTTTGTTATATGCCATTACACAATTCAATTTCTATGTATTAACATCTTTACTTTTTATTGCATGAGTTGAAGGTCTAAAGTAAAGAGATGAGGACTAGTGAGCATGTTCGAAAGACAAGAGCACCAACAGGCACTCCATCCAACGAAATTTTGAACGCAACTCACAGGATCTTTTTCCTTCCCCTAGAGGGAAATGAATATGTATTAGGGTCATTTTTTGTATGCCTATGTGGCATTTTGGAACATATGTTTTGTACTATCGATATATATGTGACATTTTATGTCCATATGGCTCTTTTCTAGTAAGCCTGTATGAATTTTTTGGATATATTTTATATAATTTTATCAATATATATCATCGTATAGCCTTATGAATTTTTGATTAAATAAAATCTTATTTTGCTACTGTCATTCATGAATGATGTTATAATATGTATTGTGTAAATTGTATGCTTGAATTTTGTAGGCATGGATTTTGTTTACATCTAATGCTTAAATAATTACTGTCGATTTCTCAATAAGCTCCATCTAATGCATATTGTGTAAATAAGCTCCATTCTTGGTGGTTTGTATCCTTTGCAATGCTTCAATTACTTGTGCTTCACTTATTCACATGTATGCTTCACTTATTCACGTGTATACTTCATGTATATTGCATGTATTCACGTTTATGCTTCATGCTGCCAATTTATAATTCATCTGTTCATATGTATTCTTCATGATTCATGTGTATACTTCATGTATTTGCGTGCATGATCCATGCTTCTTGAATTCCATTGTTGTCTAGTGGCAAGGATTTTAACACCAAAAGGTTTCAAATGAAATGTAAGAGCTCCTTCCCATAAAAAAATATCATAGAAAAATGTATTAATTTTAATTCATGGCTGAGGCTGGCATCCAACAACTAATGGTTCTGATTCTAAAGCTTAGAAATCATTGTATTTGCATCTATAGAACAAGTGGATGTTTCAAACCTCACGAGCATATATATATACCTCTATGAACATGTATGAACGTGCATCAAAACACATGATAGTTGTTGATCCAACCAACAAAATTTATTTGCATCTACTAATATCACAACACTTGACATCTCATTAAATGAAATCAATGCACAGGTAAGTTTTAATGATATTTTGAAGATATTAGATGTGTATGAACAACAATATAAACTTGATTTCTAGATGCATCACTTATCACATTTATCCCATATTCATCATTTAAATAAGTTAAAAAATCTCCTTCCATTTTATATGCATGAAATTACATGACAAATCATTGGGAAACATGGTCCTATAACTGTTTCCAAATCATGTTTTATAACTCTAGAGCACGAAAAACCATACGTCATGGATATTGAATATATTGATCCAATGTTTCACTAGTAGGCCGAGTTTTGCATCTCAACAAGGGTGCACTATTCGGTGACAACAACTGTAGTTCAAACTCTTAAGGGATTCTATTGGTTGAACGTAGCTTGAAGCGATTCGACATGTTTGGGTGCAAAAGAGGACCATGCCTAGTGTAAACATACCCACCCAGACGCATTGGAACAGTTCGTTTGGTCACATGAGTTGCAGAACGAAAGTTGCACCACTTTGCAACTTTGCACTACTTGCATTTGACAACTTTTTCCCCAAGTGAAAAGTCGCCACCATGGAAAAATTCCTTTGAGATAGAAAAAATTGAGAAAGGTTATTGTAGAGGGGCTGAACATGATCCCATAGGCTTAGACGAGAAGTTTCTAAGCATCACGGTGTCTGAGTAACAACCCATCGAAGATTGCAACTATTTTGCACTTTAGACTCTTAAGGGATTTAGCCGGTTCTATGTAGCTCAAAGTGATTTGGCATGTTTGGGTGTGAAAGAGGACCATGCCTAGTATAAACATATCCACCTGAATGCATTAGAACAGCTCGTTTGGTCACACGAGTTGTAGAATAAAAGTTGCAACACTTTGCAACTTTTCACTACTTGCATTTGACAACTTTTTCCCCAAGCGAAATGTTGCCACCATGGGAAAACATCTCCGAGGTAGTAATAATTGGGAGAGGTTATTGTAGAAGGGCCCAACACAATCCCATAGGATTAGAAAATAATTTTCTAAGCGTCACAGTGTCTGAGTAACGACTCGTCGAAGATTGTAGAAATTTTGCACTTTGGACTCTTAAGGGATTCTGCCGATTGGACATAGCTCAGAGCGATTCAACGTGTTTGGGTGTGAAAAAGGACCATTCATAGTGTAAATGTAGCCAATCGAACATGTTGGAATAGTTTTTTTGGTCACACGAGTTGCATAATGAAAGTAGCACCACTTTGCAACTTTGCACTACTTGCATTTGACAACTTTTTCTCCAAGAAAAATGTCGCCACCATGGGAAAACGTCTTCGAGATAACAAAAACCAAGAGAGGTTATTGTAGAGGGGCCCAACATGATCCCATAGGATTAGATGAAAATTTTCTAAATATCATGGTGTCAGAGTAATAGCCCATCGAAGATTGCAGCCATTTTGCACATTGGAATTTTAAGGGATTTTTTCGGTTAGACATAGCTCGGAGAAATTCAACGTGTTTAGGTGCAAAAGAGGACCATGCCTAGTGTAAATGTACCCACTCAAATGCGTTGGAATTTTTTTTTTGGTCACACAAGTTGCAAAATGAAATTTGTACCACTTTGCAACTTTGCACTACTTGTATTTGACAACTTTTTCCCCAAGCAAAAATTTTCCACAACGGGAGAAGGCCTCCGAGATAGAAAAAACCGAGAGAGGTTATTGTACAGGGGTGAAACATGATCTCATAGGCTCAAATGAGAAGTTTCTAAGTGTCATGGTGTTCAAGTAACTAACCATCGAAGATTGTAGCCATTTTGCACTTTGGACTCTTAAGGGATTCAATCGGTTGAAAGTAGCTCAGAGCAATTCGACATGTTTGGGTATGAAAGAGGACCATGCCTATTTTAAACATATCCACTTAAATGCATTGGAATAGTTCGTTTGGTCACACGAGTTGCAGAATGAAAGTTGCACCACTTTGCAACTTTGCACTACTTGCATTTGATAACTTTTTCCCCAAGCAAAATGTCGCAACCACGGAAGAATTCCTCTGAGATAGAAAACAAAGAGAGGTTATTATAGAGGGGCCCAACACAATACCATAGTCTTAGATGAGAAGTTTCTAAGCGTCATGGTATCCGAGTAACATCCCGTCAAAGATTGTAGCCATTTTGTAGTTTGGACTCTTAAGAGATTTAGCTGGTTGAACGTAGCTTAGAGTGATTCAACATGCTATGGTGTCAAAGAGGACCATTCCTAGCATAATAATACCCACCCAAACATGTTGGAATAGTTTTTTTGGTCACACGAGTTGCAAAACAAAAATTGCACCACTTTGCAACTTTGCACTACTTGCATTTGACAACTTTTTCCCTAAGCGAAATGTCCCCACCATGGGACAACGCCTCTAAGATAATGAAAAATGAGAGAGGTTATTGTAGAGGGGACCAACATTATCCTATTGGCTTAGATGATAAGTTTCTAAGTGTCACGGTGTCAGAGTAAAAATATGTCAAAGATTGCAACCATTTTACAATTTGGATTCTTAAGGGATTCTACCAATTGAACATAGCTCGAAGCGATTCAGCATGTTTGGGTGCGAAAGAGGACCATTCATAGTGTAAAATACCCACCCAAATGTGTTGGAATAGTTCGTTAGGTGACACGATTTGTAAAATGAAAGTTGCAACACTTTGCAACTTTGCACTACTTGCATTTGACAACTTTTTCCCTAAGCGAAATGTCCCCACCATGGGACAACGCCTCTGAGATAGTGAAAAATGAGAGAGGTTATTGTAGAGGGGACCAAAATTATCCTATAGGCTTAGACGATAAGTTTCTAAGCGTCACAGTGTCAGAGTAAAAATCTGTCAAAGATTGCAACCATTTTACAATTTGGATTCTTAAGGGATTCTACCAATTGAACATAGCTCGAAGCGATTCAACGTGTTTGGGTGCGAAAGTGGACCATTCATAGTGTAAAAATACCCACCCAGATGTGTTGGAATAGTTCGTTAGGTGACACGATTTGTAAAATGAAAGTTGCAATACTTTGCAACTTTGCACTACTTGTATTTGACAACTTTTTCCCAAGCGAAAAGTTGCCACCAAGGAAAAACACCTCTGAGATAGAGAAAAATGAGAGAGGTTATTATAGAGGGGCCCAACGTGATTCAATAGACTCAATTTTTTTTTTAAGTGACACGGTGTCCAAGTAATAGCTCATTGAAGATTGCATCCATTTTGCAATTTGGACTCTTAAGAGATTCTGCTGGTTGAATGTAGCTCAGAGCGATTCAACGTGTTTGGGTGTGAAAAAGGACCATGCATAGCATAAATGCACCCAAACGAATGTGTTGGAGTAGTTCATTTGGTCACACGAGTTGCAGAATGAAAGTTGCACCACTTTGTGACTTTGCACTACTTGGATTTGACAACTTTTTCCCTAAGCGAAAAGTTGCTACCACGGGAAAACGCTTCCGAGATAGCAAAAATTGAAGAGGTTATTTTAGAGGGGCCCAACATGATCCCATAGGATCATACGATAAGTTTCTAAGCATCATAGTGTCGGAGTAACAACCCATCAAAGATTTCAACCATCTTGCACTTTAGACTCTTAGGGGATTCTGTCAGTTGAACGTAGCTCAAAGTGATTCAACATGTTTAGGTGTGAAAGATGACCATGCCTAGCATAAACATACCCACTTGGACATGTTGGAATAATTCGTTTTCTCATAGGAGTTGCAGAACAAAAGTTGCACCACTTTGCAATTTTGCACTACTTGCATTTGATAACTTTTTCCTCAACAAAAAAGTTGCCACCACAGGAAAACACCTGCAAGATAGTGAAAAATGAGAGAGGTTATTGTAGAGGGTCCCAACGTGATCACATAGGCTCAAACAAGAAGTTACTAAGCATCACAGTGTCCGAGTAATATCTCGTCGAAGATTGCAACTATTTTGCACTTTGGACTCTTAAGGGATTCTGCCGGTTGAATGTAACTCAGAGTAATTCGACGTGTTTGGGTGAAAAAGAGGACCATTCCTAGCATAAACGTACCCACTCAGATGCGTTGGAATATTTTTTTTGGTCACACGAGTTGCGAAATGAAAGTTGCACCACTTTGCACTACTTGCATTTGACAACTTTTTCCCTAACCAAAAAGTCTCCACCACAGGAAAACACCTCTGAGACAAAAAACATCAAGAGAGGTTATTTTATAGGGGCCCAACACAATCCCATAGGCTTAAACAAGAAGTTTCTAAGCATCATGGTGTTCGAGTAACAACCTAGTGAAGGTTGCAACCATTTTGCATTTTGTTCTTAAGAGATTATGTTAGTTGAACGTAGCTCAGAGTGATTCGGTGTGTTTGGGTGTGAAAGAGGACCATGCCTAGTGTAAACGTACCCACCTAGAGGTGTTGGAACAACTCGTTTGCTCACATGATTTGCAGAATGAAAGTTGCACCACTTTGCAACTTTGCACTATTTGCATTTGACAACTTTTTCCCCAAGCGAAAAGTCGCCACCATGGGAAAATGCCTCTGAGATAGAGAAAATTGAGAGAGGTTATTGTAGAGGGGCCCAATGCAATTCCATAGGCTCAATTTTTTTTCTAAGCATCACGGTGTCCAAGTAATAGCTCGTCAAAGATTGCAACCATTTTGCACTTTGGACTCTTAATGGATTCTACCAGCTAAATGTAGCTTGAAGTGTTTCAGCGTGTTTGGGTGCGAAAGATGACGATTCATAGTGTAAATGTATCCAAACAAATGCATTGGAACAATTCATTTGGTCACATGAGTTACAAAACAAAAGTTGCACCACTTTGCAATTTTGCACTACTTGCATTTTACAACTTTTTTCCCAAGAGAAAAGTCGCCACCACGGGAAAACACTTTCGAGATAGAAAAAACTGAGAGTTTATTGTAGAGGGGCCCAACATAATCCCATAGGATCATACAAGAAGTTTATAAGCATCATGGTCTCAGAGTAACAACCCGTCGCAGATTGCAACCATTTTGCACTTTGGACTCTTAGGGGATTCTTCCGGTTGAACATAGGTCAAAAAAATTCGGTGTGTTTAGATGCGAAAGAGGACCATGCCTCCCATAAAAATACCCACCCAGACACATTGGAATAGTTTTTTTGGTCACACGACTTGCAGAATGAAAGTTACACCACTTTGCAACTTTACACTACTTGCATTTGACAACTTTTTCCCCAAGCGAAAAGTCGCCACCACAGGAAAATGCCTCTAAGATAGAAAAATTGTGAGATGTTATTTTAGAGGGTCTCAACGCAATCTCATAGGATTAGGTGAGAAGTTTCTAAACATCATGGTTTCCGAGTAACAACCTGTCGAAGATTGTAGCCATTTTGCATTTTGGACTCTTAAGAGATTCTGCTGGTTGAACGTAGGTCGAAGTGATTCAGTGTGTTTGGGTGTGAAAGAGAGCCATTCCTAGCATAAACATACCCACCTAGATGCATTGGAATAGTTCATTTTGTCACATGAATTGCAAAATGAAAGTTGCACCACTTCACAACTTTGCACTACTTGCATTTAAATTTTTTTTCTCTAAGTGGAAAGTATTCACCATGGGAAAATTCCTCTGAGATAGAAAAAATTGAGAGAGGTTATTGTAGAGGGGCCCAACATGATCCAATAGGCTTAGACAAGAAGTTTCTAAGTGTCACTATGTCCGAGTAACAACCCGTCGAAGATTGCAGCCATTTTGCACTTTAGAATCTTAAGAGATTCTGTTGGTTGAATGTAGCTTTGAGTGATTTAGCGTGTTTGGGTGTGAAAGGAGACCATTCCTAACACAAACATACCCACCCGGATGCATTGGAATAATTTTTTTTGTTATATGAGTTGCAGAATGAAAGTTGCACCACTTTGCAACTTTGCACTACTTGCATTTGATAACTTTTCCCCAAGCGAAAAGTCGTCACGACGGGAAAATACCTCTGAGATAGTGAAAACTGAGAGAGGTTATTGTAGAGGGTCCCAACACGATCCTGTATGATCAAATGAGAAGTTTCTAAGAGTCAAAATGTCTGAGTAACAACTTGTCAAAGATTGCAGCGAGTTTGCACTTTAGAAACTTAAGGAATTCTACTGGTTGAACGTAGCTCAGAGTGATTTGGCATTTTTGAGTGTGAAAGAAGACCATTCCTAGTTTAAACGTACCCAATTATATGCATTGGAATAGTTTTTTTGGTGACACGAGTTGCAGAACAAAATTTGCACCACTTTGTAACTTTGCACTAATTGCATTTGACAACTTTTTCCCCAAGCAAAATGTTGCCAGTATGGGAAAATGACTTCGAGATAGAAAAAAGAAAGAGAGGTTATTTTAGAGGGTCGCAACATGATCCCATAGGCTTAGACGAGAAGTTTCTAAGCATCACGGTGTTCGAGTAACAACCCGTCGAAGATTGTAGCCATTTTGCACTTTGGACTCTTAAGGAATTCTGCTGGTTGAACGTAGCTCAGAGCGATTCAACATGTTTAGGTGTGAAAGAGGACCATTCCTGACATAAACATACCTACCTAAATGCATTGGAATTTTTTATTTGTTCACATGAGTTGTAGAACAAAATTTGCACCATTTTACAGCTTTGCACTACTTGCATTTGACAACTTTTTCCCCAAGCGAAAAGTCGTCACCACGGGAAAACACCTCCAAGATAGAAAAAACCAAGAGAGGTTATTGTAGAGGGGCCCAACATGATCCCATAGGATTAGATGAGAAGTTTCTAAGCATCACGATGTTTGAGTAACATCCTGTCAAATATTATAGCCATTTTGTACTTTGGACTCTTAAGGGATTCCGCCGGTTGAACGTAGCTTGGTGCAAATCAATGTGTTAAGTTGCGAAAGAGGACCATTAATAGTGTAAATTTATCCACCTGAATTTTTTGGAATAATTCGTTTGGTCACACGAGTTGCAGAACGAAAGTTACACCACTTTGCAACTTTGCACTATTTGCATTTGACAACTTTTTCCCCAAGCGAAATGTTGCCACCACAAGAAAAAACCTCTGAGAAAGTGAAAACTGAGAGAGGTTATTGTAGAGGGGCCCAATCTGATCCCATAGGCTTAGAAAAGAAGTTTCTAAGTGTCATGGTGTTAGAGTAACCACCCATTGAAGATTGCATCCATTTTGCACTTTAAACTCTTAAGGGATTATGCCAGTTGAACGTAGCTCAGAGCGATTCAAAATTTTTGAGAGTGAAAGAGGACCATTCCTAGCATAAAAATACCCACTCAGATGCGTTGTAACAATTCGTTTGGTCACACGAGTTGTAGAATGAAAGTTGCACCACTTTGCAACTTTGCACTACTTGCATTTGACAACTTTTTTCTCCAAGCGAAATGTCAGCACCACGGAAAAAAACCTCTGAGATCTAGAAATATTTTAGAGTAGCTAGAAATTCCACTAGCATAAGACCTATATGAAGCAAAGAGAGCATATGAAGGGAATCAATAATTTGAAAAATTAACACCAGTGAAGGAGATCTAAAAGTTTAGTAAGAATTTAATTTCCTAAATTTTAAATCTCTATTATAACAACAAGTAGATGGTATCTAGATGCTAATTCATCAAGTTCAATTCCAATTCATTATTTTTGTGAAGATACAAAAATATTATAATTATGGAAATGAAAATTTTAAATTTCTTGAGATTAGTATATCTAAAATCCATTCTAAAAAATGACTCAAATATCATATGTTAATAATTATTAGGATAAAAATAAGAGTGTGCTCTGCAAATTTTAAATTTCCTAAAGATTCTTTTGGTTGGCCATGGAGTTGTCTGATGGGGGGTCCAGTGGGATCCCCATCCAAAGAGGTTGTTTCTGTGTTAGTTAATGAAGTAGTGAAGGTTGTTCCTGTGACAAGGAAAGGTGGAGTAAAAAAGACTCACTTTAGAGTCTGTAAAGAGTTTTGCTCGAGATGTTGAAAAGTCTTCTACTTCCCCCTATAGGTCTCGACTAATTTTATTGAGAGGATGATCTAATTTACTATGTGGAAAGTTGGTTGGAGGTAGATCTACAAATGTGTTGAATTGCAGGGTATCCAATCTTAACAAGGTTTCCTGTTCTGCAGATGGCCTAAAGATTGTTGTTCTTGATGACAACTTGAATGAGATGATTGCTAGTATTCAACTCTCCCTTGTAGGTAAGTTTCTTGTTTTTAGACCCAATATAGATCTAGTAAGAAGATAGGCATAAATAGTTTGGAAATTTAAAGGAAGTGTTAACATAAGTGCAATGGAAAATGGTTTATTTCTATTTTTTTTTATGATGCAAGAATATTTCCTAAAGGTGCTAACTAGAGGCCCGTGGGCATTTAACAAGAATTTTAAGAACTGCTTATCCCTATGTAAATGAAATCCAAGTTTTAATCCTTTGATAGATCTTGGTTCAGTAGTTCCCACTTGGATACAACTTCCAAGGCTTCCTTTGGAGTTCTAGAATCATAAATTTTTCTAAGGTATAGCAAATTATTTTGGACATTTTATTGCAGCTGATAACGTAACTAAACAAAATTCAAGATTGGTGTTTGCAAGAATATGTTCCAATGTTGCTGTTAACAAGGTCTTACCCTCCTATACCTCCCTAAAATTGAGGTTTGGGGTATGGAGTCAAGTCATAGAATATGAAAATGCTGGTATTTTTTGCTAGAACTATAGGAAGTTTGGCCATCTAAGTAATTCTTGTAAGAAACAACTAATGAGCAAAAACAAAGAAACATTAGCTCAACAAAACCATAATGAGGATGTCAAGTCCCTAGCTACTACTCGAAGGATATTTATAATAAAGGGGGTAAGGAGATGGTGACTCTCCAACTTACTCAACACAAGAAGGAAAGTGATGAATCAAAGAAAGAAGTGAATGTGCACAAAATGAATAATGATAAAGAACCATCAAGGTTCCTATCTCAAGTGGAAAATTATTTTCTCAAGAAATGAATAATGGTTTGAAGTGGTGTTCAGAATGGAGAAACCAATTCAAATGTTGTGACTAGTTTGATTGACCCCAAGAATCCTAATTGAATAAAAGAAAATAAGTTGAAGGAAATTCATTTCAGTCCACTCTCTCCAAAGGGATTGGAAGATGGTTAAATAGTGTCAAACCCAAATGAATGTAGTAAAGAGAAGGAATCTAATATTATCAATTTAAAGGAGGTAGACTATGTTAGCTTGTTAGGAGACAATAATAAAGCTATATAGGAGTCCCTAGATCTATTGGGATTTGGAGACAATGTGTCTCAAACTCCAACTATGAAGCCCTATGAAGGAGATTCAGAATAATATTAGACTCAAGTTAATAGAAAAGTAAAAAATAAAAATAAAGCAAATGTTGGAGGAGATAAAAAACAAGGGAGACATTCTCAAAGGGAAACTTGCACCCAAGAGGTTGCTTGTGATGTGGCTATGAGTAAACAAAAAACTTTGGATGACCTCCTGAGGAAAAAGAAACAGAAGAAGAGGGGGGGCTTGGCCCTTGGTTGTTAGTGTCAGGAGGATGTTGATTGTTTTAATGTGATTTTAAGAAGTGAAGTTAATTTCTTGGAACATTCATGGGTTGAATAGCCCCCTAAAATAGCATCTTGTAAAATGTTGTATTGCCAACTTGAAAGTGGATATTTTACTTATTCAAGAAACAAAAATGCAATAGTCTACCTTTGACTAGATTGCTAAAAACATTTGGCCTTCAAAAAAGTATTATGTGAGCAATGCAAATGGAGCCTTAGGAGATCTTGCTACTCTACAGAACCCTTGAATGATAAAAGGTTTCCATAATAAAAATAGTTTGGTGACTGTTATGGAAGATTGGAAAACATTAATTAAATGGAATCTTGTAAATATTTATGCTTCTAATACTAGGGTGGAAAGATTCCAACTTTGGGAATTTATATCTGCCATTATCTCTGACACATAGATGAAGCATTGGATGTTGGAAGGGGATTTCAATACCCCTTTATTTCCTTAAGAAAAATTGGGGGGATTGGATGAATTTTTTGACAGTATGATGGAATTTTCTGATTTTATATCCTCCAAGGGTTTGATGGATACTGACCTATAGGGTTCCTTATTTACTTGGTCAAATAGGAGACAAGAAAATAACCATATCCAAATTAAGGTAGACAATTTTCTCATTTCCTATAGCTAGGATATTTTCCCCAAGCTCAACCTTTATACTCTTCCAAGGATAGGCTCAGATCACAGTGATATCCTCTTAGATTGGGAGGAGGAGATGGCTCTTTCCTTTCATGTATGAAATCATGTGGAATTCTCACCCCAAATTTAAGGATCTCATTCAAAAGTGGTGGACTATCCCTTGTCAAGGACCTCCAATGTATCATTTTGTTCAAAAATTAAAAAGGATAAAAGATAAAGTAAAAGGATGGAACAAGATATCCTTTAGAAATATCTTTCACAAAAGAAGAATGTCTTATCAAATTTGAAGGAAATTCAAGAAAGAATAGAGGAAGGAATTAATGATGAGGAGAATACTAAAAAATAAAGGGAGTTACATATGAAATGGATGGAGATATCAAAAATAGAGGAAACCTTTTGGAAATAGAAATCTAGGATTTAGTGGCTAATGTAGGAGGACAAAAATACTAATTTTTTTCATCAATCCACCATGAAACATACATTTAAATAAATAATATTAAAGCATTTGTTAAAGAAGACAGTTCTATACTGCTATTAAAGGAAAAGGAAATAACATATGTTTTCGTTTCCTTTTTAAAGAAAATGGTGATGATCATAATAAAGAGGCTCCAGAGATGGAGGAATTCCTTGATCTTTGATCAAGACCTCAAGGAGTTGGGGAAACCTATAATGAAGCAAGAAGTTAAAAATGCAATGCTTTCTTTTGGAGCTTTTAAAGCCCCTGAGCCTAATGGCTTCCCCCACCTTCTTTTAAAGCCCCTAAGCCTAATGGCTTTTATAAGATGTCATCTCAGCTAATCTTCTAAAATCTCCCAAGGATTTTTTGAGGTCGAGAAGATTTCTCAATCAAATAAATTCTACTTTTATTTTGCTTATCCCAAAGAAAGATGATATTGCTTCCTTATAGAATTATAGAACCATAAGTTTATGCAATACAATATACAAAATCTTCTTTAAGCTTATTCTTAACTGGATGAAATTGGTTCTTTGTGGATTGATCTCTTCAAATAAAAAGGATTTGTAAAAGGAAAACAAATTCTTGATGCTTTCATAGTCACTTATGAACATATTCACTTAATGGAGTATAGTTAAAAATAGATTATGGATCTTAAATTTGATATTTCAAAGGCTTATGATAGAGTCTCTTGGTCATTTTTGCTTATTGCTCTTGAGAAGTTTGGTTTTAAAGGTAGATTTTTAAAGCTATTAAAATTTTGTGTTACTACCCAAAAATGTTCTATCATGATTAATGGGGTCCCTAAAGGGTACTTCTCTTGTGGAAGATGGTTAAGACAAGGAGATCCCCTATCTCCTTACTTATTCATTATTGCTGCATAATTCCTTGGGAGAAACATTCAAAAAATCTTGATCAAGGATTATGTAAAGGGGTTAAAGCTACTTCATCTCTACCTCTTGCCTCATCAACAATTTGTGGATGATACTACTTCATCTCTACTTGTAATAAAATTTGAATTCTAATATTATTCCTAAAATTTCTTTTGGTGGGTGGTTGTCCAAGGTAGTATCATCAGAATAGGAAATATTAATAGAAGAGATTTTTAATTTATAAACAAATGTTCTCTTTGCTACAATGAAGCTAAGAATATAAAACACCTTTTCTTCCACTACACCTTCTCCAAAGAGGTCTAGACTCATGTCTTAAGGATTCTTTTGATTGACTAGGTTTTTCCCCAATCTTTAAAATATTTTGTGGGAAATTGGAAAAGTTGTCCTTTTGCCAACCTATTATACAAGATTTGTGGAGACAAATCCCCCAATTTTTTCATGGGGATTATAGAAATAAAGAAACAATAAAATCTTCAGAGATGTGAGGAGGAGCAGTATGGATGTTTACTCGAGAATAAAACAACACATCTAGAAAAATATTAATTCTAGACATTATGGGTTCTCTAAAAGGATGCCTTCTTATGCAGACCTTAGGATCAAACAAAATTAGGGGATCAAAAAAGGCTTAACCAAGGTTAATTAGGTTAAAATACTAAACAAAAGGATAACTAAATGGTTGCCTCTTGTGGAAGGATAGACACAACTCAATTTTGATGGCTGTTCAAAAGGTAACCCAAGTATGATAGCTATAGGTGTGATAAGAGATCATAAAGGTTATCTTATTGAAGGTTATAAAAATAATTTAGGTCTCTGCACCAAAAAAGTGGTGGAAGAATTTGTTGCTTGGTGGGGATTAAAGAGAATGAAAGAGACAAGATTCAATCAAGTTTTTATAGGATATTCAAAGTTAATAATTGATATTGTTAAGGGAGTTTTTGCTACTCCTTGGGCAATAAGAAACATTGTGAAAGATTCAAAAAGCTTGATTGAGGGTTTCCTCAAGTTCAAAAGTTGACATACTTACAAAGAGGGAAACAAAGTTGTAGATTTGCGACATCTAATGAAGGGATATCTTTCCTTGACTGGGTAATTTGGGGATATGATCAAGCCCCCCAAAAAATAAGAGTTAATATCAGATGAGGGAATTGGGACAAATAGGAATTTTAAAAATTTCAATGATAAGTGACCTTGGTAAGGTGTTAAAAAGTAAGGTTGGAGTTGATAACTTAAGTTCTATTTATATCCCTCACAGAACGAAGAATTATTATCCTCCTAATAAATTCAAGTTAAGCTTCCTATAAGATAATGGAAAAATTGCATGAAATAGGATGGATAATGATAATAAAAATAAAAAGATTAGTTTTGGAATTTTTGTAGTAATGATTTCTATGAAAAGGGTGATATTGTCATCATATATGCTAAAAAACCAAGGAAGATGTGTTATATTGTTATAGACCCAACTGATAAGTTAGAAAATTTTTCCATATCTCACAAGTTGGAGCTTTTAACTGCTCACAAGATTGACACTTCTTTCCTTAATCATGATAGTTCAGGGAGGTGGAATATAATAAAATAAATTATAACTAGTAGTCCCAACAAGTACAAATTATATGACAAGGGGTTTACTACTCTAGCGGGGTTAACTTTCTTGAGGCTTAATCACTCATGTGATCTTTCTATTTTAGTGTGTAGGGTTTCCTTCATTCACTACAACCTTCACTTTGTTAAGGATAGTTTTCATTCTTTGCAAAAGCATTCCGTGGGTGCTAAGGTGGGAGGAAGTAAAATGGGAGGTTCATGAATTATTTTGGAGTGAATTTCTTATATTTCACTTCAATAAAAAATGGAGCAATGGAATTTTTTTGAAGAAGTGGGTTTGACTCCTTTTTCTAAGTAATGCAAGGGTTCAATGATGTGATAATGTCTAGATTCCAAAACAAATATAAGAATGGTTAGGTTTCAGTAGGAAACATCAATTTCATTATGAGTACCAACCTCATTGGGGCTACAATGAGACTCAAGAAAAAGGGTTTAAAAGTGGCTAAACAGAGTAGCAATAATCATCGGAGATTCATAGACAACTTCTTCAAAAAAGATGAAAAATAAAAAATAATTCCAGAATGGCTACAACTGTGAGAAGCTACTGACCCCCTTTTGAATGGAAATTTTATATGTTATGCATTAATTTAACTTGGAAGGAATATTTAAAACCATGCATGGTTACCACTTTCCCTTATTGAATCACACAAGGCATAAGGAACAGATAAATTATATCGATCGTCAGTAGGAAGAGACAACCTTTAAGTTTTTGGAAAGCCTCAAAAAGCAGATAACTGATCTTCAAGGTTGAGTTTAAAAATGGAATAAAAGATCAACCTTAATAGTGTTAACGAGAAGCTTAAAGTAATGCAAAACACTCTTGTCACTATCATTTCTTTAGTGGATGGTATTATGTAGAGAGTGATATTTGGTATAGTTTTAGGACACACCAAGATTAGAAAGTAGAGAAAAAAGCAAGGGAAAACCTAGGGGGAAATGGTTTAGAAAAAGACAGCTAGGAAAAACAACTATGGACTAGGTGAACTACCTTAATGTAGTAAGGGAAAATTGGGACTTAATATACAATCCTAAGGAGTGATGGGCGCTAAGCCCTTTTCTATTTCTATTTTTTATCTGGTTCCTGTTCTCAGGCTGGGTGTCTTTTTGTTATGCCTACGTGCACCTTATAAGGCTTCTTGATGTTCTTAGTTATTAGCTTCTTTGTTTAGTTTGTTGCCTTCTGGGATATGGTTCTTGGTCATGGCCTTGGGCCTATTTTGTGTGTCTATCTCTGCTATTCTTGTTGTATCTAGGATCAGGGCACTTTTTCCTATTGTTTGATAAAAAACAATTATTAGGTGATTTAGAATTAATCTTAAAGTTAAATGTGTAGAAATTTATCATAATACATAGTAATATGTATATGTCAAAAAATCTCATAATACGTAAGAAAATCAATGTGGATCCTACAATAATTTGTGTGTGTGTGTGTGTGACTTATTTAACATTAAATTTTTTCCATTTCAAAATAATATTTCAAGATTATTTTTATATAAAGATATCTCTCTACAAATTTGGAGAGAAATTATGTTTGACTCAAATCTAAAAAATATTTTGGATGTAGCTCATGGTTTTGTCAACCATTTCTTCCTTTTATACCATTCCCTTTGATTACTTAATACTAGTTTTTAATAAAAAAATCAATTAGAGATTTTAAGGATTCAACTATGACTTTGTCTTTCCATGAGAGTCTACTAGAGAATATCTATAGTTTATTATAATTTATATCCTCAACTATTTTATACATCCCAATTAATTTAATTAATATTTTTATTTTTATTTTTAGTTCTTTACTTTTTTTAAATTAAATGATATTTCTTTAAATATTTTATTACTTACTATAATTTATCTAATTACAAGTCATGTAATATTATTATCTTTGTTGTATGAGGTTGAACCCATTGTTTGACATGCATTGTTATATTTTTCACACTATATATTTTCACTCCTAGTACTAAATGTTCTTAGAATGGACATCTTCATGTTGGGTCTAAATTTAAGATTTCTCAATCATTTAAATAAACAATTGGCAACCTCCTATTTCATTTGAGCTTTCAAAGAAAATTGTTTATATTTTATTATAAATTATTCAAGTACATTTGTGAGTTATATCACTCATTGGTCATAGAATTATCTCGCCAATTTTAATTAAAAACTTATATTTTTTACATAAAATTCAAGTATTCTCAATTATGAATTTAACTTTATAAATTTTATTCACTACACAAATTTTGTTCATCTTCATAATTTGATAAATTTTGTGTGTTTTCAATAGGTTGATCAATTGATGTAATATCTAAAATTATATTTAAAATTAAATTGTCATTATTTCATTATTTATTGATTCAACCAATGTTTGACGATTTATTGTAATATCAAGTTTAGATGGTAAAGATGACATACCTTCAACTTAGGGTTCAATTTCTTAATTATGTAATATTTTGCATTTGGTACTTTTTATAATCCAAATTATTTTATTTTGTGGCTCTAATGTATGCCTAGAGGTCTAATTAAACTAAAAATTATGGCATGTTTTAAACTTTCAAGTTTAATTTTATTTTCACAAATCTCTCTCATTTGTACTCTTTTCTTTGCATTCTCAGCTACATGCTCCTTTCGCGTTTTCTTTTTTTCTTGTTTCCTTGGTATGATTGCATAATTCTTTATTAATCTCACAATTTATCAAGAATAACAAAAATGATGGTCAACTCCCAAAACTATCTTTGTAAACGATTACGATGGCTTTGAGCGCTCTGAGCGGGAAAAGGTGAAGAGAGAAATTTTTGAAAATTCCTCAGGGTGAAGGCGATGGAGATGTGGATTTGGAGGGTGATTCTACTATTCTTAGATTGCCTGATAATTTTCTTGGTTTGTTTGGAACTCGTTCTAGTTCTGTGGTAGTTGTTGTTGCTTTTTGTGTGGTGGATACTTGGCTGCTTTGCTTTGTTGAGGCATATTTTTGTTTTGCTTCCCCCTTACATCCCGTTTTCCTTGAAGGGATGGTTGGAGGTTTTGTGTTAGGGTCTACGGTGGTCTTGGAGCTGTTTCTGAGGCCATTTGGGTTCCTTTAGGTTCCTATTGGTGGTTGTGCGGGAGGTTCCTCTTCATTTCCCTATGTTCTTTCTCTGCTGAGTGGTGGGATTACTTTTTCCTACTCAATGTCTTGTTGCAACTAGTGCATTGGGGGAATCTTGGTCACTTCTAGATTTACTCTTGGAGCTCTTGATTCGATTGCTGACTTGGTGATTGAAGTTCCTATAACAGTTGCTCACGACATTTTAGTGTCTTCATCTTTCACCTCTTTCTAGTGCCTGCATCCTTGGAAGTTCAATGTTGGAGGCCGTTTATGGGGCTTCTCTATCATCCATGCATTGGAAGTTTTTGGGAGGTTTATGGGCTTCAAATTGCTAGGGAGTTGCTGTTTCCCAGTATTTTTGGAGTGTCCGTGGCTTGTGTCTTTGTTGGTTGGGACCATTGATGTTAGGCCTCTCTTCTTTTCTTTCCCTACCAGTGTGGGGATGTTGTATTGGGCCTTGGTGCACATCTTCACTCTTTTTTTTGCTTGTCTTTGCTTGCTCTTGGTGTGGGTTGCTTTGTAGTGTGCATTCACGTTCCCCTTGTAGAGAATTCCTGCTTATTAGGTCTTATTGTTCTGCATTGTCTCCTTGAGGGTGATGACTTGGGTGAGGTAACTAGGTTATTAGTGCTTAGTTTCTACTTCAAAGTATTTGTTCTATTTTTGTTTTCCTCCAAGAGTAGCAATGTTCCTTTTGTGTTTTTTCTGGTGGTTGTTGTTTTGTTGACAATGGAGGACCTTTGGACTAGTTCTTTGGATGTTTTCACCATGTTTCTAGCTACTCTTCTGTTTGCTGGTGGGAGGGTGGCTGGTAGAAGTTCCTTGAGATGTCCTATATGGTGCCCTTGCGGGCCTTTGAGATCCTTTGGCTTTGTTCTACTAAAGCGTCTCCTTGAGCGAGACAGTTTGGGTGAGGTTTTTGTGATATTTGTGCTTGGTTTCTAATCCATAGACTTCATTCTGTCTAAGCTTTCTTCCATGTGAAGAATTTTTTTATTTGTGAATCTATTGGGGTTGTTGTTCTAATGGAAATGGTAGATTCTTGGGCTTGGTCTCTGGATGTATTCTCAATGTTTCTAGCTGCAAATTTGTTTGCTGGTGGGAGAAAGGATGTTAGAAGTTTCTTGTGTTGTTCTCTTTGGTGCCCTTGTGGGTCTTTGAGATTGCTGATAGTCCTCAAGGGTGTTGAGGTTGTTATTGAAGCTATGATGGATTTGCTGAACATGTGGTTTAAGACAACCTTTGAGGTCCTCTTTGAAGGATTGCTAGATCCTTTTGTGACTAGATTACAGATTGTCCTCAAGGGTGTTGTGGAATCCCTTGTCTCAAGAGACTCTTTGGTGGGACGACTTTCAAAGTTCTTGTTGAAGGCTCTGAGTTTTTTGTTGATTTCAGTTGCTAAGTGTTCTCTCTCTATTGGAGTGTGTTTTTTCCTCTTAGCTCTTCAGATGGTGTCTCCTATTGAGGTGGAGACCTCTCTTATGGAGGTGGAGATGGGTTCTAAGGGTTTCATGGGTGGCTCATACTTCTTCTGCAAGTCTTCTCCATTGCTGCTCCAATTGAGGTTGAGACCCTTCCTATTGAGGTGGAGATCGGGTTTGCTGGGGAGTCTTTGCTGCACTGGATTGGGTACTCTTAGCAATTTCTCCTATAGAGGTAGAGAGGCAAATTGGTTATTGGAGATGAAAATTTTTGGCTCTAAAATTTGGTTTTCTAAGCAATAGGCTTGCTGTTGGTTGGCTGTTTTAAAGAGTGTGGATGGTCTCAAACTTTCTAAAAATGCTAATCTTTTGATGGTTCATATTTGGTTTGTCTTGCCCACCCTTGGAGTGTCTGCTATTACCATTGAAGTTGGCCTTGGTTGGAGGGAGTTTGTCTCTCAGATTGGTGACTACGGGGATTTGTTAGCTAATGCCAATTATTGACATTGTTCCTGTTCTATTTCTTGATATGGCTGCCTTGCTCTTTTTGTCATTTTGTTTTTACATTTCAGATTGTTATTTCCAAATAGCTCTGTTATGGTTTCAAACTAGTTGGTATATGGTGGACCTGATAAATGATCTTCGTGATTTTAACAAACCTAGTAGTAACCTCTTGTTTTTGATTAAGTATAGTGGTTATGTGGTTACTGTTCTATTATTTGGCCTGTGTTCCATCTTGGACATGCTATTTTTTGTTGTTGGCTGGTGATGCTATTTTATCCACCCTGTTTTCTTTTTAAATTTTTGGTTGTAACCACAAGATTAGGGCCCTTCCCCTGCTTATCTAATAAAAAATGATGGTTGACAATATTAAATTCAAACAAAAATCATGAAATTATAATATTTCATGTCAATGCCACATAAAAAAATACTTCATTTTGTCAAACAATGATTAATTTTTTTAAATAATGAAAACAAAATCTAATAATATTAAATTTAAATTAAATACTAATAAATCTTCTATGTCAATACATGAAAAAAATAGTCATTTTTCTCAAAAAAGAATAATAATTCCTTAAAATAATAGAAAGTATGATTGTATGTCACATTATACACATAGAATGCAAAAAATAGAGCACATGAGCCCAAAATATCAAGTTTTTCAAGATTTTGTATATTGTTTCTCTATTTCTTATGTCCACCAAAATGTGTGCATGTTATAATGTGCATATATTTTATAATAATTTCATAATGTGAACATTATAACTTGCACATTTTATATTTTAGAAATTATAATCCTTAGTGTTGGATTTTCTTTGGAAATCTAATCCAAAGGGTTGGAACTAGATGTGAGGTCCCCAAATTTGTGTTTTGTATAAAAAAAATCAAAAAAAGAAAATATTGAGCATGCTCTCCATCAAATTCACACATTTTTAAATATTATCTTGAAAATATGCCACAACAACATTAAGATCTCTTTTAATTTTTTAGCTATGTATTTGATGCAAGAGCATCCTTGGTTCTTAGCAATCTTGCATCAACCAAAAATATTTTCTTTCAGTTTTGTTCTTCTTTTGTGCTTTGTTCAGTTCAAGTTGTTGGATTCGGTATTTCTCATAGATGCTCACCAGACCCTGTGGATCTTTGTGTATCTCATGGACATGTACATTTTCCTTATTCCAAGATTTGAGCGTGATTGAATCTTTTTCCAACAACTTATCGCTTCCATAATTTCATGACAATCTCTTGAACCAAAACTGGAATAGTTTCCAAGCCTAACAACAAATTTGATCATTCGTGGATCATCCCCATGACTTGAAGATCTCGGTGGTGTGATCTTAAACATTCCATGGAGTCTCCCCGACCTTCATAATAGGTCCATACTTCATTCTATGCACCTGTTGATAGAGTAATTCAAATATGAGGCCAACCTATTCATGTGCACGTTACATTTTCCCTCCTTGGTTAATGTGATGATCTTTGGCCGACACAGATGTTTCTAAAATCGTGGATATAGTATAAAGCTTTAAATCGATCATGAGAATGGGGGTGGTAGAATTAGTGGTTGATTTAGTAGATTAAGATTGATTTGAATTGTAAGAGTTCAACTTGCATAAATAAGCATATTGGAATGTTGTAATATTGAACATGTTATATCAGGCCTGTGAGCCGAATCTATAAACCCGGATGTTGCCGGCCAAATGTAACTGATATTTCTGTTAATGAGAATATTTGCATCTGCATTTTCCTCCATATTCTATATTACTTTCATTGTGTTACACTTGCTGCATAGTTCATATAGTTCTCCTTGAGGACCCTCCTACTATGGCTGCACCAGATTAGTATCAGAGTGAGGTTCAATCTATGTGAGGTCGTTAGAATTTGCAGAGTCCTATAGAAGATTTTTTGTGGGGTGGTAGATTGAGGATCCGACCTATAGTTGTAGAGGACTTGTGTAAAGATGGCAGGAAGAAGAAATGTTAGAGGAAATGGAGTGCATGGAAATGCAAACCCAACTTTAATGGAGATGTTGAGAGGAATTTCTGCTAGATTAGATGTAGTCAAAACGGCCCAGAGAAGAGGTTGACTAGTTGATGATGTAAGTGATGAAGAGGTAGAAGTACATGATGAAAAGGAAGAGAAGAGAAACCTGGTATAGATCAAGGAGAAGAAAGGTTCATAAGAGCCCTAACCAAAGCGAATACAAAACCACATTTCAATCCATTGGATTATAATGGTAAGTTGGATTCAGAATAATTGCTTGATTGGATTATAGAGATGGAAAAGTATTTTGAATTTTAAGGTACTACTGAAGATAAGAAGGTGAAATATCCCTGTACAAAGTTGAGAGGGAATGCATCCCTTTGGTGGGAACATTTGCAGACAGATAAGCAGAGAAGAGGAAAAGAGAAGATAAAGTCATGGGATTAGATGATAAATAAATTGAAGACAAAGTTTATGCCTGCAGATTATCAGATTAGTTTGTTCTGAAAGTTCCAAAATCTGAAGCAGAAAGATTCAAGTGTGATAGAATATACTGAGGAGTTCTATAAGTTGAATATTAGATCTGGACATTCAGAGGATGAGATTGAGCAATTAGTTAGGTATGTGAATGGTTTGAGGTCATCTATATAGGATGAGATCAGTTTGATTAAGTTGTAGAGTGTGGAAGAGGCATATCAGTGTGCCCTAAAAGCAAAAGAGAAGTTGAATAAAAGACATGAACAAAGACAGAGAGGAAGAACTTTTGCTAGAGGAGGAATAGGCTCTTTTGTAGATCAAAATAAGGATAAGGAGGTCAGTAAGAATGATAATTTGTATCATAGAGGTGATGGGAAATATTACAGAAGAGGAGGATATGGTGGTTGCCAAAATGAAGGTTATAGAAAGGATGATAAGGAGAAAAGAGTATTCAGGGGAACTTGCTTTGAGTGTGGTGGAAAAGGATATAGAGATTTTGAATGTAATCAGGGAGAATAATAGGAGAACAAACTTTGTTGAGGAAGAACATGCTGGATCATCTAATAAACTGGAAGAGGGAGAAGTGTTGGTGAATAAAAGAGTATTGTGTCAGAGTGAGTTGGAAAAGGAGCCATTGCAGGGAAATAATTTGTTTCAGACTAGATGCAAGGTAGCTGGTAAATGTTGCAAAGTGATTGTAGATAGTGGGAGTTCTAAGAACTTGGTTTCTGAAGAGATGGTGACCAAATTGAAGTTGGAAAGGTTGAAGCACCCGAAGCCCTATCAGATAGCTTGGATTCAAGATGAGCATAAGATACTCGTAAGTGAACAATTTTTAGTGAAATTAAAGATAGGAAATTACCATGATGAAGTTTTGTGTGATATCATGCCTATGGAGATATGCCATGTCTTGTTGGGAAGGCCTTGGAAATATGATAGATAGGCTATCCATGATGGAAAGAAGAATATATACACCATTGTTGCTAATGGGATGAAGCAAACTTTGTTTCCATTGGAAGATGTTCCTACAGTTGAGGTTTGTACGAGTATTAGAGTTTTTATGGTTGATAGAAGAAGATTCCTTGATGGATTGAGACATGAGAATGTGTGTTATGCTTTAGTCCCTAAGAAGGTTGAAGAACACCCGAAAGAGATAAAGGAGTTGTTGACAGAGTATGAGGAGATCATCTCAGATAATGTACCTGATGGATTACCACCTGTGAGAAGTATTAGTCATTGCATGGATCTAATTCCTGTAGCTAGTTTTCATAATAAAGCAGCACATCAGATGACATCGACAGAGAATGAAGAGTTGAATAGACAAGTGCAAGAATTGTTGAAGAAGGGTTTGATCAGAGAGAGCTTAATTCCATGTGTAGTACCTACTATGATAGCACCTAAGAAGGATGGAGAATGGAGGATGTGTACAGATTCTAGAGCCATAAATAAGATCATAGTGAAGTATAGATTTCCTTTTCCTTGGATGGATGACATCATGGATTGCTTGAGTGGAGCTAAATATTTTACCAAGATAGACTTGAAGAGTGGATATCATCAGATCAGGATCAGAGAAGGAGATGAGTGGAAAACAAAATTCAAGACAAATGAAGGATTGTATGAGTGGTTGGTGATGCCTTTTGGATTGACAAATGCACCGAGTACTTTCATGAGGCTGATGAATGAGGTATTGAAGAAATTATTGGGTAATTTTGTGATTGTTTACTTGGATGATATCTTGATTTTCAGTAAGAATAGAGAAGAAAATTTGTTGCATATAAGACAAGTTTTGTAGAGGTTGAGAGAGGAGCAGTTGCTGATAAACATTAAGAAGTGTAGTTTCATGAAGGATGAATTGGTATATCTGGGATTTGTGATATCTATGGATGGATTGAAGATGGATCCTGAGAAGGTAAGAGCAACTGTTGAGTGGTCTACACTAGATAGCATTGGACAGGTAAGATCATTTCATGGATTGGATAGTTTCTACAGAAAGTTCATTAGGAATTTTAGTTCTATTTGCAGTCCTATGACAGAAAAAATGAGAGGAGATAAGAAGGATTTTAGATGGACATTTGGAGAAAACCGTAGTTTTGAATTGTTGAAGCAGAAGGTGACTGAGCAACCTATGTTGGCCTTACCGGATTTTAGTAAGGTATTTCAAGTAGATTGTGATGCAAGTGGAAATGTAATTGGAGCAATATTAAGCCAAGAAGGGAGACCTGTAGCTTATTTTAGTGAAAATTTGAATGATGCTAGGAGGAGATATTCAATGTATGATTAGGAATTTTATGCTATAGTTCAAGCCTTGAAGAAGTGGAGACATTATTTGTTGTCGAAGGAGTTTGTGTTGTATAAGGATTTACAATATTTGAACAGTCAAGGTAAGTTGAATCAAAGACACATGAGATGGGTAGAGTTCTTGTAGAGTTATACTTTTGTTTTGAAGCATAGGAGTGGAAAGTCAAATAGAGTTGTTGATGCTTTGAGTAGGAGAAGGAATTTACTGACAGAGATGAGAATGGAGGTATTAGGATTTGATGAATTAAAGAACCTGTATGAGGAAGACCAAATTTCACAGAACCTTGGAAAGCTTGTAAAGAACTTGTTTTGGAGGATAGAAGCCAGGGGTTGGATTATTTCATTCAGGAGGATATGCTGGTAAGAGGTAATTAGTTTTGTATACCCCGAAGTTCAATGAGGGATAGTTTGGTGAAGGAGAAGCATAGTGGAGGACTGCCAGGAAACTTTGGAGTTGATAAAATAGTGGCATTAGTGAGTGAGAATTACTTTTGGCTACAGATTCATAAGGATTTTAGGAGATTTGTGCAGAGTTGCAGAGTTTTTCAAGTTGCAAAAGGAAGTAGTTAGAATATTAGATTGCATAAGCCTTTGACAGTTCCAAAGAGACCTTGGGAGGACATCAGTATGGATTTCATACTTGGTTTACCGAAGACACAAAGAGGTAATGATTTTGTATTTGTGGTGGTAGATAGATTTTATAAGATGGAACATTTCATACCTTGTAGGAAGACAACAGATGTAGTACATGTAGCAGACTTGTTTTTTAAGGAAGTGGTCAGATTGCATGGGTTACCTAGGAGTATTGTTTCAGACAGAGATGTAAATTTTGTTGGTTACTTTTGGAGACACTTTGGAAGAAGTTGAAGATAGATTTGAAGTTTAGTTCTACATTTCACCCACAAAAAGATGGATAGATGGAGGTAGTAAACAGGAGTTTAGGGAATTTGCTGAGATGTTTGACTGAAATTTTGGATTTAGTCCTTGCACAAGCAGAGTTTGCTTACAATAATTTAGTGAACATGAGTACATGGAAGACACCTTTTGAGATTGTTATTGGAGTTCATCCTAGAGGAATATCAGAGTTGAGAGACATCGGTATGGAAGATAAGAGAAGTGCAAAAGTGGAAGATTTTTTAGAGCATATGAATAAAGTACATACTCAAGTGAAACAATAATTGGAAGACATGAACCGAAAGTATAAGGAGAAAACAAATGAAAAGAGGAGACACAAGGAGTTCGAAGTTGGAGATGAAGTAATGGTATATTTGAGGAAGGATAGATTTCTAGTTGGAACCTACAACAAGTTGAAGATGAGGAAGTTTGGACCTTGTAATATTTTGAAGAAGTTTGATTCTGGAAATGCATATGAAGTGGAGTTACCAGAAGGTATCCATGGTATATCACCTATATTCAACATTGCAAATCTACATCAGTATTATGAAGTAGAATTCAGCGAAGACAGTACGAAAGAATTGGAGAATCAGTTTCCTAAACAAAAGTCAGATGAGAATGAGGAGATTTTGGATACCAGAGATGGGAGAAATACTTGAGGAAGACAATACAAAGAGTATCTTGTGAAATGGAAAGGTAGACTAGTGGGGGATTCTTCTTGGATTTCTCAGGCTGAGGTAGACCGTCTTGGTTTTCTTTTAGCCCCAACAAAGTGAGAGACTCACTTTTCAATAACCCTAGATGTTTGATGCAGGAGCATCCTTGGTTCTTGGCAATCTTGCATCAACCAAATATATTTTCTTTCAGTTTTGTTCTTCTTTTGTTCCTTGTTTAGTTCAAGTTGGTGGATTCAATATTTCTTCATAGTTGCTCTCCAGACCCTGTGGATCTTTGTGTATCTCGCATACATGCTCATTTTACTTATTCCAAGATTTTAGTGTGATTGGATCTTTTTCTGGCAAGTTATTGCTTCCAAAATTTCATGGTAGTTTCTTGAACCGACACCGGAATAGTTTCCAAGCCTAATGACTAATTTGATCATTCATGGATCGTCCCCATGACTTGTGGATCTTGATGGTGTAATCTTAAATGTTCCATGGAGTGTCCCTGACTTTCATAATAGGTCCACACTTCATTCTATGCACCTGTTGATAGAGTAATTCAAATATGAGGCTGACATATTCATGTGCACATTACATTTTCCCTCCTTGGTTAATGTGATGATCTTTAGCTGACACAGATGTTTCTAGAATCACAAATATAGTATAAAGCTTTAAATCGATCATGAGAATGGGGGTGGTAGAATTAGTGGTTGATTGAGTACATTAAGATTGATCTGAATTGTAAGAGTTCAACTTGCATAAAGAAGCATATTGGAATGTTGTAATATTGAACATGTTATATCAGGCCTGTGAGCTAAATCTGTAAACCCGGATGTTGCCGACTAAATGTAACTGAGATTTTTGTTAATGAGAATATTTGCATCTGCATTTGCCTCTATTTTATGTATTACTTTCGTTGTGTTACTCTTGCTGCACAGTTCAGATAATTCTCCTTGAGGACCCTCCTATCGTGGCTGCACCAATATTTTTTTTAATAATTTAAATACATTAAGATTTTGATTTTCAATTTCTTTTGCTAGTGTCTTCATTTTTTTTTTAGATATCTATGTATAAATTTTTTAGTGTCATTTTTTATGCATTCATCCAAATTTGAAACAAAATATATTTTTACTTTCTAGAATCCATTCTATACACACTAAAAATAATTTATTAGTGCCTACTTTGAAAATAAGGTGTGAGAAAACTCATTTTTTAAAATTATTTATGCTTACTTTGAAAATAATTAAAAAAAAAAATTAATTAAAAATATTTAAAAAAACTATGTACTATTAGCTAACTTTCTACTAGAGGGGTTTGTGAAAGAGTCAACATTTTAGGGGGTGCACACTTGACACTATGTTATATTTTTTGACAAAAAAATGATCACATTGTGTGCTTTCCTTATTTGATCCTCTTAATCTCTATCATTTAAAAAATAATTAGAATTTTAAAAAACTATATTTTGAGCACAACTAGTCTTTGTTTTTTCACATCCTAAGATTTTGTGAACGAGTATCTTAAATTTATCATCCAAGAATATATTTGTTGCTGAGTTTAGGAAAAACGTGACCACTTTGACCCCCTTTTAGCCCCCCATTTAAATGTATACCTATCACTATGGATACAACCAATTATTGGGGGTATATCTTGCAAATTTTCATGATTAGTTTTATAGATAGTTATAGGTGCATATAGAGACTCACCTTTAGTTCTCATGGAGAGTACACATATAGAAGGTGAACTTGTATATTCATATCCTCACAAGATTATCCCATGGTGAGAGTCTTTGGTAATGATCACTCTAGGATTATCATGCATCTCAAAGTGGGGAAACAATATAATTATGAAATTTACATGCTAATATCATTTCATATTTAATTTTATACCTATTTTGAGGAGATTGTTTAAATGATAGATATACATATTGATTCTCCTCATATAATCTTTTGTATTTTAAATGATACATAGAAATATTGATTCTCTATGCACATCTCCCTTAGACATATAGACACATTCAATCTCTTCATATAATCTTTTTATAAATTAAAAAAACAAATCTTTAACATACTGATGTCATTTCATGTTTAATTTTATATCTACTTTCAGGAGATTGTTTAAATGATACATAGACATATTGATTCTTTATGCACATCGCCCTTAAATATATAGACATATTCAATCTTCATATAATCTTTTGTATAAATTTAAAAAACAAATCTTTAACATACATAACAAATCTCTCTATATATAACTTTAAAATTTTAAAATCTCTTGATATGATATACATATCTCCATGTACAATTTTTTTCATTTTCTAAATTAAATAAAAATCTCCCTATATATAAAAATCAAATTAAAAAATCTCCTTATAAGATATGGAAATCTCAATTATACATGCACTTATGCTTTGTAAATTAAAAATTTGTCACTTTCCAAAATATTTCCACATGCCTCTCTTAGTCGAAATATTAATCTGTCATAACTTGGGGATGAAGCAAGTAATTTTAATTATTTTTATATCTTTGACTAAACTTCCCATTTAGGCGCTTTACTTTTTAAAATGTTCCTTGTCCCTTTTTAAGGCGCTTTACTTTTTAAAATGTTCCTTGTCCCTTTTTAAGGCGCCTAGGTTCCCTTACATTGAATGGCACGCACCCCTTAAAAATGTCTTTCTTTATGACATCAAATGGGCGCCTTACAAGTCCATATAGTTGTATATATTTTTATTTTTATTTTAGATCAAGAAAATGCACAAGATTCATGGATTCATGAATGCCAAGGATGTTGGGGTATACATAATATTGAATTATTATGACATCTTGTAATCATACAATTTGTATATTGTACATGGGATTTGGATATATCATAAATTGGATACCACAATATCTTCTACAAATATAGAATTTCGAGATATAGTTGACCACATTGTCATTACATTCTCAACTACTCTTATTTAACCTTTTGATTACTTTAGCAATATGTATATTGTCATAGTCATCATTCTTCATGTGCAACCAAATTAAGAATAAAAGATCAACAAGAACAAAGGAAATGAGAAGAGTATTATGCTAAGCAACTTAATTTGTTTTGAAAATCATATTCTTTAAAATTATCTTTCTTGTTCATGGATATTTTTGTAATCATAAAGGTGTTTGTGTTAAAATAGTTATCTTAGATTAGTTATCAACTAGACTCAAAACTAAGATAAGACAAGAGGACACACGTGCCTAGGGTCTGACTGAAATGTTGCAAGCACATGGTTGAAAAAAGAGGAAACAATGTTTTGATGAAATATTGGGTTTGTTTCACAAGTGGTAACAATGCTAAACTACTATATATTCTTTTATTACACCAAACTATTTCTTAGGAACTTGATGACATCATTTCTAGCTCATATAACATTTTCCCATTATGTGCAACTTGCACATGCATTTGCTTCAACATACATAGTTTGGCACCATACACTTCAAACACATGGCATCACACACAACCACGACATATTGTGATCCAATTAACGCCATACATTTCTAACATTTGTCACTTGATCATCCACATGTAAATTGCACTAGACATGTGTGACATATGATAGCCTTCTATTTGTAGTCCTAATTCCTTTAGCCATGATCTCTATTTATTCTTTGTACATTTGCATATCAATGAATAGAGGATAACATTCTTAATTCCTTAATCTTGTTTTTACTTTGCTTCAGCCATGACATTATATAACAAATATTTCTACAATTCAAACTTTTCATTAGAAGTAAACTTATTTCCACTAGCTTAGCCATAACTTTTCTTAAATGTAAAGTTGTCTTCAAGTATCAAATATAAATCATATCATTTTCCATTAGAGTAGAAATGATTTATCTTACACCACCTATCATGAAACATATCTATTTAGGTTCAAGGTATCACAATCCTCACCTTATCTTTAAGTCATCACCTAGAAGAAGAAGACATAGAGTAAAGAAGTCACTAGGGAATCAAAACCTTTCAATAGTGTCTTAGATGAAAAAAATTCCTTTTCATCCTCTTTGGTTGAATGCAATCACCTATATGTAGTGACACAACCATATCCCAATTGATGTCATCCACTACCACATACTCTCAAGTCATGATGTTTGATTTGCAATGCCACTTTGATGTGAATCCCTGGCATGTTATGCTACATTCCTAGATGATTATTTCTTGTCCTAAGAGGTTTAACTATTATTAGGGAGAAAATTGACCTCACTAACTAAAAGGAACATTAGTCCTATTCATTAGTGCATTGTGTACTAATGAGTTGGTGGCCCTTGGTAGCATCCCATAGATAAGGAATTATAATGCCTCAATCTTTCACCTAAGATATTAATAGTAAAAACATGGATACAAAAAGTTTTTTCAATGTAAATAGCAATATCCAATCACATTACATGATATTATACACTTTGGATTCCATGATAGAACATATTGAAAATCAGGGTATGCAACACCAATGCATCAAGCATGAAAACATAAGTGGAAGACTTAACCATGTGATGTGACAAAGTCACCATGACACTACAGTGTAGAAAAATGTAACCCTTTACATTTTCTCACTTGTTTGGGCCCTCCTTGTCAAAAATGGACTTAATAATGCCTTAATTTAGTGTTGTTAAATGTGCCCCTTTATATTTACACACTTATTTGGGCCCTCAAGTAATTAAATTGAGCTTAATTAGGCCTTAATTGGTACTTTAATTTATTTACAAGCCTAATAAATTACATTTTCCGAAGGGGAAACCCGACAATAATTAATGCCTAAACATAACCCTTTACATTGAGCAATGTGTGTTCCAGGTATAGGGACCTGGGACCCATTCGCCCATGGGCGAATGGGTCTTCCCTAGACATTTGGACCTAAATTTAAATTATGTTTTTGGTGGTATTTTAACATTTTCAAATATATAATTCAATTTCGGCTTGTGATATTTGAATTTTAGGAAATTAAGGATACATATATAGATATAAGGTTATTTCACTATGTTTCACCTAGCATTTTCATGATATCTCAAGAGCACTTTCAAGAGAAATTTCACAATAGAAAAGTTGATGATCAAGAGCATTCAAGAGTAGATATATTAGAGATTTATTGCAGCAATCAAGATCTATCCATCATGTCAAAGTATTCTTGCATCATGCATGTTTTTGGAGCTAACATTGTGATGTAGGTTTCAAGATCAATTCAAGCATTCAAAGCATCATTTCAAGTGTCAAGATCCACATCCAATTTAGTAATTTCATTCAAGTTGTAGGTCTCTTAAGGTCCCCATTATCAAGGTTTCATTCAAGGGTTTGTTGAGTGGTAACATAGCTTTGTTCATTCTTCATTCCCTCTTTCATTTCATTATTTCAGATCAAGGTTTGTTTACCAAAACAAGTTTTGACCAAGGAAAACCGCCATTCACCCAAAACAAACATTTTTCTCTCTTGTGTGTGTGATTGCAAATTTAGGTTGAAGAAGATTTGAAGACCTCTTGAAGAGAAAGATTTACAAAGTTTTCAAAGTTACAAAAGTTGTCAAAGTTGTCAAATCACAAAATCTAACCTACAGATCCGATTTCTGACTTTTTGACACTAAAACCTAGAAAATAAGAAGCTATAGATCTGTGCCAGAGGCCCCTGAAAGATTGTTGAAACCCCTTCACTTGGACCCATTTGCCCATGGGTGAATGAGTCTCAGATCAACTTCCAGAAAGCAATTTTGGTGACTGGTAAACACATCTCTGCCCTTCTCAGATCTGTATTTGGTTTTCTTGTTTTGCAAATATTGAGTTTAATATTGTTGTTTCAAGTGTTAGATTGCATTTTGGAATTGATTTGCTATTTTTAGTTTTTCTCCCCAAAGTGCTGTTTGACCTTGATCCCCATCCTTCAGTCATAAGGTAATATGAAGATTCTCACATTGACTTGATTCACCTAAGGGTTGTTAGTCAATTCTTTGTGCGGATCTCATTCCCCAATGAAATAAAGGAAAATAGGTCTCATCACATCATATTTGCTTCACTCTCCCCCATTCCAAACCCTATTTTTTGATGTTTCATTTTGGTGAACCCAAATTTTGAGCATCATAACTTGCTAATTTGGAGTCCATTTTCAGCCCTAGATCTAGGTTTTGCATTCATTTGCATTGCATTGCATTGATTTGAATATCATTTATGGTTGTTGACTTGAATTAGTTTGCATCTCATTTAGGGTTTAAGGTTTGCATTTTTGCATCCTTTAAAATCTGAAAAATTAAAAAATATCAGTGATTTTGCATAGTGTTTGCATAATATTGCATAATCAGTCACTTAAAATAGAAAATTAAATCAAAAGTACATCTCAAATTAGGTCTTCTTGCTTGTCATTTAGCACTATTTTTTACTTTCATTTAGGCCTCATTTTACAAAAATATGAAACTGTAACTTACTATTTGAAACTAGAATATGAAAACCACATAAATCATCTCAAAAACTTGCAAATTAATTTAAAAAAAAACCTGATGTGAGACCCATTTTCCCATGGGTGAATGAGTCCCTCATCAGGGCTTTTACTAAATTTTTGAGCATTAAAATTGCTTTTTCTGCCTTCTTTGTTTCTGTATTCAGTCTACTGTTTCAGTTTCCAGAATTTTTGTTATTTGAAATTGTTCATATTAAGCTTCACTTGTCAAATTCATTGCATTGTTTAAAATCAAAATTGCATCTAAAAGACATCATTTTCAGGTTTTTGCATAGCATAATTAGAAAATTATCTTGATTTAAATCTAAAATTTTATAATCTCTTTGCATGTTTCAATTCATTCTTTCATAACAGACATGTGTATTGTTAACATATGGATGTCCTTAACATCTTTAGTTCTTGATATTAATGCAATAGAACCTAAACATGCTCAACCAACCCCTAATGAATGTCCTTAGGAAGTTAACATCTTAGGTGAAGATGATGAAATCATGCATAATTTCATACATAATTTCCTTGACAACTTGAGAACAATGCATCATTCTACCCTTTCATGCAACAACCAACACCTCCTACTATTCCACCATTAGAGATGTTTTCTCTTTTACATCCTAAGATTGAATCATAAACCGAGCCTAAACCTCCAACCATGAGTGAACCTAGTTCCTCTAACCAAGTGCATACTCATTCATCCTACATTAATAAAGTCACCAACACAACCGTCAATCTAGAAGAGACTTATGGCCAAGGCTTTAAGATCTTAGCTAAAAAAGGATGCGACTAAAACAAATGAGCATGAGATTCATAAGTTTTTAGAACAAATCCCAATTGAAGATACTAAAGGACTAGGATATCAAGATCCTTCTCCCTCCACATTTTCTAAGGAAACAAGTGTCCTCCGTCATAATGAAAAAATCCCTCACAAGGATGATAGGATCATTATGTCCTCCTCCTTTGAATCCACCTCAAAAAGTTTCTCAAACAAGTAAGAAATCCAAAATTAAAGAATTACAATTCCTACATACTAAAGCATAAATTGAATGACAAATGGAACAACTTCTTCATCTAGGATGGATTACACTACCACCTCCCAATAGAAGCAACAAGATTAAGAACATGAATTATTGTGCATATCATAGAACTCTTGGGCATCTTACTGATGAGTGTCATGCATTAAAGCTAATATTGAGTGATTTTCCTTCTCCTAACATTTCAAACATAATTGGATAGCAATTAAATGAAATTTGCTCCTTGCCATGTGATAGTTGTAGAATCATAACATACTCACTATTACATGTTTTACATTCATTGCAAATCACTTTCTATATTGCAAAGAGCTTATTCTCACCACTTATCTGGCTCATCCTTGTCCTGCACTTAGTGGGGACATGTGGCTACCTAGCGGGGATTTTACCCAAGCTACTCTCACAAGTTCGAAGATTGCCTACCAACGTGCCACACCATCCATTTCATCAGGCAGGTTATTTCTTCTATGGATGTATCTCTTTTGGTGGAGTTTGTCAGGCAATGTAGTAGAACTCTTTTCTTCAGGATTGGTCTTATTGGGCGATGTTATTATTCCTCATAGCTGATCAAATCATGTTTTGCTAGGTTGTAGTAGGATTTGATCATTGACAACATATCTTTGCAAAGCTTCTGCAATATCTGGAGCCATTAATGAGGTGGCTCAATTTTTATTAACAAAGATTTTTGTGATCTAATCAGATCTTGGATCACATTGCAACAAATCAGACACAAATACTTGTCAAGGTTAAACTCCATTGGTTGTGGTGGAGGCTCATTCTCCTGGCTATTTAAGGGGGTTTTATAGTAGGGGAAATATCATCATTAGTGAAGAGGAGGATATAATCAGGAATCATAGGTTTGGATTAGGGAAAGTAATGGGAGGATTTTTACAGAGCACTGTTTATGCTCTACAACATGTTTAATTTGTCAAGACTATTAATTGGATTGGAATCCGACCTTTGATTTTAGTTGATTTATTGCAAGAACAAATATTAGTAAGGAGAAATCTTTGAGATTGTGCATTTTATGGTCTTTATCATGAATTTCTTTTTCCTATATTGTTTATGCTAAATGATCTATGTCAATTCTTATGGAGATAGTCTTGGTAATTGTTTTATATACCATTAAATTTTATGTTTAATGCTATATTTCAGAAATTGGATCATGTTCATTATACTCTTTCATTTTCTATGAAGATTATGCTGAAATTCATACTATGCTATAAGAGAAAAAGGGTTCTGTAAAGATCTAAAACATTCCTATTAATCTTAGGATTTCTTATTCCTGTCAGACCTTAGTGGATGCTTCCCACTAGGATATTTGAATGACTTCTTTGTGCTTTCTTTAACCTTATTCGTTCATTCTCTTTCCAACAATGAAGGGTTTGTGGCATTTTGTGTCCATTTTATCAAGAATAAGTGCCATCAAAATGCAGAAAAGAAGTAAGGGCCACAAACAAAAGTAAAACATTGAAGGAAAAATTTTCTCCATAGTTTCTAGTGACTCATAGGGGGCCTTTGCTTGTAGAGGTATGAACCCAATTATAAAATAATCCTCAAAGTTTGAGGAAAGCAACATGCTGAGACTCCTAGTCTTCCTTGGAAGGTAGATTAAGTGCACACATCATCTCATAGGATTGATTGAGATCAAGGACCTCTTTAAAGAAAACTCCTCCCCATCTTGATGAAACGACTCCAATGTGATAGTAGAGTCAGGAAAGGGGAAGATGTTCCTTCTCGACCTCCTCGACTGTGGGTGATGAGCTCAAATCTTGGAGCATTGTGGAGTCTTGGATTTTGATCTTGATTGCTTCTACAATCTACCCTACTGTCAACACTCCTCCATCTGGAGAGAATAAGGTGGGTAATCCAGAGCGGATCAAAACTAAATGAGGTCTTCTTTTATCTCGCTGAGCTTCTTAGTCAACACCGACTGACAAGTTCTGCTTTTTAGTGTGACTTGGTTGTAGATGAGAAATTCATTTTCCTTCCTTGCAATTTCTCTTTGGTCAAGAACTCCAACATCCTTTAAGGATTCCTTAGTTTCCTTACATAGTCTTGTGATCAAAACTCCCGATTCTTCAGCTCGACGAGTGTTTGCATGTAGAATTTGGTCAACCATCGGGTTGACCTTTGCATTTAACTCCTATGCATTTGTTAGAAATCACAAAATTGGTTTCAAGGCCATTACTGCAATTATGATCCTCTCCCAATGAGAAGATAATAATTTATGAAGCATCGGGAGGAGCCCGGATCCTCATGCCATAGTCAATTCTTGTTGGAATTGATATTCCTTAGCTCTCATGTTTTCCTCCAATTGATTCTTCTCCTAGAGAGCCTTTGAAAGTTTAGAGTGCAACCTCTCCATCTCTTCATTGTGAGCCTGTAGAATAGACTCAATATATTTCTTCTCTCATTTTTCCTTCTCTGTTTCCACTTGGGCCTTTTGAGGATCATCAATGGTTTGAGATCGGGCATTAGCCAAATCTTCCTGTATATCTGCCTTTTGCTTGTCCATCTCCTGTAGCTCCTTTTGTAACTCCGCATATATATTGTTTTGTCTGGATGCTATGTGCTCAAGTTCTTTTTTCCTTCGTCGATGCTACACAGTTGTTTCACTCTCGACCTTAATCTCGCATTTCAATCTTTGCACTTTGGCATGAAGCTGATCCTTTTCACTCTGAGCTTCTTCGAGAACTTAGTCACTTCACCTTGTTGACCCTACACTTGCCTTAAGCGGGCCATCTCCATATCTTTTCCTTTGATCTCTGCTTGTAGTCTGTCTACTGTGGCATTTATATTTACCAACTCTTCCTTGTGCTTTTTCAATTCCTTTCCCAATTTCTCATAGTCAGTATAGACCACCTTCTATGTTTCCTTGGTTGGGAGCACTTTATCGCACAAAAGAGTTTCACTCAAAATGAGACCCAAAGCTTGGATATCATAATCTTTGAATTTCATTTCTCCTTTTGGTTTGGATATCTGTGGCCCAAAGGATAGAAGTTACTCTCACATAAAAGCATGTAATGTGCCACATGGTGGCTACGACTTTTCTTTATATCATTTTCCTTAGACCCAAATCGGGACACGTGGCTACTTAGCGGGGATTTTCCCTAAGCCACTCTCACAAGTTTAGAGATCGCCCCCTAGCATGACACATTAGCCATTTTTTCGGGCGGGTTATTTCTTTCGTGAATGTATCTCTTTTGGTGGAGTTTGTTGGGCAGTGCAACAAAACTCTTATCTTTGGGATTGCTCTTATTAGGTGGCGTTATTATTTCTCATAGCTAATCGGATCATGTTTTTCCTGGTTGTAGTAGGATCTGATCATCCTCTGACAACATATCTTTGTAGAGCTTCTGCAAAATCTAGAGCCATTAATGAAGCAACTCAATTTTTATTAGCAAAGATTGTTGCAATCTAATCGGATCTTGGATTAGATTATGGCGTATTAGACACAAAAGCCTTTCAAGGTTCAAATCTATTGGTTGTGGTGGTAGCTCATCCTTTTGGATATTTAAGTGCATTTGCAGTAGGGGAAATCATCATCATCAGTGAGGAAGAGATATATTAATTTTATTAGGAATAGGAGGATTTTTACAGAGCACTGTTTACGCTCTTTATGGCATGTTTGATTTGTCAAGACTATTAATCAGATTGACATATGACCTTTGCTTTTAGTTGATTCATTGCAAGAAAAAATATTAGTAAGGAGAAATCTTTGAGATTGTGCATTTCATAGGCTTTGTTATGAATTTCTTTTTCCTATATTGTTTATGCTGAATGCTCTGTGTCAAGTCTTATGGAGATAGTCTTGGTAATTGTTTTATATGCCATTAGCTTTTATGTTTAATGTCGTCTTTCAAAAATTGGATCATGTTCATTATACTCTTTCATTTTCTATGAAGATAATTCTGGAGTTCATGTTATGTTGTAAGAGAAAAAGGGTTCTATAAAGATCTAAAACATTCTTGTTAATTTTAGGGTTTCTTATTCTTGTCAGACCTTAATGGATGCTTCCCATAGGGAGATTTGAATGATTTCTCTATGCTTTCTTTAGCCTTAGTCATTCATTCTCTTTCCAACAATGAAGGGTCTGTGGCGTTTTGTGTCCTTTTCATCAAGAGTAAGAAATTGTTCAACTTTGAAATGTTGTAAAATCTTTGGCGCATCGCCATCTTTTGTTTTCTCTATTATTTCTCTTTTCCCCTTTTCCCAAAACCTAGAGAAGAGCCGAATTCTATAAAAATCCTAGAGGTTATTCAGTGAGGCGCAATTAGGTCCCTCACTCACTGAATTTCCCATAAGGTTGTTTGGAGAGGCGCAAGCTTTTATGATCAATAGGACCTAAATTTAAATTATTTTTTTGGCATTATTTTAACATTTTCAAATGTATAATTTAATGTCGGCTTGTAATATTTAAATTTCAGGAAATTAAGGATACATACCTATAAATATAAGGTTATTTCACTATGTTTCACCTAGCATTTTCATGATATCTCAAGATCACTTTCAAGATCAATTTCATAATAGAAAAGTTGATGATCAAGAGAATTCAAGAGTAGATATATCAAAGATTTATTGCATCAATCAAGATCTATCTATCATTTCAAAGTCTTCTTGCATCATGCATGTTTTTGGAGCTAACATTGTGATGTAGGTTTCAAGATCAATTCAAACATTCAAAGCATCATTTCAAGTGTCAAGATCCACGTCCAATTCAGCCATTTCATGCAAATTGTAGGTCTCCTAATATATCTATTATCAAGGTTTCATTCAAGGGTTTGTTGAGTGGTAATATAGCTTTGTTCATTCTTCATTCCCTCTTTCATTTCATTATTTCAATTCAAGGTTTGATTACCAAAATGAGGTTTGACCAAGGCAAACCCCCATTCACCCAAAATAAACATTTTTCTCTTTTGTGTGTGTGATTACTGATTTATGTTGAAGAAGACTTGAAGACCCCTTGAAGAGAAATATTTACAAAGTTTTCAAAGTTGCAAAAGTTTTCAAAGTTGTTGTCAAATCATAAAATATAACCTACAGATCTGATTTTTGACTTTCCGACACTAAAACCTGGACAAATCAAAAGCTACAAATCTATGCCAGAGGCTCCCAAAATATTGTTGAAACCCATTCACTTGGACCCATTTGCCCATGGGCGAATGAGTCTTAGATAAAATTTCAAAAATCACTTTTGGTGACTGGTAAACACATCTCTACCCTTCTCAGATTTGTATTTGGTTTTTTGGTTCTTAAAATGTTGAGTTTAATATTGTTGTTTCAAGTGTTAGATTGCATTTTGGAGTTGATTTACTATTTTTAGTTTTTCTCCCCAAAGTGTTGTTTGACCTTGACCATCGTCCTTCAGTCATAAAGAAAGCTGAAGATTCTCACATTGACTTGATTCACCGAAGGGTTGTTAGTCAATTCTTTGTGGGGATCTCATTTCCTAATGAAATAGAGGAAAATATGTCTCATCACATCATATTTGATTCACTCTCCCCCATTACAAATCCTATTTTCTGATGTTTCAGACACACATATATGAGAGAATAAAGTTTTGTCTAAGGAGAGGATAGGACATGAGTCCATGATCCAATTATCTCATAGATACAAGGATTAGAATGAGATTGATACCCACATCATTATACATCTCATGATTATAAAAACATAAAAAAGTAAAAATTATAACACAATGAAATGGATAAATTTCAAGGAAATTCAAAAAAAAGAAATGAGGTCTCACAAACCAAGAGAATGTTGCAGGTATGCTGTTGGTGTTTCCATTGATGTCAATAGTTGGTCATTGATGTTAGTAGTGAGTGTGCTGCACTACGTTGTCTTTAGTATTGTCATTGATATCAACCTCTAGAGTATATGGGGAGATTGTTGGTGTGGTAAATGTTGGGAATGTATTGAGAAGGTGTTATAGTGTTGTGTTGATGTAATTGGTTCACTTGGTTTCCAAGTGCTTTTCAAAAAAATGCAAAAAAGAGTGTGCAGTGTGACAGAGGTGTGTTCAGTGTTGTGCTCCACATTTATTCATGGTTGAAGGGTCAGTGTAGGATCATGGGGGTCCAAACTAGGCCCTTAAGTGGCAATGAAAATTTAGAAAAATAGAGTAGGAAACTTGACAATTTTTTTTGAATAGGTTATTAAGATAATTTTTTTTTGATGAATAGGTATGTATCTATATTAATATTAAAGATAGAAATACATATTCACAAAAAAAGGTGGGTGGTAAAAAGGCACACCTTGAGAGTCACATGGGCTGAGCCCAGAAATCAAGAAAGATTACAAACACAATAAAATAAAAGGCCATTAGGGGGCCATTACAATGATAGCAAAGGGTAGAGGGTCCCTTTCATTAGATTTCTCCCCCCATACATCAACAGGGTCTAAAGTGACGTCAAGGGGAGCCCAACTATCATCATCTTTTTCTTTATTTTTATCCTCTCAGTGAGGTGAGATTGCTAAATCCAATTGTGGGAACCATTTAGTAGTATCCGACCAACTAGAACTGCCACCAGGAGCATTACTAGTAGACCACCCAAAAGTGCCATTGCCGCCCCTTGACGTCCCTCCAGAAGGCCACCCCAAGTTAGCCCATAGAGGAGGAGAAGGTGACCATCGAGGAGGGTGAGAGCCACACTGAGGAGGACCATAAGAGCGGGGGCATGAGTCCTTGGAAGAGCAACTTCACCACTAGCCTCGTGAAGGTGAATGACCTAAGGAAGAAGTGGGTGAGGGAGGCATGCATGCCACAGTGCAAGGGGAATTTCCCTAGTGGTCCAATAGCTCCTAAAGGTGAAACACTTCAAGCACAACTTTATTAGCCTGCACTTGAATCTAAAAAAGAAAATTAGAGAAAATAATCACTTTAGAATATAAAGAAACAAATTTATCAATCTGGCTATGAGAAAATATGTAGGAATTTCTATCTTTCCAAGTATTGAAGATAATTTTTACCCTGAAAGTGTGCCAAATATGGGTATACATAGTGAGAAGTCTGGAGAGTCACCCAACAAAACCATATGCTAGGAAAAAGGATCTGGCCTAAATGATCAAAAGAAGTCATGAATCTAATTCCATAACTGTTGATCTCTGGTACAAAACCAGAAGAGGTGCTTAAAAGACTCAGCCTGCCCACAAAAAGGGAAATGAGGGTCCTGGACCCCCAAGTGGACAAGCTGAGACCCCACTGGTAAGCCTTGGAAATGAATACACCAAGTAAAATGGGTGAGTTTTGGATCAAAACTTGTAGACCAAATAGCATAAAATATTTTATGCCAAACAAACACTGAAGACTAGAGATGCCATCTTTGGTTCAAACTATTAATTATAGGAAAATGAGGTGATAGCAACTGATAATCAAGTTGAGGCTTGTAATTTTTGAACGGTGTGTCTGTGTACCACTTCTAGTCCCTCCACCAGGGATTGGTGGCACAAATACCCACCTTATGAAGCATATCAGCCAGAATGGAATTCACCAGGTCATCATAGGTTTCATGGTCATGGTTTTGAAAACCATATTGAACACAAAAAGCCTCCCAAGGAAAAATACATATTGTGGGTCTATGAAATAAGTGTTGAAGGGTCTAGATACACTTGTGAAATATGAGAGCCTTAAGCCAGGGAAGATTGGCCAAGGGTCAAGAAGAACTGGAAAATAGAGGTGACCACCACACATTTTGCTGATTAAGTGAGAGCCCATCACGAAATCTAGAACCAAACTAGTGGAGCTAGGGCTTAACTGCCTCCCAAGCTCTCCAAATGCTCTTGGCCATGAAATTTACGACAATATGGACTAGTTCCCTCATAACCAGGAGGGTTTGAAAGCCAATTCCCTTTTAAGAAGGTCTATGCATAAGAAAGGTAGAATGAATACAACGCCTAAGGAGGATTTTCCAAGCCTCATTACCACTAAGCGTTTTGATAATCCACTTGACACAAAGAGAAATCCCTTGCCATTGAGTGGAGAGAAGGCCAAACCCACCAGAGTCTCTAGGCAGGCAGTAAAAATCCTAGGCAACACGATGAAACCCTTGGTGAGTCTCATAAGAGGCCCATAGAAAATCACATAGTAGCTTTTCTAGTTTAGCATATGAGGCCTTTGAAGGGGCTCATTAGGAAGAATAATACACATGAGTCGCTGCTAGCACCTTTGAGAAAATTTGGAATTTACTAGCTAGAGAAAGTGGCCTGGTAATCCAAAAAGCAAGTTTATGCTCAATCTGAGAAAGAACTACTTGTCAAAGATCAACAAAAGAAGCCTAAAACGAATGCCTAGAAATTGAAAGATTTCACTAGGAGCAATCCACTTCCATCCATAATGCTAAATCTAGTAAGGACTGGGAAAGATGGACTGTCTATAGCACAAGATTTTGTGCCATTGAATGGCAGAACAAGAGGCCAGGCAGAGTCTCAAGGTAATCAAGAATAGATTTGACATTATTTTCCTCTTCTAATAAAGTGAGAAAAGAATCATCGACAAAGTGGCCATTGATCAGCTGGGCTAGTGAATTAGGCAAAGAAATTCCATGAACCCACCTTTGGGAAACAACATGAGCTAGCAAATACCCAAACCCCTCAGCAACAAGCACATAAAGTGAGGGGGCAAGAAGGAAACCTTGGTGAATGGAACGAAACAAACCAAAGGAAGGGCATTGGCGACCATTAATGGTGATGCAAGTGGAGGTGTCAGAGAACAAAATTTGCACAAACTGTATGAATTAAGAACCAAAACCCAAGGCAGACAACATGGAAAGTATGAAAGGCCATTCAATATGATCATAAGCTTTAGTAAAATCAATTTTAATAAAGATAGCTTTTTGATTGGAGTGTCTCACCCACTTCATACCTTCCAAGACAACAATAATGCTGTCTAAGATGAACCTAGACTTAATGAATCTAGTTTTCTCTGAGCACATAATTTGAGGCAAAAGATGGAGGATTTTCAAGGAAAGGGCTTTGGAAATGATTTTGTAAGAGACATTGAGGAGCGTGATGAGCCACCAATTACAAATATCCTTGGGATCACTAGATTTAGGTATGAATTTAATATTGCCCTTATTAATAAGATTTCCTAAAGTTTTAGAATGAAAAGCTTCAAGGTAAACCTTATGCAGATCTTTCCCAACATAGTATCAAAGGGATTTGTAAAATTCACATGGGAAACCATCAATGCTCGGGGCCTTATCATTGGCCATAGTGTTGAAAACTTCTTTAAGATATTCAATTGTGAGCAATTGCTCACAAAAGGCTTTCTAGGCTGAGGAGAGCCTACTTGGCACAACAACAAGACAATCCTAAAGTGCTTGATGCCGCTCCAGAGTGTACTCTTGAGTTGTGAACACCTGCTCATAATTCCTAACAAAAGCTTGAAGAATGTTAGGCAATTTGAAAAGCACAACGTTGCCTTCTTTGATCCATTTGATACTAGGAGATGAGTTCCTAGCTCTAAGAGCCAAGAAGAATTATTTCGAGGCACAATCTCCAATTTTAAGCCAGTGAAGCTTGGACTTGATTTTCACTCCTCTTGCAACATAGTTGTTAGCAACTTATTTTTTATACCTTAACTTTGCAACCTTGACTTGCAGAGAAGGGGAAAAGGGGTTAGCTACCAAAGCCTCAGTGGTAGTATAGAGGTTAGACGTGGTTGCTTTATAAGACCATCTATGAAAGATGGAAAATTGGCACCCATAAATGTAGAGAAACCTTACAGTGTGACTGATGGCATCATTCCACCAAACAATCCAAACTATATTGTGAGGTGGCCTGTATTCCAAATTCCAAATGGTGTGGGTGTGGGCCAGTGTGGGCTGGTGAATCAATAAGGAAGTGTTAAAAAAGAACTGGGTCTTATTGGCATGAGGCTGCTTTAATTCCCATTATATGTAGAATGTAATGGAATAGTGGTCTGACAATGTCACATCCATTAACAACCTTACCGAAAGGGGCAAAGAGTTGGGAAAAGAGAAAAAATATTGAGCCAAGATCATAACACGATCAAGGCATTTAAATATCCTATCAAACCTAGCTCAATAATTGCACCAAGTGTGCCAAAGAGAATGAGAGTGGTGACGATCAATATTGGGGTCGAAAAGATCCAATTTATTATGCATGTACTACCATGCCTCTCTTTCGCCAACTACCCATTGAAATGGCAGAGTACCATCTTTTTCATGCACCACATCAACCATATTGAAATTTGTTATGAAATAATTTTCACAATAGAAGAATATGATATGAAATATGCTACAAATACTTGATAATAACTGAGAATAACAAGCCACTTCGAGGGGGAAAACCTCCAAATATCTCTAATGAGAACACACTTCACAACTTCATGATGAAAATAAGACTCACAACCTCCTATATATACCTATTTATGCCTAGGATATCACCTAGGCCGACTTAGACACACCTATATAAGTCTTAGGCCGACCTAAACAACTAAATAACAATATACTAATGATAATATGACTTAATAAAGAGTTAAGATAGCCACAAGATGACTATTCATAACCCGATGTACACTAATATTAAGGGCGTAGCATGCCCCCCTTCTTCAAAGAAGCATTGTCCTCAATGCTAATCAAGTTTGGATTCTTTTGAATGAACTCCTCGTCCTCCCATGTGGCCTCTTCAACTGGTAAATTCTTCCATTGGATGAGATACTCAGTGAGAGTTCTATTCCTTAGCTTCTTTGTGTGTGTTTGACGAATGCACTTGGTTCCAAAATGATTCTTCCTTCTTCATCGAGCTCTGGTAGTGTTGTTTGAGTTGGAATATTATGCCCAATTACCTTCTTCAAACAGGAAACATGAAAAACTGGATGTATATTTGTTGTTGGTGGCAACTCTAGCTTGTAGGAAACACTACCGATCTTTTGCATGATTTGGTATGGACCATAATACCTTGGAGACAACTTATTATTCTTTTTTTGTTGCTTTAGTGAGATTTTCTTATAAGGCCACAATCTCAAGAAGACCCAATCCCCAACTTCAAAACTTCTTTCACTATGATGTTGGTCTGCTGTTGTTTCATTCAATTTTGTGCCATGGCTAAATTCTCCTTGAGTCTTGAAAGTACCTATTGTTGATGAAGCAAGTGGTCCTCTACTGCCTGAACTCTTGGTGACACCTTTATTGATGATGTGATGGAAGGAGGATGATATCCATAAAGTGCCAAAAATGGAGACATTTTTGATGAGCTATGAAAAGAAGTGTTATACCACCATTCTGCAAGTGGTAGCCAATCTACCCATTGAGATTGTTTCTTTGAAGTGAAACAACGTAGATATCCTTCCAAACACTTATTAACAACCTCATTTTCCCATCTGATTGAGGGTGGTATGAAGAGCTATGAGCCAATTGAGTACCCAAACATGAGAATAAATCTTTCCAAAAGTGACTAGTGAAGATAGGATCACGATCACTAACAATAACCTTAGGTGTACCATGTAGCTTTTGGATATTCTCCAAATTTTTTTTGCCACTATACTTGCTATAAAAGGATGTGATAATCCAATGAAATGTGCATATTTGGTGAGGCAATCAACTACTACCATGATGACATTACGACCTTTAGATTTGGGAAGCCTTGTGATGAAGCCCATTGATACCTCTTCCCAATGTTGGCTAGGAATAGATAAGGGTTACAAGAGACCAAGTGTTTTAATTGTCTCCCCTTTATTCCTCTGACAAACCAAACATTCAGCCACAAATTTTTGAACATCACCTTTTAGCCCTTCCCAAAAAAAATCTTGCTTGACTAGATGATATGTCTTCAAAAATCCTGAATGACCACCAATTGGAGACACATGCAGCTCTATGAGAATCTTGTGTTTAAGAGTGGAATTCTTGTAGAGATACAAACGCTCTTTATAGCAAAGAGTATCTCCCTTCCAAAAAAACTTATCTAAACTACTATGATCACTTTTTAATTGTTCGATGAGATTAATTGTCGCAACATCATTTTTACACTCTACTTTGGTTTCACCTAGTTTCCTTGTAATATTGAAAGGGCACACAATGAGGCTTCATCTTTATCATCCTTCCTTGAAAGTGAATTTTCTACAATATTTTCTTTCCCTTTCTTATATACAATCTCAAAGTCATATCCTAACATCTTAGTGACCCATTTTTGTTGCTCTTCAAAAGATAGTCTTTGTTCCAAAAAATATTTTAGGCTATCATGATCTGTCTTAACCTTGAAGTGTCTACCCAATAGATAAGGCCTCCATTGTTTAAATGCATGAAGGATTGCTAGAATTTGCTTCTCATAAATAGGTTTTAGCTGATTCTTACCCTTTAATTGACAACTCTCAAAAGCAATTGGTCGACCTTCTTTCATGAGAACTGCTCCTATTCCATTTACAGAAGCATCACATTCCACAATGAATTCCTTGGTGAAGTTAGGAGTGGCAAGCACTGGAGCTGTTCACATAGCTTCCTTCAATCTCTTCAAATGCTATATTAGCGGACTCATTCGAATGAAAATAATCCTTCTTCAATAGAGTGGTGAGGGGTGCTGCTATATGACCATAATTCTTCATAAATCTTCTATAGTACCTTGTCAATCCCAAGAAACCCCTCAGTTTCTTAATGGTTTTTGGAATAGGCCATTCCATGATAGACTTAATTTTGTTAGGGTCCACCTTTACTCCTTCATGTGAAACTATGTGTCCCAAATACTCCACCTCCTTAAGACCAAAAGCACACTTGGATGGATTAGCATAGAGTTGATGATCTTCAAGTATTTCTAAAGCTTGATCCACATGTTGCAAATGTTCTTCCCAAGTCTTGCTGTAAATCAATATATCATCAAAGAATACTAACACAAAATTTCTCAAGAACTTCTTAAAAATGGAATTCATCAAACTTTGGAATGTAGATGGTGCATTGGTAAGACTGAATGGCATCACCAAAAATTCTTAATGACCCTCATGAGTCTGAAATGCTATCTTACAAATATCTTCCTCCTTAATCCAAATTTGGTGATAACCAGATCTAAGATCTAACTTGGTAAAATACATAGCTCCATTCAATTCATCTAGCAAATCATCAATTACTGGAATAGGAAACTTATCTTTAATGGTGTACATGTTGAGCACTCTATAATCTGGACACATGCACCAAGTATCATCCTTCTTACATACCATCACCACAGGCGAGGAGTAAGCACTTTGGCTATGCCTGATAATTCCTGCCTCTAGCATCTCCTCAACAATTTTTTCTCACTCATTTGTATGTGTGGATACCTGTAAGGCCTGATGTTCGGTGGTTGGCACCCTGGAACTAACTATATGGCATGATCATGATCCCTCTTAGGAGGAAGTACTTTAGGCATATCTCCAAGAACAATTGAGTGAAGATCAATTATAGCTTGCAAATCTGGATGAGTAGGAGCATTAGATTGAGAGACTTCTAATGAACATAGCTGGGCCACAAATCCATCCACTCCTTTCTTAAGAAAATTTTGCATTTTATGAGAGCTTACCATTTGTGGGGATTTTTCCTTCAACCCCCTTAGCTCTACTACCCTTCCTTTTGATTGAAATCTCATGAATAGTTCTTGGAAATTCATCTCAATCGTTCCCAATGTAGTAAGCCATTGTACTCCCAAAACAATATCTGCTGCACCCATGGATATTGCATACATTGGGCTATCAAGTTGATAATCTACCATGGATAATTTAATGCTATGAAACTTCCCTGAACAACTAACTGTACCACCATCTGCAATCAAAACCTGAAACTCTGGAGCTGGATATATAAAACAATTTAGATGAGTAGCTAACTTTTTGTTGATGAAATTATGAGTACTACCTAAGTCGATCAACACTGTTACCTTCTGATTCTTTAGGAACCCCACCACCTTGAGAGTTTGTGGAGCACTAAAACTTGAGAGTGCATGACAAGAAATGATTGGTTGAGAATCATGTGATTCCCCATTTTACTCCCTTTCATCCTCTACTATGGGTTCCTCCTCTTCTTCCTCACTCAGACCTTCAATATAGAACAATTTCTTTTCACTGCATTTATGTCCTCGACTGTATTTGCTATCACAATTGAAACACAACCCTTTTTCTCTTTTCTCCTCAATTTGCTGTGGAGTCAACCTAGTACGTTGTGTTGAATATCCTTTCTCTCTTGTCACATTAGCCCCTTGCTTCTTAGGAATCAAATACTTCTCCTCTACCCTGCGTGCTAAGATAAAATACTCATTTGTGGAGCTAGGGCTAAACATGCGTACCTCATGTTGAATGTGATCCTTGAGACCCCCCAAGAATAAATCATTCAAGTTTTCCTCCGTAATTGTATCCACTCTTAAGGATAGATTTTGGAATTGCTGAATATAATCCTTAACTGATCCTGTTTGTTGAAGTTTAGCCAACTGGCTGAAGAAGTTGTCTGTCACACTATTGCTATATTGTGCTTGGAGTTCCTCTATAAAAATTGACCATGAGACGGTGAGCCCCTTTTTCCTTCGATGAGTGCAAATCCAATGATACCAAATGAATTGATCTGGTTCTAGATATAGGGAATCCATCATGACCTTTTGTCCATTTGGGATTTGGTGTACTTCAAAAAAATTCTCCATTTGGTTTATCCATGTTAGAGGATCCTTTCCATCGAACTTGCACATATCCACCTTTGGAAATAAACTTCTAGATCCCATAGGAGTATTAAAACTTGTGTCATTATTAGCTGACCTAGAATTTTCACCTTGGTCGCTTGAGAACTCCTTTCTTGGTTCAACCATATAGGTGCTTAACATGTTTCGTATGTCTGATATATCTCATCTTAGGTCACACATATCCATATTCATTGAGGAAATGTCTTCCTTGACCTTACTTATTTCCTCATTAGGAGTGATATTGATAGGGTAGGGTTGGATGAGACACTCACTGTCCCATGCTCTGGGTCTCACCTTGGCAAACCCTTTGGTGTCACTCTCCACCTTCTCAACCTATAGGCCCTAATGCTTGTTAGGCACCCCTGGTTCTCCTGGCCAACCCTACTATCATCTTCATTTCCCTAACCAAGCCAATCTTGGTGCTCTCTCTGTCAATCTCTCCTTAGCCCTTAATCTTCCTAAAGGCTAACTAAAACTCCAAGCTCCACTAACTTGATGCAGGGGTGTGATAACTTTCATGGCTTCAAAACCATCTATTTAGGGTTCTTGATCATTCCCCAATCACCAATTCTCCATTGCTCACACCAAACCCTCTCCTAGGGTTAGAATAGGCTACAAGCCTAGAGCCCCAATTAGGCCTCTTAACCCGAGAAAAATTAAATTTACTCAAAAACCTTCCAAATGACCTGGGTTCTTTTCTTGGGGTTTGTGATTCCCATGCCCACACCTTGAAGATTTTTGGGGTTAGGAGCCTGTATTGTCCGTACACTGCCCTTACTAAAAAATGACCAAAAACTAGGGTTTACAAGCCTTTTCCAGGCTGCTTCCAGACTGTCAGAGTTTTCTCACACCAAATGGATTGATAGAGCCTCCTCCTAACCACCAGGCCTTGCCAAGACCTTCAACTAAATTCTCCAAAAATAAATTCTTCAAAATCTTAGCACCCCTGCAAGTTATGTGCCTTGCACTCCTTTCCTTCCCTAGCCAGACTCTGCTTGGCTCACCTAGGGCAAGACATTGCTAGCCGCTCCTGCACACACATAAGCCCTAGAATCTACCATATGTACAAGCATGGTGTCTAGGAACTATTCCCAAAGGGCTGTACAGTTTGTACGATGGGAAAGTGCTCTAGCACCCCATTTCCTAAAACCTATCTGGTTCAGACCGACAACAGGGTAAAATGAAACTATTTACAAAAAGTGCTTACAAATTGAACAAAGAAGCTATCTAATGTTATACAATGCTTGTAAACTACCAACACTACATTCCACAACCAAAATAGTAGCAGGTTTAATCCATTAAAGCACCATTTATTTGCAAAAATTAGAAATTGCTTCACAAAACGCTATTTTTTTCAATGTCACAAAATGTCACTGCAATATCAGTGTCTCCAACCTTGCTCCATGGTCGAAGCTTCCCTTAAATAAGGCTCCTCAATTAGTTATCCACTTTTGGTCGGACTTCTTCATGACCTAATGGAAAAAATATAAAATCCACTGTGTTTTTCAACCTTTGGCAACTTTTGAAAACTCAGCAAAATGAGCTTCTAAAATTATTTATCTCTTGACAACTTCTTTCCCAAAGATCAAAAACACCTCTAAGCTCTCCACACAATGGTCAACATGACCTTATGAAAACAAAACAAAACTATCCTTCTAGATTCTTATTTACCTAATGAAACTACCTGTTGATTTCTTAGGTGCTCTTGCACCAAATATCCTCTATTGTTACCCCATCCTTATTAGGAGTCTTCCCCAGAGTGACAACATTCTTGTTACCCCTTTTTGTAGGCCCCGTCATGATGGGAACCACTAATTTTGAAATAAATCACACAAATGAAACTTAAATTATCTAAAATTTTTACTATAACTTAATAGGGCCAAAATAACTCTCATCTAGAAAAATCTCAAAGAAATAAGCAGATTTGCAACCTTGAGAGTGATATTTGTAAAAAAAATAAATTTTCAATAACTTTCTTATTTATGCTCTAATTCCTCCAAATTTTTTACTGTAACCTCCTTTATTATGTCTTCAAAAATAAAATAAAAATTAGGCTCCAATTCGACAAGATGTGTGAGATATGCAGGTTCCAAAAAAATTGTGTAGAAACCCTAATTCTGCAATAATTTGCTTAATTCTATTCCAATTCTTTTGAAATCTAGATTGTAGCTTCTTTAATAGGTTCTTCAAAAACTCTGTAAAAATCATAATTTTTTTTTCCAAAATCTGAAAGATATGCTCTTCCCAAAATCACCTCCAAAATTGAGAAAAAACCTTGCCTCTATGGTGCCAAGATCATGCTCTGATACCACTTGTTATGAAATAAGTTGCACAATAGAAGAATATGATATGAAATATGCTGCAAATACTTGATAATAACTGAGAATAACATGCCACTTTGAGGGGAAAACCTCCAAATATCTCTAATGAGAACACACTTCACAACTTCATGATGAAAATAAGACTCACAACCTCCTATATATACCTATTTATGCGTAAGATATCACCTAGGCTGACTTAGACACACCTATATAAGTCTTAGGCTGACCTAAAAAACTAAATAACAATATAATAATGAGAATATGACTTAATAAAGAGTTAATATAGCCACAAGCTGACTATTCATAACCCGATGTACACTAATATTAAGGGTGTAGCATGCGGGTGAGGGCCAACGTGGGCTGGTGACTCAATAAGGAAGTGTTCAAAAAGAATTGGGTCTTACTGGAATGAGGCTGCTTTAATTCCCATTATATGTAGAATGTAATGGAATAGTGGTCTAACAATGTCACATCCATTAACAACCTTACCGAAAGTGGCAAAGAGTTGGGAAAAGAGAAAAAATATTGAGCCAAGATCATAACATGATCAAGGAATTTAAATATCCTATCAAAACTAGCTCGATAATTGCACCAAGTGTGCCAGAGAGAATGAGAGTGGTGACGATCAATATTAGGGTCGAAAAGATCCAATTTATTATGCATGTAGTACCATGCTTCTCTTTTGCCAACTACCCATTGAAATGGCAGAGTACCATCTTTGTCATGCACCACATCAACCATATTGAAATCCCCACAAAGCAGCCAAGTTACAATTGGAAGTGAATTAGTAATCCATCACTAGATAAGATATCTTTCAACAACATCATTTGAGGAATAAAGATTAATAATCCCAAAGGAATAATTATCAATGTTAAGAAGAATCTAGATGAGCCGATGTGTGGGGTCAGACCCATGATCAACCACACAAGTGTGCCACCATGGGGATAGGAGGGTGACTGCTATGCCACATCTAGCCTCATGTTCAGCAATACATTTTACTGGCTGGAAAAATGGAACAACAAGCTGAAGAAAGAAAAAAACCAACAATTTTCACTTCTTGAAGACACAAAACATCAATACAAGCATACTTCTAAAGAGTATCCCTAATAGAATACTTCCTAGAGAGGTCTTTTAGACATTGAACATTCCATGAGAGGAAATTCATGAATGAAATTCCTACATATCATTGAAGTCTAGCTCCTCGTCCAGAGTGGAGAGGCGATTCTATAAAAATTATGGTAGGACTGAACCGATTTGAATAGTTGGAGATGAATGTCTCTGTTTCTCTTGCACATATCCTCTTGCTTCTAGAGGATGAGAAGGACTTCGAGACCTCCTATGAACTCCCAACATGGGAGGCTATGCTATCATAATTGAGGTAGGCTGGGGTGTTTCCTTAGGCCTTGGCCACAATGAAGTGCTATTCGAGCCTATCTCAGCTTCCTTCCACTTTGTAGAAGGGTTTGGAACTTCTTTCACTGGCTCAACGGTTTTAGAAACCATCCCAAAGCTATTGGACTTGTTTTTCTAGTTGGTAACCATTGTCCACTTTTCCTCTAGTTTGGTGGAAACACCTTCAGCCTTATAGGGCTTATTAGCACCCCTTAGCAGCAAGGGAGTATGGGGAACTACTAGAGGGAAATCCTCAATCTTGTGGTCAGCGGACGAACATCTATAACAAGTATTCGACAGATTGAAATAAGTGACCTTCTGGGTATGCTGAAAAGAACCAATTTGAATATCAATGGACTCTTTCAAATCCTATGAAAGGTCCACTTCAACACATACTCACTTTTGAGGGCAATCTTGAAAGAACCTATCTGGTTCGACACAAATAACCCTCCCTAGAGAGGAAGCAATATGCTGTAAGAAATTCACACAAGGAAACGAAAAACCATGAAACTCATTCTAGACTGGGACTTGCAACTTGGTGTCATTTGAGATAGTGAAGTCTTGGGTCCATGGTTGGAAAACCAATAAAGAGGAACAAACATACCAAGGACCATGGTTCAGGATTTCCTAAACATGGTTGACCTCTGCAAATTGAAAAAGAAAAAATCCTTTAGTCAAATTTTGGACCATATCAAGGCGGACCCCATGAGGGAACCAAGCCTTTTGAACCCACTCTTTAAGCACACTTTTAAGGGGAGTCCTCCCAACAAAAGAACCAACAAGAGTATGTTGCTCTAACCATTGACATGCAAAATCAAAATTCGGCATGGGTAATACCACATCAGCCGGGGAATCAAAATACTTACCTCGTGGAACACTTTTGAAACAAATTTTTAGGGTTGCTTGTTCGGAGGGGGAGCCATTGAGTAGAGTTGTTGAACCGCCAACAACAACAAGAACTATTGGGTTAGAGCCGGTTGAAGGCATAATAAAACCAAGAAAATTGTAGTAAATGCAGTTGTACACACAATAAATGAGAAAATCCTGTGCCTAAGGAGCGGTATGACGCAAGAGGGGCCAAGAATGATTGTAGACATAAGAAACCCTAGTAGAGCTCATTCACCTTCACCGTTAGCCTTTTTGTTACTTTGATTAACCTATTAAAATAATTTGAAAAATATGTAAGAACATAATTTATAGAAAATTGAATGTAGTTTTTAAGATACTAGTCCTTTTTTGGAAAAAAGTAAATCTATTTGGTGAAAATTTGAAATTTCAATGCAGTAGTACTAAATTTTCAGAAAAAAAATAAAAAGTAGGTGTATGCCTGACCAACTAAGTATAAGCAAAAAAAATATTTTTTGAAACTTTCAATATAAGTAGAGGACACATACCTTCATGTTCCTATCAGTTAGGAATTTAGTCATAATTCATGTAGAAAATCAATAATAATTGTCTATTAAATTCTAAATAAGGCATATCTTATATTGATGGAAAGATAACAATTTTATCAATAAACCCTTTTCATTTCATCAAATTTGGATTAAAAAAGGTCATTAGCCTTTTTTTTTGTCATATCGCCACTTTTTGGACTCCCATGATCCTACAATCACCCTAAAGATATTCTTGTGCAGTTTGGATGTGATGATCAAAGGTGTTATATCTAGAGTCTCAAGTTCTAGATCATTCGATAGTGGAAGATGTGTTTGACAGTGTGTTTGTTTGAATAGAAGGTTGTTTGGAAGAAAGGAGATTGCTCCACATTTCTCCACATTGTTGTTTTCTATCTTGTAGATTTGGGAACATGCTTATATTGTCTATATTTATCTTCCCTTGGATTTTTTGGTGTTGAGTTTCTTTGCAAGTTTTGTTCTTATGTTGGATTTCAGTGGTAGTACATCCTAATGTACAAGATGAAAGTATTCTTTGTCTTAGGAAGTTGTGGTAGTGTTGCAAAATATTTTGATGATGCTAGAATATTTTGAGGTGTTGTGTGGATGTTGTGAAGTGTTGCTTTGTGGTCTGCATGTTGTCTTTAGACTTGGAGAAGTGTGTATGTGGTTGCTTGTTAGTGTTAGTGCATGTTTGGTTGACCTAGGTGCTAGCACTAATTGAAAAAGTTGTTAGCTATTTGTGAAGCATGATGATGCGTGCCAATGTAGATTGGGGTCCTAGTTAACCCTTAGTGTGGTTTTTATTCACTTATTTCCACCATGGAAGTGTTTGGTGCTGACCTATTTTGGTGTTGCACATTTGAGGTGCATATGTTTCATAAAAGGCTGACCTAATTAAGATTGTTTTAGGTTGTGGATGGTATAAATGCAAGATGGAGTTTGTGTTGAGGTGTGTGGAAAGTGTGAAAGATGCGAATTTGATCAAGTGTGGTGATCTAAGTGTGAGCTTAATTCCTATGACTTTGGATGCAATGAGCAAAAGGTGTTTACATTTTTAGTGTGCTTGAAGTTACTCAAGGCAGTGAGCTAAAGTTTGCAAATGACATAGAGTTGCAGTGGTGGATCTCTCTTGTTGCCTTGAGATAATGAATCTCTTTGTAATAGTATTCTTTTATTCTTCTTTCTTTTGGACATTGATTCCTTTTGGAAGTGATCCTTTCTTCCTTTTTTGGGTAGTGAGCCTAATTATATTCAGTGTTTCTATTCACATATATGTGAGCTAATCCTCACTGTGGTTTTTCCCTTCTTAGGTTTTCCATGCAAATATGGTGTTTTTATGTGTTTGCATTATTGTTTCATATGTTTACATTCCACTAATGATTAATGAGGGTTTAAAGTATGATACGGGTTTGAAAGTTAATGAGGGATTGAATTTTTTAATGTACAACTGATTCACCCCCCCTTGTAGTTGTCTTGTGCTTCTAACAATAGATATCAAAGCTGTGGTTCCTTGGAGAAAGCTTAACCACTTGAGGTAGATTCAAATGAAACACATGAATGGTATCAAAGCTCCTATGTTGGATGGAACAAATTATACTTACTAGAAAGCCATGATGGAATCCTTTCTGGTCTCTTGGATTCATAGTTTGGAAATCAGTTGAAAAAGGATATACCATGCAATGGTCTAAAAAGTGAGGATGAGATCAAGGATTATGAGAGAAATGGAAAAGAAAGGAATACTATTCTAAGTGGTCTCTTTGATTTTGAACTTGGGAAGGTGATAAGTCTGAAATCTATTAAAGATGTTTGGACAAAGTTGGAGAGCATTTTAAAGGAGATGATAAAGTCAAACAAGAAAAGATGTAAAACCACAAAGCCAAATTTGAAACCCTAAGGATTTCTAAAGATGGAGATATTACAACCTACATGCTCAGAGTGGATGAAGTTTTTCATGCCATCAATGGTCTTGGTGGTAAGCTGGAACAAAGTGAAGTTGTGAAAAAGGTACTAAGAACTCTTCCTAAAGCCTATAGTTCTAAAGTATCTGCTATTGAGGAGGCTCAAAATTTGGATAATTATTCTAGAGATCATATGTTTGGTGCTTTAATTCCTTATGAATTGAGCGAGTTTGGTCAAGATGCTACAAAGAAAGAAAATTCCTTTAAAATTTGAAAAATAGAGAAGGATGATGAACTAGATCTAGATGATCTTGATGAGGTGGAAGCAAATTTTGTAACGAGGTTGAAAAAGGGCACTAAAAAATACAAAGGTAATTTACCCTTTAAATTTTTCAATTATGGAAAGATAGGTCATTATGCTTCTAAATGTCCAATCAAAGTTTAAAATGATAAACATAAGGATCATAAAGGAAAATTTGTCAAGAAGAGTTATTATGTTGAAAAAGACAATGGTGTATCTGATGATGAAGAATTAGACTATCCTGATGATGATAGTGATGAATTCTTGTTCATGGCTTTAAATGTCAAAACTAATTCTACTAATTTTCAAAGATGTGTGAAGTAAAGTGCTCCAAAAATAGGTCACAACATTGAAGGAACTATGGTGACTATTTTTCATGCAAGAGAAGAAAAAAACTACTAGATAATTGATAATGGATGCTCAAATTGTATGACAGGCGATAAGAGTAAGTTTATTAAACTTCATAAGTATGATGGCGGTTTTGTTAAGTTTGGTGATGATACATCTGCTAAAATCTATGGAAAAGGTTCAATTATTTTTGATGGAAAGCATAAAACAAATGATGTTATTTATGTCAAGGGTCATTGGAGTAATATTTTGAGTGTAGGAAAGATGTGTAGCAAAGGATACAATTTGGTGTTTCAGGATGATGGTTGTGAAATTAGAAAAGGAAGATCCAATACTTTGGTTGCTGTAGGAAAAAGGACATAAGGTAATGTTTATTAGCTTAAAGGTTGTGGTGTCAAGTGCTTTATGTATTAGATAAATGAAAGTTTGCTATGGTATAGACGAATGCGTTAGATCAATTTTGATAGCCTAGAAAAGATCAATTCTACTAATGCTATGAGATATCTACCAAAGATTACAAAGCCTACTAATTCAATATGCAAGGAATGCCAGTTTGAAAAACAAAAAGAGAAGAGGTTCAAGAAGAAGGAATATTCTACCATAGGTCCTTTGGAGTTGGTGCATACAAACCAATGCGGACCTACCAAAATAAGAAGCTCTCAAGGTGATAGGTATTTTATGTTGTTGATTGATGATTATTCTAGAATGAATTGGGTAACATTTCTTAAAGAAAAATAAAAAGCTTTAGATAAGTTTAGAGAATTTAAGTCTATGGTTGAGAATGAAATGGATGTAAAAATAAAGTGCTTAAGTTATGTCAAAGGTGGCGAGTTTACCTCCAATGAGTTTAACAGTTTTTGTGAACATCATGGAATAAAGAGATATTTTTTAGCTTTTAGGACTCCTCAATAGAATGGAGTTGTGGAGTGGAAGAACATGATAGTTGAAGAAGCAACAAGGATAATGATGAAGGAAGAAAATCTATTGGATGTCTATTGGAGAGAAGCAATTAATATTGTAGTCTACATTCTTAACATATGTCAAGCAAAAGTGAATAGTTCAAAAAATCCCTATGAGTTATGGTATGGTAAACCTCCTATCATGAAATATTTTAGAGTGTTTGGAAGAAAATTCTATATCATAAGAGATGAAGAAAACTTAGATAAGTTTGATTAAAGATTTGATGAAGGAACCTTCCTTGGATACTCTACACAGAGAAAATCATATTGGTGCTACAATAAAATACTAAAGAAGATTGTTGAGGGTGCAAGTGTTAAGGTGGATGAAGAACCACTATAGAGTTCAATGATAATAAAAGGATATGAATCTTATAAACCCCCTTGCAGTGAACAAGTAAAAGAAGAAAAAGAGAAAGAAATGATAGTTGAAGAGGAAGAAGATCTAGAAAAGATTCCTAAGACTCATAAGTATGTGTAGAAGAATCATTCTGAAGATCAAATCATTGGAGATAAAACCAAAGGTGTGTTGACAAGAAGAAAAGTTGCTCTAATAGAGGAATGTACATAAAATTTTGTTTAATTTTAGAGGTAGAACCTAAAATAGTGATTGAGGCATGCAAAGATGAGAATTGGATCAAGGATATGAAAGAAGAGTTGGAATAGATTGAGAAAAATATGACTTAGGAATTGGTCCCAAGACTTGCAAATAAGAATGTGATAGGAACTAAGTGGGTTTTCAAGAACAAGCTGAATGAGGATGGAAAAGTTGTCAGAAATAACGCTAGACTTGTGTGTAAGGGCTACTCACAAGTGGAAGGAATAGATTTTGAAGAGAAATTTTCTCTGGTGGCAAGAATGGAAGCCATTAAAATGTTTTTAGATTTTAGAACACATAAAAACTTCAAGGTATATTAGATGGATGCCAAGTCTACATTCTTGAATGGTAAGTTGAAATAAGAGGTATACATTGAAAAACCAAAAGGTTTTCAATTATTAGATGATGCTGATATGGTCTATAGGTTAAAGAAGGCCTTATATGGGCTCAAATAAGCTCCTAGAGCTTGGTATGCAAGATTGGATAAGTACTTGTTGCATCAAGGATTCAAAAAGGATACTACAGATAGTAACCTATACTTTAAGGTTGAAGGAGAAAAAATATTGATTGTGGTAGTGTATGTTGATGAAATTATCTTTGGAGGAAATGAAGGTATGTGCAAGAGGTTTACATAAGAGATGCAAAAAGAGTTTGAGATGTCAGTGTGCGGGGAGAAGAATTTCTTCCTTGGATTAGAAATCAGTCAATCAAAAAAGGGTATTTTCATTTCATAGTCAAAATATATTAAGGAAATATTGAAGAAGTTTGGAATGGAGGATTCTAAATGGATATGTACTCCAAGGTTGATTGGAGCAAGTAAAAATCAATGATTGGTGGAATACTATACCTAACTGTTGCTAGACCGGACATCATGCATGTAGTATGTCTTGTGGAAAGATTCTAAGAAGATCCCAGAGAATCACATGTTGTAGTAGTTAAAAGGATATTTATATACTTGAAGGGCACTTTGGATTTTGGTCTATGGTACCCCAGGGATACTAATTTCTCTTTGAGTGCATATACATATGCAAATTGGGCAGGTTGTACACATGACATAAGAAGTACAAGTGGAGGTGCTTTCTTTCTTAGAAATAGGTTGGTTTCTTGGTTGAGTAAGAAGTGAGATTTAATATTGTTATCTACTGCAGAAGTAGAGTATATTGCAACAACATCATGCTACACACAGGTGTTGTGGATGAAGAAAACATTAAAAGATATTAGAGTAACATATGATGAAATTATATCTAGCCCATGTGATAATACAAGTGCTATCAATATTTCAAAGAACCCGGTAATGCATTCAAGAACAAAACATATTTCTATTCGATATCACTTTCTAAGAGAAAAGGTTGTAGAGAATGAGGTGAAGCTAGGGTATGTGTCTACAAAAGACCAAGTTGCAAATATCTTTACAAAGGATTTTCCAAAAGATTCTTTTGAGTATCTTTGTCAAAAGTTAGGGGTTATTTCCCCTCCTTTAAATCAAATGTATAAGTGTGTGCATCTATCTAGGAAGAATTTCAAGATACATTCTTGGTCCTGGATTAATGCTAGAAGCTACCTCTTAGGGGGAGTAGGTAGTAATGTTTTGATTGGTATGATCAGATGGATCATGCCTTGTCTCCCTAGGGGGAGCGAAGAAAAGAAAAATTCTATGTAGGTGTTATTAAAAGGGGAAGATGTTTCCCTTTTCCATTGATGTCAAAGGGAGAGAGTGAAGTTTGAAAAACACAAGGAAATAATTGATGTCAAAGGAGGAGAGTATTATTTGAAAAACATAGGGGGAGAGTAATGGTTGAAGAACTCCATAGATAGGAAGAGAAACCGTGATGATTACAGAAGAATTGTGTCTAAAAAATAGAGGTAAAGGGAGAGAGTGAAAAGTACCCCAGTAAAGGAGAGTGATGCTTAATGTAGAGTTGCTTTTATTCTTGATAGTTTTTTAGAACTAGTGTTGCCATCAATGATAAAGGGGGAGATTGTTGTAAGTATTTTTTGGTGTTGTCATTGATGTCAACAATTGGTCATTAATGTTAGCAGTGACTGTGCTGCACTATGTTGTATTTAGTATTGTTACTGATATCGACCTCTAGTGCAGATGGAGAGATTGTTGGTGTTGAAAATGTTGTGGATGTATTGAGGAGGTGTTGTAGTGTTGTGTTGATGTTGTTGATGTAGTTGGTTCACTTGGTTTCCAAGTGCTTTTGAGAGAATTTAAATAAAAGAGTATGTAATGTGACAGAGGTGTGTTCAATGTTGTGCTTCACATTTCTTCATGGTTGATGATATTCTTGTGTGGTTTGGATGTGATGATAATAGGTGTTTAGAGGTGTTGTATCCAAAGTCTCTGGTTATGGATCTCTCGATAGTGGAAGATGTGTTTGATAGTGTGTCTTTCTGTATAGAAGGTTATCTAGGAGAAATGATATTTCTCTGCATTTCTCTATGTTTTTGTTTCCTATCTTGCAGATTTGGGAACATGCTTATATTGTTTGTATTTATCTTCCCTTGGAGTTTCTGGTGTTGAGTTGCTTTGCAAGTTTAGTTCTTATGTTGGAGTTAAGTGGTAGTGCATCCTAATGCGTAGGATGAAAGTATTCTTTGTCTTAGGAAGTTGTGGAAGTGTTACATAATATTATGATGTTATTGGAATATTGTAGGGTGTTATTATGTGGATGCTGTGAAGTGTTGGTTTGTGGTCCGCATGTTGTCTTCAAACTTGGAGAAGCATGTATATGGTCTCTTGTTAGTGTTAGTGTAGGTTTGGATGACCTGGGTGCTAGTGCTAATTGTGGAAGTTGTTAGCTATTTACAGAAGTATGGTGATATGTTTTGGTGTATATTTGGGTCCTAGTTAACCCTTGGTGTGGTCTGCCTTCACTTTTTTCCATTGTGAAAGTGTTTGGTGCCAACCTATTTTGGTGTTGCATGTTTGAGGTGTATACATTTCATTAAGTATGACCTAATTAAGATTGTTTTAGGTCATGGATGGTATAAATGTAAGATGGAGTTTGTGTTGAGGTGTGTAGCAAGTGAAAAATATGTGAATTTGATCAAGTGTAGTGATCTGAGTGTGAGCTTAATGCCTGTGAATTTGGATGCAGTGAGTAAAATGTTTCTACATATTTAGTGTACTTGAAGTTACTGGAGGCGGTGAGGAAAAGGTTACAAATGACATAGAGTTGTAGTGGTGGATCTCTCTTGTTTCCTTGAGATAGTGAATCTAGTAGTAATAGTATTTTTCTATTTTGCTTTCTTTTGGATACTGAGTCTTTTTGGAAGTGAGCCTTTCTTCCTTTTTTGGGTAGTGAGCCTAATTGTATTCAGTGTTTCTATTCATATATATGTGAGCCAATCCTCATTGTGGTTTTTCCCTTCTTAGCTTTTCCACGTAAATTTGGTGTTCTTATGTGTTTGCATTACTATTTCATATTTTTACATTCTGCTAATGATTAATGAGGGTTTAAAGTATGATAAGGGTTTGAAATTTAATGAGGGATTGAATGTTTTAATGTAAAACTGATTCACCCCCCTCTTAGTTGTCCTATGCATCTAATAGAGAAGGGTAAAGCTAGAACAAACATGCCTATAACATGTTATGCTTGAAACAAGGCATAACGACCACTGACTAAGAGTTGACTAGAAAAAAGGTTGAACCAAACATTTACTTACACTCTAGGTTCATCAATATGCATAAAATTTCACTTAAATCTAAGGCATTCAATTTAACCCTAAATGATGATACTCACTAGAGCATACCCATTTACCTCATGTATGACACAATCATACATGGTGGGTCTTAAATTTTAGAAGAATTGAAATCCTAACATAAGCCAATGATTCTACACAATCAGAGAAATCTTAAAGTATATGATTATTCATATGCATTGAAATCATACATCAAATGCTACAAGCATAAAGGATCAATTCAACTCCTAGCCTAAATTCAACTACATGACACCATATCATTTATTTTATCTAAATACAACATTCAAATGATAAACAAATCATATATTCTAGTTTTATTTCAACTTCAAAAAAATAAGACTAATAAATAAGATTTCCAAAACATGCTAAATCCTATATAGGATGATAAGAAAATGGTACTCAAATAATGACATACATGTATTTCCATGAAATGAAACTTATCCAAAACATATATTGTTCTAATTTCATACAATAGGATCCAAAATGATTGAATCAAAAACACAAAAAATAATCATTACTAATATCAAATAAAATTTGCTTCTCTTTACAAGGCTAATAAGTTTACTCTAATAGGCTAGCTAAACATGATATAGAGCCTAACTTTCCATGAATCATAACTAAGAAAGGAAATGATAAAATAACTAATTTTGTTTAAATTTTGGTAACTTAATTTAATTCTTAATTTACATAGATATTTTATTTCTAGATAAATTTTGATTCAACTATGTAATACATGCGAACAAACCTAAAAATCATGCTATAGTGACATATCAAATTGTTAAAATCCTACTAGAACTAAGATTTGTATGAGTTCACTAGCTATAATATTGAGTTCAATTAACATCTAGACAACACATATACAAATCAAATATTGCTTAAGCATTTTCTCCAAAATCATGAATTGTAATAACTATGATGTTAAAAAAGAATTAATCCCCTACACATACATTTTATACCACATATATGACACAATATTTATTACAATTATAAGAATACATGAATAAGCATGAATTGATACCAAATATAATTTTAATTATAATGATAACATTATTACAATATTTACATAGATCAAATGCATAATATAAAATGGTAAATAAACCAAACCAAGAGCTATTTAAGCTCCCAAGTGATATTCCAAATGGAGACCAATTGAAAATGTTACCCAATCCCAATTGTATTATCATCATCACATATAATAGATGCATATTCCACTCTAGGAAGCCCCTGAGCTATGGAGGTATATCATAGATACACTTCAAGCATGATCAAAATCACACACAAACAAGGGTCTCACACAAGGCACCAATAGTCCACACCATATTTGAAAAAGGGTATCACACACCATCCATTGTATAATACCAAGGGAATAGGATAATCCAATAGGATTTAATATACAACTATAATTAAATACACACACATCAAGGGTCTAATGCATAATTGAGGGATATAAATACACTAGTAATTCAATGCACAACCCCACTTGAACACAAAAAAAATATGAAGGGTCTATTAATATAAATCACTACCTGAGTACTCATGACCCAACAAAAATTAGGAGAAATGATTATATTGATTCAAGGTTTATCAATAATTTTAATCCACATACTTTTCATTTACTACATCAACACTAATTATTTCATTTCAATGCACTTGAGGAAGGAAGGGCAAACATACAAATGCATATTAAAATTAATCTATTAGTATATTCTAAAATAATCATTTATGTCAAATGGATGTTGCATAGGAAATGAAGCACAACATCATCACGTTTGTATTCATACATATTGCAATTAAGATAAAATGATGATCTAAAAGGGTTATAGCCTCCAATAAATAACACACAAGAAGATGTGGTAACAACCAATGATATAAACAAAAGAGTTGACATGGCATCACACTCATGCAAATACACTAGGACCTATTGAGGAACAAAAACTTTATGAAAAGTAGCAGAAGATCTACTACGTATCCAACCCTAAGTCCAAAAGTCAAGTTAGATTAAAAAAGGTCAAATAATAGAAAATGACATTAAAACACATAATATTCATATCTAGGAGTTTGGGAAACACATATTCAATATAATTTCTTTCAAAAATTCAAATTTTACTAAAAATACCAAAAGTATAAAAAATGAGGCCAACAAAATGACACCCATATCTTGAATGTAGGAAGTCATATTTCCCACACGGGAAATTTTGTCTCAAAAAAAAAATACAAGTCCTAAAATACAAAACATATTTTTTAAATTTCATAAACTAGGGAAAATGAACAATCACTATTAATGGAAGCTTAAATATTTTCACTATTCACTCATTTTATTATTAATAAAAAAGTACAATTTCAAAATCAAAGTATAACCTCTTTTTCTAAATAGGCTAGGGATCACACATTTTCAATCACATCATTTTTTAAGAAATTTTTGAATGGTTTTGAGTTATTTTATATTTCTCATGAAAACTAGAAGAAACACTCAATCAATTTTCTAACAACACCCTTGTGTTCTAAATCCACCCAACACCATAAATATACGATCAAATATTTTTTTTGAAAAGTTTTTTCATCCTAATAGTATCATTTTAAATTTATCAAAAATGAAGTACAACATACATCTATTCTATAAACTTAAATTTAATTTCATCCTAAGGAATGGGATGCCATATCCAACTACCTAGTGTGGGCATGGATAAAAGTAAGAGACAACAAGAAATTACATAAATTAAAAGAAGAAATACCTTTCTATCTCAATAAAATTTCACTCATGAAATGGAGAGATATTATTTGCTCACACACACACATCAAGAATGATTTCTAAGATCCTTTCCTTTCAATAGTGTGGAAATTGACAAAGCATTCCAAATCCACTTCCAAATCAAATAAAAATTAAAGCAAGAAGGGAGAGAAATTTTCAAGAAAAGAAAAGAGGAACAAATAATGAAATATGATCTCTTTTCTTTTCTTTCTACTTTCTAAAAATTCCTAAACCCTTCTAAACATTTTTTCCATTTTCATTATTTTAAGTTCAATATTTTACAAATAGATATTTTCTTTTTAGATACCAATAATCATATAAATAAAATACATTTGCAAAAATAACTTTTAAATTACTAACATGATAATATCCCAAGTTAACTAATGCACATGAAAATTACCTTAAAAAATGACTTACATATAGCATTTTGACAAATTAACTAATGGGGCCAGGACTCGTAACAAGACCAAAGCTCAGGTTGGTGCTCCCATGAAAGAATTATCTGAAGCCTATGATGATGGTTAGAAGGATGTAGCGTGCGATGTGGAGGCAACGGATATACTGAAGAATATGTAATGATGATGTTTGTGTTCCTCCTTTTTGGCTAACTTTTTGCTAATGGTATGCTGCAGTTGGGTTGACATATACTTATTGTAGTTCTCTTATGTTTTAGCTTCTTTTTTTGTAAAGGGTTACGGGCCCCTTCAAAACCCGTTATGTACCTCTAATCAAAAACAAATTAACTAATGCACATGGGAATTACCTTTAAATGACTAACATAGCAATTTCTCATAATCAATAATTCATTTAATTAAAAAAAATTGTAACTTACAATATTTTCTCAATATTTACAAAATAATAAAATACATAAGAACTTTTTACATAAGTAATTATAAAATATTTTTTTTGGCTAAGCATTTAATATTATTTTATAAATACTCTACAAAAAGTATTATGAAAACCTAATGAAATGTAATTGAAATTGAGTTAGATATACACAAATAAAGGAAAAAAAAACTTTATGATTTCACTGACAGCACAAGGATTTAGAATCACTAACTATTCACACTGGTGGTGAACTACGTAAACATAAGGAGTATCCTTTTATTTATAATTGAGTAGAATTGATTAAATGACCAAGAATGGGTACACAAGAGCCATAGGTCACAAACTTGACTAGAAATACTTGATTTGGTGAGAAGTTAAAGTAGATCCATGTCATTCTCCTCCATCTATTGGTCAAACACTTGTATATATTATACACATTCAAGGTGAAGCATCAAATATGACAAGATGATCATTGTTGAAGAAACATATAATGGCTAATAAGGACATGCAATCTGGTTAGATGTATATCCATCTTGCATTTACATCATTTCACATTCAAATCAATGTAATCTTTAGTTTAATCATAGAAACATTAGAACAAGGAAAGCGTTAACACATTGGTGAGCACTACATCATCTCTCTATGGGTTGAATTACTCTTGTAAGTCACCAAGATAATGATAAAATCACCAAAATAAAATGACAAAGTGAAAATGGCTGTTCAACTTTAAATTTTTAGAAAATGACAGGTTCCTCCTCCTCGCAGCTTTGAAAGCTACAATAGACAGGTTCTTCATCATCATGGACCCACTGGAAATTTGATGTGGAAACATGCAAGGTGTGGGTCTAATGCTGTCAGGAACAAATTCTCAAAACCTAACTGGGTCCCTTTTCACTCTCATTGGTGTCTGCTTAGAGATAAATAGGAAATTATTGATATTTGTGAAGATGATAGGTCTCATTATTCACAAGGGGAAGGGTCACGACAAAGAAACTATGAAAATAATTCAAGTTTTTTGAATCACCTCTACAAAGATAGAGAAGTTGATCTCCGATCAAGCAAAAATGCAAAATAGCCAATGTTTAGAGTTTTAACAAAACTTGAAGCTTTTCTTTCAAACAAACCTTTTGTATGCAATGAATCAATGCAAAGAGGCATTACCTTTAACCCAAAAGACAACAGACATAGGTACATCATAGTAGGGATCTTCACAAGAAGCATGAATATGCAAAGAAAGAATATTGAAACAAGGATATATAGGAAGGGAAAAATGGTCGAAAGAAGACTAGAGATCAGAATGTTCACAAGAATAGTGAAGATTAGAATAAAAGGAATAATGAGAGACAAAAAAACCATAATATTAAAAATGAGGAAGCTGTATCTTTTCAACCAAATAAAAAAGATACAAGTTTGTCATTAGAAAAAAGGAGCAATATCTAAGCAGAAGGTCAAAAAACAAGATCGCGATGCAAGAGCTTCAAAGAGCACACACCAAAAGAAGGGAAAGAAGAGATATAACAAGAAAAAAGGTAAAAAGAGAAATTAATCTTTATTGCAATAGAGGCGTAAAGACTTAAAACAAGGAGAACCCCCTTTGGAAAAAGTTTCATAGCAACAATCCCAGATCAATGTAGAGGGTGCATTACAAAAGGATATTGTTAATATCATGTATACGTCTAAAAATGGTCATGATTAAGCTTGTTAATTAATTAAATATGATTTATTTAATTAATTCCTCTAAAGTCATCTACATATAAATAAATTTAATTATTTATTTATATTGTTCATTTTCTAATTCTTCTACATTAATTAAATATGATTTATTTAATTAATTCCTCTAAAGTCATCTACATATAAATAAATTTAATTATTTATTTATATCATTCATTTTCTAATTCTTCTACCTTAATTAAATAAATAATTTTATTTAATTATTGACATTTCCACATTCCTCTTAATTAAAATTAAATAAATATGATTATTTATTTTAATTATCATATCGTTCTAAAGTTTGAATATTTGAATATTTAAATAATGGAATATTCTCTTCATCCCATAATCAAATTAAATATTAAATATTTAATTTAATATTTTCCTCTCACCCTAATTCATTTCTAAAACATAATTAAATATGATTTATTTAATTATGCGAGTTTCTATATCCGTCTTCACTTACAAATTAAATAAATATATTTTATTTAATTCTAACTCATGCTAAACTCATTCTTCGAAATGGAAATTTCCCTTCAGATCTCAATAACGGAAATTGAAGGAAAAGGGAAACCTTCTATCTCCCTCTCCACTTTCAAAAATCTTCCATTGTCCATTCGAACAAGCTTAATCTGGGCCGTTAATCAAATCAGCCAATCGAATCCTTTCAAAGACTCTATAAATGCCGGTGCAAATCCAAGCTTTGGTTACCTACGCATACATACGAAAACACACGAACGTACATGCAATCAGCTTATGCAATAATAGCCTTTTAGCATTACAACAATACTTTCATGTTAGCATAGTCTTGCATTTAGCATAATATGCATTTTTATTTACATCTCGTTCTTCAGCTATCCATTTTGTTGAGCATTGATCTGCTGATCTGAGAGCCATTGGAAACAACAAAACGCTGGAGTTAGAGAGAGATAAGACGATTTTGGGGAAGCTGCAGTCACAGTTTGCTTATTTTATTTTTCTTTTTTAGTTTCCTTGATACAATGTCTTATTAATATGTGTTTGAATTTCATTTACATTGATACATTTTTCACACACTCATAAAATGGCGCCCACCCTGGGGCTCGAACCCACAAATTTAACATTCTCTGCAAGTTTTTTTTGACAGTTTCCGCGTTCTGGAATCAACTTTCAGAAAAAAATTTGGTGTTTAAGCGCATTCGACATTTTTTGCGGTGCATACGGGGTTTCTGACTCTTTTGTTTTGCAGGATTTTGGAGCGCATATAGTAACTGTTTCGGCGCATATAGTAACTGTTTCGGCGCATATAGTAACTGTTTCGGCACATATAGTAACTGTTTAGGCGCATATAGTAACTGTTTAGGTGCATATAGTGACTGTTTAGGCACATATAGTAACTTTCCTTTGTCACATAGTAACTGTTTTAAGAGCATATAAATCTTTCTTGCGGCGCATATACCTTATGTTCTGGTGCATATAGCTTCTGTTCGGGCGCATATGGATTGTAACAAAAATACAGAATTCTGAGATTGACGCCTTCCGCAGACATAATTCTTTTTCTTTTTCTGGATTTTAAAATGAAACAATCCTAGGGTAGACACATTTGGATAAAATGAAGCAATCTAGGATAGTCACCACACAATGATCTTGCAATTAAAATTGAACAACTTGTTTTTGTGAAGCAATATCTTCACTTAGATTAGATCATTGTGATTTGGGTTTTAAAATCAACATTTGTTTGCTTTGTTTGTGGCAATAGGTATATGCTCTCCCCTTAATTGGGTGATCAGAATACTAGACTTTCCTTTTCAATTTCATGAATTTTACTACTTTAATTACATCCTTTAGAGAGCCTACCGTAGTGGGAAAAAGTACTCACCCTACGGGAACGACTCAAGTGGGTTCAAGCCAAAGCCAAGCTATTCTACCCCACTATAAAATTTAAAGCAAATCTGGGGAAACCCTCTTTTTTCGGTAGTGTGCAAGATAACCATCCCCAAAACCTTTGTTCTAAAGGCTGGGAGGTCTCCTGAGGGAGTTTATTATTGCAACACCGAACGGAAATCCTTACTATGAACCTAGTGTAGTGGCCAGCCGAACTCAGTTTCTGAACATTCTAATAATCACAGTTCAAGGGGAGGGAAGAATTTTCCCCCAAGACACTCACCATATAACTGCCAAGGACCGTTTGCTCAGGGGATCTGGTATCCACTTTCGTAACTCTAAGTACGCACCTGGAAAAGACAAAAATAAGGGCGCCCCTTCGGGGGTGACACGGCTGTGTGAGTCAACGCAGTTCTAAGATGTGGGCTGTTGATTACTAGAATGACCTACTTGAGCATTAAGAGTGAGTCTGTTTGAATTGTCTTTCATGTGCAAAACCTGTGAAAACATTTTCTTGATCAAACACTTCATGTTAGTGTAGGGCCTTTAAAACAACTATTCTTCAAAATGTTTGTTGTGTCTTCCATCACATTAAATCAGATAAAAAGATCATCCGAAATGAACATGAAGAACAACAACTGAAATCACTCAAAAGTTTTTCATACCATTGGTCCAATAACATTTTCAATACTTTTCCCATGCTTAGAGATTGGAAATCAACAAAATTTCCCAAGAAATCAGTGTCCAAAAGGATCAGAAAACCCAAGAAAACATTAGGATACAAGAAAACATTGCAAAAGAGAAAATTCTTGTACAAAAGTCGACACGTCTTGTTTCATTACCGAGGATTTCTTCACAGATACTAGGACTTTGTTAGAGGATTCACTGATGAGTATGCTATAGATCCCTTAGATTCTCGAGCTTACTATCAAATATTAGCTCTATCACAACGGCATAATCATAATCAGCCCATTGAATTTGACAACATACCACAACCTTCTATAGAATATCCTTCACATCCCAATCAAATCCTTCAGTGATTTTGAAATCTTTCTTTGAAAACAAAGATCAAAACTTTAAGAGTGCATCTCTCAAAACAACTTTCTAATTTTTGGTTCAACTTCCCCAACAAGATTCTAATATCCTTCATCATTGGAAGCCACAATAAAAAATTAGGAGCATCCTTGATCATATCATAAGATTCCACATCTTATCAGATCAAAATACCATCATCATCGCACTTGTCAAAACTAGGATCTAGGTTTAGAAGAATTATTCAAAATATATGCCTATCTTCACAAGATCCCAATTCAATAAATTGAAGGATGAAATTCAACAAGAAGGTCATACTCAAAGCGTTCAAGAGGAGGGTGAAAGCAGCAATCCTCTTTACATCATGAATTGTAATCCACTTTTTGACAAAGATACGGATAACAGAGAAGAAAATCCGTTCCACCAATACAAAGACATGAACAAAACATAGATAGATAGTGATGAGGAACAAGATGAGGAATGTCTTAGAGAGGCTGAGCAAGATCCAAAATTTCACAAAGCCATTGAAAAGATCTTGTAGCGAGATAAGGAAAAATATTTTCGCTATCTAGCCGAACAAGGGGCTAAATTGCCTCATGACTTTAATACTGAAAATTTGAAAAACAAACCTGAAGAGACACCCCTTTCTGATCTTAGTGCTTTGACCCAACAAATCAAGGCACTTCAAGGACAAGTTAAAGAATTACAAGGGGGAACAACCACAAAGAAATATACTCTCAAGGACATTTGTCCTTATCCTTTTGATTGAAGTCTTAACATGATTCCTTTTCCCAAGCATTGTGAAATGCCAAAATTTGATTGCTATAATGGGAAATCGGATCCAATCGATCATGTTAGAGACTTCCGAAACATGACATTGGAATTCGCTCACGAGGAAACTTACTTGATGCAATTGTTTCCTAGGAGTCTTGGAGTACACTCTATGGAATGGCTATCTAAGATTACACCTCCCGTCAGGACATTTGAAGAATTAATCAACTTATTCATATCAAAATACACCTACAACATACAACACTAGATCACCATGATAGATCTTTGCAAAGTTGCACAAAAACATGGCGAATCTTTCATTACGTTTCTTTAGAGATGGAGAAGAATGTTCGCCAGATATCCACGTCCTGTTCCTAAAAAGGAAAAGATGGTTACCTTCATTAATAGTTTAAATTCAGAAATGAGCTATCATTTGAACTTACATTGTCCTCCTTCTTTTGAGAAAATGATTGAAGATGCCATAATCATTGAAAATTCTTTGGTCAAAAGAGGAATAATAAAACATGACAAAGAAAATCCTAGTTCATCCAACCATCACAATAATCAGGACAAGTCCAAGTTCTGGACTCGCAACAAAAATGTGGTGAATGATGGTGTTGTTGATGCCAATCATGCCTCAACCAAGCCATTTTTCCTCAGTACTCCAAACATTCACAACAACAATGTCAACTCGATTGAAAATCACGTAAATAATCCTCCTCCTTCGAGGAACAATATAAATCAACACTCTACTCCATATCAGGGGATTTCCAACAACCAAGGTTACCGAGGAACCAATAAAAATCACAATTCCTTAGGGAACATCTCGAGTACAAATCCACAAAGATTTTCATTCTTCTCTAATAGAAGAAATTTCACTTCATTGGATCAATCTTTAGAATCTGCATTCAAAGAATTGATGGCCAAAAATGTCATTACTTTGCCGCCTCAATGAAATTATGAACCCAGTGTAAAGCCTCCATCATGGAATGAGGCATACTATTGTGATTATCATCGGTGCAAAGGTCATCACACAAATAACTGCCAAGCCTTGAAGAATTCCATTCAAGACTTAATCGACAATGACATCATTACAATAGAAGGACATCAAAAAACCAATGCAGACCACCAAACATTTCGCAACCCTTTGCCCAATTATAAAAAAGGTGAGTCTTCTAAAAAAATGTGAATCATATCAATGATGATCATATAATCAATCATCTCTACACAGACGATGAGCGGGTAAATGTCATTAAAGTCAACAAGAAGGTGGAATATAGAGAAGTCAACGCAACAACAAGAGCGCAAGCTAAAGTTTTCTTAAAGGGTGCCTCTTCAAAATCCACTGAACCTCCACCTCAACATCAATATGATTTGGTTAATCAACTTCGGAAAACCCCAGCTCAAATTTCTATTCTGGAACTATTGAAGATTTCTCCAGCCCATAAGGAAATTCTCGAAAAAGACCTCGTTGAAACTAATGTATCCACTGACCTGGATGTGAACCAATTTCAAGCCATGGTAGGACACTTGTCCTCACCCACTTCCTTTCATTCTCTGAAAAAGATGACGTTTCCATAACTCATCCCCATAACTCATCATTGTACTTAGAAGTCATGGTTCACAAGTTTCATATCAGACGAGTTCTAATAGATGGAGGTGCTGGTTTAAACATATGTACCATGAAGTTGGTTAAGGCTTTAGGATTTTCTGAGGACTCCATTGATTTCAGAAGAAAGATTACCATAAAAGCTTATGATGATGAAGAAAGAGCATGCAAGGGTCTAATCATGCTGCCAATCAGAGTGGGCCTTGTTATAAAGAATACTTTTTGTCAAGTACTGGACCGTGATCTTGCATATAACATCTTGTTGGGTCGTCCCTGGATCCATGAAATGCAAGATGTCCCATCAACCTATCATCAATGTCTTAAGTTTCCTTATGATGGACAGGAAATCACGATACTCGCTAATAATTCCAATATTCAAACTTGTGCCAACATAAAAGCCAGTCAAGATACTTTGGTCCCTAACAATTGAGAATCTCATGCTAGGACTTCTCTAAAGATTGACACACAAATCAGTCAATTGACCAATAGTTTTGACAAAAAAATGAAATTCAAGGATCATGGAGTTGGAGAATACTCTCTTTGTCTTGCAAATTTACCTACATCACCTCGATCACATGGACAACTGTCTATCAGGGAACATCAAATATCAGCAACATCAACATCAAAGCAACCACCAATAGAGCCAATCACAAAATTTAATGGGCAATTCATCAAAGAAAAATTCCCCATGGAAAATCCTGAGGATACAGAAATTCTAAACTGGCTCTATAAAGATGAATATGAAGCAGTCTTTAATGTCAAATTACCCACGGAAAAATATGGAAAAGGGTATTCAATCATGCAGAAGATGGGCTATGATAAAGGTCCTATTGGAAAAAGGAAGGAAGGAGTAGTTGAACCTATTCACCTCTGCGGACTCGCTGCAAAAGAGAAAACTAGATTGGGTTATGATACTCACTCCAAAGAAAGCACATCCAAACAACTACATGGCACTGTCTTCACATTGCAAGAAGGCTTAGATTCACAAGAAGCATATTTGACAACAGTTCAAAATTTCTTGGATAACAATTTTGACATAGACTTTGCTGAATATGAATGGGACACCATTTACAATAATGAGTTCTGGAGGGACAAAGAGGTTGATGTAATACACCAGTACGCCCCAACTCTAATTGAAGGTCAAGGTTTAGGGACCCAAACATGCGAATTCGAACTACAAAGTCACCATGATTCTAGTGAGGTTGAGTCGGATCTAAACGAACAAGACTATCATGAGGACAATATCATCATTGACCCACCTCATACCTCAGATCCTACAGACCACTCCACTATGACTATAACCATAGCCGATTTCACACAACCTAATGACTCGATACCTTTGATTTATCCTGATCTCATTGATTGGGATTCATCTGAACCTATTGATATACCTATGTTTCCAAGTGATGAAGCTATTGTAAACTTCCTTTATGCAAAGGATATAAATGATTGTTCCACCAGTGATTTTTGACATAGCGTTTTTGATCAGGAGAGTGTCAAGCCTCCTAGTTGCAAAAGTAAAAACAAAAAAGAAAGATCTAATGGTGAAAACCAGAATCTGGCAGTATTAGATCAAACAAAAGATAAAATAAAGAGCGTATCAGATGGTGAAAACCTCTTTGAGGCACCAGATGATGGGAATATTGACACTCTCCTGGAGCACTACCATGAGCGATCACCTATTTTGATTGAGCCTACAAATGCTATCGATCTTGAGACTTCCGACAAACCAAAATTTTTATAGTTAGTTGCATCAATGACAGAGAAAGAAAAACCAGAGTTCATGGAATTCCTAAAAGCAAATCAAGTAAACTTTGCGTGGTCTTACGTTGACATGCCTAGTCTTGATCCTGATGTTATCATGCATCACTTGTCTATCAAACCAGGGGCCAAGCCGGTGAAACAAAAACTCAGAAAGATGCACCCTCATGTTGCATTATTGGTTAAGGAAGAACTGAGAAAACTCCTTGATGTGGGCTTCATAAGACCAATCAACTATGCAGAATGGATCTCCAACATTGTTCCTGTATCCAAACCAGATAAAACTGTGAGAATATGCACAGATTTCAGAGATCTTAATAAAGCATGTCCTAAGGATGACTTCCCACTACCAAACATCAACACCATAGTTGATCTGACAGCTGGCCATGCCATGTATTCATTAATGGATGGTTTTTCTGGCTACAACCAAATCAAGATTGCACCTGAAGACCAGGAGAAAACAACTTTTACATGTCCATGGGGAACTTATTTTTGGAACGTCATGCCTTTTGGTCTAAAGAATGCTGGGGCTACTTACCAAAGAGCCATGACTACAATCTTTCATGACATGATGCATATCTTCATGGAAGATTATGTAGATGACATATTGGAAAAACCATACACCAGAGAAGGACATCTTGAAATATTATCCAAAATATTTGCAAGATTAAAAAAATTCAAAGTTCGTCTTAACCCTAAGAAATGTGTTTTTGGGGTCAAATCTAGAAAACTCTTGGGGTACATTGTTTCAGAAAAAAGGAATTGAAGTAGATCCTACAAAAGTGCAGGCAATTATGGAAATGCCTCCACCAAAGAACATCAGTCAGTTGAGATCACTATAGGGATGACTTCAATCTATACGAAGGTTCATTGCACAATTAGCTGACAAAAGTTTACCTTTCACACATCTACTGCATAAGAATGTTCCTTTCAAGCGGGATGACAAATGTGAACTGACTTTTCAACAAATCAAACAGTATTTAATATGACCACTAGTTCTCGTACCACCGAATCTAGACAAACCCCTAATCTTATACATTGCTACAACAGAGACATCTCTGGGGGCACTACTCGCGCAAGAAGACTCTACAGGAAAAGAACATGCAATCTACTACATCAACAGAACACTAACAAGTCATGAGCTCAACTACACTTCTATTGAGAAGGCTTGTATGGAAGTAGTCTTCGCTTCACAAAAGTTTAGGCATTACATGTTAACTCATACAATCAATCTGGTTTCAAAGATTGATCCACTCAAGTATTTGTTAGGCAAAGCATCATTGCCATGAAGGTTAGCAAAATGGGTAATGATTCTGAGTGAGTTTGACATTCATTATGTTGATCGTAAGGCAATGAAAGGACAAGTTATCGCTGATCAATTAGCTGAAGCATCACTATAAGCAGATCATCCCTTGCACATTAAATTTCCAGATGCTAATGTCTTTACTGCAGAATCTAAACAACCATGGTCCTTATATTTTGATGGTTCTTTCACTCAACATGGATCAGGGGTAGGCATACTTTTCATCACCCCTCAAGGACATACCATTCCTCGATCATATAGGCTGATGTTTCTATGCATCAACAACATAGCCGAATATGAAGCATTGATCACTGGGCTTAAAATAGCATTGGAATGGAGAATTATAGAATTATAGGTGTATGGCGACTCATAGTTGGTCATTTATCAGATCAATGATGATTATCAAACCAAAGATGAAAAACTAATACCATATAAAAAGATGGTTGATGACTTCAAAAAATATTTTGTGGACATCAAATTCACACAAATTCCAAGGCTTGATAATAAAGCAGCTGACGCCATGGCTACGATAGCATCATTACTACAACTCCTAGAAACTTCGAATCGTTATGAATTTCTGGTGGAACATTCATTTATACCTACTTATGATACCCCTAAAATCCAAATCATTTTCCACTTGGTAGGATCTGATTCACCTTGGTACGGAAAAATTTATGCCTACCTTAAAGACGATATCCTACCACCTGATTTATCCCGTAACCAAAAATGTAATTTTATCTGCCAATCCGCTCGCTACACTCTTATTGCTGACACTCTTTATCGCCGTGGTCTTGATGGTACGTTACTCCGATGTCTTGAACGTGAGGAATCTAACAAAGCTTTACAAGAAGTTCATGGGGGCATCTGTGGTACTCATTCGAGTGGACTGACCTTATCTAAGAAATTGATTAGAATGGGTTACTACTGGCCTACAATGGAGAGGGAATCATTCACTTTTGTGAAAACATGCTCAAAATGTCAGATTCATGGGAATCTCATTCATGCTCCTGCATAGGAACTTCAACCATTCATGCCAACCTTGCCATTTTCTCAATGGGGGTTAGATCTAGTAGGCAAGATTCATCCTTCTTCATCAAATGGGCATAAGTTCATCATCACAGCTACAAAATATTTTACCAAGTGGATTGAGGAAGTACCTCTTACTAAAGTTACTGGAAAACAAATATCATCATTCATACTTAACTATATTATTTATCAATATGGCATTCCCAAATCCATTATTACAGATAATGGACGTCCATTCAAAAATTAGGATGTTGATGAACTTTGTGAGAGATTTCACATTTAGCATAGATATTCAACACCTTACTATCCATAAGGGAATGGCCAAGCATAGGTCTCAAATAAAACAATATTAATTTTTTTGAAGAAGACTGTGAATGATTCAGGGAAGGATTGGCATGTTCAACTCAATCCCGCTCTATGGGCCTACAAAACCAGTATCCGCACACCAATAGGAGCAACGCCATTTTCTCTTGTCTATGGAGCAGAAGCCATACTACCCTTAGAAGTCGAGATTCCCTCACTTAGAGTATCATTGAAAGGTCTTACAACGGATGATGAATACAGAGTCTCCTGACTCCAAGAACTGGAACTCCTAGATGAAAAGAGACAACAAGCAGCAGATCATTTAAAAGCATATCAACAGATGATGTCTCACAACTATAATCACAAAGTAAAGCCACGTACCTTTCAAGTGGGTGATCTTGTTCTGAAAGAGAACCCACGCAATCAGCAAGACAAAAAGAAGAAATGAAAGTTTGAACCAAATTGGCTAGGTCCTTACGTGGTTACCGCAGTCTATGGTTTAGGAGCCTACAAGCTATCAATTCCAGAAGGGGACCTGTTTGATGAACCTATCAACAACATGCACCTGAAAAATTATTATGTCTAAGGCGGTTATCATCATCAGAAAAAGTCCTGAAGAAATACAAAAAAATTAGAAAAGTCCTAAAAAAATACAAAAAAATTAGAAAAAGTCTTGAAAAAAATACAAAAAATTAGAAAAGTCCTGAAAAATACAAAAAAAAAGAAAAAGTCTTGAAGAAATAAAATAAAATCAGAAAAAGTCCTTAAGAAATCCAAAACAGCAAAAAAAGTCCTGAAAAAATGGTTACCCTGGTGAAAACCTGGCAAACAGGCATCTCGGTAGCAATAAAAAAAAAAAAAAAAAACCGTCATAGGGTGAAAACCTAGCAATAGGTAGTCTATTGACATGAAAAATGCAATAAAAACAAATAGTGAAAATCTGGCAAATAGATGCTATTTGAAGCTCTCCATCTACTAGTTCATGTTCTGCACTTAACTTTTCAGCCTTCATTTTCATGTATCTTTTCCATCATCTTAGGGCCACACCAACACCATGCTATCATTATTTACCTTGAGCAATAACATCTTACCATGGCTTGATTATTGTACATATTCATTTCAACAAGTGTGTCAATACCAAGGGCAGACATGGGCATACTGGGGGCAATCAACTTTCAAGTTTTACCAAAACAGTGAGACAATGACATCGAAACCAACGAAGCCAAAACGAAACAACCAAATCAAACCAAAACATCTAGTCATTGATCCATATCACACTAGCTTTCAGTTGCGTACCTTATCATGACTCATATCTGGACGATCTATAATTTGACTAATGTTTGGAATAACAATATTTCATTTTTGAACAATGGTTGTTTAATTTTTGATATCATTTCTCTAGAGCACACTCGATGATGTACTGAACTAGAGTGGCAAGGAAAGAGGATGATTTTTCTTTGTCTGCTGTATTGAGGTTAATCATCCATCTATTGCAAGTATGTCGTGAGACATGATTTTCCAAAGTTTATCATTGATGACAGTTCCAAATTTGCATCAGATGGTGGTTAGTCTTTGTCTGTTCACACAATAAATGCTCAGGTCATCTCGGTTCAATTATACTTAGATGCTTGTGTTCACTTGCTACATCAAAAATCATGAAAGTTGTACTCAGGTCATCATTGGTGCTAATTTCCCTTCTGATACTTGTACACACTTCCAACATTTTCAAACGCTCTATGATGATTTAAGCAGGCTAGCCAAAAGGCTCAACAAAATGGTCAGTTTCATTTAGTTGCATTTCATTTTAGGTCATTGTATATAACTACATATTGGATTTGCATCAGATTTTTAAAAGGCTAATAGTTGTCATATTTCTTTGGACTATTTGTGGAGGATAATGCAAACATTTGTTTCATTATCATTTCATCATCATTTCATTCACATTATCATCTTATCATTACATTTTCATTATCATTTCATCATCATTTCATTAGCATTATCATCTTCATCTTATCATTGCATTTTCATTATCATTTCATCATCATTTCATTAGCATTATCATCTTATCATTACATTTTCATCATCATTTCATTAGCATTATCATCTTATCATTACATTTTCATCATCATTTTATTAGCATTATCATCTTATCATTAAATTTTCATTATCATTTCATTATCATTATCATTCATTACATTTATCATTCATTTTCATTACCATTTCATCATCATTTCATTATTTCATCATCATTATCATTTATTGCACCATCATTCATTTCATTTATATCATATATTTTATCATTTCATTCATGTCATTACCATGTCATTATCATATCATTATCATCTCATTATTTCTCACATTTCATTATCATTATCGAAGCATATCAGTTCACTATCATTATCATTCCTTTCATTCATATCATCTCATTTTATTATCATTATCATCATTTATTTCATCTCAGTATCATTATTTCATCACATCATATCATTATCATTTCATTATCATTATACATCCATTATTATTCATTTCATTTATAATATCATTTTTATTACAAATCATTATATTTCATCACATATCATTCTATCATACATCACTATTTACTTATCTCACTTCATATCAGTATTCATATCATTTTACACCATATCATATCATTTTATCATACAAAATTCATAATACATATCATGAACACAACATTCATTTTTTTTCATCATATTATCATCATTTACTTTAAAAAAATCCAAAAATAAACATTCCATATATACATTTTCATAATCACATCATAAATCATCCACCTACATAGCATCATTAGTACGCATCATCAATCATCATCATCATAATAAAAACATCATATCGAATCATCCTTCATACCATGATAATCATTAACTCATTCAAATGCATACCAAAATCAATAACACATGAAAATAAATGCATATCACATTATCATATCATAAATGCACAAAACATCATCCAAAATCATCATCGTTGCATATCATCACTCATAAAAAATGATACAAATATCCAAATGTCCAATGAAACTAAAATGTCCAAAGCAAAATACATCAGATATGATCAAAAATTAGTATACATGCTCCAAAAATGGTACACATATGTGCACTATGTCTGCTAACTGGTTGATGCCCCTGATGGAGCTAGTCTGGAAGGAGGTGGCCTGCCACTGGTGCCTACGTCTAGGTCCCGCCGAGGCCCAGTCACTCCCCTGCTCTGTGTATGTGTCCGTGATCTACTCCTGGTCCTACTATGGGACCGCGGGTATGGCTCTCTGCGATCAGGTGGACACAGCTCCTCGTATCTGACTCTGTAATACTCAACCTCCCTCGCCATCTCCATGCCCTCTACAATGGCATCCCGCAGTGATGCACTCTCTACGATGCCCATCAGCCTCTGAGAAATGCCCTCAACCTCTACTGCCCTCCGTCTAAATGCATCTCTCTCTATCATCACCTGGCCTAACTGTGGGTCTGGGATAGGTGCCTGTGCCTGTGCTTGAGCCTATGCCAGCTGTGCCTAAAGCTATACAATAAATCCCTGTGCCTACCCTAGCTAACTCTGTAACTGTCCCTGCTGTCCCTGTAGTGTCTGCACCTGGGCCTGAAGTGTGGCTATCTGCCCCTGCTGAGAGGAGGATCCCACCCAGATCACTGTTTGCCGCCCAATCCCTGTCCTCGGCCGCCACATGATCTGGACACCCCTCAGAACATCCAGCCTCGACCTCCCCAACACCTATCCCTCATCCTCGCCATCATCTCCGTCATCCCCATCAGAACTCTCCTCCTCATCTCCGCTCTCCACCTCCTCTCCTCCAACTGCTCCTTGCTCGCCGCCGGCCACATCCTCCTGTCTCACTGCCCCTAGCTGTGGTGCTACCAAAATGGGTGCTGGCTCATTAGGACTGGTAAACCATGGAAACATATGTGTATGGTAATAAAGAGAGTACTCATCAGACATGCCAACATCAATAATGTCTCACCTGTCATCCCATGCCTCAGGCGCTAATGACTGGAACTCTGTATACGCTATCTGATAAGAAATACATGGCCCCCATCTGGCCTCATCTCTGCTCCGGGCGTAGTGTGCAACCCCCTGTGGCATCCCCTGCGTAAATCCAAACTGTCTCTAAACCCGCAACGCTAGAAACCTCTCAAGGATAAAAGAAGTCCTCCCTATCAGGAACTGAGGAATGCATACAAATTACATCTGTAGATCATCTGTAGCCCATGGCTTGCAATCAAGATATGGTTGCCATACCACTGTATCCATATCATCTAACAGTCGTCTCTAGTAATCCACCTTACCCAGCTTGGGTTGGGTAAGGAACATAGCATACGTATATATATAAGGCCTACCTGGTGGCCTAACTTTGGGGCATGCCGGTTTTGTCACAGCAAGATGCTCCCATGCCCAGATCTGTAGCAGTGTCACACCACATGACAAACTGGAAGAACCCCTGTACACCACTTGATGCAAATCATGATAAAGATGCGCTAACATGCAACTCCCCCATGCATATCTCCGCGGCTGTAGCAACATCTGCTCCAAAATATTGCCCCATCCCACTGATAATCCCTTTGCTCGGTGATTCAGACAAAGGAGACCTCCAATAAATGCACCCAAAACTGCAGGCAAGGCTGGATATCCTCGAAAATTAGCCCACGGTACCCAGTACCCAACTATTTGTCCGTCACCATACACCCTCCTCAAAGCATCTATACCCCCGAGCTCCTTGTGATTGTAATACACAAGGGCACCAACCACAGGGATACCTAATATCCTATACACATCTTCCGGAGTCACCATCACCTCACCAGTAGGCATATGAAAGGTGTTGTGCTCCGAATGCCATCGCTCTGCCAGTGCTGTCAACAATCCTCTGTTGACCTGAATTGGTAGCATCACCAACAAGGATCTCAAACTACATGTCTCTATCAAGGCTACGTCAGCAGGTGTCAACTCGGGTATCCTATCCCATCTTGCCGAGTGCCGCTCTCTAATCTGGAGGTTTTTGAAAACCTTCTATTTTCATCACAAGGATAATTCATCAGAATCATACCAATCAATCAATCAAAATCAACTAGACTCATATCTATCAGTGACCTATATCAAGTGACCTATTCAATGAACTATATCAGACCCATATCAATGACTCATATCAATGCATCAAATCAATGACCCATATCACACAATCAAATCCTATCAAGGAAACCAATACACAATCTCTCTAGCTGGATATCATATCAAATCTGCTGTACCATCAATTACTATTTGCTTTCTATTGTAGAAAGAAAATTTATCAGAAGTCATATCAATCATTTACTCTTTGTTTTCTACTCTAGGAAGCAAAGTTATCAGTTCAATCTACTCTTTGTTTTTCATTCATGGGAAGCAAAGTTATCAAACAATTACTCTTTGTTTTCTACTCTAGGAAGCAAAGTTATCAATCAATCATTTGATTATTCTATCATTTCTATCCATATCAACATGATGACACGACAATTTCACTATCTGTTGACTAAGGAAGCAATATTCATCAATCATTTTCGCATTACTGTCATCAAAACATCAATTCTGCCTATTTTTTACCATATGCGCTATTCTGTGGACTCTATGCGCTAAAACCCATATGCCTCGTTCTTTTCACAGGATGCGCTAAAACCCATATGCGCCGTTCTTTTCACTCGATGCGCTCAAACAAATCCCCTATGCGCGCTTTCCCTATATGCACAACTTTAATCAACCTAAGCGCTACTTTAATCACTGGATGCGCGTTTTCCCTATATGCGCCACTGTTTTTCCTATATGCACTTTACTCCTAAATTTTCCTATCATACCCTATATGCGTGTTTGTTTTTATCGAAAGCGCTAAACTGGTTTTTTTCCTAAATCTTCAAAATCTATCCTATATGCCCTCTTTTTTTTACCCTAAGCGCCATTGTTTTTATCGAAAGCGCTCAAACTCGTCTAAAAGCGCTAAAACGTCATTTTAAAAAACAAAATCTATGGAAAAACATAAAATTTTGATTCAAAAACATACAAATTCGAAAGCACAGGTAGTTAGATCGACTCACCGGTGGTCCGTATGCTACTGGCCTTTGGTATCGACGAGATCTCTCGAATTGGTGGCGATGATAAGGAATCTCCATGTTGCAAGGTCACTCTCAGAGCTACAGTATTCACCAAGTTAAAAAGTGCAAATGACTTGTCTTTTTCACCTTTTTTACCTTTTAAAGGTCAAACAAGGGTAAGTTTGCTGCCTTTTGACTTTATTTTCAAAATGGGACATTTCTTTTTCATCATTTGTCGAGAGCTAAATCACTCTCTCTCATCTGTAATTTATCTCCCGAGGGGGCATCATCAGCAGAAACATCGAAAGCATATCAGGGGAAAAATCTTATTTTTCTTTGAAGCAATGTGTTTTACACATCACTTCAAAGAGGGGCAAAATGTATATGTCTAAAAATGGTCATGATTAAGCTTGTTAATTAATTAAATATGATTTATTTAATTAATTCCTCTAAAGTCATCTACATATAAATAAATTTAATTATTTATTTATATTGTTCATTTTCTAATTCTTCTACATTAATTAAATATGATTTATTTAATTAATTCCTCTAAAGTCATCTACATATAAATAAATTTAATTAATTATTTATATCGTTCATTTTCTAATTCTTCTACCTTAATTAAATAAATAATTTTATTTAATTATTGACATTTCCACATTCCTCTTAATTAAAATTAAATAAATACGATTATTTATTTTAATTATCATATCGTTCTAAAGTTTAAATATTTGAATATTTAAATAATGGAATATTCTCTTCATCCCATAATCAAATTAAATATTAAATATTTAATTTAATATTTTCCTTTCACCCTAATTCATTTCTAAAACATAATTAAATATGATTTATTTAATTATGCGAGTTTCTATATCTGTCTTCACTTACAAATTAAATAAATATATTTTATTTAATTCTAACTCATGCTAAACTCATTCTTCGAAATGGAAATTTCCCTTCGGATCTCAATGATAGAAATTGAAGGAAAAGGGAAACCTTTTATCTCCCTCTCCACTTTCGAAAATCTTCCACCGTCCATTCGAACAAGCTTAATCCAGGCCGTTAATCAAATCAGCCAATCGAATCCTTTCAAAGACTCTATAAATGCCAGTGCAAATCCAAGCTTTGGTTACCTATGCATACATATGAAAACGCACGAATGTACATGCAATCAGCTTATGTAATCACAACCTTTTAGCATTACAACAATACTTTCATTTTAGCATAGTCTTGCATTTAGCATAATATGCATTTTTATTTACATCTCGTTCTTCAACTGTCCATTTTGTTGAGCATTGATCTGTTGATCTGAGAGCCATTGGAAGCAACAAAACGCTGGAGTTAGAGATAGATAAGACGATTTCGGGGAAGCTGCAGTCAGAGTTTGCTTATTCTGTTTTTCTTTTTCAGTTTCCTTGATACAATGTCTTATTAATATGTGTTTGAATTTCATTTACATTGATACATTTTTCACACACACATATCACATTCCCTAAGGATCTATTAAAAATCAAATCCAAGACCTTTGGCAGTGAGCCCTAATTTGTAAGTTCTAGAACCTCACATTAGATATAGTTTTTTTGTAAAAAAACTATTATTTGAAGAATGGGAAGGGGTTACAAAAGTATTTTATTTAGATCATGCAAAGGGTATATTTTTTGTACTCTTTGATACAAAGGCGCATAGAGATGAAAGTTTTAAAATAAAATCATAGGTCTTTGAAGGCTCTAGCCTCTGTATGCAATCATGGACACCAATTTTTAAATCCAAGCAGTTTGAGATTAGATTTTTTCCATCTTGGATTTAGTTGCAATCTTTCGCTCTGGAATATAGGGAACTAAAGTTAATAGAAATTATGGAAAATCATGTAGGGAACCTCCTCAAACATGATATGGTGTTCTACATAAATCCAGTAAAGCTTGTTAGGGTTTGTGTATTGCTAGATGCTACCAAAGCTTTCCCAAGTCAAATTCATATAAAATCTAAGTATGGAAAGTGGGTTTAGGATATCATTGTGGAAACCCCACATAATACATGAAATTTATTTCATTCTTTGGACCACACCACAATGTCGTGTCATGATTTGGAAATTTTTGAAGTTCAAGAAGAACAAGTATAGTCATCCCCTGAGTCCAAAAATGTTAAGGTTAAAAATATGGGACTTCATAGTGATAATGTAATTGGATCTGCCACTCATTCTAATGATAATGGGTGCTCTAGAATAATAGAAAGCAAAAAACCAACTACTAATTTGTCTACAATTCCAAATGGAAGGTGTAAGAAGTTTATTAGTGTGGGTTTAAACACTTACATTCCATCTTTCCCATCAGTCACATCAACATAATTGGATGACATTGTCCATAGATTGATGTTTAGTGGGGGTTCCATTCAGTTTTATTTAAATCCTTTGATGCATGAGGTGATTTTTGTGACCTCCTTCAAGATAGATGGTTACCCTCAACAAAAATTACTTCTTTATAACAAAGAAAATCCACCCACAGGAAATACTGAAAGTCCCATAGCATTAAGTATGAAATAGAGGGGTGGTCAAGATAAATTGGAAGAACTTGTTGAGAAAATTATCTTCTCCATAGGTTCAGACCTTTTTGATGAAGTAGCAGAAGAGATAATAAATGAAGAGGATGAATTATCATCTCCATAGTTAGTACATCCCCAAGTGTTAGAAAATCAAAAAATAGGTCAATGAGTTTAACATGGAAATTGGTACAAATTCTCAAAAAATAAACAATGAGGTTAGCATGGAAATTGATATAGAGATGGTTTAGGAGTTTGATTATTCACAAACCTTATCACTATAATAGACGTCAGCTTCTTAATCAATAGTTAAAAATTCACCAGGAAAGAAGGGAAGAAAATCAAAGGCTACTAAGTTAAAGGAAGAGATTGATGCAGGGGTGCAAACTACACTGGATGGAAGTATCTCAGTAAGCAAGAGGCCAAGGAGAGCATGTTGCTCTCCTCAAACACAATGAGAGTGATTTCTTGGAATTTTAGAGGCATTAATGCCTCTAACAAGCATGCCTAAAGAAAGTGTAGCTAGACACTTGTGGGGAAAACTTAGTATTGTTACAAGAGACCAAAACATCGCAAGAAACATATGAGGCATCAATCTTGAAGTGGGGAAGGTGGAATTCCACTCATATACATACTCAAGGGGCTTCTGGTGGTTTAGTCACCTTATGGAATCCAAAAAGAGTTTCCATTGATGAGACCAGTAATGATAACAATTGGAAGTTAATGCTCGAGTGGTAAGCTTAGATCTCAAATTTTGGCTGCTAAATATATATGGACCAACATCTACTAGTGATAAGAAAAGATTATGGAATGCTATAACAAATGTTATTGAAGGACTTGGAGATGAAAAATTAATACTGGCTAGGGATTTCAATGCAATTGTGTCATTATAGGAGAAACAAGGAGGTATTTGTCCACCGCACAAAACAATGCAATATTTTAGCTCTTTCATTTCAGATAATGCATTGAAGGATATATTACCTGCAAAGGGAAAATTTATGTGGAAAAACTGTAGGAAATATTTTTTTGTAGATTGCAGAACATTAGACAAATTATTAGCATCACATCACTGGTTTTTAGGGTCATATAATTTGGATTCAAAGATTTTTCCTTTTATAGGCTTCGACCACTATGCAATTTCATTATCTATATTAGGCCTGCAATCTCTAGCCAAGCATAGGCCTTCTTTTAAATTTGAAAAGATGTGGTTCAAACATCCCCATTTTATGCCCTTGCTCAAACAATGGTGGGTCAATGCTCCTTTCTAGAGAGGTACCAAAATGTTTCAGTTTTGTAAAAAGTTACATGTTAAGCGACAAATAAAAATATGGAATGTCCAAAGTCTTTAAGAATATTTTTTGTGTAGAAAGAGGTGGAAAAATAATTAGTAGAGGTTCATGAACACATAATATTACATGGCTTGGATTCCGTTACATACGACAAACATAAGCAATTGCAATTAGTTTGGGAGGAGTTATGCAAAAGAGGAGATTTATTGGTGTCAGAAATCTAGGGAATTGTGGCTAAAGGATGGGGATCGTAACAATTTTTTTTTTCATGCATCTGCTTAATTCAAAAGGGCTACAAAAATAGTTTTCTTAATTAAAGATGCATTAACAGGAAATCTGATTACAAGTGAAAAGGAGATACGAGAGGAAGGGGTTAAGTTCTTTGAAAATCTTCTAGCACCACCGCGGGATGGTTCAACACAATCAAATCAGGATGAGCAAGTATTAATGGATGTAATACCAAACCTCATATCTTGAGATGAAAATGAGAACTTGATGAAACCATTTAATTTAGAAGGATTGAGGAGGGTTGTCTTTTCACTCTCACTGGATAAGGCACTAGGGCCCAATGGTTTTACAACTTTCTTTTTTCAAAAGTGTTGGGATGTGTTGGGATTTGATATGCTATTAGCTCTAGAGGAGTCTTGAGTAACTGGTACAATGTTGAAGAATTTTAATGTCACAAACATAGCAGTTTTACCAAAGACAAAGGAGCCAAAACTTTTGCAGATTTCAGACCCATTTCTTTATACAACACTATTTATAAGATTTTCACGAAGGAAATATATCTTAGACTACAACATCTCATTCCCAAGATCATCTCACAAGGACAAGGGGGGTTTGTACCAGGTAGAGAAATTGCAAAAGGAGCCTTGGTTGCACATGAAATGCTTCATACTATTAATTCAAATAATTTATCATCTTTCGTTGTAAAATTGGATATGATGAAATCATATGATAGAGTGGACTAGAATTTCTTAATGAAAGTTTTGGCCAAGTTTGGCTTCTATAAAAAGTGGTGTAAGTGGATTTTGTCTTGTTTATCAAGAGAAAAGTTTTCAGTTATAATAAATGGATCACCATCAAGATTCTTCAGTGCTACACAAGAGGTGAGACAAGGGGATCCTCTATCCCCTTTTCTCTTTATAATTATGGCTGAGGCATTAAGCAAAACAATAAAGGGTAGGCACAATTAGGGCTTGTGGCAAGGTATACATATTCCACAATCAAATATTTCAGTAACACATACCCTTTTTGTTGATGATACATTATTATTTGGAAAATCAACCCTTGTAGAGGCCAAACAGATAAAATTGGTTCTATACATGTATTCTTCAGTATCGAGACAAAAAATAAATTCTCACAAGTCCAAGATTTATGTATTTAATACTAAACCAACTATTAAGATAAAGATTGTAAGGTCTTTAGGCTTTCAGTTGGTAGAATTACCATGCACATATTTAGGGATTCCATTCTTTATGGGGAAGAATAAGATTCCATACTGGGCTAAAGTTATAGAGAGGATTCAATCTAGAATTTTAGCGTAGAGAGCTAGATGATTGTCATTATTTGGTCGAATATTGTTAATAAAAACTGTACTAGTAATGATTCCAAATTACTTCATAGCAATTCTCAAGGGTCCAAAATCAGTTTTTGACTAGATTGAGAAGCTAATCAAGAATTTTTTATGGAAGGGGAATATGAATGGGGTGAAAAAAGTTCCTCTAATTTCTTTAGATAGCATGATCTTTGAGAAATTCAAAGGTGGGGTAGGTTTGAAAAATATATCCAAAAGAAACATGGCCTTTGGGAGAAAATTGATATGGAAGAGGTTTACCAAATTATATTCTAAATGGTGTAGAATCATGTAGGCTAAGTATCTATATAGCCAAAATCCAACAAGAATTTTCACTGTTTCCAATCCCCTTGATGGCTCAGCTATGTGGAAATTTATGGTTTCATGTTGAAAAGTTGTTAGTTCATACATTTCTTGGGAAGTGTGCAAAGGATAAGAAGTTCAATTTTGGAATGACTCTTGGAACAGATACCCTCTGAAGGACATCCAAGAACTGTAATAAGCTATACTAGTTTTATCTTAGTTATGGGGCAACAAGTTAATTAACTATGTTTGCTCAACAGATGAAGTAACTGGTAGAGTAAGTTGGAGGGATTTTTCCCAAACATAGATAACATTGGATCAACATGACCTGATTCAAAGCATTTTAGTAGAGAGGTTAGTGTTTCTAACAGGTAAACCTAACCAAATCATATGGGCACCCTCCAAAGATGGATGTTATTCAGTTAAATAGGGGTATAAGGCTCTTCTTAACAAAGAAGTCCAAATATAATCTCAAAGAGCTTTCTCTTTTTGCTGGAACAACATGATATTACCAAAAGCAGGTAGCTTCATATGGTTAGTGCTAAGTAAAAGGGTGTTGACAAGTGATAAACTAACTAAATTAGGCTTTATAGAGCCTTTCAAATGTGTTCTATGTGGGGAAGTTCCTAAGGATGTTGACCACCTTTTTTTACAATGTTCATATGCTCAAATCTATTGGTAGTTTATTTTACAGAAATTAAACTTTGTTGCCCCTTTTCCAAATACAATCTGGGATCTTTTTTTAGCTTGGCCAGTGTTATATAAATCTTCTTTGTTTGCATGCATTTGGTGTTTAATTCCAACTACAATAGTCTGGTCTATCTAGTGGGAGAGAAACAAGTGCATCTTTAGAAAGGTATCTTCATCAATGCAAGATTTTCAAGGTATAATAGAAAAATTAGTCACAAAAGAAGTTAATGCATATGTTCAAAATCATAAAAGGGTTGACTCTCTTTTCATGTCATGGGATGATAGTATTCTAAAGAGTTGGAAAGACATAGTTCTACCATTCAAAGGCAGTTTGCAACAAGCTCACAAGACAAGGATTGATAGGAGTTTGGTTAAATGGAAAGCCCCATCTCCAGGCTACTTTAAACTAAATTTTGATGGAGTTTCAAGAGGGAACTTGGGTGTTTTAGGTGCAAGGGTGTGTATTCGGGATTCTTGTGGTGAATTAAAGTCAACCAAATCAATTGCTCTACCTTTTTGGCACGAATAATGTGGAAAAATCATTGGCACTCATGCATTGTTTAAAGCTTGCAAGGAATCTAGGTATAGCTTTAATTCATGTGGAAGGTGATTTGTTAATGATTATAAATGCATGTAAGCAAAGATTGTGTCACAATTGGCATTTGCAATATATTTTGGAAAATATTTGGTCATTGTTAGAAAGTTTCATTCTTTCTAAATTTCACATACATATCGTGAAGGGAATAGGTTAGCAAATCACCTTGCAAATATGGGATGTCAAAAGCAAGAAGTGACCATTTAAAATGTTAGTATGGTTGAAAAATTTCCAATTTTAGCCAAGATTGTAGCAAAAGAATGTATGCAATGATATTTGATGGAGAAAAATATAGTTTTGGAAAAAGTGTAATCATTTCAAGTGGTGACAATGGCACAAGAGGAGAAAATGAGGAAAAATTATCTTTTAGTCATCCAAATAAAGAAGTGGAATAGGGTAATATAGTTGGGGATAATGACAAGTTGGTAATACAAGGATTCATGAGTAATGGTACAATGCCTTTGAAGGTTTCATCAAACTTCAATGTGAACCAAGTGAAGGAAGGATAAGGTAGAAGAGACTCCTATTTCCCAACAAGTCTAAGGGAAAATTGAGCTTCCTAGTTTGGAGCTTCAGAGATTGGACCTCAAGCTTACCATTCATATTTTACTAGAAACAAAGGAGTTAGTCAAATTTCACTAAGTCTGATTGGGTTTCAGACTTTGGTCTGATTGCTTATGTGTTGCAAAGAAGATCGGACTTCAGGATTTGTGGTTGTAGCTTGCGATGATTAAGCGATGTAAAGGGTATGAGGGATCCTCGATCCCTGAACCCGAAAAAAGGGAAGTGGTAAGAAGGTTTCACAAATAAGTGATGAGGTTGTTGGAATTCACAGAAGTGAAGGAAGGATAAGAAACAAAGGAGTTAGTCAAATTTTAGTAAGTCGAATTGGGTTTTGGACATTAGTCTGATTTCTTATTTGTTGCAATGAGGATCAGACTTTGGGCTTGGTGGTTGTGGCTTGTGATGATTATGCGATGTAAAGGGTATGAGGGATCCTTGATCCCCATCCCCTGAAAAAGACTTAGTAGATGCATTGAAAAAGACTTAGCAGATTTGAAGGGTTTCAACCTTCAAACTTAGGGTGAATTGCTTACCTTTGTATTCAAAGGAATGGGTATGGAGGATCTTCGAACCCCGAAGAGGTTTTGTGCATCTTGAGTCAAAGTTAAGGCTTCAACACTTAGAACTTTTTCGGGCATCGTGAGTCAGAGGTATGGCTTGTGTCTTACTGAATAGTGCTAAGCATATGGAGTATGAAGTAACCATGAACCCCAACCCTCGAAAAGGAATTGGTGTTCGCAGGTCAAGAGGGATGTTTGCACCTTACTAAAAGGCATGCTTGTTAGTTTGGCATGGAGAACACGGGATCCCCAATCCTCGACATCTAAAAGGAAAGATGGAAGCTGCTTGTCATCCTGCTGAATGAAGGCGTTGATTTTGTTTGACCCCATGGGCTTGCGAGTTTTCAACACATGGCTTGGATGAACAAGTTGAAGACTTATGACATATGAGGATGAATAAGGAGATGGCATGTGACATATGCTTATTTGCATGATTTTTTAATTAGGCCCCTTGGGAAATTTTGTAATTACTTACTATTATTATTAATATAATATGTAAGCTATTAGCCTTTTTCCAAAAAAAAATTATTCACACCATACAAGGTAAGAAACATAAAACCACCACAATAACACATGCAATTAAGATCTAATCAATAAAATATAAAGAATGGTAAAATAAATTCTATAAAGAAAAAATAGTTTCACAAAGAAAATCCAATATTAAAATTCAAAACATAATAGAATTGCATAATCATTAATCATGTCCACTTATACATAATAATCAACACATTCAAATTCATGTTCTTACATAATCAATAACTTTTATGAAAATACACTCATATAGATTTTACACCATAACACATATTTACATTCATCCACATCATATGGATAACAAAACATGGCTCAAAAATAGCCCCATAGGGATGCCATGATCACATCGTAGTACCAAGAACCAAGAGAACCAAGAACCAAGAACCAAGAACCAAGAACCAAGAACTAGTGCAAAGTAACCAAGGATACAAGAACCAAGCAAGATGATGATCTTAAGGTCATGTACTTAGGGGTACTTCCATACATTTTTACAGAATAAATTTCTATTATTTATTTAAGGGGATTATCCTCCAAGAGAAATATGTAATGGAAAATGACCAACCCATAACAACCCACATTTACCCCCCTCAAAATTTCCTTGCATATACTTCCTTTTTCCTTTCATATGCACTTATTTATACTTAACTAGAGGCTAGTCTTCATACACATGGGGAGAAGAAGATCACACCAAAATACTAGCACTTGTAAATAGAAATAATCTAGTTTAGCAACCATAAATTTAAAAAACACAAAAATAAATGAATTTTCAAATCTAGCTATAAGAATTGATTAAATGTTCTTAATTTCAACCTTAACTCAAATATAAACATAAGAGTTATGTGGAAGTGGAAAAGTTAAATATTTAGAGGTAAACTAATTTCATTCAAGATAAAAATAATATTGCTAACCTATATAAGCAAGATAAAAAAATATCACTAATAACCAAAAGAAAAGATCACAATATTCAAAATTTGTATATTACATCACTATTTGATTAACATCTTGAGTCATGAATAAGGAAGGAGGGAAGTCATGTTAATTACTATTATACAATCCTTTATGTGTTCTTTGTAGAATTAGGTATATAAAATTTCCACATAACATGGCCATGTGTCTTGCTAATAAAGCATGGAAAGGTCACATCCCACTATCCAAAGGTTGACATGGATAAACAATCTCATATGCTATTGAATTGAACCTTACCCTCATTGATACTCATAACAAAAATGAGGCCTTCTTTTATATGTGCAATGAGTACAAATACAACTACTCAATGTAATTATGTAGGGATAATAACAAAAGTGACCACATAATGCTACATAGTATCATGCCCTCAAACCCAAGCTCATTACTACATAAAAACATGCCATCATAATACAAACTATGTTGGAACATCTATGTGGTGTGGCATCATAACTCTTTAAATCATAAATACCAATATATGTTAAATACCAAAACCAAGAATTCATAAAATAAAATAAGTCAAATTATCATGCAATTGGTGTTCTAGAATGCTAAAATAATAATAATTTTTATAATTTTTAACTCTATCATATTTCTAATGTAACGCCCCGCCAATGAACCCCAGAGGACAACACTAACTATGCTACATTAATGGAACAATTTTTTTTTAAAAGGAAATAACAGTAGATTGTATATCATAATATAACATATAATCTAATCCTGGGTCCTCTAAGGTTCCATGACTACTCTAATCACATAACTATCAAACAAGAAACTAGAATCATTTCATTCACTACCAAGATATCATGATTAATCTAACAAGCAAGGTTCATTTTAAAAGCATCACATTAATTGATTCCATATAACATATCAACTGATAAGCAACACTAAGTTCATTTCTAGCTAACCATATATATAGGATGTATTACTTTATAGTATTCATTACAAGAAGAATACATCAATATCAGTTACATCATTACAATCCTTACAACAATGATTCCCTGAATACATGTGGGAAGAATACATTTGATTACAATACGAGATACACTGATATACAACCCAATACATATACATGAAAGATAGTCCTCTCGAACTGGAACATGAACTGGAATCTTCTACACAAGGTACAACCTCCACGCACACAAACATGCATCAAGAATACCCAATGGAGGAAAAAGCACCAAAATCCTAACCATGTGGAACCCTAAGGTCCACCCCCTGTGCTAGGAGATAACACAAGGTCCCACTACAAACAAATAGTCAAGAAGACAATAGGCTAATATAAACAAGGGATATACATGGCTCCAACACAACACTGCAACAACATTAACATCACATACAACACATACATCGCTTACATAGGCATTCACACAACAAAAGGGGAAAACATAACTAGGGAATTCTAGATTGCAATAGGGAAGAGTGTCATCACATGGTCCTGGCATGGGTTGTCCTGACAATCTCTCACTAGACCCTGACCCCCATCTATGGTTGTCCTGGTAAACCTCTCACTAGGTCTTAGCCCCATAGGGTGACACATGTGGAACCAAAATTCCTTTGATGAGGACAAGGAAGTTGATCTTACCAACCAAGCCTTCTCAACCCATCCTTAGCTTAAATGAGCACTATAGGCATGGGTGATGCATCCATTATCTTGTTTAATGTGAAATCTACCCATCCCCCTAATTCATTTTTAGGTTATCACTGGATTAAGAAACTCTCCAATGGGTTCTCTTGGACACCACTTTGGGTTCTGACCCCCATTGAGAGCCACTTCCCCTACTTACAACTAGTAAACCCTACACAACAAGTGAGGCATTTACCATCTTTCACACTTGACATAGTTACATGAATCCAATACACAGAGCAAGGCATTGACCATCTTGCCCACATATCACAATCACAAGAGTCTATACACAATGCAAGGCATTGACCCTCTTGCACACGACTCAAACATTACCAACCCACTACCAAGTGAAACAATCATAAAAACCATACATACCACAAATACTCCCTCCTAGGCCTCTGGAAACCAACCTTAACAACTTAACACAAAGGGCTCCCACTTTTAAACAATTACCAAAATCATCTCATTCCCACTAATCGAACACATTATTCAATACAAGCAATCAAATAAACAATACATCCATGAGATACTCCTTAAATAAGGCATTATTTCCACCTTTCACAATACTCATTAACTTAGCTACTAAATTCACTTAATTGGGTCATTTTCAACAATAACAATTATCCTAAATGACTTATTACATGGTGAATTTACAATTCAACTATTAAATAATTATAAAAGAAACCAGCTTTCATTAATCAACAAGAAGACAATCTAATTCATTTAATTAAGCAAATGTTTTCAATTATCTAAATATAAGTAAATCAAATTTTCCCTATTTAATTTCCTAATTTATTTATCTAACATAATCAATTAATTATAAGGGAATAAATATTCTTTTACCCAAACCATAATATATGCTTATATATATATAAATATGTATATAATAAAAAAAACATAATGTAATTTTCAACTCAATACAATCTTTCAAATTATAATAGGGCAAACATATTCTTCGAGGATGATGGCTAGGGTAGGGGACCAAGTGTTATCTCTGATCAACTGTTCAATTGGGTTTAAGACACACTCAAACCTGCCAATTTAGGTGGAGTCGATGCCTAGTACCTGCAACCTGCAACACACAAAATCGTCATGCATATGCATATAATCATCACATACCTAGTGAAAGGGAAATCAAAACATCGTAGGGTTCTCACAAGTGAGAAATATGACATCCTTCCCTCCACACCTAAATAGCATTTAAAAGTATCATATAATATATCAAATAACATCTCGTAACATCAATAATCATAAACCATTCCAAAATAAGGTAACACACATGTGATAAGTCCTAACATAGAACATCACACATAGTCATGGCAATGATCTAAACATGTCATCATTAAAGATTAGTATTTCTTCAAATATCCTTAAATAAAATCATCAACATATAATCATAAAGAAATAGCTCTTAGTCTCATAATAAACATAAACAATAAACATAACCTATAAAACCTAACATCTTAACAAGTCTTGAATATTACATCATCTAACATAGTAACGTACGATAACAAATGTCATTATAAAATGTTTTAACTGCAAGCAAAGAGTACCTGAGACATAAAATGAATCCAAAAGCATCTGACCTAAACATCATAAAAAGGTGAATCATGGAGGGGCACTACATCTAATGTTCCAAATAAAAAAATTCCATAATTAGATTATAGTATACCAAAATTAAGAGAAAAATTACATCAAGTATCATGGGATTGAGTGAACCACATGTACATAAAAAAATATAACCAAGATCACATGTCAAATGGTAATATTCCCATTAAGAAAATAATGCATGATAAGATAGAACTAGAAACCAGGGTCCATTGAATAAGGAGAAATAAAAGGTACTCAAATACATAAAAGTATGGTTAGTTGGATCACCCAAAATTAATGCCACATGTCATCTAAAATTCATACTTTATCCTCATATTTACTTAGGCCCACATATGCTAAGGTTGTTAAACCTAATTTATTGGCTCTTAATAGTGCTACAAATAAGAAACCATACAAGTTTGAATCCACCATACTTGTAGCTATGAACACAACCCAATGATAGATACCTAGTATCATAATCCTATGGATACATAGATCATGTACAAGTTATTCACAACACATCACATGTGCACTCATAATGGGGTAATATAATTCATAAAGGAACACATAACACAAATTCCTTTTCCCATTCATTTATTAGAGTAAAATAACTTTCCTATGCATCATTATGCAATATAATTGTCACAATTTTTTCTAATAAGTTTACCCAAACATCAATTAAAATTAACCTTTTCATTATGAAAAAGGTATCCAACCATAATTTCATATATGAGATAATCACAATGTAATTGAACAAGCTCACTAGAGTACTACTAAATTAACATACTATCCAATAATCAAATCAAATCATTTACATGAAAATTAAAGCATGCAAATTAATTAATTAACTCTTTTACTCACAATCAAATGCAACACTCGAGATAAAGTATTAAATTTGGCATAAATTCATGAATAAAAAATAAAGTTCTCACCAACACCAACCCTTGTTGTACCAAGATATAGTGGTTCTACTCAAGATTAGTGGATGATGAGGTAAATGAGTTCCTTAACCAATGACATAAGGTTTCATATGAGGATGATTTTAACTTGGATTAAGATGACATCCTATTGATTTTTGGCTACAAAATTGGATTGCTCTAGAACTAAAAGTAAAAATCAAGGGCTCAAATTGGTTGAGACCCTATGAGAGATTAGAGGAACATAAGTTTCCTCAAATGATTGGTGGAGATAGAGGGTGGATGGATTAAGGAAATATTAATTATGGAAAGTCCCCTTGGAGAAGGTGGAGGGGTGAGATTGAAAAGGGGTACTTTGGAGTACCCTTGAGGAATGGACAAGTAATTTGACCCATGTGACATAGCACTCAGGCCATGTCATATATACAAAGGCCCATGCCTTGTGTACAAAGGACCTATGAATTTTTACACCTTGGAGGATGTGGAGGATTTGATGGGATTTAATTAAGTATTTTCATGTTCAAGATCATGTTCAAGAGGGAGATTAGGGGTTGATTAATATTATCACACTAGTGAAAGGTAGACAACATAGAAAAATAAATTATTAGGTATATTTATTTAATTTTTGGGGTGAGTACGGGGGACTTAGTTAAATAAATATTTAAATTAATTTACCTAATTTGGACATTATAATAAGTATGATTAAGTGATTTTAGGCTATAAATGGGATAAGGTGAATAGTGATGAATAATGAATTTATTAATTAAATAATAAAATATTATTTAATTAATAAGGGGATAAAAATTGGATAATTAACTAGATAAATAGGGATTTATTAATTCAATTATAGAGGAAATGTTTAGGTAGATAATTGAAATCATGATGTGCCAATTTCAAGTGTCTATACAAAGCAATAATATTCTAACTCACAAGGTGATGCATCACAATCAAAACATAGAACATGAAGTGCTCTATTGACCAACATCATGTTAATGATACAAAAAATTATGGTAAATATATCAATATAATAATAAAATTCATTAAATAATATCACACAATAATAAGAATCTAAATAGAGACTTAAGTATTACCCAAGTATTCTATCATAACAATGCTAAAAAATTCTTCCATGTGATATTTTACATAATTTGACATAAGATCCACACTTGATCAAGAGTAAAAAATGCAAAATTCACATCATGAAAGAGAACAATATAATGGTAAACATGATGAGAAAAAAAAATCAAACATCATACGTAAGGAGAAATATATTTGTGGACTCTAGTACTAACATGAAAAAAAACTCCATGAATGCAAAAAATACTTTTCATATAACAAAACTCACACTGCAAAATGATAAGCACATAGTTAAGGTAATAAAATACATGATTCAATATTAATATCTGATAAAAAATATACATAATTCTATTGCAAGTATGAAGGTGTTGTCATTGATGTCAATAGGAATGTCTATAGGCTGGTGTTGTCATTGATGTCAACTATGTGTTGAGGAAGGTTGTTGCATGATGAAGATGTCTAGGATATTGAGAAAATTGTGAAAAAGAGGAAAACAAATTGTTGTGCATGTATACTTGAGATATTGAGGAAGTGTTGTGAGTACATGGAGCTATCTTTATGTTGCAGTGTCTAGGGATGTGTTGGAATGAAGTAATGTGCTAAGATGATGTCTTTGGTACTTTTTTTCCAAGTGATTTTGAGAAAATTTTATAAACAAAGAAAATAGTGTTGTGCAGGTGTTCAAAATGTGCTCCGGGATGTGCTCCATGTTTCTTTTGTGTTGATACTATTCTTGTGCAGATTTGATATGTTGTTCAAGGTTGTCAATAGTTTCTATGTACATAATTTGGGTTTCTAGATTGTTGTGTAGAGTGAGATATTTTAACTAGTGTGTGAACCAATTTTTTAGTGGTATTTTCTATCGTCTTTGCATTTCTCTATAGTTTGGCTTCAGGTTGTGCTGGTGCAGGGGCACCCAAGTTGTCATACCTCCAAGGGGGGTAAAATGTTGATGTTTTGTTTTTTTTGAGTCAATTGGATGTAATAAGGTCCTCAAGGACCATTTCATATCTTTTTGGGTTGGTTCTAGGTCATTAGAGGGGTGTTAGGGTCTAGTTGCAAGAAATTGTCAAAGTTGCACAAATGTTGCAAAGCAACTTTTGCATCTTTTTGCAAAAAGTGATTAGAATGGTGTTTTGTTAGTTGTAATTTGAAAATTAGTTCAGAACAGTTGGGAAATGGGTGAAAATTCTTTAAGAAAGCCTTGTGTGGTTGGAGTAAAGGTTGGATGTTGAATTTGGAGATTGAATCAATACAAAAACTCTATTTTTTGCACTTTCTAACATAATTTTTCTGCTACAGTTGATTGTACGGTTCTGTATTTTCTTCTCATGGCTTGAATCTAATTGGGATTGGTAGATTAGTGAATCTTATTTCCATTGCACTTGGTTTTGTTCATTTTCATTAAGATTTGAGTAACTTAGAGGCAATTCTTCTCGGACTTGTTCAAACCCTAGGTAGGGTGACTTGAAGGGAAGAAAAATGCAAATCTCACCATTCCACCTATAGAAACTTCTAAAAATTGGTGGAATGGCTTGGGAAATGTTGTTATTTTCTTTCATAAACTTGCAAATGTAGGGGAAGGTGTTTGGCATGTGCAAATTGATGCCCTAGCCTAATATCTTCATGTATTAGGCTTGAGAACCCTATAGGCTTAGGGTTTTGTGGAAAAGATTTTGGGAAGTTGTTTTATCTATTTGAAATTGTTGTTTTAGACCCTGTATGATGTGTTTAGAGCCTTGGAATGTAGGAATAGCCCCTGGAGTTCAAATACCCTACTGCTACCTAGCCCATTCAAGTAATTAGGCCTAATTTGAGTAATGACAGTCAATTTTTGATGGTTTTCATACAAAGGAATATGCCTTAGTTTTGAGATATGTTTGTAAAAAAGGAAAAGGGTATCTAAAAGTGCCTTTACATTTTGGATGTCATGCTTACTCTAAAAGTTATGTTAGAAAAACCAGTTTTGAAAGGCTATAAGAAAATTGAAGGCTTATGAGGAAAACCCACCATTGTGTGTTTGAGGGGTTGAGATATTGGTTGATTGTAAGTGTTTTGAAGTTGTCCACTCCTGATCTACATCAAATTGGTATCAGAGAATAGGTTTTATTTGAAGAAGAAAAGGTGAAGAGAAGAAGGAACAAAATGCCTCCAAAAGGGAATGTCATCATTGCAAGAGAAGTGAACGAGTTGAAGGAAAATCATGCTAGAGAGATGAGAGAATTGAAAGAGAGAATTTATTCCCTAGAAACAAGTTAGAAAAGAGGAGTGGTCACAGGAGACTTGAGTGACCAAGAAGAACGCGAAGAGGAAAGTTCCCAAGAAGGGTCTGAGGAAGAGATGGATCCTGATGACTTGAGGATGGAAAAACTCTTGAAATCAGTCAAGGGAGATGGTCATAAGATCAAGATGGATTTACCCATGTATGGAGGAAAGATGGATAGTGAGGAACTCCTAGATTGGATAGGAGCATTGGATAACTACTTTGACTATGAAGATGTGCTAGAAGATCAAAGGGTGAAGTTGGCCAAGACAAAGTTGAAGGGCCACACCTTGCTTTGGTGGGATTATGTACAAAGTGCAAGGAGAAAGAAGGGGAACTCTAAAATCACCTCTTGGGATAGGATGGTGGATAAAATTAAGAGAAAATTCCTTCTTGGTGATTACACCATTTAGTTGTTCAAGAGGATTCAAAATCTCAAGCAAAAGGATATGGATGTGCAAACCTATATAGAGGAGTTCTACAAGTTGAGCATAAGGGTAGGCCATGTAGAAGATGATGAGGAGAAAGTGCCAAGATATCTCAATGGGTTGAGATACAACATTCAAGATGAGTTGAGCCTCACCAATCCAAGAATGATAGAGTTTTATCAATTGGCCATCAAGGTTGAAGATAAGTTGAGGAGAAGGTAAGAAAAGCAAAGCAGGGGTAGAGGAAGGAGTTCTAGAGGAAGATGTACATTTTCTGATTTAGGACAGTCATATGAGAGTCAAGGAGAGGCAAGTAGAGTTCAAGAACAAACTTCTGATTCAAGAGATGGATTTAGAGGAGGTAGATCAGATTCAAGGGGTATATTTGGAAGCCAAAGAGGAGGTTCAAGTGTTTTTATAGGAAATTTTTATAAATGCAACAAATTTGTAGGCCACCAAGCATGGCAATGTACTGAGGAGCAGGCAACTACTTCTATTGGTAGAGAAAGAAGAAATTAGATTGCACTGTAAGGTGGAGATGATGCTGAAAGTGTACATTCCTCACCACATGTTGAAGAACTAGAGACTGGAGAGTTTTTGCTGATGAGGACTCTACTCAAAGGGCCAACGGAGAAAGAACCACCACAAAGAAATTTTCTTTTTAGAACTACATGTAAAAGTCAAGGTAAGTGTTGCAAAGTAGTGATTAATTCTGGTAGTACAGATAATTTGGTTTCTCTTGAAATGGTTAAGAAGTTGAAATTACAAAGGATTCCTCATACTACTCCCTATAAGGTGTCTTGGTTAAACAAGGGACAAGTAGTTTTGAATGAACAAAGTTGGGTTGGTTTTCATATAGGAGGATATCAGGATATAGTCTTATGTGACATAATACCAATGGATGTGTGTCATTTTCTTTTGGGGAGACCTTATAAATATGATAGGAATGCTAAGCATGATGGTAGGAAAAATATATGTCATTGAGAAAGATGGAGTTTCCTACACCCTTACACCATTAAAGGAGGAAGGTCAAGAATCACAAATAGGTTCTAGTGCTATGTTGGTGAGCAAGAAGAAGTTTGTAAAAATCATGGAGAAGGAAGACAAAGATCCAAAGGTGAGGTCAAGGGTGATGTTGATGAGTCAAAAAGAGTTACCATAGTCCATGAAGGAGGAAAAGGTGGATTTTGAAACCATGATCAGACCCTAGATTATCATGACAGCTCAGTTGACATATCTGATTTTCCATGGGAGATCCAAAGCATGTTGAAGGATGATATAGACATAGTTGTGGATGAGTTTTCCCATTCTCTATTCTCAATGCCAAGGATCAATCATTTAAAGTTTTTTGAAGAAGGTATATTTGAGTCCAATGTACAAGTGGAACAAGGTGAGTTGCTAGTAAACACAGTGTAGGGTTCAAATTTTTAGTTGTTAAGATACAAGAACAAAGTTTTCTATTCAGTTCACCATATTAGATATCTACCATTTGAGTTTGAGGATGCAAGGGGATTAGTGTATGCTAGTAGGAAAGTTGTGGGGGTTGTACATGGGAAAAATAAAGTTTCCATTTTGGATTTGCATACCAAGATATTTTAGGTAGATGTTTCCATGTGGAAAGGATCACCAAAAGAGTGTGAGAAGCAGGGAAAAGAAGACATAGCCGATGATGGTGCTAACCAAGTAGTTACAATGGATAATGTTGAAATTTTTCTCATCCAAGTGTAGGAGGAAGAGTATCATCAATCTAATGGGAAGACTGATCAATTCCCACTGTCATTGCATAAGGTATCTCTAGAAGGTAAATTGCAATATAGTTTATCTAACCATTCTCTATTTTATCAAGGGTTATCTGCAGTTGTAAGTGGATTTCAATCCTTTCCAGTCAAATCCAACAAGATACTTGAGTTTGATGCTTCACATACACACATTAGAGTTACTATTTAAATTTTTAAAGTACTACTGAAAGGAGAATTTAGAGGTGCAAATGGGGGACAAGGTTTATTTTGACAAGTTCAAGTACCTTTGCCAAGTGTTCAAGAAACCTTGAGTGAGGATGAAGCAATCATGGGTCTATTTCAAATAAGGTAATAGGTAGGGATCTAAAGACATCAAGAAAGAGATTTCAAGCATGGTTTCATGTTGCTACCAATCCATTCAAGTGGAACTTGAATTTTTTCTTCCCCGGGAGTATGGTGCAGGGACACTTAGGCTATCATACCTAGACAAGAGGGGTGAAATGTTGATGTTTTGTTTGAGTCAATTAGATGTAATAAGGTCCTAAAGGACCATTTCATATCTGTTTAGGTCAGTTTTTGGTCATTAGAGGTGTGTTAGGGTCTAGTTGCAAGAAATTGTCAAAGTTGCACAAATGTTGCAAAACAACTTTTGCATCTTTTTGCAAAAAGTGATTAGAATGGTGTTTGGTTAGTTGTAATTTGAAAATTAGTTGGGAAAAATTGGGAAATGGGTGAAAGTGATTTAAGAAAGCCTTGTGTGTTTGGAGTAAAGGTTGGATGTTGAATTTGGAGATTGAATCAATACAAAAACTCTATTTTTTGCACTTTCTAACACAATTTTGCTGCTATAGTTGATTGTACGGTTCTATATGGCCTTCTCATGGCTTAAATCCAATTGGGATTGGTAGAGTAGTGAATAATTTTTCCATTGCACTTGGTTTTGTTCATTTTCATTAAGATTTGAGTAACTTAGAGGCAATTCTTCTCAGACTGGTTCAAACCATATGTAGGGTGACTTGAAGGGAAGAAAAATGTAAGTCTCACCATTCAACTGATAGAAACTTCTGAAACTTAATGGAAAGGCTTGGGAAATGTTTTTCTTTACTTTCATAAACTTTCATATGCAGGGGAAGGTGTTTGGTAGGTGCAAATTGATGCCCTAGCCTAATATCTTCTTGTATTAGGCTTAGGAACCCTATAGGCTTAGGGTTTTGTGGAAAAGCTTTTGGGAAGTTGTTTTATCTGTTTGAATCAGAACCTGTATGATGTGTTTAGAGACTTGGAATGTAGGAATAGCTCCTGGAGTTCAAATACCCTGCTGCTACCTAGCCCATTCAAGCAATTATGCCTAATTTGAGCAAGAACAACTAATTTTTGATGGTTTCCGTACAAAGGAATATGCCCTAGTTTTGGGATATGTTTGTAAAAAAGGAGAAGGGTATCTGAAAGTGCCTTTACATTTTGGATGTCATGCTTAATTTGAAATTTATGTTGGAAAAACCTATTTTGAAAGGCTAGATTAAAGGCTTATGAGGAAGACCCACCATTGTGTGTTTGAGGGGTTGAGATATTGGTTGATTGTGAGTGTTTTGAATTTTTCCATCCCTACTCTACATCATGTGTAGATATGGGAAGTTTCTTATAATTTTTGTATCTTTTATAATTCAAGGTTTCACTTGATTTAGTGTAGTACAATGTGTGTTTCATGCATCAATGTGTGAATAAGATTAACCGAATATTCTGGGTTGAAGTATTTGTATGATGCGAGTTTGGATGAAGTTTTTTTTAGATCTCACATGGTTCATGGATTATTATAGATCATGTTCAAGTGAATTTTTTTGTCCAGAAGTTTCAAATTGATTTAAGGAAGCATGTACTTAATGATTTATGGTGTTTAGCATAGGTATTGGCCAACCTGGTATTAACACTACATGTGAAGTTTATGAAATTATGTTGAGGTGTGTTAGGATTTATTTGGGTCCTAATTAAGGATTTATATGGGTCGCCTTCATTCCTATCCACTGAGGGAATGTTTAGGTTTCAGCCTAATTTGAAATTTTAAATGTAACAGATAGTTTTTGATCTTGGAGAATGTTTTCAAGGATAAGGATGATATATATAAGAGTGGTGTTGTTGTAAGAGGCAAGAGAGAGGAAAGATAGATGCAAGTGATGAATGAGATACAAATTTGAGTAGAGCAGCGCAAATTTCAAAGTGTTGGAATTCTGAAGGCAATGAGCTGAAGGTTTCCACAATCTTTCATACAAGACTACAAGAGTTTTGGAGCATTTGTGGTGGATTCTCTATTGCATTGAGAAGTTGTTCTCTGTATAAAATTTCTCTTCTATCTTATTTGTTTTTTCTATGGCAATGAGCTTTGGCTATGAGCCTTTTTGGATAGTGTTTCCTATTCTGGCAGTGAGCCCTTCTACTAATTTTGCAATTACTTATGTTGTGAGCTAATCCTGATCGTGGTTTTTCCCTCATTGTGTTTTCCACGTAAATCTGATGTTCTCTTTTGTATGGTGTTTCTATTTTAGTTTCTGTTATTTGCATTTCACAATTAATCACTTTAACAGGATAAGGGTTTAATGCATGCATGTTGATCTGATTACTATTGAGAGTTTTTATGTTTTAATTTGCTACAACTGATTCACTCCCCCTCTCAGTTGTCTTGTTCATTTAACAATTGGTATTAGAGAAAGGTTACTTGGAGAAGAGCTTAACCGCTTGAGGTAGATCTAGGATGGAAAAATAGATTGATTTCCCTAGATTTGATGGAACAGACTATGCATTCTGGAAGACAAAGATGGAAGGATATTTAACATCTCATGGATTTGAGATTGAAAAGGCAATAAAGACTCCATATGTTGCACCTCCGAATGGTCCTTGGCACAAGTATTACGATCAAGGAACATGAGGTAAATGCTAAGGTAAGATTTATTTCGATGAATAGTCTTTCAAATTCTAAATTGGTTAAAGTTATGAATCTTAAGACTGCTAAAGAAGTTTGGGATAAGCTTGAGAGAATTTATGAAGGAGATGACAAAGTTAAACAAGCAAAGTTGCAAAATATGAAGGCACAATTTGAGACCCTGTGAATGTCTGAAGATGAAACAATTACAACCTACATGCAGAGAGTTGATGAGTTGGTAAGTGCTATGAGAGGTCTTGGTGCACAAGTTAATGAACTTAGGGTGGTAAAGAAAGTTATCAAAACTCTTCCTAATTCATACAGTGAAAAGGTATCTACTATAGAGGAAGTTGCAAATTTAATACTTATTCTAGAGATCAGTTGATTGGTACACTAACTTCATTTGAAATGAGAACACTTGGTTTGAAAAATGGTACAAAAGTAGAGACTGCTTTTAAGGTGGGAAAATCAGAAAAGGTTGAAGATTTAGATGAAGAAGATCTTGATGATGTGGAAGCTAATTTTTTAAGAAGGATGAAAAAGGGCACCAATAAGTACAATGGTAAACTACCTTTCAAATGTTTTAGCTGTGGAAAAGTAGTTCATTATGCTTCAAGATGTCCAAACAGAGCCGTGAACAATAAAAGTAAGGAGAATAAAGGAAATATGATTAAAAGAAGTTACTATGTCAAAGAAGATGCTAGTATTTCTGATGATGAATCTGATTATGGAGATGTTGATGAAAATGAATGCTTGTTCTTGGATTTAAAAGATGAATCTACTTTTGTTAACTTTGAAAGTTGTGTGAAAGAAAGTGTTCCAAAGAAGAAAGACAAGATTGAAGGTACTTTAGTTTCTACTTTTCATGCTAAACGTGATAAGAACTACTGGGTTATTGAAAATGGATTTTGTAATCACATGACCAGAGACAAAATTAAGTTTGTTAAACTTGAAGAGTATGATGGAAGATTAGTTAAATTTGGAGATGATTCAACAGCTAAGATTTGTGGAATAGGTTCAATCAGTTTTGATGGCAAGAATAATATTGAAGATGTTTACTATGTTAAATATTTAAGGCATAATCTGTTGAGTGTTGGACAAATTTGTAGCGAAGAATATAAAATTGTGTTTAAGGATGAAAGATGTGAGATCAGAAAAGGGTTTGGAATTATGATTTCTATTGGTAAGAGGACAGATGAAAACATCTATCAACTTAAAGGTTCTGATGGTCATTACTTTATTTCTCAGATTAATGACAGTTGGTTATGGCATTGGAGGATGTGTCACATAAATTTTGATAATTTGGTTAGAATCAGTTCAATTCATGCAGTGAGAGACCTACTAAGAATTACAAAGCCTATCAATGGTGGTTGGAAAGATTGTCAATTTGGAAAGCAAATAAAGAGTAGTTTCAAGGGAAAGGAACAATATGCTACCAGAGTACTGGAATTAATACACATAGATATTTTTGGTCCTACAAGGGTGAGAAGTCTTCAAGGTGATAGGTATTTCATGCTTTTGATTGATGATTATTATAGAATGACATGGGTTACCTTTCTTAGAGAGAAATATGATGTACTAGATAGATTCAAAGCATTTAAAGCTATGGTTGAGAATGAAATGGATCTGAAAATAAAATGCTTGAGGTTTGACAAAGGTGGATAATTCACCTCCAATGAGTTTAACATGTTTTGTGAAGTTCATGGAATAAGGAGGCATTTGTATGCCCCTAGAAATCCTCAACAAAATGGAGTGGTTGAAAGAAAAAATGGACTGTTCAAGAAGCCGCTAGGACTATGATGAAAGAAGCTAACCTACCAAAAGTTTATTGGAGATCCTTGAAGCAATTCATACTATTGTTTACATACTTAAAGAGTTCAAGCTAGAACTAATAGCACAAAGACTCCCTATGAGTTATGGTATGGAAGGATTCCTACTGTCAAGTACTTTAGAGTATTTGGAAGAAAATGTTATATCAAAAGAGATGAAGAAAACTTAGGAAAGTTTGATGCAAGGTCTGGTGAAGGTATCTTCCTTGGATATTCTACTAAAAGAAAAGCTTATAGATGTTACAACAAAAGGTTAAGAAAGATTGTTGAAAGTGCAAATGTTAAGGTTGATAAAAACTTGTAGAATTCAATTGTAGTATATTGATATGTGTTAGATGAACATTCTTGTGGAGAAGAAGAAGAAAAATCTGAAGAAAAACAAGTGCAAAATGAAGAGGAAGAAGATTTAGAAAATACCCCTAAGACCCCTAAGTATGTGTAAAAGAATCATTATGATGAACAGATCATTGGAGACAAGAGAAAAGGAGTATTGACAAGAAGCAGAGCTGTTGAAGCTGAGGTAAATCTATGTTTACTCTCTAAATTTGAACCTAAAATAGTAAGTGAGGCATGTAAAGATGAACATTGGATGAAGGCAATGGAAGAAGAACTTATGTAGATTGAGAAAAAATAGACTAGAAAACAAGAACATAATTGGAACTAAGTGGGTATTTAGAAACAAACTGAATGAGAATGGAGAAGTGGTAAGAAATAAGGCAAGACCTGTGTGTAAGGGTTACTCACAAGTGGAAGGAATATACTTTGAGGAAACATTTTCTTCAGTGGATAGGATGGAAGCTATTAGAATGTTTTTAGCATTTGCAGCATACAAGGACTTTAAAGTTTATCAAATGGATGTGAATTTTTCTTTTCTGAATGGTGAACTAGAAGAAGAGGTTTACATGGAACAACTAGAAGGATTTTAGTTGTCAGATCAATCGGATATGGTTTGTAAATTGAAGGCATTGTATGGATTGAAGCAAGCACCCAAAGATTGGTATGCAAGGTTGGATGGATACTTGATACAACAAGGATTTAGTAAAGGCACAATAGTATAGTAATCTAAGTTCAAAATTGAGGAAGACAAAATCTTAATAGTGGTTGTGTATGTGGATGATATTACCTTTGAAGGCAATGAAGCTATGTGTAAGAAATTTACAAAAGAGATGCATAAAGAGTTTGAGATGCCAATGTTTGGGGAGATGAATTTATTCCTTGGGCTACAAATCAATCAAATAGATAAAGGCATTTTCATTTCACAGTCAAAGTATGTCAAAGAAATGTTGAAGAAGTTTGGAATGGAAGAATCCAAATTGGAATGCACTCCTATGGTGACTGGTTGTAAATTGAGGAAAGGTGATGATTCACCTAAGGTTGATTAGAGAAAATATAGATCTATGATTGAAGGACTGTTATATCTAACTGCTATTAGACAAGATATCATGCATGTAGTTTGTCGTGTAACTAGATTTCAAGAAGATCCTAAAGAAACACATGATGTTGCATTTGTGAAGAGGATATTCAAATATTTAAGAGGCACTTTGGATTATGGCTTATGGTATCCTAAGGATACAAATTTTACATTAAGTTCTTACACAGATGCAGATTAGGCTGGTTGTGTTGATGATAGGAATGTTGGAAAAATCAAGGAAAAACAACTGAGAAGGGGGGGTGAATCAGTTGTCACAAAAATGTAAATTTTACAAACTTAACTTTAGTCTCAGATTTGATGAATAAAAAATTAACCATAAGCAATTAACACATCAGAGAGACAAAGAACACCAATATTTTTTATGTGGAAACCCTATTAGGGGAAAAACCATGGTGGATGTCAGTCCACAAGATTATACTCTATTAAAAGTATAAAGAATAATAATAAGGGGAATGCACATGCATTCAGAATCACTACCTAGAACTCACTGCTTAATTACAAACAGAAGACTCATTGTCTTACAAAAAGATTCAGATTAAAACCATCCAAAAATTTGAACTAAGAGAATGACTTCTATCCAAGCTTGATTATAGTTCCAATTAGGCACAATACTTCTGCATACTTCACTCAACCTTCTTGCTCTTCAATAATATTCGCACTTATGCAAACAAGAGCACACAATGCATACTTAGCACACTAACCAAACTTCACATACTTCTCATACTATCCACACAATTGCTTCTTATATATCCGCCACAAAGATTTCACCATAACTAAGTCGACCAAAGGAAAAGAATATATTTTCAATGTCGGCTCAAATTCACAACTAAATTTTCAATGCACACCCACGAAGGTCGGCCAAAACATAGTGGGGACCCAAATTCACTTATCCAAAACAAGAATACTCAAATTAATCATGCCTCGAACATCCACAACACGCTAGCATCAACATGTCGACCAAGAACAAGAAAAACCAAACATGCGCAAGAAAATATTTTCACTCACAAGCTTCACCGGATCATGTGAATGTACCAAAAAGATAAAGGATGAACTAGAGACATCTAAAAACACCAAGAAATAGTAGAGATACATCTGTGACAACCGAGATAACCAGAAACATACAATCTTCACTTAGAAACTCTGACAGAGACCAACAAAACACTGTAAGACTCCAACTTGCACACGAATTCATGTGGACCTCTGAAACTTCCGGTAGATGATCTAGACATACTCAAAATTAAACCCTTTGATCCATAAAAACTAACCTTTTACGTACATAATGTAATGCCTTCATAACCTGCACAGTTCCACTAGGAACCTGGAACACATTTACTTATAATTTTCTCAATATCCTTGACATATACAACACTTAGAACATTAAATGCTAATAGTGTTGACATCAATGACAATCATGTATCAGCACCACATCACACCATCCAACAATTTCCCAACAATCTCCCCCTTTGGCATTGATGAAAACACATGATGTGAAAAATACCATCAACCCAACACACTGCACAATTGCTTTTCTCCTTGGAAAGATTTTTCATTCTGCACTTCTCCCCCTTAGATATTTAAATTTTTCACATTACACTTCTCTCCCTTTGACATCAATGGCAAAGGTAACCATAAAATTTCCACACACATGCTCTGAGCCATATCTCTGCACATCTGACTACTCCCCCTGAGTAGCATCCACAGAAACATCAATCCAGATTAGAATATAGCAATGTAGCTCACGGATTGATGCAAGTAAGTGCATCATTTAGTTCTTGTTAGGAGGGGTAACTACCCCTAGCATTCCTCTGAGATACTTAAAATTATCTTTCGGTAATGGCTTAGTAAAGATATCTGCAATCTATTTTTTTGTAGGCACATACTCCATTCTAACTTCCTTCTCATTCACTTTCTCCCTTAAGAAGTGAAACTTGATTGATATATTCTTAGTCTTCGAGTGTAGTATTGGATTCCTTGATATATTTATTGCACTTGAGTTGTCACAGTATATTGCAATAGGTTCTTCATATATCACCTTAATATCTTTCAACATTTGTTTCATCCATAACACCTGAGTACAATTATTTGCAGCAACAATATATTCTGCTTCAACAGTGCATAGAGAAATAGAGCTCTACTTCTTGCTTAACTAGGATACTAGCTTCTTCCCTAGGAAGAAAGCACCACCACTAGTACTTTTTCTATCATCCACGTCACTAGCCCAATCAACATCTGTGTATGCACACAATGTAAGATCATCATCCTTGGAATACCAAAGTCCAAAATCAGCAGTTCCATTCAAGTATCTAAAAATTCTTTTGACAACAGTTACATGTGATTCTTTCAGATCAGCTTGAAATCTTGCAACCATACATACAACATGCATAATATCTAGCCTTGTCTGTGTCAAGTAGAGTAATCCTCCAACTGTTGATCTGTATCTGGTTTGATTTTCCTTAGGAGAATCATCATTTTATGTCAACTTACATCCGGTCACCATGGGTGTACCAACCGGTTTGGAATCATCCATTCCAAACTTCTTTAACAATTCTTTCACATACTTGGACTACGATATGAAAATCCCTTGATCCAATTGTGAAACTTGCAATCCCATAAAGAACTTCATTTCACCAATCATGCTCATCTCCAATTCATTCTTCATTTCATTAGTAAACTTCATGCATAAATTATCATCTCCACCAAAGATGATATCATCAACAAAAACTTCTATGATTAATTCCTTATCATGATCTATCTTGAAATATAAGTTACTGTCAGTAGTACCTTTTGAGAATCCAAGCTTCAGTATGTATTTGTCCAGTCTGGCATACTAGGCTCTGGGGGCTTGTTTGAGTCCATACAAGGCTTTCTTCAACCTACAAACCATGTCTTCCTCATCTGTTAGCTGAAATCCATCCGGTTGTTCAATATACACTTCTTCTTCAAGTTCCCCATTTAGAAATGCGGACTTTACATCCATTTGGTAAACTTTGTACTTCTTGTAAGCAACATAAGCAAGAAATATCTTATTGCTTCAATTCTAGCAATAGGGGCAAATGTCTGTTCAAAATCTATACCTCCCATTTGAGAGTAACCTTTACATACCAGTCTCGCCTTATTCCGGACCACTTCACCATCTTCGTTCAACTTGTTTCTGAATACCCACTTAGTGCCAATCACATTCTTGTCTTTGGGCCTAAGAACCAGTGTCCATGTGTCATTCTTTTCAATTTGTGACAGTTCTTCTTTCATAGCTTCCAGCGAATTTCATCTTAATAGGCTTCAGTGACATTCTTAGGTTCAATCTTGGAAATCAGACAATATTCTTCAGCAATTTTCTTTCTAGTTTGCACTCCTTTGCTCTTATCTCCTATGATTTGACTTTTAGAATGATTCAACTTTATATACCTTGGAGTTTTAGGACTCTCTCAGACTTCTGTGTTTTCTGAACTTTCTTGTGTAGTTGCACTTGATTGACTTGATTTACCAGAACAACTTGTGGTTGCTTCATTGGAACATATGGAATAATTTGAAGTAGATTTGGTGATTGTGAATTCTTCCCTTGGGTCATGATTTCTTCATCTGAATCATAGCTGCATCTTCTGGATGATTTGACTAAATCCTCATCAACCTTGACATTTGCACTCTCAATTACTTTTCTCAGTCTTTTGTTGTAGCATTTGTATGCCTTGCTCTTTGTGGAGTAACCTAGGAAGATTCCTTCATCACTTCTAACATCAAACTTTCCTATGTCATCATCTCTTTTGATATAGCATTTGCTTCCAAATATTTTGAAGTATTTGACAGTAGGCTTATGACCAAACCATAATTCATAAGGAGTCTTACCAGAATTACCATTCACATTTACTTTATTCAAGGTATATACAACAGTACTTACTGCTTCAGTTCGGTACATCTGAGGCACATTTCCTTCGACCATCATTGTTCTGACAACATCCAAAATTGTTCAATTCTTTCTTTCTGCAACTCCATTTTGTTGAGGGTTTCGGGGATTAGATAATTGTCTTTTAATTTCATGCTCTTCACAGTAAGTATTTAATTCTTTTGAAAGGAATTCTCCACCTATGTCAGATCTCAGGCATTTGATCTTCAAACCATTTTCATTTTCTGCCATGGTCTTAAAGCTTTTGAACTTATCTAATGCTTCACTTTTCTCTCTCAAAAAGGAAACCCAAATCATTCTAGAGTAGTCATCAATGACAAGCATAAAATATCTTTCTCTATGAATGCTCTTAACTCTAGAGGGACCACACAAATCAATATGTAATAGTTCTAAAACATTATTTGAGTGAAATTTCTTTCTTTGGAAGGAGACTCTAGTTTGTTTACCCATTTGACATTGTTGACAGATTACATTAGCAGGCTTACTAATTTAGGCAGATCTCTTATTGCTTTAGTAGAACTTATCTTAATGATGTTTTCAAAGTTTACATGACACAATATCCTATGCCATAACCAACTTTAATCTACTTGAGCAATTAAGCAACTACCATTAGCAATGTTCAAATGGAAGATGCTACCTTTAGTCTACACACTAGTGGCAATCATATTTCCAAATTTTCCACAAATCTGGCATTTTCTATCCTTGAACTGTAGATCATATCCCTTGTGCACCATCTGTCCAACACTTAACAAGTTATGCTTCATGCCTTCAACATAGAGAACATCATCAATATTTTCTTTACCACCAAGGCTAATAGAGCCTCTACCTCGAATCACACAAGCATTACTATCTCCAAATCTCACAACCCCACCATCATACTCTTCTAGATTCACAAACTTACTTTTGTCACCGGTCATATGATGTGAGCATCCACTATCAATGACCCATTCATATTTCTCCTCAACACAGGCTGCAAGAGCTTTCTTTTCTTCAGTGGATTTAGTAGGTTCAGGCTTATTTTCAATGGTAGCAATAAAAGCCCAATCATCCTCATTTCCAACATCTTTATTAGACTCATCATCTATTACTGCCTCTTCAACAAATTAGCATTTCTTTTGAAATCTAGGTTTTCTAGGTTTAGACCTAGGAAATATTTCAGGACATCTTGATGCAAAGTGACCTATTTTACTATATGAAAAACATTTAATAGGTAATACATCTTCATACTTACCTTTTCCTCTTCCTTCTTGTTTTGCAATGAGTGCTTCTAGTTCTAGAGCTTCTCTATCTTGGTCTTCGATCTGTTTCATTTCTTCATCATATTTGGATGCCCTTCTAGAGCTCTCTCAGGATTGTAACTTCGTCTATAGCTTCCGGATACAGTAGCTTTGAATGCAAATTTATTCTTCGGTGTGGATTCACCAAATTCACTTATTTCAAAAGCAGCAAGCTTTCCTATCAATGTGTCTCTTGTCATCTTATTTATAGACATAAACTCTTCAATAGCATGAACTTTTGACTTGTAGGAGGGAGGCAAGGATCTGAATATCTTAGCCACAATTTCATCTTCACTTACTGAACCACCAACACATTTAATACCTAGCACTATCTCATTTACTCTTTGCATAAAAGAAGTAATATTTTCATCTTCACCCATCTTCAGGTTTTCATACTTACCTTTCAAACTTTGTAGCTTAGCCATCTTTACTTGTGTATCTCCTTCATACAAAGTTTCCAGCTTTATCCAGATCTCATGAGTTGTTTGTAGGCCTACCACATTTTCCATCTCCGAATCTGTCAGAGCACTCACCAATGCTTCAATGGCTCTAATATTGCTTTCTGCATCCATGATCTCATCAGGAGTGGAGGGTCCATTCGTAGGAATAGTGTATTGATTCTTTGTAATATTCCATATAGCATCTCCAATGCACTGTAAATGAAATTGCACCCTAACTTTCCATAGTGAGTAGTTGGTGCCATCAAATCTAGGGCTGTCTTTCTTGAATGTTGCCATCCTAGGTCACCTCAAGTTGTTAGAATTTTCTTCAGAGGAACCCGCTCTGATACCAATTGTTGGAAAAATCAAGGACAAAAAACTGAGAGGGGGGTGAATCAGTTGTCAAAAAAATTTAAACTTTACAAACTTAACTTAACTTTAATCTCAAATCTAATGAATAAACAATTAACCATAAGCAATTAACACATCAAAGAGACAAAGAACACCAAGATTTTTTATGTGGAAACCCTGTTAGGGGAAAAACCACGGTGGATGTCAGTCCACAAGATTATACTCTGTTAAAAGTATAAAGGAGAATAATAAGGGGAATGCACATGCATTTAGGCTCATTTCCTAGAGCTCATTGCTCAATTACAAATAAAAGACTCACTATCTTATAGAAAGTTTCATATTAAAACCATCTAGAAATTTGAAGTGAGAGAATGGATTCTGTCCAAGCCTGATTATAGTTCCAATTAGGCACAATACTTCTTCATACTTCGCTCAACCTTCTTGCTCTTCAATGATATTCACACTTATGAACATAAGAGCACACAACGCATACTCAACACACTAACCAAACTTTGCATACTTCTCATACTATCCACACAATTGCTTCTTATATATCCGCCACAAAGATTTCACCATAACAAAGTCGGCCAGAGGAAAAGAATATATTTTCAATGTTGGCTCAAATTCACAATTAAATTTTTAATGCGTACCCACCAAGGTCGGCCACAACATAGTGGGTACCCACATTCACTTCTCCAAAACAAGAATACTTCAATTAATCATGCCTCAAACATCCACAACACGCTAGCATCAACATGTCGGCTAAGAACAAGAAAAACCGAACATGTGCAAGAAAATATTTTCACTCATGAGCTTCACCGGATCATGTGGATGCACCACAAAGATAGAGGATGAACTAGAGACATCTGAAAACACCAAGAAATAGCAGAGAGACATCCACGACAACTGAGATAACTAGAACATACAATCTTCACTCAGAAACTCTGACAGAGACCAACAAAACATTGTCAGATCACAACTTGCACACAAATTCATGTGGACCTCTGAAACTTCCGGTAGATGATCTAGACATAATCAACATTAAACCCTTTGATCCAAAACAACTAACCTTTTATGTACATAACATAATGCCTTCATAGCCTGCACAGTTCCACTAGGAACCTGGAACACATTTACTTATAATTTTTTCAATATCCTCAACATATACAACACTTAGAACATCAAATGCTAATAGTGTTGACATCAATGACAACCACATATCAGCACCACATCACACCATCCAACAATTTCCCAACAAGGAAAAGTACAAGTGGTGAGACATTATTTCTTGGATGTAGATTGGTGTCATGGTTAAGTAAGAAGCAAGATTCAATTTCTTTATCTAGTGCAGAAGCTAAGTATATTGCACAAAAACATCTTGCTGCACACAAGTATTGTGGATGAGATAGATATTGAAGGATATTAGAATAGTGTATGATGAGCCTATATCTATCTTTTGTGATAATACAAGTGCAATTAACATTTCAAAGAATCCAGTGATGCATTCAAGGACAAAGCATGTATCAATAAGATATCACTTTCTAAGGGAGAAGGTTATGGAGAATGAAGTGAAGCTTGAATATGTACCTACAAAGGATCAAATTTCTGACATATTTACTAAGTCTCTTCCTAAGGATACTTTTGAGTATCTTCGAGAGAAGTTGGGGGTTATTGCTCCTCGTTCTTTGAACTAGATGCATATGGAGATGCATCATTCCAGTGGATCTAGGGATTCATCTCTTTTCTGGATTGATGTTGGTGGCTACCTCTTAGGGGGAGTAGGTAGTGTCATGTAGTGTCATTGTTGTAGTAAGGAATGTTGTCATTGTGTAGAGTTTTTGATTAGGATGGGTGTACTCCTAAGGGAGAGTATTCAGAGAAAGTATCCTAGTTCAGTGTCAAAGGGGGAGAACAATGCAAAATACTTTATCCTTTACCATTGATGTCAAAGGGGAAGAAAGAATCATGTGAAAAAGTTTATCTACTTAGGGGGAGAAAATAAAGAAAATCATGAGAACGTGTATTCAGAGCTATTATTTTTTCTTTGATGGCTTTTCACATCATGTGTTGCCATAAATGATAAAGGGGGAAATTTTTGCAAGTATGAAGGTGTTGTCATTGATGTCAACAATCATGTCTATAGGCTTGTGTTGCCATTGATGTCAACTATGTGTTGAGGAAGGTTGTTGCATGATGAAGATGTCGAGGATATTGAGAATATTGTGAAGAAGAGGAAAAAAAATTGTTGTGCATGTATAGTTGATATATTGAGGAAATGTTGTGAGTACATGGAGATATCTTTATGTTGTAGTGTTTGAGGATGTGTTGGAACAAAGTAATGTGCTAAGATGATGTCTCTTGTACTTGGTTTCCAAGTGCTTTTGAGAAAATTTGATTAACAAAGAAAACAATGTTGTGTAAGTGTTCAAAATATGCTCTAGGATGTGCGCCACATTTCTTCTATGTTCAAGGATGTTAGTAGTTGCTATGTATAGAATTTGGGTTTTTGGATCGTTGTGTAGAGTGAGATATTTTCACCAGTGTGTGAACCAATTTTTCAGTGGTATTTTCTATTGTCTGGGAGAAATGTATTTGCTCTGCATTTCTCTGTAGTTTGGGTTCAAGTTGTGGGGATCTGAGAAGTTGCTTATAATGTTTGTATCTTTTAGAATTCAAGGTTTCACTTGATTTAGTGTAGTACAATGTGTGTTTCATGCATTAGTGTGCGAATAAGGTTAACTAGATATTTTGGGTTGAAGTATTTCTATGGTGCGAGTTTGGATGAAGTCTTTGTTGGATCTAAGGTGGTCCATGGATTATTCTAGATCAAGTGGTCAAGTGAATTTTGTTGTCTGAAAGTTTTAGATTGATTTAAGGAAGTGTGTACTTAGTGATTTATGGTGTTTAGCATGAGTATTGGCCGACATGGTTTTAACACTACATGCAAAGTTTATGAAAGCATGTTGAGGTGTGTTATTTGGGTCCTAATTAAGGATTTATATGGGTCACCTTCATTCCTATCCACTGCGAGAATGTTTAGGTGTCAACCTAATTTGAAATTTTAAATGTAACAGATAGTTGCTGACCTTGGAGAAGGTTTTCAAGGATAAGGATGATATAAATAAGAGTGGTTTTTTTGTAAGAGGAAAGAGAGAGAGAAGATAGATGTGAGTGATGAATGAAATAAAAATTTGAGCAGATCAGTGTGAATTTCAAAGTGTTGGAATTTTGAAGGTAGTGAGTTGAAGGTGTCCACAATCTTTCATACAAGATTGTAAGAGTGTTGGATCATTTGTGGTGGATTATCTACTACATTGAGAAGTTGTTCTCTATGCAATATTTCTCTTCTATCTTCTTTATTTCTTTCTGTGGTAGTGAGCCCTGACTGTGAGCCTTTTTGAACAATGTGTCCTATTTTGGTAGTGAACCCTTGTACCGGTTTTGCAATTACTTATGTTGTGAGCTAATCCTCACCATAGTTTTTCCCTCATTGGGTTTTCCACATAAATATAGTGTTCTCTTGTGTATGGTGTTGTTATTTTAGTTTCTTTTATCTGCATTTCATGATTAATCACTTTAACAAGATAAGGGTTTAATGTATGCATGTTGATCTGATTACTATTGAGAGTTTTAATGTTTTAATTTGCTACAACTAATTCACCCCCCCTCAGTTGTCTTGTTCATTCAAAAAATTATTTATGAATTCCATGTATATAGTTTGGTTATAACTTATTTCCAAATTTCCATATGCATCATTCAAAAAGAAAGTATAGTTATCTAGACCATATGCACCCATTAAAAATCCAACCATCATATGGTAAAAAAAACATTTTTAGTAGCATTGAAATTAGACAACTAAATGGTTCATATTTTCTATGTCTTTTAGATACACACCCTCCTTGGTCTATTGCACATAAAATTTGACAACATTCATGTTGCACAAGATTAAGAATAAGTGTCATATTTCATGGGAAAAATATGTAGATTATAACATTTAAAATGATCTATGTAGGAGCAAACATCTATGCATCTTCACAAAAGGATAGCCTCTATAACTTGACATTTATTATAGATAATGTTTATGCAGCCATTGAAAGCCTGCAACTCTTATTGACACTACAAACACATAACCTTCACAAATTCATCTTGGTCGTTAAGATCTTAGTTTGACTACGCTAGACTTATAATAACTACATTAAGTAAATTCTTAGCACCATCTAGTACTATCCCACACAACACAACTTCAACATTATATGCCACAAGCCATTTACAGGAATAACCAAGTTATTGAATTTGACATTGTGTACTATTTTGTATTCCAAATGTTGCATACAACCATGATTTTTTGATAAAGGATGTATGAGTTTCAAAACCTCCCTTGTTTTTCTAGTGCAAGGCTATATGGGCTATGCTACCCTTATATTCCACAAGTCTAGGCATGATTAGGATTATTATTTCAAACATCAATTATGCCAACACATTTTAGACCTTCACTAATTATTAGGTAGAAGGAAAAATACTTCAATTCTTCATTGGCTCTTGATTTTCTTATAAAATCTTATAGCTTTAAAATCTTCTGGAGTTATCAGTAGGCACATGCATAATCAAGATATACTTCATGTGTGACCAATCCTACTTTCTATGTTTATGACTTTGGTTACTCTAGCATAATGAGGATGCAACTCTACAAGAAATGGTGTAATGATCAAGACACAACCATGTAATGGTTCAACATGAGAAATATTTTTGATATAAACATTATCTAAGTTTTAATTTGTGTAACAAACATAATGGAGGCCATTACTTTGCAATAAAGGATGAATGATCTATGTGTAGTTTCATGTAACTAATTCATATATGTATTAGATTTACTTTACTCTTCTCATGCTACTTTATTCACTTGCATGTTTATTCAATATCACCAAAGTATTTGCACATGGTCGAGAATATGATAAATGATTGCACATATTTAAATGCAAGTATTATTTCCATTAAAGTGATATGTGAAGACATGCAAGGAAAATAGTGCACATTCTTCAATCAAACCATCCTATGTCTTAGGATTTTGACAATATTTCAGCTCAAAATTTATGCATTGTGTGACTTGCACATACATTTTCTTCAACACGCTTATTTTTTCAAGGATATGCCTAAAAAATATGGCAACACACAAAGCCACACCATATAATAATCTAGTTAGCATCATATGGGTTTAAAATTTATCACTTAGTCATCCACATGTAAAGTGTACCATAAATGCATAACATCTATTAACCATTATTTTTTAGGCCTAACTAACAACCATTGTAGAAGTACATCCTTTGTAACTTAGTTTAGATAAAGGCTTTATAACTCACATTCTACAATATAGTTTATTACAATCATGTACTTAATTTTAGGCCTAACTAACAACCATTGTATAAGTACATCCTTTGTAACTTAGTTTAGATAGAGGCTTTATAACTCACATTCTACAATATGGTTTATTACAAGCATGTACTTTTAGCCTTAGACAATTGTATTATCATGAGTTGTACCTCTCTAGAGCCTCTATAAAGTTAGTTGTATATATTAATTCACTACTTAATCATGGGAAATGTTAGTGTAATATTAATATTTTAGGATATGTTTTAATTGTAAGTATATTATTGCATATATTTTTAAAACTCACTTAGGTAATTCTTATTTAATTACTTAAGTTGGGAAGGATAATGTTGCACATTCATGGGAATATGCTTTTTATTTATCCTTGTAGATTTAGAAACCTAGATAAACAATCCCTCTCTTTTTATAGTTTTGCCTTATCCTTATCCTTGGTGGATTTGAAAACTATGACTATATAATGCGACTCTCCTTCCATCTTTTAAAAATAATCAAAATAATGAAACAAACATTTTGTGAGTAGTCTCTATTAAGGAAACTTAGCTAATTTATTTATTATTAAGCTAGTTTAAATATATTTACATGCATTAGAAAATAGGTTGTAGATTTGACTTCATATTCTAACATGGTATCAAAGCATCAATGCTAGGATAGGGTTATTTTGGTTATTTTGATTTTTGGATATTTAAAAAGTTTAATATCAAGTTGCATGTAGATTTTTTGATAACCTAGTATTCTCTTATCTTGCATCTTTAGATGATCTAGATAATTATAAAGGCTTAAAGAAAAATAACCTCTATTTTTTTATGTGTGTAATTTTATTATAACATGATAAAGATCAATGTTTTGGTGATTTATGTGAGCTTGTAAGCTATTTTTTTTGTGTAGAAGGTCCAAGAAAGTTAGTATAAACTTTTATTTTTCAAAAAATAGGGTTTGTGGGACATAGTAGTAGAAGAAGGGTTTTTAAGCCAAGATTTGGTAAAATACTAAACCATACATTTTAAAGCCAAGCAAACCCTACAATTGCATTTGAAGGGCCTAGAAATCTCTATTTCCATTTAAGATGTATCACTTTTTGAGTTCATGGTCCTAAGAAGGTTATTTTTTTTTAGCTTGGCACTATTCATCTATTCAACCTTACAGTTATACTTTCTATACTTGTGCATAGAGATTTCTTGCTTCTATACATTGTTAACATCATCAAATGGATTGGTGATGTCATCACTTCAAAAATAGACACCTTTTTCATTTTAACCTCAACTTTGGAAGACTACAACTTGGTCATTCAAACTCAAAATGGGGAGCAATTATTTTTATTTAAGGTGAAATTTTATTATCTTTGTATTCATATAGATGGTTTCTTAATTTAACTCTCCATTTTTACAAAATTTTAGTTTTATCATATATTTTTTTGCTCAGTCATTCTTTTAAGAGCTTTAATCACTTTTAACTTTCATAATTAGGATGCTTTGTAGGTGTTATTTATTAAAAAGTTGGTATCTTTCCAAGATCTGCACATTGGTGTAATTTTTTAGTTACTATTAATAGTTTCAACATTTTGGCCACTTTTAGGTCTTGTAAAAAAAATTAAAATCTAGAATCTTGCATTGTAATCACACTAAAATAAAGTTCCAATCATTGTACTTTTTGGGGGGGGTCATTTTAGTAACTTAAGATTGTTAAAATTGAACAATCTAGGGGTTGTTAATACATATGCACTCAACTTATAAAGTGTCATTTTAATGAACTAGTCTTGGGGGGCTTAAACATTAGAATTTTTTAATCATGAACTAAGATAAATTTTTATTTATAGGGTTTCATAATTGATTTTAACATTAATTCAATAATTTTGTTGCAAGTATAACTTCAAAGAACTATTTTTCCTAGAAATAAGGGATAAATAATCATTTCCATGAGAAGAATCTACTATCCTATCTCCTTGGACTCGTTATTGAGCTACATAACTATGAACATAAGAATGCATGGAATTAAAATAATGACATGGTCTATAGACTAATATGCATTACTATTTTTAATGATACTTTACATCACATTGAGCACATTGAGTTCCTTTTCACTACTTGGACCATCATCCAGTGGTTGTATGATGATTTTAGACCTTCATATAATAATGATGTTTCTTTGGATGACCATGTAAATGATAAGAATTCATATGCTTCTTCTTGTATGGACACATCCTCATGGGATGATTAGTCTATTTGGTTGACATACAATGATATCCTGTCTACTTTGGAAGAAATAATAGATATTATTTCTCTTGTTTCTTCATCTTATTTTAGGGTAACTTATTTGAGAGATTCAAATGATTCTATTTAGTAAGGTTCTTCATGTCTACAAGATCCACTTCATTGGCAGGTCTACTTACATGATATTTCATATCTATTCATGGATACTCACCATTTATATCTTGATGATGGCATTGAGGAAATTTAACTTCTCTTTGATGATAGATTACATCAAGTTGCATTATATCCTATTCTAGATTCTCTTACTCTCTCTACCACATCACGCTACTCACTTGACACATCCTATTTTTTATTGATCCAAGTCACATAGTTTAGTGGTCATTTTTCTTGAATCTTCTATGGTATAGCCATAATTCAACATTGACATCGAGACACATGAGATATTTCTAGATCCATGCATTATAATTCCTTTCTACATTACACTTGAGTGGAAATTTAGTAGTTTGATAGCTTAGGGTTTCTTTCTTTTGAAATAAAGATGCATCATTTTTTGTAGAGACCTATTAAAGTATTTTCTCTTTGAAACTTTGTATCACTCTTCTCTCTCTTCTTTGTGGAGGCATACATGGGCCTTGTCTTATAGGAGTGTTAGGAAACTCTTCTAGGAGGATTCTTAGTTCTTCTATCTTTTCTCTCTTCTAGGGGAGTTTTTTTCCTACAATTTTTCTCCTTTTCCTCATCACCGAGGGTTTATTTGTACATGGGTACCCAACATGGCTTTCTTGTTTAAACTAATTCTTACATCTTTTAATTTCTATAACAATATTAGAGCAATATTAGAGTTTTTTCCTAACTTGTATTTGAGGAGGGTATTAGAGAAATATTAATAATTTAAAGCATAATTTAAATCCTAAGTACATATTATTGCACATATTTTAAAGTTTTCTTAAGTATTCTTATTTAGTTACTTAAGTTAGGAAGGATATTTTGTACATTCATGGGATTCTTCTTTTTTCTTTATCCTCATAGATTTAGAAACTTGAATAAGCAATCCCCCTTTTTTAGATTTTTTATTATTCCTTATCTGAAAATTATAAGGCTATAGTATATAATATAATTATCAGTCCATCTTTTGAAAATAAGTATAATAATAAATCAAGTATTTTGTGAGAAATTTGTATCAAGGAAACTGGCTAATTTAACTTTCATTAAGCTAATTTAAATCTATTTCTATGCAATAGATTGTAGGTTTAGATTTGGCTTCAAATTCTAATAGAAAAAATGATATCTACCATGCTATTTGTTTATTTTTTGTACATTCACATATCAATGATTACACAATAATGTTCTTCATTATTTTTGCACGTCTTTAATTTTCTTCAACCATGAAATTATATAACAATGCTTCCATATCTAAATCTTTTCATTGGATGTAAATATATTTCCACTTGCCTAGCCATAATTTTGCTTACATGCATGCATGTTTGTGAGTGTTGCATATTTTTAGATGCATGAACATTCTAGGATTATCACACACATTAAAGTGCAGGGAAAATGTAATGGTAAAATTTGCATGCCCATGTCATTTCCCATTTAGTTTTGTACTTATTTTGAGGAGAGTAGTTTTATAGACAAATATATTTAAAAAGGGTGTAATGCTATACAAAATTGAATCCCTTATGGTATCCACCTACCCATTATATAATATTAATATACACTTATCCATCATCCCCATAACTTGATCCTATCTTCTTATTCATCACACATGTGCTTGGTCATACTACCACATACACTTTATTCATTATGATTCAAACCCTTTCATGTTCTAAGACTAGTCTACAATCATAGGGATGCCCTCATAGTTGTAGATTTATCTTTCCATAATTTCAAATTCAAAGTTCAATTTAATTGATTCCCACCTTTACCCTTCTTTCCTATGGCTAACTAAATATAAATTTATGAAATGTGTTATTATGATGTTGTACTTAAAGGCATTCAATATATTCGTTTTAGATCATTAAATATTCTTGAGTCCCCTTCTTACTCTAATGAGAAAAAATATTTAGACTTAGTGCATTAGAAAGAATGTAGTTCTATGTTAACATTGTAGGAGTATATGCATGATTGAAGATTACTATTTTCATCATTAATATGCATTTCTATAGGTCGATATAGGAGAATATGTCTCTTGATGACATATTGACAACCGTAAGGCATATATAAATTCTACTAGTCCACAAATATTAAGAAAAAAATAATAATTCAAGATGCATCATGCATAAAGTGAAGAAAAAATATATGCACATCACATAGTACAAGTTTGTAGGTACATGACATATCTATGGTCACACATTTGTCCTTGAAGATCTAGATTCATCCTTGCACAATATCAATAGAAGATTCTAATTATGAGACTATTACCAAATTTCTTTTGATCTCAAAATATACAAGATTTAAATTATTATCAATTTTTATATATTCATCAATTATATAATCAAGTACACATATTTATATTTACATTTTCACATTTAATTGCTTTAAAAAATTAACATAATATCATTTCCAATTATTAATTGGTCTATATTAAGTATACTTATGTGTATGCATTTAATTGGACTAACATAGATTAAGCTAAAGGAAATTTGATTTCCTTACACAAATATATATGCAAGATTTGATTACTTTAAATAATATATCTTTCAAAATAATTTCATGAAAAAATAAGATAAAAATAATCTTTTCTATTTAAAAATAATTATACTTTTGTAAATTTGTATTATCATACAAACACCAAATTTATTATTAAATTACTTTTTCAACTTAATTTTTTTAAAATATAGTTTAAAATATTAAATGGATTTGTTAACGATGAATAGCGGACTTTTTATATTAAATATAAAACTGTAATACACTAATTCACATAAAGATAGGTGGAACCAAATTTCATCCTAAATGATCACATCACTATGCAACTAAAACAATACTAATTAGAGGAGGAGAGTCTCCATTAAACAGGGTACTTGAATCATTTGAAAGTTCTAACCATTAAAAATAGACTCCCAACTCATAGTAATATCTTTTTTTTTCTTCTTGATCAAAAATAAAAATTTACAAACAAAAGATATAACAAAAGCCCATAAAAAATGTTAGAGCTGAGATATAACTCATAGAACTATGTTAACTATGTTAGGACCACTTAAGGACTCAAGCCTCCAGGATCATCTGCAAAAGCCAACAACAACCTTCCACAAGAGAGAAAGGCAAGAACATGAAATTGCAACAATGGATGCAAGATATGACAATATGTAATACTCAAGATTGTAATAATATATTGGACTTACACAACTCAAAAATATCTCAACTGAGTTGCTTGGATTGATGCAATGTGCATATGAAGCCTTGCTTATATAAGCAAGGAGTAAGATAGGATTAGATAAGATCATGTCAAGTTTCTTAATCCTATCACATGAGACAACTAAGTCATAACAACTTAGGACACACATTAAATTCTCAATGCAAATATTAAATGCATGAGAGAATTATTAAATACCTAGATAACTAAAAATAAATAATGAGACATGGTCCCATTATAACGACTTCTACAAATGACAACTAGAAAACTTAACTCCTAAATAAACTTATAATAATGTGAATAGATCCTCACTAATAACTAGTTAGTAAATAACCCCATTCACACCAACAAAAAATACTTATCATTATATGAAAAACAAAAGACTAACATATGTTTAAAAGGACCACCCACACCCTCTATATTAAAGTGATCCTTAATAAATACATCGAAAACGAACACTAAAAACTACTCCACAATAGCGTCCTTACATTAATTTCTTAAAAAAATTATAAGAATGAGATTCTCCTTTGAAAATGTTTAAGCTACCTACTATTTCACTAAAATTCTCAGGGTGCAAGCGACACAATTACCAGACTTATTGTATTGTGCATATAATATTTTATGTACGTGAGTTGAACATCAACTGTCTTTCCATCAACGTCGTGATTACCAAACCAATTCAATATGAGCCCGACTGACACGAGGATTCAACTAACAATTATAAACTATTAACAACCGTTCAAGCCTTCGCGAACCGTTCACACTTGCAACCTTGTCGAGCTCTTCGCGTTCTATAAAACCTCTGTGCAGACAAACATCTCTACATTGCTTTCTGCTTTGTTTTTCTAAGCTTCGCTCCATTGATCCTAAATGGAGAACAGTGCAACAAACCGCGGTGGAACAGCAGGGTGGTTGACGTATGCAATTGTTCCCCTCACTTGTAGTGGGCGTAAATTATATGGCTTAAGGAGTTTTCAAGAAGATGATAAAATCTGTGCATCGCAGCGGTACATGGTGATGATGTTTTCTGCTCTGCTTTTTTCAGTTATCATCTCTTGGTGGAGTCCTGGTGGGTGTGCGTGGGCTGGAAAGAATAACAAGAGGAAGATTCCAGGGCCCAGAGGATTGCCCATAGTGGGAAGTCTAATAGAAATGAGTGGCAGCCTTGCTCACCGTAAGCTTGCTCAATTAGCGACTATTCATGAGGCCAAAAAGCTGATGGCCTTCAGCTTGGGCTCAACGCGCGCAGTCATAACGTCCGACCCAGAAGTCGCCAGGGAGCTCTTGAGCTCTCCTAACTTCGGAGACAGGCCCCTCAAACAATCCGCCCAACAGCTCATGTTTGGTAGGGCAATAGGCTTTGCACCTAACGGCGACTACTGGAGGATGCTGCGTAGGATTTCGGGTACTCATCTCTTCAATCCACGAAGAATTGCTCTGCACGAAACCAGGCGTCAGGCGGAGTGCCTGAAGATGTTATCTGATATACGCAGTGAGTGGAAATGCAAGGCTGCCGTCAGCCTCCGTCCACATCTCCAAATGGCGGCGCTCAATAACATCATGGGAAGTGTGTTTGGCACAAGGCTGGATGGTAACAGAGAAGGTCGAGAGGTGAGGGAGATGGTGGAGGAGGGGTTTGAACTGCTGGGGGCATTTAATTGGGCCGATCATCTTTCCTGGCTGCGACTTCTTGACCCTCTGCAAGTCCACGCCCGCTGCGCTCGACTCGTACCTCGCGTTAGGGCTTTTGTTCAACGCATCATCCACGAACATCGACAAAACCCTCTGCCCAGGGACACACCCGATTCAGATTTCGTGGATGTGCTCCTTTCGCTTCAAGGACACGACAAGCTCAACGACGACGACATCATCGCGGTTCTCTGGGTAAGCAATACTCCATCTTATTATTTGTTTTTACGCCAGTATGTCAAAGCTCCGATAAGGCTAATAAATTTTTGTCACATGCAGGAGATGATATTCCGCGGCACAGATACCGTGGCTCTAGTTACAGAGTGGACCATGGCGGAGTTGGTACTGAATGAAGAAATACAAGGCCGAGCTCAGGCGGAGTTGGAGGCAGTGGTAGGGCGGGACAGAAGTGTGCGGGACGAGGACATTGCAAAGCTTCCATACCTGCAGGCGGTGGTAAAAGAGAGTTTGCGAATGCATCCCCCTGGGCCTTTGCTGTCGTGGGCTCGGTTGTGCACAGAGGACGTTGACATAGCAGGGGGGATGCATGTTCCGGCGGGGACGACAGCTATGGTGAACATGTGGTCCATCACTCACGATCCTGAGATTTGGGACTCACCTCATGAATTCCGGCCGGAAAGATTTTTTGAAGAGAAAGTAGATATTCGGGGTAATGACTTGAGGCTTGCGCCCTTCGGTGCAGGTCGGCGAGTGTGCCCCGGAAAGGCTCTCGTCCTGACGACCGTTCATCTGTGGGTGGCAAAACTGCTCCACCATTACAGGTGGATTGCTTCTCCTCAACACCCAGTAGATCTCACTGAGATTCTCAAGTTGTCCTCTCAAATGGCTACGCCCCTTACTGCAATTCCGGCCACCAGAGTCCCTTACTAATAAGGGTTTATGGTCGTATCAACTGCGCAATTAGGCTTCGAAGTTACGCTCTTATTCTTTCAGGACTTTACTGTAACGAGATAGTCTAGTCGTAGTTTGCTGAATGATGGAATTCTGCTGCACATTCAGCAAGAAAAGTCGTTGACATCTGATGTACATACAGAGTGTCGGTTTCATCTGTGAATATGTTTATAAGTTTTTTTAACTACCTCTGATATTACCACTTGCTAGTCGTATTCTCATGGCAAATTGGTTACCAGTGAATGTTATGTCTGTCTGCTAATTCCTCGTGTTCTACTAATAAATTTGGATATCTATGCACTATGCACTGTTTTTAACAGATGTTGAAAGTTGATTTAACAATGATTAAAGAATACTTTCTTTCCATAACGCTTAAATTTAATACTGAAGACACGTTTAAAATCGATGCTTATCAAGAATTTATGTCACGTTTCCCTTTGAAAGATGGACATCGGGAATCGATCACATGCCTATGGATTGCTTTGACTTGATGGCTAGTTTTTCCTACATTTGGGTTATTTTAAAAAATAAGATCATGTCTGTTAAGGCATTCATCCAATTTATTAGCTGTCAATAAATAAACTGATGAGATGGTATAATTAAAATAGTTTGATCAAAATTTCTAATTGTATATTTTTCTCATTTTTTTTTAAAATACTTTAAATTAATTTATCTATCATTCTATTGGATAATAATTGTTAATAGTAATATTAGTGTGATGTAAGCCCGGAAAGGTAGTTGAGTTGGCTTGGGCAGTGGGTTTGCTCCCTATTGGTCTTGGGTTCAACTGCACTCCCGAGTTTAAGAGGTGGGACTTCTTGTGGGTGAGGGATCTCACCCGTAGGGGACTAGTCTCGCCCTAGCTCGCCCCAGGTACTAGCTGCTGGGCCGCTGGGCTAGGTCGTGGGGACACCTTTGTAGTATCAAAAATAAATAAATATTAGTGTGATGTAAGCTATGGAATCTTTTAACTATTTAATTTTGACTATCAAAAAATTAATAGTGCAAATGAATTTTCATGTCACTTTCCAATTCTATTTATTATCCTATTTGATAAATGCCATTATTTTTATTTAGAAGATTGTGGACCAATGAATATAAATAATTTAATCATATTTGAGACAATTTTAATTTATTGAAAAGGTGAAATAGAGAAAATATGAAAAATTGTGATTAAAATAATTAATAATAATATAAATAAAATTTATATCTATTAATTTAAAATATTTTAAAAAATTAATAATAAAAAATAATATTTAATAAAAGATAATGAATAATTATATTTTTTTTATCGATTTTATATTTATTTGTTTCATATAGTTTCCTCAAAAAATACTATATATATAAATTCTAACATCTTTTACCAATTTAAAGTTAAATGCATTCATGTTCAAATGCAATTATGAATTACATCATATTTAGAGCTTTACTTCTCATTTGACATTACCTATCTTTCATTAACATTTACAACATGATTCTAAGCTTTGTTGAATTAGGTTCTTTTATTTTAAATTTTAAACATCGTTTAGAAGAATTTTTTTAAAGTAATTCAACAAATTTCATTTTGTTAGTAGTGTTATCAAATTAATTATAGACATGATAGGTGGAAAAATATTTCCACTGGATACATTATTTTTTTATGGTTGAATTTCAATCGTATTAATGTCTTGAATAATATTGAATAATGTTATATATATCATGATATTGAAAATACATACAAACCTAAAAATATCTGCAAATCTATGGTGAGATATGTCACCCAACAAATTCAATCAATATTAACTTCATTGATAAGAAATATATAATCTTATCTTAAACATAGAAAAATCTCGTTGCATAGCTTCTAGAAGAACTCAAAAATTGTTTTAAATAATATAAAACAATACTTTTTTTGAATGTTTGGTGTAAACTAAATTTTTAAGAAATGGGTCTAATTTATTTGTGGTGTATTCATACCTTCAATCTCAATATATACTCACAAATAAGACAACATACATTATAATAGACATACGATTATTTGAAATCAAATCATGTAACAATTACTCTATCTAGCAACAACTATTGGCAGGAACCTACACAATGTGTCTTATTTTTTGGTATAAGTGAACTGTGAAATTATTATTTAGTTGTTCAAAAATCATTAAATAAAATGATGTTCAAATAATTTTTTTATATAGAATTAAAAGAGAAAATTTATAAAAACTATTTGTAATATAAAAAAGAAAATCATTAATCATATAATGATAAGAAATAAAAAAGAATTAAGATAATAATGAAGATCATTTTGAAATAAAAAAAAGGATGAAACAATTTTATTTATCTAATATAAAAAGTAGAGCTCTTCAATTTTGAAGGATGATGAATTAAAAAAAAATCAATAGAAAAAGAAGCAAAAAGACCTACAACATGAAGGAGAATAGTGTGGAAAGTAAGGAAAACTCTAAGAAGGGGGGCATGGTAGAGGTAAAGCAAATCACTCTTTGGTTAATCTTTTGGGGATTGAATGTTCAACCACATGGTAATGTGGATAATAGTCAAGAATTTAGGTGACTATTGGAAGAGTTTGGTTGTGATTTGGAAGGAGAAACCGGGTGATCCCACAATAGTGGTTTACAGTTTTTGGCCAAACTGGACACTAAAATATATTTTTTAACTAAATCTTCACTTTCGGGCACCTATAGCAGCTAAACCATGAGGAATTTGAAGATGATGCAAACTAGAGTTTCGTGACATTTTTTCTATAGATTCTAAATATATTTTTCAAAAATTTTGGAATCAGATTGCACTTCTTTTTCTTCTCCCTCGAAAACTAGTTTTTTAAAACAACATTTTTAAAAGTGACACTTTGTATAAGCATAACTTTTTTCCATGAAGGATAAAATTCTAATTCTTTCGAATTTAGATTTTCAACTCTGATATCTAGTGCTTCCACTTTGTTAGATAGTTTTATTGAATATTTTTTCTTTAATCAAGTTTTGAATTCAAACCAATTATAATTCAGACATAGCGTTGTATAGCGTAACTTTTTGTATGTATTGAAATTGAATTTTTTTTTCTTTGTTGGATCAAGGACTTCAATATCTGGTGCACTAATATTTTTAATTTTTTGTTCAATAATCTGCTATTTTTCCACATGTGAGAGCTTGATTTTCAGTGAAAAACCTACATTCACGAGAAATAAAAAATAAATATAATAATCAAATTAAATTTATTTAAAATTATACTTTTTGGGAAGCTTATAATAAGGAATACATACTTGCAAAAAATAAATTTTAAATGAACTCATTTGATCCCCCAAAAGGTAAATCAAAAGTGGTTTTTTATCAGCATTTTGATAGGTGTAAAGGAGACTCTGTTATAGGTATGGTTTAAAACTAGCGGGGTTCTATCCAAGGGGGTTTTATTTAAGGTAGTTTGATCAAACCCTCTTCAATCGAAATTCTTTAAATGAAAATTTTCAAAGCTTAAATCATTATATTTTCTAAAAATATGTGATTTCAGCAAAAATTAGTTCCTCCGAGAAATTGTAAACCACTACTGTGGCAGCACCCAACCTCAAATAATGAATTAAACTAGATTATGTTCAAATATAGTGCTTGTAAGAATATTGGGTTATTCTATTTGTTCCCATATAAAACCAAAAGGGAAAAAAAATCTAAAATAATCCTAACAACATAAAAGAAAAATCCATAAATCATGTTATGAAAATAAATAAAAAAGAATTAAGATAATCATGAAGATAATTTTGAATTTAAAAAGTAAGGGTGAAATCTTTATATATATAATTTTGAAAAAAATCTATTTATTTAATATACAAATGTAGAACTATTTAATTTTAGAGGATGATGAATTATAAAATAAGTATATCATATGAAAAAGGAAGCAAAAAGTCCTACAAAATGAAAGAGAAAGATATGGAAAATAAAGAAAATTAAGGATATGGAAAGTAAAGAATTTTTTTAGAAGGTGGTACATGGTAGAGGTAAATAAAATCAATTGGTGGACTTTCTTTTCATAAAGCATGTTCAACCACATGGTAATGTGGATAATAGTAAAAAAAGACTAGTGACTATATTAATGGAAGAGATTGGTTGTGATTTGGATGGAGAAACCTCAAATAATGGATTGAGAAAAGGAATTTTTTTGGTTTTCAATAGGAACTTAATAATTGATCCTTGTATCCTAATCATTGAAATCCTAGATAAGTTTCTAAATTAAAGGGTGGATATCCTAAATGGAATGGTGATCTTAAAGAGAATGGCGATCATTTATGAATTCATTAGAATTTTGACCTTTCAAGGATCAAATAAAGGCTCGAATTGGAGAAGTTTGGTCAATTTTTTTATAAGAATGCTAGAAACATGTCTAAAACCTATTACTTGAAGGAATCCCTAATTATCTATAATCATTTCTCTTTATTTATCTCTACAACTTTTTCCTCCAAGTTCTTCATTGAATTTTTTTTATATATATGCATACACATACATACACACATACACACATACATATACATACATACATACATATAAATACATATACATATTGATGCAAGAGCATCCCTAGTTGTAAAGCAATCCTGTATCAACCAAAACATTCTTTTCTTTCTACTTTAATCCATAGCTATATCAACAGTTTATTCTACATTTTATCACTATATCAATTCTCATCTTGTGGAGAAGGCTATTGGTTCTACACGAGGTCATCTAATAAATATCCATATTGTAGGTTATTTGCATCCATTTATAGAAATTTATTGCTCTCAAAATTTCGTTGTCATTCTCTATCAAAGCATTTTGGGCCGATGTGGTCCAGATAAGTTGTGTGGACCTTTTCCGAAATGTGTGGAGCTAAATGAAACATCATTCAAGGAATCTTAAGTCCCAAGGGAACTTTCTTGGAGATCCAAAATATGTTTCATCTCATGATGGATTATCTTCTCACATTATTTGGCCGACCTACACGCTTGATCACACATTGGGATTTGTAAACCCTTCAGGCTGACACATATCATAATTGGAGCTGAAGATTCATATTTATGATCATTTGTAGTTCATTGGAAAGTAGTTAGTGATTGATTAGGAGCTAGATAGTTTGATTTGGCCTTCCAGGCTATGTTCAATGTAATAAGGCCTTGTATCAACTATAATGTCTTGAATGCCCTTGTGGTAGGCCTATGAGCCCTAATCATTCCACATATGAGGCATACGATGTGTGTAAGACTGGAAGATATTGAATCAATGATAATTCATGTTTGTTGAGCATTTTAGTTTGTTATTTATATTGTGTTGAACTCTAAGCTACATGGTTGGATAGTCCTTTTTGGGCCCTCCATCTATGACTACACCAAGTGGTATTAGAGAAGTTTTTGAGTCTTGAGAAGGCATTCCTTGTGGTGAATAGATCTTCAACTTGAGGTAGAATATAGGTGTCTTCAATTGAGCACCAATTGTGAGGTAGTTGAAACCCTTGTAGTCAAATAATCAAATTAAGGAAGTTGCACTGGATTCAAGGGGAGAGATACCACCAAGGAGAGCACCTACTATGGTGAATGTTACCAAAAGAATGAATGAAATGTTGGAGATGATGAGAGCAATGAGACTTTGATTAGATGCTATAGAAGAAGATAGAAGGATAGGTCTAAACCCTAGACATGTAGATGAAAGTGATTATGATGAGTTAGATCATGTTGCGAATCAAAATAAAGAAAACATAGAAGAAGAAGATTCAGATCAAGTAAATATGTTGAAATCTATTTCTAAAATTGGTAAGAGACCTAGAATTAAAATTTAAAATTATGTGGAAAACTAAGGAATTGATTGATTGGATCAATGACATGGAGGAATACTTTGAGTGTGAAGAAATTCAAGATCTGAAGAGGGTGAGATTTTCAAAAGCTAAGTTGAAGGGACATGATGTTAAATGGTTGAAAGAAGTTCAGTTGGATAGGAATAGAAGAGGAAAGGAGAAAATTAGAAAGTAGGATCTAGTATGGTGAGAAAGTTGAAGAATCAATTTATACCTACTGATTATGAGCTTGAATTGTTGAAAAGATTGCAGAACTGGAGGAAAAATGAGAAATTTGTGAAGGAGTACATTGAAGAATTTTACAAGCTGATCATCAAAGTTGGACATAGTGAAGCAAGCAAAGAGAAGGTTTTGTGGTACATCAATGGACTGAGAAAAAAACATCTAAGAAGAATTGATCTTGGTAAAATTGATGTCGATGGAAGAAGCCTACCAATTTTATCTGAAGGTAGAGAAAAACTAAATAAGAAGTTTGAACAAAGATAAAGAAGTGTAAGAGGAAGATTCTAGAGGAGCATATCACAATCCAGAGAAAGAAGACCATATGCAAAGCAAAAAAAGGATGGAAAACCCTACTGCAGTGAAGAGAAGGACAATCATTCATACCATAAAGGAAGAGAGGATATAAATTTCTGTTGGAGTGATAGAGGAGGTCATAATCCCTACCATAATGATGGATATAGGAGAGATGAAGGAAGATATGAGAAGAAACCATTTAGAGGAACTTGTTTCAAGTGTGAAGGTGAAGGACATAGAGCATTTGAATGCCATCAGGGAAGTGTTACCAGTAAGAGAACTGAGAATACTAGAAGAACAACTTATGCAGATGGAGAACTTGTTGGATCCCCTAATTCAGTTAGGAAACATGAGAAAGGAGAGTCATTAGTAATGGGGAGAGATTTGATTCGTGAAGAAGTGACTAAGGAACCACGACAAAGGAAAAAATTGTTTAGGACAAGATGTAAATCCAGAGGAAAGGTATGCGAAGTTATCATTGATAGTGGTTGTATAGATAATTTAGTTTCAAAAGAGATGGTAACCAAGTTGAATTTGAAGAGGTTGAAACATCCAAACCTGTATAAGATAACATGGATTCAAGATGAATATAAGATCTTGGTGAATGAGTAGTTTTTGGTGAAATTTCATATAGGATCATGTATAAGGATGAAGTGTTTTGTGATATTATGCCCATGGATGCATGTCATTTATTTTTAGGAATACCATGGAAATATGATATGAAATAAATTCATGATGGAAGGAAGAATACCTGTACTGTGACTTCAAATGGCAAGAGAACTATGTTGATACCTTTGGAAGAAGAGGACATAAAGGAAGTTTGTAGTACTGCTAGACTATGTTTGGTAGATGGAAGGAAGTTTCTAGAAGGATTGAGGCATGAGAAAATGTGTTTTGTATTAATTCCAAGGAAGTGCAATAGTCTAGAGGTAGAAAAATCTACCACAAAGGATGAAGACCCACTATAGATTGAAGTAATAAAATTATTGATAGAATATGAAGATATCATACCAGAGAATGTACCAGATGGTTTACCACCAATATGGAGTATCAATCATCATATAGATCTAATATTAGGAGCAAGTTTTCCAAACAAAGTGACACATAGGATGACACTTGCAGAGAATGTAGACTTGAATAAACAAATACAAGAGTTATTGAGGAAGGGGTTGATTAGAGAGAGCTTAAGCCCATGTGCGGTACTTGTTGTATTGGAACCAAATAAATATGGAGAGTGGAGAATGTGTATAGACTCAAAATCAATCAATAGAATCATTGTTAAGTATACATTCCCATTACCAAGGATGGATGACATTATGGACTATTTAAGTGGAGCATAGTATTTCACAAAGATTGCCCTAAAGAGCTGATACCATCAAATCAGAATCAGAGAAGGAGATGGATGGAATACTGCATTTAAGACTAATGAAGGATCGTATGAGTGGTTAGTGATGCCTTTTGGATTGACCAATACACCTAGCACTTTCATGAGACCTGTTGATAAACAAGGTCTTGAAGCAATTCTTGGGTAAGTTTGTTATTATTTATTTGGATGATATTCTAATTTTCAGTAAGACTAGAGAAGAATGTTTGTGGCACATAAGACAAGTATTGCAGAGGTTGAGGGAGGAGAAGTTGCTAATAAACATCAAGAAGTGTAGTTTTATCAAGATAGAGTTGGTGTACTTGGGTTTTATCATTTCTGTTGAAGGATTGAAGATGGACCCTGAGAAGGCTAGATCCATTGTTGAGTGGTCGACACTGATAAAAATTGGAGAGGTAAGATCATTCCATGGATTGATAATTTTTTATCAAAAATCCATTAGGAGCTTTAGTAGCATTTGCACACCCATGATAGAAATAATGAGAGGAGATACAAAATAATTTAAGTGGACATCTAGACCACAAAGAAGTTTTGAATTACTGAAGAAAAAGGTGACAGAGCAATTAGTGTTAGCATTACTGGATTTTGAAAAAGTATTTCAAGTTGATTGTGATACTAGTACAAATGCAATAAGAGCAGTTTTGAGTTAAGAAGGGAGACCAATAGCTTATTCCAGTGAGAAGTTGAATGATGCCAGAAGGAGATATTTAGTTTATGACCATGAGTTGTATGCTATAGTTCAAGCCTTGAAGAAGTGGAGACATTATTTATTGCCTAAGGAGTTTGTGTTGCATACTAATCATCAAGATTTGTAGTATTTGATTAGTCAAGGTAAGTTGAATTATAGACATATGAGGTGGGTTGAATTCTTGTAGAGTTATAATTTTGTGTTGAAGCATAGGAGTGGCAAGTCAAATAATTTTTTAGATGCATTGAGTAGAAGGAATTTGTTGACAAGAATGGAGATAGAAGTATTGGGTTTTTAGGAACTGAAACATATGTATGAGGATGATCAAAATTTTATTGATGATTTCCATGCATGTAAGGAACCAGTGGTGACAGATAGGAGTCAATGGTTGGATTATTTCATTTAGGAAGATATGTTATTCAAAGGAAATTAGTTGTGTGTTATTTTAGGGAGTTCAATGAGGGATAATTTGATTAAAGAGAAGCATAGTGGAGGAATAGAAGGACATTTTGGAGTTGATAAGACAATAAGCTTTGGTGAGTGAGCACTATTTTTAGTCACATATATATAAGGATGTTAGGAAGTATGTTCAAAGTTGTAGAATTTGTCAAGTTGCAAAAGGGAGTAGTCAGAATACTAGATTGTATAAACCTTTGGATATACCAAAGAGACCTTGGGAAGATATAAGCATGGATTTTGTATTGTGATTACCAAGAACACAAAGAGGATGTGATTCTATAATGGTAGTAGTGGAAATTTTTTCTAAGATGACACATTTCATTCCTTGCAAGGAGACTAATGATGTTTTGCATGTTTCTAACCTAATTTTCAAGGATATTGTAAGATTGCATGGATTATTAAAGAGCATAGTTTTAGACAAGGACACCAAGTTCATTGGATACTTTTGGAAGACATTATGGAGGAAGATGAAGAAAGACCTAAAGTTTAGCTCAACAAATCACCCACAAACAGATGAAAAAATAGAGATAGTAAATAGGAGTTTGGGTAACTTATTGAGATTTTTGATTGGAGATAAAGTATTAAATTGGGACATAGTTCTATCGCAAGTAGATTTTGCATACAATAATTCAGTAAACCAACGTATAGGGAAGACACCATTTGAGATTGTGATAGGAATACATCCCAGAGGAGTTGTAGAGCTCAAAGAAATTAGTATGGAGGATAAGAAGAGTGTAGAAGCAAAAGAATTTATAGGATTCATGGAAACATTACATAGTCAGGTCTGAAAAAACTTGGAGGAAATGAATAACAAGTACAAGGAGAAGGTAGATGAGAAGAGGAGACATACATAATTTTCTATTGAGGATGAAGTTATGGTATACCTTAGGAAGGAAAGGTTTCCAGTACCTGAACATACAATAAGTTGAAGATGAGGAAGATTGGACCATGTAAGATTCTCAAGTTTGATTTAGGAAATACATATGAAGTAGAGTTATCAGAAGCACTTGGTATATCACCTATTTTCAATGTTGTAGAAATATATGAGTATCATGAAGGATAGTCAAGTGGTAGTAACAATGAGGTTGGATTAGAGAAGTAGTTACCACATCAACCACTAGAGAAGATTGAGCGGATCTTGGATACCAAAATTGGAAGGAGCACTAGGAACAAGTAGTACAATGAATACTTGGTAAAGTGGAAAGTTAGACCAATGGAGGATCCATCATGGATTTCTCAAGTTGAGGTGCACCATTTTGGTTTTCCTCTAACCCCTGGAAAGTGAGGGACTCACTTTTCTTCCAACCTTGGGTGTCTGATGTAGGAGCATCCCTAGTTGTAAAGCAATCTTGTATTAACCGAAAAATTCTTTTCCTTGCACTTTAGTATGTAGCTATCTCAATAGTTTATTTCACATTTTACCAATATATCATTTCTTAGCTCATGGAGTAGGATATTGATTCTACACAAGGTCATCTAAAACATATCCAAATTTTAGGTTATTTACATCCGTTTGCAGAAAGTTATCGCTCTCAAAATTTCACTATCATTCTCACATTATTTGACCGACCTACACGCTTGATCACACATTGGGGTTTGTAAACCCTTAAGGCCAATGAAAATTATAATTGAAGCTGGAGATTCATATTTAAGATCATTTGTAGTTCATTGGAAAGTAGTTAGTGATTGATTAGGAGCTAGATAATTTGATCCAAATTTCTAGGTTGTGAAATGTAATCAGGCCTTGTGCCAATTGTAATGTCTTGAATACCCTTGTGGAAGACCTGCGAGCCCTTATAATCATCCTGCATATGAGGCATATGATGCAAGATTGGAAGATATTGAATCAATGATAATTCATGTTTGCTGAGCATTTTCTTGTGTTATTTCCATTGTGTTGAACTCTAAGCTACATGGTTGGACAATACTTTCTAGGCCCTCTATCCGTGATTGCACCACATATACATACATATGTATATATATACATATATAGATACATATACATATATATATATATATATATTCACACACATATAATATATATACATATACATATACATATACATATATACATTTATGTATGTATATATATATATATATATATATATATGTACATATATCTATATATATATGTACATATATGTATACATATATGTACATATATGTATACATATATGTACATATATGTATGTATATATATGTATATACGTACATATATCCATGCCCAAAGGATGAACAATGGTTTTTAAGTGGGAAATCCTCTTGGAGTAGATGTAGTGTCAAATCTAGTCATTAACTATGCTTTAGGAAGATTTGGATTGGGTGAAGGAGGTGAATCAATGAAGAAATACAAAATTTTGATGCAATATGGGAGGTGAGAATAAGATATGTAGTTTTTTTTTGTAGGATTGCAAACGTTGACTAGACATTACAATGGAAGTTTAGAAGTTTAAAAATTCAAAAAACGGATGAAGTGAGTAGATAAAGCAATATTAAATTATGTGGGATCTTTTTGTGGAATTGAAGGTTAAGATGGGATATTGGAATGCAATTCTAGAATTCCATTGGAAGTCTATAGGAAAAGAAATTAGAGGGAAACATAAAAAATATGTAAGGATGGGAGGTTTGGGGTTTCAATGTAGGAAAAGAGGTGAGAATTAGATATATGAGGAAAAACATTGAAAATTTAATCAAAACTCCATAAATGGATGAAAATGTTAGAAGAAAATAAAGTAAAACTAGTGAGGGGAAGAGGGGGTAAGACTGGAGGAAGTATGGAGGTTCTAAGGTGCAAAGGAGTTCCACAAGGAAGAACGTTAGAAGGAATGTGGGAATTAGGAGTTGAGGAGGATTCAAGGTCAAAAGGAATAAGGCAATGGAATTCTTTTGGATGAGTACTAAAATTATACAGAGAGGGACAAAGTAGAAGGATGAAAGCCAAAAATTAACTAGAGGTCGAGAGATTTGGAGAATGAGGAAATGGAAGAAGTTTGTAAAAACTCTACAAGTTCAAAAATTAGAGGAAATAGAATATTTTAGGGATGTAGAGAAGGATGGGAGGTTGGGATAAAGAAGGGAAATGGAATATGTCTAGACAAACTTTAAAAATCTATGAAATGGGAAAGGAGTGAGAGAATGGGAGAGTGTAGGGATGCAAGAGAGGATGGGAGATAGACATAAGTGTAGATATCCATCAAAAACTTGTAAATAGAGGAAATAAAGGAAAAATAAAGGAGTGAAAGGTCTCATTAGAACTTAAAAAATTATATGGGGGATTGGAAGTGAGAACAAGATAATATATTATTGGAATAAGTCTAATGCTCCAAAAAACTCCATAAAAACAATATAAAATAACTAGAAATACCCAAGACTAAGAAATTTTTGGATTCTTACGACTTCCAATAATTGATAGGAGTGTGAGAGATGATGAGGAACAACACCTATTAAAATTTGACCAAAGGGAAACCATTTGAATATTTCTTAAATCAATTATAAATGGTGGAAAAAATGAGGCCTAATACACTAGGGGTTAGGTATTCAAGTAATAAGTTTGTACTATCAGATTGACATTATTGCACTAAAACATAAAATAGAAACCACTAAATAGTACTATTGAAAATTACATGTTGAACTCATAGAGATGAAAGATAAACCTTAAACACATGAATGCTAAATCTTAATTTTTAAATACTAAAACTTAAACCCTAATTAAGGGGCTAAAAGCCTTGGCCCTTGAATGATGAGAACTAAACAATAGAAAATAAATGTTGAATGCTAAATTTTGTAACCTAGGCCCTAAACCGTAAACCTTAAATAGTGATCCATGAGCCATAAGTCTTGAGTCTTTATCTCCATTCCATAAAGTGAGAATGAGAGATGTGGGTTTTCATTGTATGATTTTAGATTATGATTTTAAATTACAATGGAATTTTAGAATTCTATTGAAACTCTATAGATGGATGTAGTTCATAGAGGAAGAAATATGGAAAAATATTGGATCTTGTTGCAAAAATATAGGTCAAGACAAGATATTGGAATATAAGTTAGGAATTCCACTAGAAACTTGCAAGAAAAGGATTAAAGGGAAAGTAGAAAAAGATGAAATGATAGGAGGTGTGAGGTAAGTGCATGAATATGGAAGCCCAAAAAGTGGCCACCCCACTTTTTGGCCCCCTAGATAACATAACACAAGCATGTTATAACACACTCACATTATGGTGTGTTGACCATAAAAACAAAAACCAAATCTTCAAAACTTCATTCCACAATTCTCCCTTACTATTTACCCATAAAGTTTACAAGTATCCTCAAGTGCGCTTACATTGTTGGAGATCCCATTCTTTTCCAAATTCAACCACAATGTGGTCGAGGTTGAAGAGGTATGTATTTTCAAATTTTTAGTATAAATTTTGGGTTAAATAGACAAATTCAATTAGTTTTTTGAGTGGAATTTTTTAATTTTTAGTAGTTGAGAATGTACCCCCAAATAATCAAAACCTTGATTCACCTCCTCATCAAAACCCCACTGTAGAACAAAAAAACCCTCCTCCAATGCCTCAACATCCTCCAAGAATGCAAGAAAACATATTAGGTCAAATAAAAAAAATAAAAGAGAACTTGAGGTAATAATTGCAATGTTGAAATATCCAACAAAAATGAACTCCCATAGGTCCTCCCTCACCGAATCATTACAATCCATTGTCCCTCACATATTATTGAAGCGGGTGGGAAAATAAACAATTAGTCCAACAAGAGGGGATAACTAAGATAATTTTATGTAGAAAAACTATCTTATGAGCAAGTTAAACAAAAAAATGAAATCTTGCTTGTGTGCACTATTCACCAACCCATGAACCAATGAACCCATACATGAAACTTGTAGGAGGTTCCCTATCCATTACTTCCACCAGATAGGGATAAGGAATAGTTTTTTGAATAGGTGGTGGATGGTTTTTAACCATCCTCCATACAACAAAAATGAGGTCCCAAAATACTTTTTGAGGATAGTGCAAGTTTTTCCTCAATGATATCCCTAATTAATTTGAATTGCAAGAGTTATAGGGTAGAGGTGGGGGATCCACATAGGATAGAGCAAGGGCACAATGCTCCAAAAACTAGGCATCAAGACCACTAGCTATACTAGAATTTGAGCATGTCTTTATCCCTTCCGTTGTGAAGAAGGGTGTTGAGGTGGAGACCCTAAAGTCCATTAGTTCACTAACTTAGACCCTTATACAACATAGTAGACCTCTAGCACATGGTGGTGTGGGTGATTTTTCTAGGACTCAATGTCCGCCTCACTTATGCAAAAGTTGCGAGTCCCTTTATGTTTATAGGTATGAGTATGATGAGGATGCACGTGGATAGGATGCATCTATAGTGGATTAGATGGTCATGATAGATGATTTGTTGAATGAAACATATGACATTGATGGTCAAGTAAATTTCAACAAGTTAAATTCAATTTTGAAATGTAAGATTAACTAAATTAATAGATTTATTACGATAAAATTTTATGGTCATAGTGTTCATCCTATGTTTGGTGTCCCTCCACATGGAAATTACATGACAATGTTGAGTCCATGGGTATGCAACTAATAAAAAATAATAAATATATAGTACATGTGAATAGTTAAACCTTATATTAATGGTAATCATATAACTCACATTAAATGTTGAACATGTTAATGTTGGGCCTTCAAAATCAAAACCTACCAGTCAAGGTGTTCATCCATCTTTCACTAAGGTAAGCTTGTCTATTTTTAATCATTAATGGTTTATAAAATAATGCTAGGTAACTTTTGCTAATTTAATAGTTTACATCTCTTGATTTTCCTTTATGCCTAGAGGATATTTGTTGCTCACTACCCTCACTTGTGTCATCTCACTTACAATTTCCTACTCACTCTCTATTGTTGTATAAAATTAGTACATATTTGTTGCATGTACTTGCAACATATCTTGTGTAACTACCTAGTTATTCCCTTTCACAACATCCATTGATATCATCTCATCACTATGTTTAACTACTCCCACTAGTAGGATCTCTAGAACTAATATAGCTCCACATGTAGCTTCACGTCTATATCGACCCTTTAGTAAACATACTTGTAACATCTTCAATGTAGCATTCACAATATGTTCCTTTACTACACTCAATTATACCACTTTAGCTACAACTATTTATTGCTCCTTGGTAATTCTATCATACCTTTACTAACCTTTATCCTCAAGTGGAAAGATTCCTTGGTGTGCACCAACAACCTATAGTATCTTCTCTATTACTACCTCTTTCACATGTACTCATCCATAGATGCACTACTCCACTCTTTCTTGTGGAGCATCTCATCGACCTCGAGTAGACACACCTACTTATCTATGCCTTATTCTTAGCATATTTACCTTATAGCCTCATCCTTCATCATGAGGATTTATCCTTCTCTCTCATTGTTTGGTTGTATATCTACAAACAAAAATGTGTTAGAAAAAACATGGGACATATTTTTTCCCTCATCTCTCAACTCCACCATGGTTCTCTATGGGGTTCACATTGTCTATTTCTTCAACCACTAAATTCTCACATGATACCTCTACCCACTTATTTCATCTCAAGGTAATCTTCTCCCTACTCTTCTATTGTGTAGTCTTCCTCTTTTTCCTAATTATTGAGAGAATTGGTACATGATCAAGGTATCTCCCTTGGCCATTCTCTACGGAATGTAATTTTTTTAGTCTCTCTCAAGGCCTTCAACACTACCTTGAACTTCTCCACACAACCTAATAATAAAAAATATATCTCTTCTTCTTGGTAGCATCTCAAATATGTGCATGGAAAGACATTAACTCTAGATCAGTCTCAAATTTATAGCTCAATCTGATACAAATTTTCAATGGTGGCTATGGGTGCCTATATGCCAATTTAATGGTGTCACCCTATTTGCAGTGTTTAAAGACCCACACACAATATTGTAGAAGCCAATTATGGTTCCCATTTTTTTCTATAAATTACCTTGCAATTATGATATTGAAAAATGGATCTAGGGCTGTTGCTAACCTAAATCACACTTTTCAACACTTTAACATTCAAGGGCACAAAAATGAACAAAAGAGATTTCTTGACTACTATCTTCAAGGAAGAGCTAGAATGGTTGATTAGGCTTTTGGTCCCCTTTGGTATTTGTGAGGGATGAAATGACAAGATGTGTGATTTGTGTGTGATTTGATGAATGTAAACTAGGTATATTATGCAAGTACAACAAACTATAAGAGATTAAAAAAAACACAAAACTGATGAGCACAAATAGAAATCAAGAGGGAAGAGAGCATAAATTGAGGAACCTAACATTCAAATATGGTATCAAATAGGCTGGACAAGGGTGAGGTCACCCTTGACTAAAATTATGATTTATAAGTTTCAGGACCTACATAGGAGCATCATAGACTATAGGTGCTTCCCTATCAAAACTAGCTTCAAAACTTCAGTAGTCAGCAAGTAATTGAACCTAGAAATGATGTATTTGTATGATTGATCTTGATTTTAGGTCTTCAATCTTATCCAAAGCTACTTCAAGTTTGCAAATTGCAAGAAAGAGTAGAGATGAAGGGTTGTGCCATATAGGGGCTTGCCTAAGTCAAACCCTATTTTGGTGTTTCCACCTCCATAATGTAGTGTAGAAAAAAGTATCCCTTGCTTAATTCGAGAATAATTAATGATAAATTGGACTTGATATCATCTTGATCTAGTGTTGTGAGGTGTTTTACATAGCCACATTAGGTCTTGGGCCCTTTTAAAAGCTAAATTAACTTAACTCTACCTTAATTTAATATTGTAAAATGTATTTATTTACATCTTCACATTAAATTGAGGAGGCTTGTAAACTAAAGTGGACCTAATCTAGTGTTGTAATGTGTTTTACACATTCACATGGGATTTAGGGCCCTTCTAAGCTAAATAGACCAAAATTTTCCTTAATTTAGTGTTGTAAAGTGTATTTATTTACACTTTCACATTGGATTTTAGGCCCTATTGCATTTATGACATTTATATCATCATTAATAGGCCCCTATGACCCCATATTGTGCATCCCAAGGCATATTTTAATAAAAAAACTTGCAAGATCAAAATATAAGCTTAATTTCTTGACTCCCTGACATTCTAGCTACAACCCCAAAATTAGGGTTTCAGATTCGAAAACTTGGAGAAGTAGATTGAGAAAAATGAGAGGTGCAGATCAGAACTTTGAATTTCTAGAAAGTCCAAACTAGATTCATTTTCCGCAAGTGGCGAATGGGTCCCACTATAGGTGTTTTTTAGAGATCTTTGTAGACTTGGATACCCATTTTCTTGAAACTTTCTCCTGTGCAAAAATCTAGAATTGGGACTGATTCACCCATAATGGTGAATGAGTCCCACTAGGTCAAAAAGTTATATTTTCCAACATTTCAAAGCTTCAATCAGTCATTTCCATATTTCTAGGTGCACCCCTTTCATCTTACTACTTTTTTTTCTATTTCATTTACTTTTATAGGCCATTTAGTGAAGATTTAAATTGAATTAGGGTTTTGTATTCCATCTTGCATGTCATTGTCTTTTCCAAGTTTTAACTTGGTGGTGAACTCCTCATTAGATCATTTTCAATCCCTAGAATAGCCCTCTTGCAAGATTTCTTTCTCCTTTGCAAAGAGATCTCAAGGGTTTTTTCTTGAGTGAAAGTTAGTGAAATTTTCTCCTTTCTAGGCCCTAAATCAAATCAAGGGTGGAGAGAGGAAGCCAAATTTCCACCTTTCATTTTGGTGAACCTGCATTTAGAATACCTTGTTTTTTGATTTGGAGTGCATTACCTTGTTTGCATTAACATTGCATTTTAGGGTTTCAAATTATGCATTAGTGAAAGCTCATATAGCTTGCATTTGTGCATCCAATTTCATTGAAAATCATCCAAAATATGCATTTTCATCTCAGATCTAGATCATACAACACAAAAAACATAAAAATTAACCAAAAAAATTTGAAAATTTTGAAAAAAATCCCTATTGGGACTCATTTGCCACCTTGGGTGAATCAGCTCCATTGCAAATTTTGAATTGCATTTACAGAGTTAAATTTCCCGTTTTAAGCTTCTGTTTGTTGTTATTGCTTTTCTATTTTAGTTTGATCTCTTTCTGTTACATTGAAATCATTAGAAGTAGCATAATTCACATTAATTGCAATTATGGATAGAATTAGATTTTTGAAATTTTCATTTTTTAGCATTAGTTCATAGTTCACTTAGATCAGATTACATTCAACATTCATTAGAAAATAAAAACAAAAGACCAAAAACATCAAAAGAAACAAACAAAAAATGGTTAACCTTAGAGAAAGCATATCATCCAAATCCTTTAGTAGAGATGAATTTGACATGTTAGATGAATCCCTTGATGAATTCATCTCTCCTAGATCATCCACTAAGGGTTTGATACAAGAGGATGCAAGCATTGACAATCATGACAATAATAATTGTTCTTTTCTCGATACCTCTCCTATTGGCGATGAAGGTATCTTGGTGATAGGAGATACACTCATTGAGAATCATGAAAGTATTGTTTGTATTTCCCTTTGGAAAGATATTATGACACATGAAGATGAGATCATGGCTACTACTTTACCTACTCTCCATTCATCTCCGAAAACCTCCCCTACTTGTGAAAATGCTTCAATGAATAAGGATACAATCGTGAGTGATCATGAAAAACAAATTTGTGTGGAGGATATGTTGATATTAAGAGATCCAATAATTGAGAGCTATGACAATCCTACCTCTCCTACTTGGGAAGACATTATAGGACATGGGGGTATAAATGTAGATAATCATGACAATAAAACCTTTCCTTCTCCTAATATCTTCTCTAGACATGAAGAAGATAGTTTAGTGCTAGAAGATATCCTTATTGAGACTCATGCGAATCTTATTCCTCCCTTTCCTGATGCTCCTACCATTTGAGAAGGATTATTTGAACAAAAAAATCCAATCAATGGTAACCATGAAACTCATAGTTATCCTTCTCTTGATGCCTCCCCTATGTGAGATGAAGCTACTTTACAAAATCTAACCATGAAATGTGATGAACCTCTTGTTTGTTACTTTCCTACAAGCTCTCCTACTAGGGTAGATATTATGGCACAAGATAATGAGACCTTAGAGAAAAAGAGTGAAATCATGGAAAACAATCAAATTTCCCCCTCTCCTAATATCTCTCCTATTAGTGAAGAAGATATTATGGTGTTACAAGATCCAATCAATGAGAATAATGAGGACAAAATTATTGAACAAGAAAATTCTATCATTGAAACACAAAAAGATATAACCATTGATAACCTCCTTAATTTTGATGAAGCTATTTTAGAAGATCCCACCTTTGAATGTCATGAACATCTAGTTTTTTTCTCTCCTAAAAACTCTCCTACTAGGGAAGGTACCATGGTGCAAGAAAATGACAACATTGACAAACTTCTTTCAAAAAATAGTAATATGACTTCCTTAGATGAAGATGATGAAGTTAAATTAGACTCCTCTTCACTAAGATATCATGAAACAAAGGATAAGTCCTTTGACGTTATGCACATTAAACAACCCTTCACACCAACCATAGAAAAACAAAAGAAAATTGAAGAAGCCACAAAGTTATTAGAAGATGCTTTGAAAACCTTCAATTTATACCTATATTCATGGGAGAACACAAGATCATAAAAAAAGAGTCTAAAAAGGGAAAAAAGAAACCATTCACTTCAACCACTTTAGAAGAAATGACAACATACATGACAAAATTTGATGAAGTTGAACAACCACCGAATCCGAAAGAAGTGAAAAAGCTTTATGGAAGAGGTTTTGAACTTATGAAGCAACTTGGGAAAGGATGTGATGCTATAGAACAAGGTATCTATGTCCCTATAAAGCCTAAACCGCAAGAAGTGACTAATGATCTTGGTTATTGTCCCTCGAAAGAAAAACCTTCATTCAATGTCAACACTATCACAAAAGATTCTTCCAAGACAACTTTAACTTTGATGCATCTAAAACTGATAGATATCTCATTAAATATGTATCAAGTTGACACTTTTTTTACTCATCATAATAACTAACATTAGTTGCTGCTCCTTTCCATGTAATAGTTGTAGGATCATAGTATACTCACTATTATGTCATTCCCTTTTTGCAAGTTGCAGCATATCATCATCCACTTCGGGCTCACCATTGTCCTACACTAAGTGCAAGGGGTTTAGGTAGCCTTGTCCTCATATGTCACTTGTCGTTGTATCTTTTGGCTAGTTGACCACCTTTCATGTATATATAAGAGAAAGCTTGGGATGTGGATGACATGCCTTAAGTTGGCTCACATGTGACATACTTATCCATGATGTAGTTTGATTTGGAAACATATGACATGGCATAGGGCTTTCCAAGTTGGCTCTCATGTATTCTTTCATGTTAGCATTTATCATTGGCTACTTTAAAAAAATTGCTCATAGTGATGGTGTAGCAACTGCTTTAAAGTGGGGGCATACATAGATGAAATATTTTGGAAAAAAATTCATGGCATGATTTTTCTTTTTTCTTGTGATGTGTCCTCTTCTTGGTGGTGTCATTGGGTTTGATGCCATCCAAGAGTGTATGATCTACTGACATGGCATGATGTGAATGAGGCATCCCATGGGAAATGATCTAACACTTTTGACTTGTCCTCTCTTGGAGACATTAGGCACAATCCTCCCTAAGAAGGAGATCATTACATGAACAAAGTAAAATACCCTTTAACAAAATTTTTACATGACAAAAGCATTTACAAAAAGCATTACATTGCGGTGCCTTATCAAAGTTATCAGGAGGATAAATTTGGTATGGTTAGTATGATGGGAAGCTAACACTCTGGCATGAATTTCTCATTATACGGTGTGAAGTTGACACACTGACATGACTTTCTCACTAAACCACTTCTTTGGGAGAACTCACCCTGCGAACGACCTAAAGTTCCATGGCCCCAGAGTGAGCGCATTTTTGAAGCTGGATCCACCTATCTTATTCTTTTCTTTCTGCTTTATATCTTTGACATTGCATGTTTGCATATCTTGTTTTTCTGCAAATCATATGTCTTGTGCATATCCTTTCATGCTTATATCGGTTTGAATTAGGATCTTGGATTCTGGGGGCTTGACCACTTCCTCGATCTTTGTTATCCTAGACCATCCACATCAATGCACTTGGACCCCTCTTGAATGTCTACTTTAGTGTGAGTTTGAAGCAAGTCCATCCTCTCATTAAAGTGGGGGCTAAATTTAGTGTAGAAAAAAGTATCCCTTGCTTAATTAGAGAATAATTAATGATAAATTGGACTTGATATCATCTTGATCTAGTGTTGTGAGGTTTTTTACACATCCACATTAGGTCTCAGACCCTTTTTAAAGCTAAATTAAATTAACTCTACCTTAATTTAATGTTGTAAAATATATTTATTTACATCTTCACATTAAATTGAGGAGGCTTGTAAACTAAAGTGGACCTAAGTGTTTTACACATTCACATGGGATTTATGGCCCTTCTAAGCTAAATAGACCTAATTTTTCCTTAATTTAGTGTTGTAAAGTGTATTTATTTACACTTTCACATTGCATTTTAGGCCTTATTACATTTATGACCTTTATATCATCATTAATAGGCCCCTATGACCCCATATTATGTATCCCAAGGAATATTTTAATCAAAAACCTGACAAGATCAATATATAAGCTTAATTTCATGACTTCCCGACATTCTAGCTCACAAAATAGCCCATGTGGGACCCATTTGCCACTTTGGAGAAATGAGTCCCATCCAGGTGGGACTCATTTGCCCAACTCTGCAAATGAGTCCCATTTGAGCTATTTTTGAGGTTTGAGTGAGAAAAATTGGGTTTTAAGTTTAAATTTCTTCCATGTCGGCCTTGGGGATCAAATTAATGGTCATTTGAGTGCCTTGCCTATATAAAAAAGCTTTCAATCATTATTTCATCAAACATTCATGTCATCAAGTCAAGCACTCAAGAGTTAAGCATTCCAAGTCTTCACAAGGCCATCAAGATAGCTTTCAAGACCATTCAAGGATAGCTTCATCAATTATTGCAGCAATTCAAGATCCATCATCATGGAAAGGTTCTAATTGCATTATTTCATGTTCATGATTCATTATCTTATTTCATCATTTGGTTTAATTACCTAAAAGGGGTTTGACCAAGTCAAACCACTATTCCCTAACAATCAACACTTTCTCTCTCTCTCTCTCTCTCTCTCTCTTTGTGTGATTGTGGATTTAGGTGCTTTGAAGACTTGAAATATCATTGAAGATTAGGTTACAGGCTTGTTGGAGTTGTTTTCCCATTTGAAAGGTCATAATCTTCACTAAAAGGTCATCTACAGCCCCAAAATCAAGGTTTCAAATCTAGAAACTTGGAGAAGCAGATTTAACAGACTGAGAGGTGTAGATCAAAACTTTGAATTTCTAGAAAGTCCAAACTAGAATCATTCACCACAAGTGGTGAATGAGTCCCACTATAGGTGTTTTTCAAAGATCTTTGTAGATTTGGATACCCATTTGCTTGAAACCTGCTCCTATGCAAAAATCTAGAACTAGGACCGATTCGCCTAGAATGGCGAATAAGTCCCACTAGGTCAAAAAGTTAGATTTTCCAGAATTTCAAAGCTTCAATCAGTCATTCCCAGATTTCCAGGTGCACCCCTTTCATCTTACTACTTTCTGTTCTGTTTCATTTACTTTTATAGGACATTTATTGAAGATTTACATTGAATTAGGGTTTTGTATTCCATCTTTCATGTCATTGTCTTTTCCAAGTTTCAACTTGGTGGTGAACCCCTCATTAGATCATTTGCCATCCCTAGAACAACCGTCTTGCAAGATTTCTTTCTCCTTTGCAAAGATATCTCAAGGGTTTGTTCTTGAGTGAAAGTTAATGAAATTTTCCCCTTTTTAGGCCCTAAATCAAATCAAGGGTGGAGAGAGGAAGCCAATTTACACCTTTAAAATGGTTATGATGTTGTTGGATAAAGAGTGCTTACCCTAGTTCAGGTAGAGGAAAATGGATAAAAACAAATGGTAAATCATAATAATGCAACTTAACATTCAAATATGTATTCCTTGATGGACTTAAGTCATTTGACATATCTCATACAAGGAGAATTTGATAGTTGATTGAAGATCCTGCAAATGTTAGTACTCACAATGATAATGAACATTTAAAATATGAAGAAATCTTACTTATGCTTGAACATGAATTTGATGATGCATTGAAAACATGATCTTGACTAATCAAAGTTTTTTAAAAATGTTGCTTATTATTCTCTTGAATTTTCTTTTAAGATTCTCAATGTATATTCAAATTTCTTAAATTTCCTAGGTGTTTAAATGGTGAAATAGACTTATATTTATATACATTTCAACATTTCCCATAATAATTCTTTTGAAAGGTTGACAAATGAATTTAAATTTGTGAAATATTAATGTTAACAATAAAATATTAAATTTTGGGCCAAAATAGGGTAGATAAGGGTGAGGGCACCCTTGAATAGACCTATTTAAAATTTTGATTGTTCGTTAAATAAATAATTAAATTTAATTCCAAAAATTAATTTGATATTATGAAGGTAGCAAGAAAATAGGTAAGTAATAAGCACAATTAGGCCCAAGAACTTAAGGAGGGCCAAACATAGTGTGAAATTGTGAGGGGTGACAATTTACGATGCTACATTTAGCCCCCACTTTAGTGAGATTATGAAAATACACTTATACTCACACTAAATTAAGGATAATCCAAGAAGGGTTATTTCATTGAAACATCAAAGAATTAAGATGACACTAAATCTAGGGGATGTGCTAGCCCCCATAATTAGGATCCTACTAAGAAACAATGTCAAGATAGCATAATGCGCATATATGTAAGACACAATGCAACAAAAGATATATGATAACCAAACATGAATCATACACAACGAATACACGAAGAAAGCACAATGAAAACTTGATGAAAACACAATACAACCATGATGCAAATATAATGCAAAAAAAAGGGGTATGACATAATGAACTATAAAGATCTACATATTTATTACTAGGATTCATACCAAAAGATATCCATAAATCACAAGCTAGCAAAGTATAATATATGTTAGGTGATCAAGAATAGATAGAGGAATCACAAACTAGTGAAGTCTAGTATTCACTAGGAGATTTTTATAAGAAACAACACAAGCTAGTGAAGTCCAATATTCACTAGGTGAGTTCTAATGATGGGTAGATAATTAAAGACACACGAGATCTAGTGAAGTTCGATATTCACTAGGTAAGCTCTCATATCAACCATATCAAGAATTATAAGCAAAAACATATTGTTTGTAAAATAACTCTAATAAGGCACTACAAATATGATCAATATGCCATGAAAGCATCACTAAGTTCATAGTGTGTGAACAAAGTGAAGCACATAATGGAATTTATTCCCCCACCTTAAAGTAATTGCTAATGCCAAGTAGGAGGAATTGCCTTTAAGGTAGAACCAAATGATATTTGCAAAATAATGGGCATGAGATATTGTTGGGAAACCCTATGCTAAGTGATATGTTCCCAAAAATATGACTCATGACAAGGGGTTTCCCCCAAATAAAATTCATATAACGACACAAAATAGCACATGAGGGATCCAAAGATATGGGGGTGGTATAGATAAGAGATAATGCAAAGTATGATCATTGCTCTAAATTGAAACCATTCCCTAAATACTTGTGGAACTATGAACACAATGACTTGGAATAACACATGAAGAAAATAAGTCTTTTGGGTCAACATGGAAGAGACCTAAATGTCCCAATGCTTTGCATCATACCTAAAAGGAACAAAAGAAAGACATTTATGAAATAAAGAGGAATGGAGATACAAATAGAGGAATGTTACAACAGATTCATTTTGTTTATATCCTTGTATTGAAGAGAACATCAGGAGTCATCCAAGGAGAACTAACAAACACAAATACATGCCAAGTAGCACATTACAGGGAAATCACATTACATGCAAGCAAAACCTAAAGACACAAAGGGTACTACACATGCAAGCTGATCTACATGAAATCATTTGCATCCCAATATTGCTCATTATAAATAGAAGACAAACAATAAGCCAAGGGGACTACAGGGAGTATAGTACAAGGATATGTACCAAGTTTAACATGTGGTGATTCACTCATTGGAGGAGGATCATCATGATTTCCCTCATATAAATTCATCAATTTTATAAAAATAAGTGGTAAGTTATTACAATCTTTTTGTTATTTCATTTTATCTTCTAAATTGGTATGAAAATATACCACAATGGGTTCCCTACTAGTGCCATTAGCTTGTTTGCGAGAAATATCATCCATGTGAGTATATTTCAAACTAGGAGGCTAGGAGGGAGGTAAGATTTTGAGTCTTTGGCTTGGTTGGGAAAGATAAGGTTCAACTTCATGATTTGGTGAGGGAGGCAGGGTGGAGGTAGGGTGGAGTCAGGTGATGATGAGGATGGATGGGTGAGAGATACTTAATGGGATTTGGTTATATAGATGGGAGATCATTAGATAAGGATTTACTAACTCTAGCAAGCTAGCGAGCCATAGCCCGACATATTATTTTGTGTTCCTTTACATTTTAATTTCGTCTTGCACAAGCTTCATCTTGTGAAGGGAAAATTCGGGTGGTTTCCAACATTGGTCCCTTTTCTTGCCTTTTAGGAGAACTTGAAGGAACTATCTAAGGTTGGGAACCATAGGGGTTTTAGGTTTTTACAAAAGGGATTTTTTTCTTTAGGAGGCACAAAAGTAATCCTTGAAGGCCTCATCAAATGGTTGTCTTGTGATTCTTGATAGGATGGAAGAGGGGGAACTATAGCATAGATGCTAGATGGTTGGGGTCGATGAAGAATACTTGGTTCGGGTCGAGGTTCATTTTCTATTTATGGAGTAGGAGGAACAACCATTATAAACACTAGAGACCAAGGAGCCTCAGGAAAGATATTGGTAAGGGATAATTGAGCTATACACTTGGTTTTAAATGTTTGATATGATAAAAATAGAAAATATTCACTTGGTTGGGTGGTTGAGTTGGTTGAGGCCAAAAGTGATTGAGGAAAAAATTTCCACAAAGAGCCAAAGGTTTAAATCCACTATGATAAATAGTATGTATTTGTACTTCAAATGGGAATTTAAGACATTTATGAATAACTAAGGGGACCACATTCATGGAGGTAAGCCATGAATGACCTAACTTCACACAAAATTGATCCAAGGTTGGGATTATGGTAAATAGGACATCTAACTTTTTAGGTCCGACTTGAATTGGGAGGGTTAAAGAACTAATCATGGGATGAGTAGAACCATCATGATGTTTAAGTGAATTCATATTTTTCTTGATAAATTTTATGCCCATAAAGAAATTTTTTAGTGATCACATTCACTAAATATATCAGAATAATGAGTATTCCTCGTGTGGGTTTATCATTAATTCTATTGATAATGTAAAGAGGACCATCAAGCGCATATATGGAAGCATCAATATTCATAAAATTGATATTAGGTAAGAGACTAGTTTTTTCTCGGTGAGGATGAATATCAATCATACTCACCATATTAGTTATATTATCAACATTTATTTCATGATCAATTTGTTTAACAAGGTTAGTTGAATGAATTGGTAATGGATTGGTAAATATTTGCAAGTTTTTATTATGTAGAACAATTGATTTGTTCCCTTTATCATTTACACTAGCCAACTAGATGACCTTAGAATCAATGAGGTATTGCACTTGGTGCTTAAGACACATACATATTTCTATATCATGTCCAGGTGTATGGTGATATTTACAAAAGGCTTTCACATTAAAGTGAGGAGGTAAATATTTGGTAGTATCAATAGGATGAATGGGAGGAAGTTGGATCATATTATTATTAAGCAATTGTAGCATAATAACATGAAGAGAATAGAGCAATTGTAAAAATTATCTGTCTCTTGGCTTAAAGTGATATGGTGTTGTAGATGTAGCAAAAACTTGTGTTTGAATGTTATAAGAATATATAGGAGAGTTTATTTTGATGATTGTTTTTGTTTTGCATTTTAAATGATTGATAGTTATATTGAGGAATGGCTTTAAATTGACTATTAGGAGCCAATGAAGGTGAACTTTCATATTGTCTAACTGAGATTTGATAATCAAGAAGAGTTGTGCATAAATTTGTGAAAGAAGGATATCTTATTAATAAGATCGTATCCCTAATTTTAGGTTGTAAATTTCTAATAAAGACTATATATCAACATCTAGGAGGGAATATGAAATTTGAGAATAAAGGGCTTGATATCATCCTATTAAATTAGTCACTTTCTCCTTAGGTCATTTTTTACAATGGACCAAATCAGTTAGCGTAACTTGAGGTCCAATTTTTGCTTGAAAATATTGAGGGAATTCATTAACAAGTTTTATAAAATAATTAATTGAATTATTAGGTAATGAAAAAAACCATTCCAAGGCCATATATTTCAATGACGAGGAAATATTTTAGCTAAGAGAGCATCTTAAAAAATTAAATCACTACATAAAGTAATAGATGTCGATACATGATTATTGGGATCTCCTTTGCTAGTATACTTCTCAAAGTATGGTGTCTCAATGCTTTATGGGATAGGTTGTTTTAAGATTGAAAATGATGATGGGATACATGTAAGATATGTTGGATGATTTGAATGAGATTGAGTTTGGTTCATGTTTTATTTATTTTTAATGAGGACATGTTTTGCAAAAGTTGGTTTATGATGGGATCGGTTGGTGACATGTTTTGAGAATTTGAGTGTGTAGGACTATTATTAGTGATTGGAGGAATTTTGTTGTGAAAATTAATGAGAGGATGAGTGAATGGAGGTGTGGTAGATGGTGGAAAAAAATTATAAATATTCCCACAAGAAATTACAAAACTAGTGTTAAGACCATTACTATATTGTGTAGTAGATGTTACAGTTGGAGGAGTGAAAGTGGGAATAAAAGGTATAGTTTTAGGAGAGGAAACCTTTTTTCCAAATTGATTTTGAGCATTGGTTATAATTTGAGGACAACTAGCCATTTTAGGGATGTTTGAATCCACTATATGAGCTAGGATATGTAACACTTCTATTCCTTGTGAATCATTGACTAGCCTTCTAAGGTTATCCACAAGGGGAATGGTTTCTCTAACTAAGGATTCAATGCTTAAGTATAATTGAATGTTTTCAAGGTCTTTTTCCAATTGTTTGAGTTTATTTTTAGGGACACGTGCAATAGTATATTCTAATTCCACATGAATGATTGGTGATGAAGGAGACATTGGAAAAGTGGGAGCAAGAAGAGGATCAAATATTGATTGTGTAGTTTTGATTCTTTGAGTAAAATAGTTATCAAACTTAGGCTAAACACTAGATGAGGTTGTAGAATGGGAACCCATGATTCTGTAACATTGTATCACAAGAGTATTTGATATAGAACACTAGGTTGTGAAGCTCATAAAGTAATTACAATATTCAAGACACATACATGTTCATACAATGAGGATAAAGAAAGGTGGTGATGAAAAAAGTAGTACAGACACTAAGAAACAACACACAGGTCTAAAAAAATATTATAGAGAAAAAATATTAGTGAATTTAAGGTTGTAAATAACATGACAAGGGTGAGGGAACCCTAGTCCAGGAATGTGAATTTTGAAAGTTTAAAATTCTAGATAGGTAATACAGTGTGTAAGGATCTTAGACTATATAGGTTCAAGTTTGAGATCAGATTTTTTTTTGGAAATGTAAGATAACCTAAATTATTATATGAGGCACATGCATGCATGAATTTGATTTTATAAGGTAATTAAATGAGTGCAATAAGTTCAAATCACTTGATAGATGATAATTTTTAGAATGTAATATATGACAACTTGTGACCAATGTCATAATATAGGTTAACTACATTCGATCCATACGAATTTGAGGCATATTTAATCCACTAAGCATCAATCCCAATAAGACCATTCACTATAAAAAAAGACAAAGAAGCCATTAAAACTAACATACTAAATCATGAAAGCTTGAATAACCTCTAATCTAAGACATTGAAACTTATCCTATTGGGGGAGTGGTGTCACATTGATGTGGAATGGCGACCCTTTCCCAATCCATTGGATAATGAGCTTGTTTCAATCAATTCTATTGAAGAGAATCGATGAAACCGATGAGAGATATGTGATAAAACATGATTTAAATGCTAAATTAACATGATATATACTAAGATGATCGATATGTGTGTATGTAAAGCTATTATGTATGTATGCAAGCTTCAAAAGATTAAAATCCTAATTACAAAATATGCTAAATGTATGCACCTATGTTATCATGGAAGCCATTAATGGATGCTTTAAGATAATGATGCAATTAAATTAAGCTAAAGGATGCTAAATAAGTGATAAACAATGAGTGCAAGTGAAAGTTATTTTAACAACATAAGTTTTCTCTTAAAAGATGGATCCATTTGTCTCCAAATAGTGCTTTATTTATAGGAAGGCAAATGAGAAATGAAGGGTTAAGATAAAAAAGGCTAATCAATGGTCAAGGATGAAAGAAGTTGGAGGCATGGATCATGGATTCTCATCAAGGGTTGAAAATGCAAGTTGATATTTAATCAAGGGCTTATATACATCCAAAAAAACACACTTTTAACCTATACAAGAGGTCACAAGTTAACTTGCACAAGAAGTTTTAAGTTAACTTACACATGAAGTTTTGAGTTAACTTGCACATGAAGTTTTATAAGAATATTCCCTTTTTCAAATGAGTGAGGAAAAAGAATATTCTTTGGAATATTCTCATGGGTGAGGAAATAGATATTTTGCAAATTAAAAAAAAGTTTAATTGTACAAAAGGGGAAGGAATATTCCATGGGAATATTCCCCTTTTGGAGGAATGTGCAAAGGAGGAATATTACCTTGTAAGTGGAAGAATTAGTAATTTGATAATTAAAAAAAAGTTTCAATTATGAAAATTAGGGGAATTATATGATATTCATTAAATAATTGATTTAATGGAGATCAAACAAAAAAGCAATGGATGAGATTGATTTAATCTATCAATGGTCACAAATGAAAGGAGGATGAAAATTGGATCAAGGATTCTCATCAATGGATGAGAATCAAAGATCACATGGATCAAGAAAAGATCAAGGGCTCACAATCATGCAAACAAACAAACTTTGCAACAACTTTAAAAAGTTGTTTCAAAGTTTGCTTGGAGTAATCATTACCATTTTTTTTTGGAGGAAAATAGGAGAATATTCCTTTGGAATATTCCCTATACAAGTGGATGAGTGGGAAATTAGCAATTTAGTTAATTAAAACTAAATTTGAATGTGCAAGATGAGGAATGTGAGGATATTAACTAAATTATTGATTTATTTAATGAAAAGGAGATGTAAATATGATATTTAATTAAATAGTTTAGGTTATTTAATTAAAGAAGAGGACTTAGGGTTAAAATTAAATAATTTTCATTATTTAATTAAATTAGATGAAATGTTAGTGTGAGAGGGGGTGAATTAACCCAATTAGGTCAATTAAATTAATAGGTGAAAACAAGGTATTTAATTAAATAATTAGGCTTATTTAATTAAACAACCAAAAAGAGGATGGGTTTGAGGACGAAATGATGTTAGTTAGCCAATGTGATCCATTGAGACATTTTTAGGTGTCTACATTTTTCCCCTCTTTGAAGCAATGTACTCATTGCATTGGTTCAAAGACTGATGCTTTTTGGATTAAACTACTGCTTAGATCAAAAAATTAAAAAATCTGATTTTTGGATGCCCCAATGTTGGCCCCCTAGTGGAAGGAATAAGCTAGTTCCCTACCCCCTCAAGAAATTAGGCAGAAATTTTGAATTTTGGGTTGATTTCTCGACAAAGGTAAAATATAGGTTTAGGATCATTTCAGCTCAGAGAGGACTAGAAAGCGTAGATGTTTGATGTAGAAAGATTTGATGATGCATAGACAATCATTGGCCATGTGTAGCCTCATGTACATTTTGATATATCACACAAATTCAATACTTGGATAAAAATGTTAGTAAAGATAGAAGAATAAGAAGAATAAGATGAATGGATTGCCCATTGATTTCGAGATTGATTCAAAAGTCCAACAAATCCTTGATGCACCGATACTTTATTAGATTATGGTGATGAGACATGCATGATGATTGCTCATATCTTGGGATTGGGATTTTCATCATTCCTTATTTTTGATATAACACATAGACACAATGCATCAAGGTATTGATAACTAGGATGGCCTTGTATCTAGTGTAATGGAATTTGACTCTGCAAACAGATAGGATAGTTCTTGTTCACATCTTGACATACAAAAACCCCATCGAAATGTAGTTTATAATTTTAGAATATCTTGGACCAAAGCGTATGCAATAGTAAAAAATCTACTCCAAACGACCTCCCTACACATAACTAAGCAAGTATGCGCCAAGATTATTTTACAAGAATATCCAAAAGCACAACAAATAAAAAATAATGATTGATGCCCCATTCCTTTGTCTCTAAATCAATGAGTCATCATCGAGAGGTCCTCGAAATGGGTCATTAAGATAAATCATAAGAATAGATCAAAGACAAACAGTCAGTTTTATCTATATCTCCTGCCAGTTTAATTTAGCTAAGGTGATTTCTAATGCCAATGTCCATCGCAGGAAGGATGCATCCTAGGACATGTTGATTAGGTGGTTTGATTAGGATAAGATTTATGATAAGCTGTCGATACAAACTTCACTGACTCGTTTATCTATGACCTATACTTTAGATTTTGACACTTAGGTTCTCACTTTATGAATTGCGATACTTTCTTTCTATTTGTTTTTCCAAAGGTTGAAGATGGTGATTGATTTATTATGAATGGAAGTTTACTGTGGGTGAAAGCGAGATGAGATGAGCAGTTTTGAATTTTTTGGAATATTTCAATGTTTTTGGTATTTTGAAAATGTTTCGAGGTTGTTTTTGGTCTTTTTGAAAGTTTATGTGAATGTTTTGGTTTTCGGTTATTTGAGGTTATCTAGGGTTTTTCAAGGATATTTGATGTTGTTTAGGTCTTTTGAATATTTTTTGAGTATTTTTGTATTTATGAGTTTTCATATGTTTTTGGGATTTTCTGTTATTTGAATGTTTAGGGGTTTTCTGATATTTTTCAAATGTTTAAGGTTTTTTTGATTTTTTGAATGTTTTGGTCTTTTCCGAGTTTCGACCAAGAACCTAACCTAAAAGACCTATCCCAGGGGCCTTGGGGGCTAATCAAAGATAAGCCTTGCCCACGTTATACACACAGAGACCATGTAGTTTGACTGACACGACTTATTGAAGATGAGATATGAATAGTTGATGGAATGCTAGTTTATTATGACGGGCTGCTAAAGGAATGGCCTAGGTTGTCTCGGGGGCACATCAATGATGGCCTTGCTTACGTTCAGGCTCAAAGACCCGTATTTCGACAAGGTACTATTTTTGAATTTTTTGATGTTTGACCTTTTTAGGGTTTTTGATGTGTTTCAAATGTTTGGGATTTTGACTTTACAATTTTTGAATGTTTTTGGATTTTAGATGTACAGGATTTTGGATTTTTTTGGATTTTTTGATGAATGTTTTACAAATGTTTTTGGGATTTTTGATTGCGATTTCCAATAACCTTAACATATACAAGAACCTAATATGATCTAGAATGAATTGCCCCCAACGTGACGCAATAGACTACCTTGATATAGGAAAGACAAACCGACCTTAGGAATATGCCAAGTAGTACTAAAGGGGATATGATACATCACAACATCAAGCTATGATAAGGACAAAAATGGGTGATGCAATAAATAGGATGACGAATGAGGTGACAGATGGATGGTGATGTAAATAATGACAGGATAAAGAGCCAAAGAATAGATGGAGGTGCTTTATTTATGCAAGGTGCCTGTTTGCCAGGTTTTGACCAAGGTACTTGCCCAAAGCACCACCAAAGTGGTTTTCACTAGAGGAAGATTTTTTTCTTTACTGTTGTTAATCATTTTTCTCAATTTTTTGGATTTTGATCAATTTTTTATTTTTTCAAATTTATACCCTTCAAGACTAAGCATAAAACTTTTTAAGATGCAAGCTGTTGGTTGGTTCCTGCAAGGGTTTGCCTTTAGGTGTTGATAATTTATATGCTCTAGATCCATAGCTTGTTGTGATGACAAAGGGACCTAACTAGTTAGGCTAAAACTTTCCTTTACTATTCTGATCGGGAAGATTCTTCTAATTCTGCTTTAGGACAAGATCCCCTACCTAGAAAGACCAACATTTGATCTTCTTGTTATACTTTGTTTCAGTTAGTTTTGATATACTTTCAAATGATTAAGGGTGTCAAGACGATGCTCATCCAAGAATTTTAGCTCATTCAACTGAGATACTCTGTATTCTTCATTAGTGATTAGGTTTTGTAGTGACACTCGCAGTGATGGAAGCTCAACCTCAATAGGAAAAATGGCTTCTGATCCATATACCAGGGAGAAAGGGGTTGCACCTATTGGCATGTGGATGCTGGTTCGATAGGCCTAAAGAGTGGGATTTAATTGCAGATACCAGTCATGACCAGCTTCATTGACCATTTTCTTTAAGATTTTTAGAATGGTCTTTTTTGTAGCCTCAGCTTGACCGTTGCCTTGGGGGTAATACAGGGTAGAGAATCAGTGTTGGATGTTGAATCTTTGACATAGCTCTTTCACATCCTGATTCTTGAAGGGTGTTCTATTGTTTGAGATAAGGGTTTGCAGAAAACTGTAATGGAAGATTAGGTAATTTAGGATAAACTTGGCAATTTTCTTCCCCATTATGTAGGTCATAGAATGGCTTCAACCCACTTGGTAAAGTACTTAGTGGCTGTTATGATAAACTTGTGGCCATTGGATGAGGTTGGACTAATTTTTCCTATGAGGTCAAGCCTCCACTGTGGAAAAGGCCAGGGTGTGATCATTGGTTGCAATTCCTGAGCTAGAGCATGAATAAGATCTCTATGTTGTTGACAATAGACACGTTTTTACACATACTGATGGGCTTCTCTTTCCATAGTTGGATAGTAGTACCCCGTCCTCAATAGTTTCGTAGCTAAAGGCATACCACTAGAATGGGAACCACATATGCCATTGTGAACTTCTGCTAAAGTGGCCAAGGCTTCCTCTTGGTTAAGACATCATAGTAATGTCCTTTCGATGCTTCGGTGATATAGGGTATCACCTAGGATCACAAATTGAGATGCCTTCTTGACAAAGGTCTTTTTAAGGTTCAAGGTGATATTAGATGGGATGGTTCCTCTGCTTAGGTAGGTGAATATGTCATGATACCATGGGGATCCAAGACCAACGATGATGCTTGCAAATTCAGATTCAGGGATTTCGAAAGTTGGTACGAGAAGTTGTTCTACCAAAAACTCACATTGAAGGATGTTGTTCAACATGTCTAGCAGTGATCCGATTATTGCCATAACATCCACTGCTCAACTATTCATGTGAGGAATCTGCTAAAAAATTATATCTATGAAAAGGTCTTTGAGATTCTCTACCATATTTTTGTAAGGAGTGAGCTTGTCATCCTTAGTTTGATAGTCTTTATCGACTTGGTTGATAACCAGCTGTGAGTCTCCATAGATTTTCATCTCTTGTATGTGCCACTAGACTGCTATCCTTAGACCTTTGATTAGGGCTTCATACTCAACAATGTTGTTAGTGCATTGGAATGATAGCTTGTATGACTTTGGAATGCAATCACCTTGAGGGGTGATGAAAATAATACCTGCTCGTGATCCATGTTGGGTGAATGATCCATCAAAGTACATTTTCCATTGATTTGTGAGATTAACAAGGAACATTGATTCATTAGGGAACTCAGATATCAAGGGGTTCTTAGCATAGATAGGTGCGTCTGCTAGTTGGTTTGCGATCACTTGTCCCTTGATTGCCTTGCACTCCATGTACTCTATGTCAAATTTAGTTAAGATCATTACCCATTTGGCCATTCTTCCTATGAGAGTTGCTTTGGATAATAGGTATTTCAATGGGATGATCTTTGCAATAAGTTTGATTTTATGTGACAACATGTAATGTCTGATCATTTGTGATGCAAAAACCATTGCCAAGCATGCTTTCTCAATGGGTGAATAGTTCATTTCATAGCCCACCAAGGTCCTGCTGATGTAATAGATAGCCCTTTCCTTTCCATTTTTATCATGTTGTGCTAGAAGAGCACCTAGTTTTGTTGATGTTGCTAAGATATACAGGATCAATAGTTTGTTCGGTATCAATGGCATGAGTACTGGAGGTGTCAATAGGTAGAATTTTATTTTTTGGAAAGCTTTATCACACTTCTCATTCCACTTGTAAGTTATTCCTTTATGGAGAAGATGCAAAAAAGGGTGGATTTTATATGATAGTTGCACTATGAACCTTCTGATGGACTGTAATCTTCCTTGTAATCCTCTCATCTATTTTAGTGTTTATGGTGGTTCCATGTCTAGGATGGCTTTTACCTTTGCTAGATCAATTTCTATTCCTCTTTGTGAGACGATATAGCTGAGAAGTTTCCCTGATGTAACCCCAAAGACAATTTTTTTTGGATTCAATTGTACCTTATACTCTTCAATTCTGTCAAAGATGGGTCCCAAGACTTGTATGTGATCATTCCTTTTCTTTGATTTTTCCAAAATATCATCCACATAAACTTCAATTGTTTATTGGATCATGTCATGAAAGATGAGGGTAATTGCTCTTTGATAGGTTGCTCCTACATTTTTTAGCCCAAATGGCATCACATTCCAACAATAGGTTCCCCATGGACAAGTGAATGTAGTTTTGTGTTGATCCTCCTTGGTGATCATGATTTTATTGTAGCCTAAAAAATTGTCCATGAGTGACAACACTTCATCCCAACTGTTAAGTACACAATGAGGTTGATGCTAGGAGGAGGGAAGTCATCCTTCAGGCATTCCTTATTCAAGTTGCTGAAATCAGTGCATATTCTGATGCCCCCAATGGGTTTTGAGAGTAGTACTAGGTTTGAAACCCACTCAGGATAATCTATTGGTTAGATAAATCCAACATCAAAAAGCTTTTGTAACTCTAGTTTCACCAAGAGTGTTATTTGAGGGTGCATCTTCCTTAATTTATGCTTTACTGGCTTGGCTTCAAGATAGACTGCTAAGTGATGCACAACTACTTTTGGATTGAGCCCTGGCATATCTATCTATGATCATGCAAAGTTGGCTCTTCGCTCTTTTAGGAACGCTGCTAGGTTTTTTTGTTCTTCATCTAACAAGGATTCAACATAGAAAGTGATCTTGGGTGCTTCTTTTGTTCCCACATTGACTGGAGTGGCCTTTTCTGCTAGCACTGTTGACATCTCTAGATGCATAACACTAAGAGGGATATTGAAGCCCTCATCCTTGGGTGCTTCAAAGAGGTTTTCACCTTTGGATGTGTCCTTTGTTTTTACTATCTTAGGATCAGAGAGTGCCATAGTGTGGTTTTCACTCAAAGATCTGCATGTTAGTTGCATGTGATCAATTTTGTGACTGAAGGATTCAATCATCTCCCCATAGTATGCCCCTATGTCCTGCTTTATGTCAAAACCTACCTTGTGATTTTCCCATGGCAAGTTGTCACAGAGTCCCATGAATTATGATATCACTTCATCATTTTCAAATAAATCAAGAATTGGTGGTCCTTATTGGTCCATGTCAATGAGTTGTGGGTATACTAGGCATATTTCAATCGATTGATTGCTTGAAGCAAAGGATGTTATGGATATCATGAAAAGGGATTTATTCTCAAATAGGTCAGCAACATCAAGGGGGAAGTCATCTAGGGTTGTATCACACAATGTAGGTAACCAAAAGGAAGCCTCGACTCATTTTTCAGAAGTACCTTTTCTAATAAGGGTGACCTTGCTAGTAGTACAACTGAGGCCAAGATTCTTTAGTCGTTTCTCAGGAATGATGGGTTCTAGAAAACCATTATCATTCTACCCTAATTTCTCATTTTTGTTATATCCCATTCCCTTCATTAGCCGTAAGCCTTTATTGTCCTCTTCCATGGGAAGAGCAGGGACAGGTCATTCATCTTGATATAGCAATTTAGAGACATCCTCCTCATTGACATCTTCTTGGTTCAAATCCCCCCACTTGGTGAAGGCAATAGCTGACATCTTGATTGTTTCAGACTCTTTATTGCTAGATGTGGGCTTCCCATGGGATTGAGGAGAAAGAGGTATCTCTCCTAAGACAAAGATATTCTTCATTAGCTTATAGTTTCCACAACCATCATCCTAGAGCACAACTTTGATGTTGGGAATGTTCTGCACAATGGGTGTTTTTGTTTCTGAGGTCGATGCAAGGGATGATGGGTCAACAAATGAGGAAGATGGTGTAGGCCCTTCATCATTCTTGGGTATTTTGGGTATCTTATAGAACTTGGCCTCAAGGTTCTTGCAATAGTAAAAAGGCTCAGGATCTCTATGGATGGTAGTTTCTCTACCCTCAACAGGAAACTTTACACATTGATGATAGTTCGAGGCTACAACTTTTAGGGAATGGATCCACGGTCGGCCAAGTAGGTTGTTGTAGGGAAGATCAAGGTTTGGCACTTGGCATGTAGTTTCTACAATGATGGGTCCCACTTGGATAGGTAGTGAAATTATTCCTTGTGATACCCGTTCTTGATCATCATATGGTTTGATGGTGGTGCTCTTTGTCTTCTCAATAGTATCCTCTGAATATCCCATATTTTTGATCAACTAAAGGGTACAAATGTTCAGACCAACACCTCCATCTACTAAGACTCTTTTGACTTTGTTATTATGAATGACAACATCAAGGTGTAAAGAATGGTTATGAGATGGCTATGATGGTAGGTCTTATTCTGAGAAGGTGAGAGGATGATTAGTGATATGTCCCACTATAGCTTGAAATTGTTTTGTATCAATATCCTTAGGGATGGATGACTATGACAAGGCATTATCTAGAATTTCCCTATGTGTAGGGGATAGCCTTAATAGTTCTAAGATAGAAATCTATGCGAGGGTCTTCTTAAGCTGATTTAGGAGATTGTACTTGATGGGATTTGATGTTGGAAAAGTAGGATGTGCCCTAGATTAAGATGGGACTCCTTGGATGGTGACTTTGCCATGTTGTATGGTGACTCCACACTTTGCACTAGGCCCTTTGATGGTGACAACGGTGATGACGCTATCATAGGAAGTGACCACATTGGAATAGGTATGTTGTAAGTTTGTGTAATCCTTAGCTTTTCCATTGTTGTTTCCTTTGCTATGATCTGGCATAGGGTTATTTTATATCTTAAGATCCTGATTACCGACTAGTACTTCAACAAATATAGTATCATTCTCTATAAGGTCCTGGATACTTAAGATCATGTAGTTTGTTGTTTTGTGTCCTTTGATCTTATGAAAGTCACAAAGGTCATTCCCGTTATACCAAGATGGTTTCTCTTGTGGTTCTTTGTAGTTTTTAAAGTTGGGAAGCATTATCAGGTTTGACTCTACCAATTTCTTCATGATGGTTTCACTGGGTTATGATAACTATGTGTACTTGCACAACTGGAAAATTTAGGATAGTTGTTCTTATTAGGGTTTTTCCTTTGTTGTGATTTGGTGTTGTTGATTTGATTATTTTGAGGGGGTGTTGTTTGTTGCATAGTTGGTTGAATGTTAGCAACTTGGTTGTTGTTTGGCCTAGAAGAACTTAGAACCACCTTAGCATCTATCACACCATCATTCAATACGTTTTATTCTTAGCCTAGACACAAGGCTTGTCATTTGAACTAGTTGATGGCCGATTGTATTTGTAAGCTTGGGTATTCCCTTGTGAGATTAGAGCTCTCTCGATGTTAACGGATCTAGGGAAATTCTTATCATAAGATGTGATGCACTACTTTTTGAAGTGGAAGGATAGATCCGGATCTAGATTTTCTATGATGATCCCAACTTGTTGTTCATCAGGAAGAGGTCATTTTCTCTTACTAGCTCTTTGTATCCATCATTGTAAGAAATTATAGAAAGTTTATCCTTTGTTTTCTCTGAGAGTGTACAACTCTTCTAGGCTTACATCCATGTCAAGGTTAAAAGAGATGTGATCGATGAATTTTTCCATAAATTCTTGAAATTTTTTGATACCGGGAGGTAGTTGAAAAAACCAATCCATAGCAGGGCCTGTTAGACTTTGGGGGAAGAGGCACATTAAATAAGAATCATTGTAAGCCACCTCCATACACATGACATTGAATTCTTTGATATGGTCCACATGACTTCCTCTCCCTTTGTATTTATTGAATTTATGGATTTCAAAGGCGGGAGGGAATGGTACCATTGCGATGTTTTGATCAAATGGATAGGGACATAGGTTCTGTGTATGGGGCTTCTTTGTCTTTCCCATTCGAAGGTCTTGCATTTCTTGTGACAATGCCTTAAATTGTGATGCTAGATTGTCTTGTGGGTTTGGTGGAGGAATTTATGGTGGCATGATGGATGAGTTTTGATATGATAAAGTGTTGTATGGGGTGTATGGTGGTGTGAGATTTAGTGAAGGTGATTGGGGTATTGATGCATATGTTCCTAACACATTTGTATTGATGATGTTTTGTGGAGGGTTATAATAGGAAATTTTTTGTTGTTGTTGTTGTGCATATTAATGAGCTAGTAAGGCTTGCTATTGAGCTTGTTGTTTTTGTTGCACCACAAGGGCTTGTTGTTGGGCCTACTGTTGTTGCTATGCTGCTAAGGCTGCTTGATGGGCTTGTTGTTGTGCTAAGGTTGCTTGCTATGCTGCTAAGGCTGCTTACTATTGTTGTGTTGCTAAGGGTACTTGTTGTTGTTGTTGTTGTTGTTGTGCTCCTAGGGCTGCTTGTTGTTGTTGTGCTGCTAAGGCTACTTGCTATTGTTGCTATTGTTGGATGGCTTGTTGATAAGATTGTTGTGCTTATTGTAGAGCTAAGGCATGTGCTTGTAATGTAGGATTAGGTGTTTTTTAGGACATCTATGATGAGTTTTGAGTAGTGATCTTTTGTGTGGGTAGTGGATTGCTGATGAGAGGTTGGGATTTCCCTTGGTTCAACATTCCTTGTAAGATAGTGGATTGGGGTGGAGGAATGTAAGTTTGAGGTCCCATTTGATTTTTTATGACTTGGGGGACAAATGAAAAATATGAGGGTGGCATCATAAGATTTTGTGATGTGAAGGGAATATTAGGACCCTGGGTCCATTGATTGAAAGGGTTCCCTTGACTGATGTTTTGGAGATTCCCTAGTGTTTGAGATGTGTTCAAGGTATTACCTTGGTTGATAGGGTTTGTGACCAAGGGATTGTTTTGATGTGGGTTGATGATGGATGGGATAGATGTGTTTTGAACCCCTACTGTGTTTGATGTGTCCACGAGAGGATGGGATGAATATGTACCTTGTGGTGTTAAAGGTTGATTTTGCATGATGGTATTTCCTTGCCCTTTTGGATCTACTTGCGAAACTTGGTCCATACTACTTTGCATAATGTTGGGAACACTTTTGATACTTTTAGGAATGGATGAAGAGGCGTGTCCTTGAAATTTCAAAGTTGTTGTGGAATAATGAAGTGTAAGTGGTTTATATGGCTGTTTGGGATCTTCTAGAATGAGAGGAGCTCCAAATGTTGGTGTCCAAGTGGTCATTTGGGATGGAGGATTGGTTTCAAGGGTACCCACAAGTGTGCTGCTTTCAAATGGAAGAGTATGGCCAAAGTATTTAGCAAGACTAGTTACAATGCTAGGTGTTGATTTTTGAATTATCCCTAGGGATGGAGTTGTTGGAATAGTGGATGATGTCAAGCCTTGTGTTAATGATTGTGCAACAAAAGATGGGGAGTTAGGAACTATATTCTCTAAGCCTTGGTGCTCCATGATTTCTTCCCTAGTAAGCCCAAATGGATTATTCGTGATGTCTTCTATCTCATATGGACCTAATGGTGATGAAGGTTGTTGTGATGGAGTAACATGGCTTCTCAGATCAAATTATAGAGGATTTGGATCACTTGAAATGTAACTTTGGTTTTCTCCATGATTCTCTTGTGTTGTGATATTGTTTTTACCATAAATTTTGGGTCACCTTTGGGAGAGTTATGTTGTGATTTGTAATGTTTTAATTCTCTAGTTGACTCAAATCTAGGTAAAAGGGATGCTCTAAGTATTTTTGAAGCAATGGTGATAATGAGAGATGAAAAGATGAATGATATGGAGAGTGATCTTTGCAAACATTTTGGGACAACACTTTTGAATTAAGTTTGAAGTTTTGATGTTTAGATAAAGGATGTTGATGAACTTGGAAATCTTTAGGGTAGACTCGTGACCTTTAAGATGAACTAGTTCAAAGATGATAACTAGCTTACCTAAATGCATGGAAAAGGATTCATTTTACATACAAAGTAGCTAAGTTAGGGGTTGGTTTGATAGATGTTTAAGTCAAAAAGTGTTGGTGTATTCAATTTTTTTGCAAAGTTGGATGAAGTGAAGGGTGAATTTTGATGAAGGGGTGGATGAAGTGTTTGATCCAATGTTGACCTAAAGCGAACCTTTGCTTGATAAAACCAAGGTACTGAAAAACATGCTAAACCTCTAAAGTTTTCAAATCCTAAAGACCCAATGTTTTAGATAGGTTGATTGTCATGAAAAAGACTTGGATTTTGACCCAGAAAGAGCATATACATGTCTGGATGTTTCCTTAGTGTGCATTCATAAAATTTTATTAACAACTTGTTTCTATTTTGGTAGAGTTCCAAAATGTGGTTTTTGATTGCTTTTGAACTACGATGCCTAAGTTTGAAGTGACGACCTATAGACCTTCTTTTGGGGATTCTGATTTTGTGTGAGATCATTTAGAGAAGTCTATGTATATGGAAGAAAAGAGGATATTTATTTCCACACAGGTGGTGGTAATATGGGCCTTCCAGCCTCAATATCAGTTTGTTCCTCTTCTTCGTCTAAGATGTTTGCAGTGTTTCTCCAATGAGCGGGTGTTTCTTTTGTTTCAAAGGTGAAGCTTCTCAAACTACTAATGATACTAGTTTGTTCTCTGTTAATGAGTTCAAAGTTTGGTTGAATGATAACACCTTCAAGATTAGGTTGTTCAATGTGAGCAATCTGTCTCCAAATAGTCACGTGGGGTTAAAATGGTCAATTTATCTTGCTTAAGTGAATTTATTTTAGCATAAACATTTGTATTGATTATTTTTTCAAACTAGATGTCTATGTCAAAAACATCATAAATTTCACAATGTCCATTTCATGAAAAGGATGAAGTTCAAGCCATAGTTGCCTATGTTAACTTTGGAAAATATTGATTGAGATATAAGTCAAGATATTTAGAAATCTCTAAGGATAGAAATCCTTAGGACAAGCATTAATATCAAGGCTATTTCAAAAGGTATCCATATTTAGACCAAAGGGTTTGAAATTTTGAGGAAGATTGTGAATGTTTGTTTGTAATGTTTTGGAACCAAGCAAAGTATTAAACTGAATTTCAAGCATTTACAATCTTAGGTTGAAATGGCCATACTTGTTGAGTCCCCACTCAAATTTCTCTAAACACTAAGATATTGTGAAAAGTTAGAGATTTGGCGAGACTGGCTCCCTTCCATGGCACACACTTCTTGGGACCACCAAATCTCAAAATCCTAAAGATCCTAAGATCCTAAGGATTTTTTTGTTTCAAAAATGAGTAGTACAAATGTGGGGGCGGCTTCAAAATGACTGTTCTTGCACCAACAAGCATTAAGGATTTTTGGTAACTAAACAATTTGGTTCTTAGTAACAAAATGAGAGCATCCAATCGTATACATAGCTGCTTTGACACTTAAGGCATATTCCCTTTTTCAAATGAGTGAGGAGAAAGAATATTCTTTGGAATATTCTCATGGGTGAGGAAATAGATATTTTGTAAATTAAAACAAAGTTTAAATGTGCAAAAGGGGAAGGAATATTTCATGGGAATATTCCCCTTTTGGAGGAATTTGCAAAGGAGGAATATTCCCTTGCAAGTGGGAGAATTAGTAATTTGATACTTAAAACAAAGTTTGAATCATGCAAATTGGAAAATTATATGATATTCATTAAATAATTGATTTAATGGAGATTAAATGAAAAAGCAATGGACAAGATTGATTTGATCTATCAATGGTCACAAATGAAAGGAGGATGAAACATGGATCAAGGATTCTCATCAATGGATGAGAATCAAAGACCACATGGATCAAGAAAAGATCAAGGGATCACAATCATGTAAACAAACACACTTTGCAACAACTTTAAAAAGTTGTTTGGAGTAATCATTACATTTTTTGGAGGAAAATAAGAGAATATTCCTTTGGAATATTCCCTATGCAAGTGGATGAGAGGGAAATTAGAAATTTAGTTAATTAAAACCAAATTTGAATGTGCAAGATGAGGAATGTGAGGATATTCATTAAATTATTGATTTATTTAATGAAAAGGAGATGTAAATATGAATTTAATTAAATAGTTTATGTTATTTAATTAAATAAGAGGACTTAGGGTTAAATTTAAATAATTTTTAATTATTTAATTAAATCAAATGAAATGTCAGTGTGAGAGGGGGTGAATTAACCCAATTAGATTAATAGGTGAAAATGAGGTATTTAATTAAATAATCAAGCTTATTTAATTAAACAAGTGAAAATAGGATGGGTTTGAGGATGAAATGATGATAGTTAGCCAATGTGATCCATTGAGACATTTTTAGGTGTCCACACAACTAACCATGTCTATCTTTGAAATACTGAAAAGATAACACTTTTTAAGTTTATGAAAGGAATAATAAGATGTAAAGCCTTAATTTTTTCAATGTTTAACATAACATGAATTCACTTTAAATAATGACACTTTCAAAAAACCTATTTTAATATTTAAGAATAATAGACATGTAAATCATGACTCTTGCAATTTTAAGTGATGTTAGGTTCACCAAAATTGGATGTTGAAAATGGATCTAGGGCTACTACTAACCTAAATAACACTTTTCAACCCTTTAACATTTGGGGGACACAAAAATGGTCAAAAGAGACCACTTGGCTACTATCTTCTAGGAAGAGCCAAAATGATTGATCAAGGTTTTGATGACCCCCTTTGGTGTTTGTGAGGGATAAAATGATGTGATGTGTGATTTGTGTGTGATTTGATAAATTCAAACTAGGTCTATTAAGCAAGTACAACAAACTATAACATATTAAAAAAAAAAGAAAAATTAATGAATAGAAATAAAAAGCAAGAGAGTAGAGAGTAGAAGTTGAGGAACCTAACATTCAAACCTAGGATCAAACTAGTTTGAAAAGGGTGAGGGAACCCTTGACTGAAAATTAGGTTTTTTTGAGCTTCAGTACCTAAAAAGAGCATCACAATCTGTAGGTGCTTCCCTATTAGAACCATCTTTGAAACTTTTTTAGTTAGCGAATAGTTGATCTTTCCCTAACTTGATGAAAGAAGGTATTTATATGCTTGATCTTGAGTTGAGGTCTTCAATCTTCTCCTAATCCACTTCAGCTATACAACTTGCAAGAAAGAGAAGAGAGGAATGGTTATACCCTATAGGGATTACTTAAGTTAAACCCCATTTTGGTGTTTCCACCTCTATAATGACTATGATGATGTTCGATGAAGAGTGCTTACCCTAGGTCAGGTAGAGACAAATGGATAAAAACAAGTGTAAATCACAATACTATAACTTACCATTCAAATCTATATTCCTTGATGGAATAAATTCATTCGACACATCTCATACAAGGAGAATTTGAGATTTGGTTGAAGGTCCTGCAAATGTTAGTACTCACAATGATAATGAACATAAAATATGAAGAAATATTACTTATGCTTGAACATGAATTTGATGATTTATTGCAAACATGATATTGAGTAATGAAAGGTTGTAAAAATTCTATTTATTATGCTCTTGAATTATCTTTTAGGATCTGCTCAATTGATATTCAAATTTATTAGATTGCCTAGATGTTTAAATGGTGAAATAGACTTATATTTATATGCATTTCAACATTTCCCATAATAATTATATTGAAAGGTTGATAAATGAATTTAAATTTGCAAACATATTAATACCGTTAATAAAATATTAAAATTTGGACCAAAATAGGGCATAAAAGGGTGAGGGGTAGCCTTGACTAGATCTATTTTAAATTTTGAGTTTTTAAATAAATAATTTAATTTAATTTCAAAAATTAATTTTATTTTTTGAAGGAAGTAATAAAATAGGTAAAATAATAAGCATAATTAGGCCCAAGCACTTAAGGAGGAGCCAAACATGGTGTGAAATTGCTAGGGGCGATAATTTACGATGCTAGAATAACAAACTATTAAATTATGACATGATACACCCCCAAGGACTACCACTCTAGATTGCTCAATCCCACTCTTCATCATTGTAACCTTTTCTCATCATATCATGTGTGCTCTTTCCCAATCTATTGATTTCTCAACCTTTTCATGGTCTTCGCACTCATTTGTATCCACTATCTAACTCATAACTTATCTCTTTAGTTAGCTCTCTCTAAACTATCCACACACTAAACAATCATGACTCATTTGTATTCTTTGTCTTTTACCTTGTACTCTTCTTGTTGTCTATCACTCCAACTTGATGGCCTTCTTCTCTATCATCAATTTTATCCTACATTTTCCTATGCTTCTCTATCCCTTGCAACCTTCTTCTCTCTCACACCTTCCTTCTCCTTTACATAAACTTAGTTCTTCTACCTACAAATTCACAAATTCCTTACATACTTTTCATATCAAACCTTCACTTCTTTACCCATATAACTTTCTGCTTGGATGCCACACAATTCTTTGAATGTTTGAACTCACCTACATATCCTACCTTGTGCCAAAGTTATTGCATTTAATGCTCTATATGATTAAATGTCCCTTAGATATGAAACTATCCTTCTCCTACATGATTGATCCTCCATTAATATTGTCAAGGGTATAAATAGCCTTCATATAACTTCCTATCATTGTTTCATATTTAGATGTTGACATTAGATTCAATAAGTTACTCCTGCTATTAATACCATAGTGGAGCATGGTGTTGATGCAAAAATATCATCTTCAATTCCTTTGACAAAGGTATGAGTTGGATTTGTAAATTTTATATTATATATTTTGTTTTATCTATCTACTAGTGAAAATTTGGATGATATTCAATTGTAGTTTAGTTTGTATCTTGATGCTTTCCAAAGGGCTTTGCAACTCCATATCATGAACATGCCCCTATGAAAAATGAAGAGTCAAAAAGTGATAGAGTGATTATGAGTATGAAATAAGTGATTATTCTTGTATATGTCATTCTATAATTTAATTTTTATATATTAATGCATGTATAATTTTATTGTATTAGGTGGAGCTCCAAGAATTTTTTTAGAGGAGGTTGAGTTGATGGGTTCAAAAGAAACCATTATCCCATACATCTCCATCCACTTGAAATTTAAAAGTGACTCATGATCTCTTTCCTCCCCCTAGAGGTAAGTGACTAAATTAGGGCCCTTTGTTGTATGTCTAAATGGAATTTTCATATATCTATTTTATATTACATCTATATGTGACATTATATGCCTATATGGATTTGTTGTAAGCCTATATAACTTTCTTAAATGTATACAACACTTTGACCAAAATATAGCACTAGTGTATTCCTAAATGGATTTTTGGCTAATACATATTTATTTTACCAATTTTTTCCATATTTGCTAAAAATTATTAATTGAATAATTGAATAAGTACTCAAGTAAAATAGAAATCTTCTCATTTGAGTAATTGAATAAATTCCCAATTATTTTATTCTTTAATATTGTTCAGTGGGTTTTATCATATTTTAGGTCTTGGTTTGTCACCTTTTTCATTCAAAAGATAAAACAAAGTAGAAATGGAATCAAGAAGTGGGGGAATTTTATAAGTATGATATAACTTTTTTCCCTTGGTCTATTTCTCATAAGTATGCCGAATTTAATGATAATATTGTAAATTAGATGTCACATAGATTACAATGGTTTAATATTAAGTCACTTGAGTATGCCATGCAATATAAGAAGACACAATTAAAGTCATGTGTGATATGGGAAATAAATGGATTAGGCTAAGCATTGAAGAAATTGTGGAAATCAAGAAAGAAGGGAGGAACATAAGGCACAATTAATATCACTATGCACATGGATGAGTCCCCAAGAATGACCACTAGAAAGACAAAGTAATGGAGAATGAGAAGACATCACTGTAGGTGATATGCTATGATAGAATATGAAGAATAAGCATCTAATAATACTAGAGTGCTCACACTAGGCTAGGTGTTCATGCCATTTCACTAGGCTATTATTATTCTTGTTTACATTTTTTTAGCCACTCTAATTTTTTAAGCACACTTAGGTATTTATGTCATTCAAGCATATGCCTATGTCGTAAGCACTTCATTGACACTCAAATAGTTTAGTTTAAGTTATCCTATTTATTATCTTAATTAATTAATTTATTTTTCACCTATCATGCTAGATAAGATTTAGTTAACTTTCACTTAATATGCTAGTTCAACAATAGTTAGGTTCCACCTATCATTCTAAATTATATTTAGTTAAATTCCATCCTTCATGCATTGATTAGCTTCAAATTTACTCCATATAATAATGGACTCATTTTTACTATATAACTAATGCAATAATTATAATTAATCATTCATTCAATTAATGAAGTTGGATGTCTATTATTTCTCCATGTTCTTATTATCTTGCATGATAGATTTAGATGCAAGATTATGCCACTTTAATATCTAGGTTTGTAGTTTTCTTTGTCCCATTTGGACACCCATAAAGCTATATCTAGGTTTGTCTTTTTCTTTTTCCTATTTCAGAACCCATAAATTTGATAATTTTAAGAGTTTACGACTGTCTTAATCCACATAACAATCCATTGTCGCATTGGGATAGTAATAAAAATGTATCCCAAAATGATTGAGATAGCTAGAGTGTGAAAAAAGGCCTCCCATAGTATTCACCTACCCACCTCAACATGTTTGTGCAGTCGGTTTAGCCCCATGAGACGAATAACACAAAATATGCCTCCCGACAACTTTTTATTGAAGGTAAATGATGATTTTTGCAGCTTCTAAAACATTATCACCATGTTCAAATGGCTTGGATATTTTAAAAAATGAGAGAGGTTATTGTGTAGGGGCACTGCATGCACCCATAGGTTTAGACATAACATATTTAGGTGTCATGGATTCTAAGAAATGACCCATCATAGTTCAATAGTTTTTCGTAATTAGGGCACTTAAGAGATTGCACAAAAATAGTGTAGCTTGAAATGGTCAAGATAACTAGAGTGTGAAAAAGGACCTTTCCTAGTGTTCACCTACAGACCTAAATGTGTTGGAATTGTATATTTGGCCCCACAATGCAGAAAAAAAAGTTATACTTGCCTACAACTTTTTGTAGAACGTAACTAACACTTTTTGCAACATTTGAAAAATTATTGTCACAGTCATATGGTTTAGAGATTTAAAAAATTGAGAGAGGTTGTTGTGGAGGGACCCTATGTGACCCAATAATTTTATACATAGAATTTTCTAGGAGCCATAGATTTTGAGAACCAGTTCATCATAGTTCGACATTTTTTCACACTTAGGGCTCTTAAGAGATTGTGTTGGAATAGTGTAGCCCAAAATAATCAGGACAATTGGGGTGTGAATAAGACCTTTTCTAGTGTTAATCTACCCATATAGAAATTTTGGTGCTATTTTTCATCCCCATGATGCACGAAACAAAAATTATTCTTACATGCAACTTTTCATTAAATGCAACTAACACTTTTTGTAACATATGAAAAATTGTCTCCACATTCAAATGGACTAGAGATTTAAAAAATTAAGAGAGGTTATTATGGAGGGACCATACATGACCCAGTAGGTTTAGAAAAAAATTTTGTAGGTGCCAATTTGTCATAGTTCAACATTTTTTCACATTTAGGGCTCTTAAGAGATTGTGTCAGAATAGTGTTGCTAAAAATTAGTAGGTGTCTTGGGGAATGAAAAAATGATTTCCCTAGCATTCACCCACCTACTCAAACATGTTGGTATATTCAAGTTTTTTTCACAATGCACATAATGCAAAGTATGGCTCTTGAAAGGTTTTTACTAAACATAAATGATGTTTTTTATAACTTTTAAAAATTACTGCCATGGTCAAATAGATTGGAGATTCAAAAATTGAGAGTTAATTGTGTAGGGATCCTATGCAACCTTGTAGGTTTGAATAAAATTTTCAAAGTTCCATGAATTTTGAGAACTAATATGTCATAGTTTGGTATTTTTTTGCACTTAGGGCTCTTAAGAGATTGCATTAGAATAGTGTAGCACAAAATGATCAAGTGTCTTTAGGAACAAACAAATTCCTTCCCTAGAATTCACCCACCCATCCAGATGTTTTGACACAACTGATTTTTCCTCATGATGCATGAAATGAAAAATATTCTTCTTTCCCCATGACACATGAATACAATAAACCCTTAACAAAAATCCTATGCCATAATTAGTTTAGTTAGTTTGTCAATTGAGGGATTGAAGTACAAAATTTCATTTATCTTTAATTTTCCTATAAAATAATATATAAATATGAGGGCTTACAAGTATCTACAACATTGTTCTAAGATTATTGTTATAAGAAATCAATAGATATGAAGTCTTCTACACCTTCACTAAATGTATTTAATATGTCCCCTAGGAACATACATGATTCAAATGAATAAGATAATTCTCTATTTCATCCATTTTAGATAGATATCTCACTTATATACTTATTAAACAAGGATTTGTTGGAGCTCCACTTATTATATTAGACTTTACTTCACTAAATGGGTCTACAATATATGGTACAACTAAACACCTTGGGATTGATTGTCTTGTCTTCTTTTCTAGGACATATCTGTCTTTGAAGAGTCTCCTTTCCATTAAAAAGGTGTTCATTTTAGACATTGATTGAGAAGCTAGCCAAACAAATTGTAAAAAAGTAATGTATGACCAAGGTAATAAAAATGAGGCAAAAGGTATTACACATACATGATGAGTTAGATGAAGTGACAAGTACACAAGAAGGTGATGATAAGAATATTCTAAGAAATCAACTCGATGATAAGGACAATTGTGAAGTAAAGTTAGACCTATCAATATTATATGATAGTCCTAGATATAGAATTAAGGATGACATACAAATTTGGACAACTCACATGAAAATTTGTATAAAGTCATTGAATCACAAGGCCATCTAGGTATGGTGGTTGTAAGCCTTGATGAAGATGGTAAGTTGAGAACACCTTGTAATATGTTTGATATAGTTACAAAGATGGTCATTTAAACAAGGACTCTCAACCTTGTGTGGATATTATTGATGCTAAAAGTATTTTTAGAATGGGTTTATTGGTACTTTTATGACATAAAAATGATGGAGATGAAAGCACAATGGGTTATTATCCATTCATATTAGAATACACATCTTACTAAACTTATCAACAATAATAAGGAGATAATCTTTCAAAAAGATAATATATTTCAACATATCACTACCTTGCAACACATTTTTCAAAGATTTGAAACATGGATTTTGAGCAAAATAAGGTACCTTAAAACCTTAATAAGTGCTAAAATCCCTTTTAAAATGTAAAAGATAGCCTATCCTGAGAAATAACAAAAAAATTCGTTAAAAATTACCTTTGAAGAATATTTTCAACCTCTTGCAAGTCTTAGGACTAGACACATGACTCTTGGAGCAACATGAGCTACCTAGTGTGACTATTTAGACCAAGGTGTAAAATAGGTTGTGAAGAATGGTTAGAATTCAAAGGATTGAGCTCTATGCAAAAACATATTGGTTTGATGACAAGATATCATGCATAGTGTAACATAAGGTTACTTGCACAATGATAAGATAATAATACACAAAAGAAGGATATATGTTAGCTCATGATGCAGTCAAGGTAGGAGGGTCTAATGAATGACTATCCAGCCTTGCAACCTAATCCACTAACTCCATGATCATAAAATATATGCAACAAAAGCTAACAGCTAATCAACATAAAGATAAAAGATATTTATGAACACATGACATAAGATATATCTTGGGAAAACCCTAACAGAGAAAAACCCATCCTTCAAAGCTCATTCCTCATATATTATAACTTAAAATAAAATTACACATGCCTCTAGGGATTTATAGATTCTAGGTCACAACTTAGGGACTACAAAAGATTTATAGATTAACATTCTTCCATGATATGATTCTACCAATTTTCAACTGTCTGCTCTGCAACTTCTTTTGCTCTCTGCTCGGCCTTCTTCTCTATTTGGCTACTTTTTTGGATCAAAAAACTTCTCCATTTTTCTTCATAACTTCATGTTATCGATCAAATTCCTTGTAACAATCCTCTATCTTCCATTTATACCCTCAGCAAGCCTTCTAATCATTATCAAGTTGGCCTAATTGCAACAACTAGTCATGAAATGTGTAGACACAGATAGGTCGGGCCTAAACACAAGGAATTTCTCTGTTGATACATAGAACTTTGTGCAAATATCCATGAAGGTTGGCTAGGTCCTATAATTCATTGAATAATGTTCCTTTAGGCTTTGCAAGTCACAAAATTTCTCCACAAACCAATTAGACTTCACCGGACACTGTCGACTCCTCGCTGTGAACATAGGTAATCTTTTGATAATGATATCTCTTTAGGAACAAACCCAAATGATCTGAATTTCTAATATGTCATAGATAATGGTGTCTAGTAACTAATTATAGCTCCACAAACTCTAACAATTAAATGCGATAAAATGTGGTAATCTCCAATGTGCTTCCCTGACACTCTGCAACTTACTGTCAACTATCTCAATTGTTCTAAATGCTTCCAGATGCTCCTGCATCAGACTCTCGAGGTTATTTGAAAAGTGAGCCTCTTCCCTTTGGTATGTATTGTATCAAGTCAATGTTGTCTCTTTGAATTGGTTCATCGATCTGTCCATAGGTACTTGCATTACCTCAAAGTCGGTGTTCTGTTCAAGTCCACCCTGCAAAACTTCCTTAAGTTCTTCTAAGTTCGGTGTTCTACTTGCAAGCCTTGCACTACCTCAATGATCGACGATTTGAGAAAGTATTATTTGCAAGTTGCCTTAGGTGCTTCATCTTGTCATGGTCTAGGTTTGGCGATCTACTTGTAAGCCTTGGACTACCTCAATGATCGACGATATGAGCAAGTCTTCTCCGCAAGTTGCCTCAGGTTCTTCATCTTGTCATGATCTAGGTTCGACAGTCTACTTGCAATCCTTGCACTATCTAAATGGTCGGTGGTCTGAGCAAGTCTTCTCTGCAAGTTTCCTCAAGATCATTATCTGCTTCAATCAATCAAGAATTAATCAATACATACTTTCATCCTCCGGAACAATCATGTGACTTCCTTGATTCATCAATACAATTTCTGAATTCCCTCTGCAACATTTTCTGATCTCTAGTTCTAGATGCATTTTCTTCACATGCACATCAAAATATTATAGTTTCTTCTTTGTAAATATTGTTCCTATACTATATTGTTCTTTGTCCCTTTATTCCCCTTTACTTCACGTAGGTACGTAAAATTTCTCCTCCAGTAGAATATCCTGTCATTTCCTCTTTCTCTGCAATATAGACTTCCTTTTCCTATTATGCTTCACATCGGCTCACACAAACTTTCTCTTGCACTGATTTCTCAGGTGGTTTTACACAAACTTGCTCTGGTTTCTTAGATGTTTAGTCTACAACACAATTCTCCTTAAGATCAATGCTTCACCTTCTTATGGTTTCTCTATTAAATCTGATGACTCAAAAGGTTCTTCTTCCTTTGCATAAATTATCTCCACATCATTTTCTTTTGATTCCTCTATCAAGCTTAGTAATTCAATAGGCTCTTCTTCTGCATAAGCTATTTTTGCATCATTTACTACTTCTCCTTCATTATCTTTTCTGGTAGTAGGTTCTTTCTAACATTTAGTGCTTGATTCATTCCTCCTCCAAACTTGAAAATAGGTTCTTCTGAATGGTCTTCTATCAAAATCTCTTTTGTATCCTTCACTGTGATAAGAATTATGACTCCTATCATCTCTCCCTCTGTAGTTTCAATTGTTGTCCTTGTTCTGCTCTGTCTAAGGTCTTCTTTCTCTATATCCCGATCCATCTTTTCCTCCAACATATGAATACTTCCATTTATACAATGTTCTAAACATACAAGTAACATGTTTCCATTTTTCTCCATCAATCCATCCATAATCCATCTGCATACAATCTTTCATAAGCTTTCTTCTTCTCATTCTATTCCAACACATCTTTTTCGAGTGATTCCTTAATCTAGAGAACTTACAAGGGATTAGATCCCAACATAATTCCTTTTCATTTCCATGCCTATTACAATGTGAACAATACATACTTTTTCTTCCTTAATTTGACTTGTTTGAACTTGTAACAACATCATCACCTCTGTCATATCCAAGGGCCTTCACTTTTGGGTCTCATTACTGGTTCAATAGGTTATGTAATTCCTTGTCGATGCTTTCCCAATACTTTTACTTCATATCTCATTCTCTGCATGATTTTGAAACCAATACCATCACCAACAATTTTAGACTTAGTTACATTGCTATCTTCAATCTCACTTCCTAAAGAAGCTTCTACAACATCACACAAATCATTAGTATCACAAGAAACATCACAAAGTTCAGGCTTATATTTTAGATTCTCATTCTCCTTCTTGCATGCTACAAGTGATTGTTCCAGCTGATTAACATGTTCCTTCAAGTCAGATATTTCATTCTTCTGCAAATTGTTCTCCTTGCTCAGCTCTTTCAAACTTTCCTCTAGATCTCTATTCCTCTTTTCCACCTTTACAAACAACTTGAATCCTTCTTCCAATTCTGCAACTCTCTTTTCAACATCTTCAAACAACTTTAGCTATGCTTATAATTCTTCATTCCTTCCTTTTACATTTTTCAATTCTTCTTCAAGAGAATCATATTTATCTTCTCCTTGTTCCTTCATCCTTTTCATCAATTCTGAATTACACTTCTTGATTTCACACAATTCTTCTTCCAGTGTATCCCTTTCAGCATATTAGGGTTTCATTTTCTTTCTTCATCCTCTTTCCAAATTTCCCCATTGAAACGAATTAGATGAACAACTAAATTTGAAAATCTTACTCGAATATTTCTCACCTTGATCTTTCTTCTACGATGAAACTTGTTACTTCTAGGGTTTCACACTTCTCCAACACTTTCTATCCTCTCAAAAGGTACACACTCATCCCAATAGATTCACAACCAACTTTGATACCATTTGATGCAGTCAAGGTAGGAGGTTCCAATGAAGGACTATCCAGCCTTGTAGCCTAATCCACTAACTCCATGATCATAATAAATATGCAATGAAATCTGATAGCTAATCAACAGAAAGATAAAAGATATTTATGAACACATGACACAAGATATATTCGGGGAAAACCCTAACAGGGAAAAACCCAACCTTCAAAGCTCATTCCTCATATATTATAACTTCAAATAAAATTACACATGCCTCCAGGGATTTACAAATTCTAGGCTGCAACCCAGGGACTACAAAAGATTTACACATCAACATTCTTCCATGATATGATTCTGCCAATTCTCAACTTTCTGCTCTACAACTTCTTCTACTCTCTGCTCTGCCTTCTTCTCTATTCTGCTACATTTTCAGATCAAAGCACTTCTCCATTTTGCTTCATAACTTCATGTTATCAATCACCTACCTTGTAAAAATCCTCTATCTTCCATTTATATCCTCCACAAGCCTTCTAATCATTATCAAGTTAGCCTAATTCCAATGGCTAGTTATGAAACATGTAGACACATATAGGTTGGGCTTAAACACAAGGCATTGCTCTACTAATACATAGAACTTTGTGCCGATCTCCATGAAAGTTGGCCAGGTCCTATAATTCATTGAATAATGTTCCTTTAGGCTCTGCAAGTCATGAAATTGTTCCGCAAACCAATTAGACTTCACTGGACACTGTCGGCTCCTCATTGTGAACACATGTAATCTTTTGATAATGATATCTCTTTAGTAAAAAACCAAAATGAATTGAATTTATGATATGTCATAACTCATGGTGTCTAGTAACCAATTCCATCTCCACAACCTCTAACAATTAAATGTGTGAAATGCGGTAATCTCCAATGTGCTTCCCTGGCACTCTATAACTTACTATCAACTGTCTCAATTGTTCTGAATGCTTTCGGATGCTCCTACATTAGTTCATATTCCAAGGAATAAATCCATGAGATGATAAATAAAGGTCTCTTTTGAAAAAAATAGATGCATTTTTAGTCAAAGAAAGCAAGAATTCTTCTTCAGTCATCAATATTAGAGAAATTATAATTCCCACCATAAGCATAAATATGTAAGTTAAGAATTAATATTCTCACATAGAGGACTATTAGAGAAATTTTGGTACTAGTAATAATTTTCTCACTTCCCTTTGGCATTTAAGAGTTTTAGGAGATTCAATGAATGCTTGAGTTAACACTTATTTCTCTTTATATTAACACATGTTAGTAGAGGTATTCTTTCTATTTTATTTGATTCATTATGTTGTGGTATACATACTTTATGAAAGGTGTGGTTAGGTTTGTTTCGTGAATGGAATACTAAAAGTGTTGGTATTATGATTCTTTTAAAGCTAGTGAGAATTATAAATGTATGTTTCCTTTAGAAAACAACATAGTAAAAATTATAATACTTATAATAATCATCTATGATGAAATGAATGTATGTATATGTATATATAAATAATCATACATGTAAACAAGAGTATTGCACATAAGTATCTCATAAGAGACATGATTGTAGAGAAGGAACATAATTTTACTTGTACAAATATACAAATATAATGTACATATATATAAATCAACTTGAATTTACAAAGCTTTTCCATTTATAATCAATCCAAGGAACCATATTGATCTTCTATACTCTTTATTGTTTCATGTATTTCCTCATGGTTAGACTCACAAACCTTTGACAAGTTCATGGTCAATGTTCTACCCCCATATCTGATCAAATGATTATTTGATGTTACAACAAGGTTAGAGTAATGAATAATCTTTCGATACATGTCAAATTCCTCAATTAATCAGACACCAGAATTCTTAATTGGGTACCTTCTAAGTCATGTTCCAGTGATAGCCACTGACCTTGTAGGATACTCAATTTTTTCTCCATCTATAGTAGGAGTATCCAATTTCTTTTTTTCTTGAACCTAATGCCAAAAATAATAATATGTTCCTTCTTGACTGTCTTCATTTGTAATAACTTCATAAAAATTCACTACATTGATATGTACATTCAATTAGATATATTTGGTCAACAATACAAAAAAACTACATATTAAAATAAAATATTGAATTTTATTAAACTATGCATGTAGATATTACCCGATTGAACTAGATCTAATATGTGTTCAAATTCAATTGTTGATTCCATCTATGTGATTTTTAGTGCTTTTGAGATTCGATGTATCTTAAGTGAGCTTAGAATTCTTTTACACCATTCATCAACCCACTCTTTTGACTCACACTCATCCCAAGCCCAATCTATACATGGAGAACAAAATCACACCATTTTCCTCATATAAATACACCATGAACCTACAAATGAGATTTTGAAAGAGTGTATCTCCATCAATATTTTCAATGTACAATAATCATCACATTTTTAAATATTAGTATCATCTACCAACTAAAAAAATCTATAAATTATAGACTTACCTTCATTACCTAGGCCTATTTTATCCATACACCATTGGATCATAGATGTTGCATCTATCAAATTTACATTATCTGTATACTTTAACTCTTCTCATGCTAAGAATATTTTAATACATGCTCTTGCACCATCATGTCTTGTACCATCATGCCCCCCCTTTCTATGCCCGACCTTTGATAAATTCCACATATGTTGAGCACTAGTGATCTTATGCATCCTACTCAACCAATAGAACATTCACAATTTCTTGAATTTTGATGCATAATTATCTAACCATATGATATGTCAACCAAATGATATGTTCCTTCTATCCAACTCATAGTAGAATATCTGAAAGCAACCTTGCACAAAATCTATAGAGTGTGTGTGATCATCACTGATATAAAAAATGATACTCCCTCAAGATCTTCCTTTCTTCCTCTATACTATCATGTACATGAATAAATGCTATATGCATTGATGTAGGAGCATCCAAGGTGTAAAGGAAATCCTGTGTCACCAAAAATATTTAAATTTTTCTTTGTTTGATTTTAATAATGTCTTAGGGGTTAGGAAAATAATATTTTCATTTGCAAAAATGTAATTTTCCTTTTGTGTGAAAATGTAAATGCAAATATGATGGAAAAAAAGGTTTTGATAAAATAGTGAAAGCATCTTGGAGTGGACTATGCCTTTTGGGCATCCACTTTTGGAGGAGGTAAAAAAGTATTGTTTGCATGTACATGTGTTATAAAATGTCATAAAGTAGGCTACAAAAGAATCTTGCATGTTACTTGCATGTCTTTGCATGCAAAGTTGTAACCAATAGGCTGTAAGGAATCTGTAAGAGGTGTAAGTTGTCATAACAACCCAAATTTGATTGGACAAGAGTTTAGGCACCCAAGAGAAGGTTGGCATGCATTGGAACTCATTTATTATTGCAGATTTTGAAACTCCCAAGGTTGGGCGTAGGATTTTCAAGGTGGTTTCAATTGATTTTTTTATGAAACCATGAGTTGTTTTCTCCACACACTTTCTCTATTTATTCATTCCTTTTCATTTTGAGAAGGGGGGATTTGGAGAAGTTAAGTTTGCATACCTAGATACTGTCAAAATTATGCCAAATTGTTGAAGACACATTTGTTTTAGGTGTTGCATTTAGGATTGAAGGGGAGCCCATGAGATTGAATTTGATGTAACTTTTTGCATATTTGAATATAATATAAATTCTAGATTTATCTTCCATATTTTGTTCTTTATGTGTATTTGTAGAATTATTGTATTGTGTTTAGTGTGATTTTGTGATCATATTTGAAAGGGAGTGTTGCAAGTATGAGCAAGTTTGGTGGTGTTGTCATTAATGTTGTCATTGATGTCAACATAGTTCAGAATGTTGCAGATTGTGCATGTATAGTTGAGATGTTGTGAGGACATGGAGCTATCCTTATGATGTTGCAAATGTACTGAAATGATGGGTTACCAAGTGCTTTTGAGAAAATTAAGAAAGAGTGAAGTCAAAGTTATGTATGTGTTTATAATGTGCTTTGGTATGTGCTCCAATTTTCTTTTGTGTTGATCCTATGCTCATGCGGATTTGAAGGTTTGCTATTGGTGATTTGTTGGTGATATCTCCTAATTTGTTGTTGCTGGTTTGATGGAAGGTGAAAGTTGTGTTCACTGGTGTGTGAACTATTTTGGAAAAGTTGGTTATCTATGGATTGGGAGAAATGTTTCTGTTCCACAGTCCTCTGATGTTTTGTTTTAGGTCTTGTGGATCTAGAATATGTCTTGTAATGATGTTCTCTAGGTTTTGACAGAGATGTTCAAGTTTGCATGCTTCAGAAGATGAGCTTTAGAGTTGTTGTGTGGGATTGCATAGTCCAGATGGACTGTTGGAAAGAGTTATGTGTTCGAAGGTTGTTAGACCTACTGCATATGTATCTAGAAGTATCTAAGATGTGTTCTCATGCATGATGAAGTGTGTTACGTCGTTCACATGTTATCTTCTTGTCAGAAAGCATGTACTTCAATGTTCATTTTTGTTTTCATTAGGTTTGGCTGACCTAGTGATTACACTTCATATGAAGAATTTAAATTTAATTAAGGAAGTGTGTGGTTGATCTGAGATGTTGCTTTTGGTCTTGGTTAAGTGTTTAATTGGTCCACTCTCATTCTTTTCCACCGTAGGAATGTTGAGTTGCTGACCTAGTTTGAATTTATGAAATGAAGCGTATATGGCCAACCTTGTAGAATGTTTCTAAAGTTAAAGATGGTATAAATACAAGTCGATATGCAAAGGATTAGATGATAGAAAAGTAACAAATTAATCCGCAAAGTGAAGAGTAGAGTTGTGCAAAAGTGAGTTGAGGCAATAATACTTCAATGTGTTAGATTCTTGAAAGCAGTGAGTTAAAGCTTTCTACAATCTTCTGATCAAGGCTATGGATGTGTGTAAATTTTTGTGGTGGATATTTCTATTATATTTTGCATTTGTAGGTAGTGTGCCTCCTTGTTAGACAGTGAGTCCTTTTTGTAGGCAGTTAGCCTTTGTATCTGGACAATGATTCCTATTATGGGCAGTGAGCCCTGGGCAATGAGCCTCTTGTATTCAGTTTTTCTATCACTTTATATTGTGAGTTAATCCTCACCATGGTTTTTCCATTATTGTGTTTTCCACATAAAATCTGGTGTTCATTGTGTTGATTTTACTTTCTATTATCTACTTTTCATGTTCATACTTAATAACAAAATAGTGTGGTTGTGAAGTTGATAAGTGTTAGGAGTTTTATGTTTGAATTTGGTGACAACTAGTTTACCCCCCATCTTACTTGTCCTACGCCTTTTAACAATTGGTATCAGAGCTTTGGTTCCTTGGTGTAGAGCTTAATTTCTTAAGGAAGATACGATGGTGCATAAGTTGACGATCCCTATGTTTGATGGATCTGATTATAGTGACTGGAAAGTGTAGATGAGAGGATATATTATCTCTCTTGGTTATAAGACATGGAAGGCTGTTGAGACAAAGTATGTTGCTCCAGTGAGTGGTCCTACTATTGCAAATGAGGTTTCTACTTATGAGGAGAATTAAAAAGCAAGGTATGCTATTTACAATGCTTTATCCAAGACTGAGCGAACAAAAGTTATCTATCTAGGAACTGCTTATGAAGTTTGGAAGAATTTGGAAGATCTTTATGAAGGAAATGATAAAGTGAAATTGACAAAGAAGATGATGGGAAAGCGTACATATGAGAATATGAAAATGGAAGAAGGAGAAGATATTGCAAGCTATTTTCAGAGAATTGATCTGACAGCTAATGAAGTTAGAAATTAAGGGGGTACTTTGACTGATAAAGATATAATTGAGAAGATTCTAATGACTCTACCAAAATGTTACAGTGACAAAGTTTCAGTTATTGAGGAAATATATGATCCTAAGAAGTATACTAAAGAAGAGCTATTTAGCACCTTGACTGCATTTGAGATGAGAAAGTTTGGAAAGAAAGAGGAAAAGTAAAAAATGACATTTAAAGCAACAAATATTGAAGATGATCCAGATAGTGATGGTTCAGATGAGTTGGAAGTGAACTTTACAAGGAAGTTGAAGAAATGCATTGGTAAGTATAAAGGTATGTTTCCCTTTAAATGTTTCGATTGTGGTAATATTGGTCATTATGCTTCAAGATGTCCAAATAGAATTGTACATAAGAACAAAGATGATAAAGATAGAAAGGATAAGAAATACAAAAAGTTGTAATATTTTAGAGAACAAGCTGGAATCTCTGATGATGAATCTGATTATGAGAATGATGATAGTGAATTCTTGTTCTTAGCTTTGGAGAGTAAATTTGTTTCTGCTAACTCTAGAAAATGTGCAAGAAAAAGTGATTCAGAGAACAAGAAGGATGAGATGGAAGGTACTTTGGTCACCAAATTTCATGCTAGACAGGATGAAGACTACTAGGTGATTGACAATGGATGTTCTAATCACATGATTGGAGATAAAAGTAAGTTTACTAAACTTGAAAAGTATGATGGTGGTTTGGTCATGTTTGGTGATGATTCAGGAGCAAAGATTGTTGGGAAAGGTACAATTAGTTTTGATGGAATACACAAAACTGATGATGTATATTATGTAAAGGGTCTAAGGCATAAAATTTTGAGTGTTGGAAAAATGTGTAGCAAAGGTTTTAAACTTGTGTTTCAAGATAATACTTGTGATATTAGAAAGGATCCAAAGCTATGGTTATTGTAGGAAGGAGAACTCATGGAAACATCTATTAGCTTAAGGGTGTTGATGGTTAGTGCCTTGTATCTCAGGTTAATGAAAGTTGGTTGTGGCACCGAAGAATGGGACATGTAAACTTTGATAATCTGGTCAGGATCAATTCAAGAGATGTTGTCTGAGGTTTTCCTAAAATCATAAAGCCTGCTAATACTGTTTGCAGAAGTTGTCAGCTAGGGAAACAAACAAGATGTAGTTTCAAAGGAAAAGAGGAAACTACTACCAAAATATTGGAATTAATTCATATAGACCTCTGTGGTCCTTCTAGAATGGGAAGCCTAAATGGTGACATGTATTTCATCCTCCTTATTGATGATTATTCTCGAATGAGATGGGTTGCTTTTCTTAGAGAAAAGAATCAAGATCTAGATAGGTTTAAAGTGTTCAAAGCAAGAGTAGAAAATGAAGTGAACCTAAGAATCAAATGTTTGAGATCTGATAGAGGTGGAGAATTCACTTCTAGTGAGTTTAATGCATTTTGTGAAGAGCATGGCATAAAGAGACACTTTTATGCTCCAAGAACCCCTCAGTAGAATGGAGTGGTTGAGAGAAAGAATTAGAATATATAGGAAGTTGCAAGAACCATGATGAAAGAAGCACATGTTATAGTTGTAAAGAGGATATTTAGATATCTTAAAGGTACACCAAATTATGGCTTATGGTATCCTAAGGATGTTGATTTCACTTTGAGTGCTTATATCGATGCAAATTGGGTTGGTTGTGTGGATGACTGGGAGAGTACCAGTGGAGGTGCTTTCTTTCTTAGTGAAAGATTGGTTTCTTGGTTGAGTAAGAAATAGGACTTAGTTTCTTTATCCACTACAGAAGCATAGTATATTGTTGCAGCATCCTGCTGCACACAGGTTTTGTGGATGAAGCAAACTCTGAAAGATTTTGGAGTGGTATGTGATGAGCCTATTCCTATTTTTTGTGACAATACAAGTGCTATAAAAATTTCAAAGAATCCGGTAATGCATTCAAGAAAAAAAAAATCTATCAAATATCATTTCCTGAGAGAGAAGGTGTTGGAGAACAAAGTCAGGCTAGAGTATGTGTCAACAAAGGAACAAATTGCAAATATATTCACTAAGACTCTACCGAAGGATACTTTTGAGTATCTTAGGGAGAGGTTGGGGTCATTGGTCCTTTGAACTAGCTGCACATGGAGGTGCATCAGTACAATGGATTCACTGATTCTTGATTTATCTAGACTAATGAATGGGTCTACTCCATAGGGGGAGTAGAAAGTTTTCATTATTGCAGTATGAGTTGAATGGTTGCACTCCTAAGGGGGAGTGATTTGGGCTTTTGATTTTTTCCATTGATATCAAAGGGCAAGAGAGAGTTATGTGAAAAACAATAACAGAGGAAGAGAAAAGGTGTTCTCCCAGAATATTGTGTAGGGTTTTTAAAGGAGAATGTGGTCTTTGATGGTTTTTCACATAATTTGTTGACATCAATGACAAAGGGGGAGATTGTTACAAGTATGAGCAAGTTTGGTGGTGTTTTCATTAATGTTGTCATTGATGTCAAAACAGTTTAGAATGTTGCAGATTGTGCATGTATAGTTGAGATGCTGTTGATATGTTGTGAGTACATGGAGCTATCTTATGATGTTGCAGATGTGTTGAAATGATGGGTTACCAAGTGCTTTTGAGAAAATTAATAAAGAGTTAAGTAAGAGTTATGTATGTGTTTAGAATGTGCTCTGGCATGTGCTCCATGTTTCTTCCATGTTGATCCTATGATCGTGTGGATTTGAAGGTTTGTTGTTGGTGATTTGTTGGTGATATCTCTTGATTTGTTGCTGTTGGTTTGATGGAAGGTGAAAGTTGTGTTCACTGGTGTGTGAACTGTTTTGGAAGAGTTGGTTATTTGTGGATTGGGAAAAATGTTTCTGCTCCGTAGTCCTCTGCTATTTTTTTCAGGTCTTGCGGATCTGGAATATGTCTTGTAATGATGTTCTATAGGTTTTGGCAGAGATGTTCAAGTTTTGGTGCTCCAGAAGATGAGCTTCAGAGTTGTTGTGTGGGATTGCATAGTTTGGATGGACTGTTAGAAAGAGTTCTATTTTTGAAGGTTGTTACACCTGCTGCGGATGTATCTGGAAATATCTAAGATGTATTCTTGTGCATGATGAAGTGTGTTACATCATCCACATGCTATCTTCTTGTTGGAAAGCGTGTACTTCAATGTTCATTTGTGTTTTCATTAGGTTTGGCTAACCTGGTGTTTACACTTCACATGAAGAATTTAAAATTTAATTAAGGAAGTGTGTCATTGATTCAAGACATTTATTTTGGTCTTGGTTAAGTGTTTAATTGGTCCACTCTCATTTTTTTCCACCGTGGGAATGTTGAGTTTCCAACCTAGTTTGAATTTATGAAATGAAGTGTATGTGGCCGACGTTGGAGAATGTTTCTAAGGTTGAAGATGGTGTAAATACAAGTCAAGATGCAAATGATTAGATGATAGAAAAGTAATGAAGTAAGCCACAAGTGAAGAGTAGAGTTGTGTGAAAGTGAGTTGAGGCAACAATACTTCATTCTGTTAGATTCCTAAAAGCAGTGAGCTGAAGCTTTCTGCAATCTTTTGATCAAGGCTCCAGATGTGTGTAAATGTTTGTTGTGGATCTTTTTGTTATCTTTTTGTATTTGTAAGAAGTGAGCCTCCCTGTTGGATAGTGAGTCCTTTATGTAGGAAGTGATCCTTTGTATCTGGACAGTGAGTCCTATTATGGGTAGTGAACCTCTTGTAATTGGTTTTTCTATCACTTTATATTGTGAGTTAATCCTCACCGTGGTTTTTCCCTTATTGGGTTTTCCATGTAAAATCTGGTGTTCATTGTGTTGATTTTACTTTCTATTATCTACATTTAATGTTCATACTTAATAACAGAATAGTGTGGTTGTGAAGTTAATAAGTGTTAGGAGTTTTATGTTTGAATTTGGTGACAATTTATTTACCCCCCCTCTCATTTGTCCTATGCCTTTTAACAGGGAGAGTCTCCCTTTTCATCATGCATAAATATAACAACCTATGTGGAGCTGTAATACTACAATTGTACCTCATTTTGTGGATGTAGTGTGTATTTATTTATAATTTAAACAACTAAAATGATGGTACCAAGTGGAAACATGTCCTTACATAACTTGAATTGTAAGTCCAACCATCAAGCTTTATGGGTACATTCCTTGCATACTCATACACTATACTCTCAAAAAAATAGACATAAACTAATACGCTAGTATCTTTTCACTCACCAATTCATACCTTTTTGCTTCTTTTCCATCTTTAAGACTCTATTGCACTATCTTATATTTTCCAAATCTTACTAGCTCATTTTTGATTGCATGTGCATTCTCCAAATGTAGAAAAAATGGAAAATTTTGGAGGTCACCACAATATTCACATGTGTTATCCAAGAATAATTTATTGTAGAATAATTGACCACCCAATCTCTGACATAAAATGATCGATATGAAATCTCTTGAAGATTTAAGTGGAGCTTGTATCTTACACTCATGGAAAGCATTGTTAGTATACAAATCTACACATATATTCCAATAAAAATTATAATGATTAAAAAACTCAATATGTACTCTACAACAAAAAAATTGTACATGTGTGATTCATTTTGACATAAAAAGGATTTTCCATTTCAAAATACCATTGACTAATTTTAATTTGAGGATACATCTCTAGAAATTTGGAGAAATTTTGTGTTTAAGTCATATGCAAAAAATTCTTTGGATGTGGCTCACAATTTAGACAACCAATTATCCTACTTACAACATATCTTTGATTGGGAGATAATATTGTGTTATTTTTCCAAAATTCTTCAATTAGGGATCTTAAGGCTTCAATGATTCATTTATCATTTCATGGGATTCTATAATGCCCAAAAAAATTGCAATAAAATATAGCTAAGGAAAAAATAAATAAATTAAATTTTGACTACAACACATGACTAACTCACACAATTTTGTTTCCAAAGCACACAATTCTTAAAAGGCATAACAACATTTGAACAAATATAGATTATAATATTTAGTTAAGGAACTAATTGTTTAGACAATCCTAATAGGGAGACATAGAATCCACATCACCAAGGTAGGCTTTATTTTCTCTACAACTCATCATTAATCACAACTTAATTCAAGTCACAAGCTATGACAATACATTGTATCAATTTTAACTCAAGCAAGGAAAAAGAGAAAATCCTAGGGGCTAGACCTAATTCCTCAGGGATCATCTTTGATGGCCTTTCCTACATATATATTTCAGAGAGGAACCATAGTTCAACAACTTGAGTTCACCCAACTCATATTTGATTGACCAACAATCACACATAACACCCAGGTTTAAATCACCACTAGCTCACAATGGTAGTATATACGAAGTATGAATAACAACGATGAATCTATAAGGGCTCCTTCTACTATGAGTGATTAACCATCCCGATTACAACACCCCTCAAGGGCCACTTTCTGACATAGATAATCAAGAATTGGTCTAGGATGAAGATAACCAAAACATATCTTGAATAGATAATTATAATTGAATACATGGTTTTAATCCAACCATACAAAGGTCACCATATGACATTCATAAGATTGGGGGAAAGGTTAACAAAACAATCCACATATTGAATCTTTTTGGGAAACTCAACCCTCATACACTTGGTTGACTAACACAAGGAGTATAACCCTTAGGTTCAAATATTGCTATACAAAAATTCATCTTATGCCTTTAATCCTTTAATTATCAAATATAAGAGTGGGTACGCAACCATTTCTAGGGTCCTCTTACCCCAAATAGTTTCACCATTGGCTGCCACCCATTTAGGTGAAGCCAGAGGTTTGAAACCTCGATATGGATAGGCATGGTTTTAAAGGATAGTTTATTCATAAACAAAAAAAATCATGCTTACATGAAAATTGAATGTTCGTACTTAATAACTGCTTCACTTCATGGATGCAATTCTAGTTAAGTGAAATTTTTAATGACCAACTCTAACCACAAGATAAATAACAATAGTGATATAACTCAAAGAATCAAAATTTCCCTCCACCCTACTGTATTAGCATCATGAAGCCTCATGAGCTCTAGCAAAACCCCCAAGCAAGAAATATTTTAGCCCCATGATGATGAAACTGGGTCATCCATTCATATAATATAACATGGTATTTTAAACAAGAATAATCTAAATGACTTCCAAACAATGCTAGGAGTGTGATACTCAAATTTATTACTAAACCAAGTATTTCAACACCCACTATTCTTGCTAGTTATCATGTATCAAAAATATATATAAATTACTATTATTGGTGTTTAAAGACGAAGAGGGATGTAGAAACCCAAGCTCTATTCATTTAGGGATGACATTAAAATCACCATAAAATGGATTATAAACAAGGATTTTGTTTGAGACCAATGGTATGGTCAATGAAAGCTAAGATTCTAAACATAGTCCCCAAACACTCATTGGTATGATCTGGATATAAACAAAAACCCTAAATATTACCACACTAAAACAATACATGCAAAACATAGCAAACAACCCCAACACACATGCTAGGGTACCGCAAGAAAATGCATCTAAACACACGAAATATTGGGTGGGCATGCTTAAAACCAGCTAAAGATAGACTCCCATGCCTGCATAAATACTTTCCAAGGGCTTGATCTAGGTTTTTGAGCCTTCGCTTCTACTCCACCCTTCTTTGTCCTCCTTGAAAACCCAACTGAAGAACTTCCATCATACCATAAACTTGTAATGACTGTCTCATTTTGTGCCTACCCAACTCCATCATTTTGGAGAGAGTCTCATGCCTAGCCACTCCTCTTTTCTTCATCGACAAGCTTTCTCCTCTCAATCTGTACATCCTTGACCAAAATCATTGCACCTGCAATTTATTGTTGGAAGAATGAAGAAGAATGGCTAACTATACAATTTTTGTGTTTTCATTGATGTCACCATGTTATACAGGTTGTGACTGCAAGACTATGTCATTGGTTGATCCAGTATTTTGGTCCAGTATCTGAACCAATATATAGTGTACATCCTTCAGTATTTTGGTTTGTAATGCTCCACAGTTGATAGTTGTTGCTTGCGGTTTTGGGAAATAGTTTATGGATATTGAAAGCATGTATGTTGAAAATCTCTCATGCCCAAGTGCTCGTATGGTGTATCGACATTACTTTGTTGATTGCATTTTGCTATTAAGCCCATCTCTGGCCGACCTCATGGATGTTTGGTGGTATGGTGAATTAATTTTATTTTGCGAGTATATGTGTGACCTTAGGTATTTTCCGACACGATGTAGCGTGCTAAGAATTTGAATTGTATTTGGAAGATTTTGTGAATGCTTGAAGCTGACAATTGATATTTTTGATGAAAAAGGATTGCATCTAATTAGGTCAACCTAATTGATGCTTGTGAATAGGTCAGATATATATGTCAGATAGTTTTGAAGATTGTAAGTATGGAAGAGAGTGAGGAATGACATTGATGCAAATGTGAAGAAGTGCGAAAATGATGAAGTGTGTTAAGTCAGTCTATTGATCATCACTGGAACTGTATCAACACTTGTTAGGTGCACTCGCATAAGTTCAGTTTGGCTGTGAAGCCAATTTTGTTTTGTAATCCTTTTGTAGGTAGCGAGCCTCCTTGTGTAAGTAGTGAACTTTTGTATCCGGATAGTGAGTCCTATTCTAGGAAGTGAGCCCTTTGGAAGTGAGCCTTATATATTTAGTTTTTTCTATTACTTTATACTATGAGTTAATCCTCACCGTGGTTTTTCCCTTATTCAGTTTTCCACGTAAAATATGGTGTTCATTGTGTTGATTTCACTTTATGTTATCTATATTTCATGTTCATACTCAATAACAGAATAGTGTGGTTATGAAGTTGATAAGTGTTTTGAAAATTTGTTTGAGTTTGGTGACAACTGATTCATTCCCCGTATCAGTTATCCTATGCCTTTTAACAATTGGTATCAGAGCTTTGGCTCCTTGGTGAAAGAGCTTAACCACTTGAGGAGGATCTTGAAGGTTGATCAAATGGATGATAAAGAAGAACTCCATGATGCACTTGAAGATCTTGATAAAGTTGAAAATGAAAACAAAGATTTGAGGAATATCTTGATGAAGCAAATGAATGTGTCTGGAAATTGAAAGAGAAATTGAAGAAATTCAAAGAAAGAAATAGAGAAGTGAGTGAGCAGCTGAAATAAGAGATCATCAGATTGAAAGTCCTAGTAGAAGAAATGAAGAGAATTGAAGAATGTCTGAATACAATGGTGCAGAGCAAAACTGATGAATGCACTAGGCTTGAACAAGAGGTGGTGAACTTAAAAGTAGAACTGGAGAAAACTAAATTCTGTGAAAAAAAATTCAAATCTAGCTTCGACAAGCTTGATGAGTTGATTGCAGGACAAAAACTGTAACGCCCCACCACGCAACCCTAGGGGAAGTTGCAATTAACTACTCAAATGCAATAATTTTTTTTTTGTTTGAGTACAAATAACATGCAAGTTCACTACCCATTGCCAACAACCCCTAAGGTTGCGTGGCTGAGTTTACTTAAATCCACACAAGAAACATGAATTAAAACCATAACATTTAAATTACTTAACAAATTAAATAGACATCCATTCCATACATGATAAAATTACATCAAAGGCATAAGAGATACCACATGATTCCAATAATATAATTTACAATATGATTACAACACTCATTCCCCGAATGAGGTAATTCCAATAAACAAGGTTACAAATTACATCTTCCACCTTGATACAAGAGGGGTAATAAATTACAATAATAACTGAAAAGAATAAAGCATGAAATGATCTGGATCCCACGAGCTCTCCAAGTGGAAATATCATCCACACGAACAAGAAGATGACCCAATGGATTAAGGTGCACATTCCACCCAACCATGTGATACCCGAAGGCTCACCCCCCGTGCTAGGAGATAGTAACAAGGAATCCTATACAAGACCATCGACCTCTAGACACAGGTTAACCCACACTGACACAACCAATCACATGAACCATACAACCATAAGGATAACACAAGTACAACTCTAACATCACTGACATAAGTCACATTGCTTCTAGAAATAAAATAGATTGAGTATGATAAGAAGACCATACACATAAAACCAAATACCAACTGTTGTCGTAGAAAGAGTGTCATCACATAGCTCGTCATGGGATCTCCTCTGAGAATCTTCATAGGCTCCGACCCCCACTATGAGTTGTCCTGGTGGCCTCTACCGAATCCTGACACCATACTCACTCATGCGAAATCAAATACCTCTCTTAAAGACAAGATAGATGACCTTGCCATTCCAGGCCTTCCCGTCTCATCCCAAGTCTATACAAGCCCTTGTGTCCATGAGCGAGGCTGAATTATCTTAATTAATGTGAAAAACTACCTAACTTCTAAGTACATTGATTTAGTTATCACTTGATTAAACCACCTATGAAGGTTATCCAATTTACCTCTTTGGGATTTGGCCCCTAACAAAATCCACTCTTCTACTTGACAACATACCAAACAAAACCAATCACCAAGGAAATCCAAAGTGCATACTAACAAGATAAAACCACTCCAACTCTAGGAGGAACACAAAATGAAAACTCACTCCAAACACTGGAGGCAACAAAAGTCAAAACTCTCTCTAAACACTGGAGGCAACAAAACACCTAATCCACTCCTTCCAAAGGAGGCACAAATCACATAACCCACTCCTAAACCAAAGGAGGCACAAACCATCACCGTTCGCGAAAACCGGGTAAAACAAGGGGTACATCAATACACACTACCCAAGACTATACCAATGGTTGACTATCATAATGAAAACCCATACAAATAAATGAAAACCCTATTTGTAAGACTTACATAACAATTGACACAATTGCCCAACACCGAGAATGAATAAGAACATCACTAGAAATCATTTCAGGAAATTAAATAAACTAATGTTAGGATTTCCTAAATCCAATCAACTCGATCAACATTATTTGCAATTATTCAAAAATAAATAGAATCTAATTCGCAACGTTGAGAAATTTAAAATTAAAGATTTAACTCCGTGTTTCTCAATCATACTAAATAATCAAGATCAAATTGTTAAATAAAATCATTTGATTTAAAAAAAATCAATCTTTATTTTAACTACGACAATGAATTAATCACCTTAAAAATAATTTATAATTAAAAACAAATATATATTAAATATATATAAAAAATATATACTTAAAATATATACTAATTTATATATATACATTTAAATATATATAAATTATATATTCATATAAATAATTATAATTTTTTTTATTTAAATATTAAAATAATATATATACATATAATATATACATATAATATATATATATTATATAATATAATATATATATATATTATAATATATATATAATATTTAATAATTAAAAAAAATTAATTTTAAAAAAAAAAACAACCACTATAAGGGACACGGGCCCCTCCCAAAGGGAGAGGCTAGGCTGCCACGCAGCCTCCCCCATATGGGGGTGCTCTGTGTAGGCAGTGCTACTGCCCTTGGAGGAAGCGGCGCTGCCTCCACAACGCCTCCCATGGGGGGAAAACTCTGGGGGCAAGCCCTCCGCCCCCCTTCAACACTTAATAAAATTTTTATTTTATTTTTCTTTTAATACATTTTTTTTTAAATACACAAACCCAGAAAAAACAAAAGAACAGAGGGCAAAAACTCTATTTTCTAGGTTTTTTTTTCTTCAAGAAAAAAAAGAAAATAAAATGGGGAAATTTTTTCTTGAAGGAAAAATTCCTAGCATATATTTTATACAAATATATATATATAAATATAATATATATATATATATATATACAAATTCCATTGTTTTACAGACAAGTTGTGCAAATTTTCCTCCAAACAAAATACACAACAAACTAATTTGCAAGCACAAATTCTTAATTTCTAGTTCATAACATAAATTCTTTTTGTTCATTTTTCTATTTTCTATGGTTTGATTCTTTCTTTGTTTTCTTTTTCCATGATTTCAACAGAAGTTTTTGCAAGTTTTGAAACAAATTTGACATGGGTTTTCCTTGCAAATTCAAACAGAATTTAAAATTTTTCCAACAGCATAATAAAATTTGAAAACTCTTTCAAAATGAAAACAAAAATCATAGAAAGAAACCTGGTTTTTTCTCCAAAGCTTGAAAGATTCCAATGGTGCTTCCAAATCTTATTTTGTTTTCCAGCCCACCCAAGAAATCCAAACTTCTTCAAATCCAAAAACAAAGCCACACAAATCTTTTCTCCACCAAATTGAAAATTAAAAGAAAATGAAATTTCTTTGCTCTCATAGAGTTTCCCCAAATTTAGTCAAACCCCTAAAAATATCCCATCCACCAAATTTATTGAAAATTTGGAGATATTTTCATTTTTTAAAATTTAAAACAAAATATCTATTAATTCCAAAACAAATAACTTAATTCAACTCATCACCATTAATTTAATTAATCAATAAAATAACTAACATTTCCAACATTACAATCAGATAAATTTAATCATCAATTTAACTACACAAGCCATTTATATACCTTTTCCACTTGCAATAAAATAAATCACGGAGAGAAGAACAACAAAGAAGCAACTTAACCCGACTAAAACCCGATGACACACTACGACTAGGGTGATGACTTGGCACAGAAAACCTAGCTACTATCTCCTAATCGAATACCATTGGCCAATGGACACGCTCAACCCTGTGAAATCAGGTGGAGTCGATGTCTTGTACCTGTCAACCTGCAAAAAAAGAGCATATCGAACATGCATATATATAACATAATAAACACACCGTGAAGAGGAAATCGCGGAATCGTAGGGCACTCGCAAGTGAGTGATGCGATCTCGTCCCCTTCACCAATACACTCATCATAGACTGACAGTTCAATCATAAACAAATATCTCATGCAATAACATGTTACAATAACTAATCATCATTACACCAAATTAAAACATGTTAAATAAAGCATCAGATAAGATACATCACATCACACAAATAGACTATCGCTCTATAAATAGTGATCAAATAACACACACATGATAAAGTATCTCGAGAACCAAAAAGCACATCCAAGAAAACAAGGACACACTGTCCAGCCAAAAATCAAAACAGAGGGGTATTACAAAAACCAAGTAAAGACAAAGGTGGCTTACGAAATGAAATAGGTGAAAGCTCAAAGAATAATCAAAAGACTCAAGATAAAGGAAAGCAGAAAGGAAATTCAAGAAAATTTTCTAGAAGACCACCTGTGAGACAACCTAATGCTCAAAGGTATCCCTCTTTCAACGGTGTCTTCTTTTCTTGTAACAAATTTGGTCATAGGGAAATCGAGTGCAAAAGTAAAATGAATCAATTTTCTGGGCAATGTTTTTCATGTGAGAAATTTGGACATAAAGCCACTGAATGTAGATCTCAAGTAAGAATGATTAGTCAAGTGATGATGAAAAGGTTTAATGGAGGAAGAATGAATCAATCCTTTAATGGCTACTTCTATACCTGTAGAAAATTTGGACACATAGAAAATCAATGTAGATCAAGGGTTAATGGAGGTCAGATAAATCAAAAAAGTGTTGTCTACTATAATTGCAACAAACCTGAACATATCTCAAAAGTTTGTAGAAGTAAGAAGGGAAAACAGTCTCCTCCAGTAGAGAAGAATGAGCTAGTGAAGAAAATTGACAAAGATGAGGTGAAGCAAGAGATGAATAATAAATGGAGGAAGAAAGAAGAAGAGCTAGAGACAACTGATTTGTTTGTGCCCTCATCCCATACAGAAAATTCCTCCGAGAATTAGACCTAGCATGGTCTTAGGGGGAGCATTAACAAAAAATAGTACAAATCCCCTAGATGAATGGTGTGTCAGATGTTGGCACAAGGATATAGTGTAAAGAATGAGTAAACAAAGGTTATGAAAAAGAATCCAGAAGAAATTTGCAAGCATATTCTTTTGCAGATCAATTTAGGGTTTATAGTTCAGAGAAATAAGGGTTTTATCAACTTTTTCAAGTTTTTCGCATTTAATGCGAATAGGGCAAACCGATGGTGTATAAAGTAAAATCCATAAGTATTTTTGATCACTTGTGCTCTCAAAGAGTTTGAAAAATGACTTGGAGAAATTCTGAAGTGTTCTCAAAGTGATTTATAGCAATTTTGAGGCAAATTGAAGGAACTATTCCAGATAATTAGGAGTTATTTCTCAGTTTACAAAGGGGAAGAAGGGAAAATGAAGAAGTTTCAATTGAACAAATTCAAGAAAGATAAGCATGACAATGGACAAAGGATCAAGTGGCAATATTCCACTAAAGCTGAAGGGTGTTGAATTGGAAGAATTCGATCATAGGAAGTTGAAGGAGATGAAACTAGGGCTGAAGTCAAATGAATTGCAGAGCATAAAAACCCTAGGTATGGATTTATGGGGAGAATTTCCCTGGTTTGTAGACAAAGAATCTATCTTGTTAATGGTAGCATTATGTTGGACAAACCCTATTTGATCACGAAGGAGGCAATCAAAGCGATTACTAGTTTATGCAGTGTTGGGGACCTCCCTAGGAAGAAAACCATGAAATACAAATATGTGGAGGAACTTACTAGTATTGAAAAAGACCATCGATATCTATTGATAAATACTATTGTTGATTTTGCTGTAAGGTATGTTGCGTACGACATCTCTTATAAAATCTATTTCAGAAATCATGAAGGTTCGACTTTGGCTATTGCTGTATATCTTGCACACATGATGGTTAAGGAAAACAAGTAGTTTGATTTGTTTAGACTATTACTAGAAAACCTAATTGAGAATGTCAGAATGTCCTTGGTCGAAGGCTATCCTTTTCGATTTGGGTCTTTACTCATATGTTTGATATTTTACTTTGTGAGCTCGCTATTGGGAAGAGAAAATGTTGAGTGGGAATCCAATATTCCTCTTGGAAATCAAGTTTATAGGTATTTGGAATCGATGGAGGAAATGTAAGTGTTTGCAGAACATACTTCGCATCCCTGAAGACAAATTTGTACTCTGGTATGTCAATACCTAGTCAGTTTGAAGTGGGCTCCTCCTCCGGTAAGAAAGAAGTGGAAGTTGTCATTGGTGAATCCTCTCCAGAATCTAAAAGGAGGAAAACTATCACAAAATGTGTTATTACTATCTCAGAAGAAGAGAAGAATGAAGAATAATTTCTGTCTGGATCTAACTCCTTTGATCCAGAGGATATACAAATGATGTTAGATAAAGGTGATATGAAGAAGGTCGGTGAAATGTGGAGTGCATGCTCTCTGATTGAGAGACTTAAAATTGATGATGTACTGGTTGTTTATTTTCTCAATAGGGGTATTTTAGTTTTAGACATGTCTGACTCATTACCGGATAATCTAGTAGAAGTTATTGAAGAAATAACATTGTTGGAAGGACCCAAAGGTCATAAGTTCGAAGCTATGATTGAAAGAAGATGTGTAAAAGCCAAACAAATGTTATCTAAAAACATTAATGAGATGAGAGAATGCATCAAAGAAATATCTGACATCTACAGGTATTGTCTTCGGTGGCTGACAACAGTTGAAAATTTTAGAAGAAGAATTGAAGCCATTGAATTTGAGATGAATTGTATTGGAAAGAGCTTTGATTTCTTCAAAGACAAGAATGGAAAATAGAGAATAAGAGTTGGTGAATTGCAAGTGGAATTTCTACTTTCTTAGAGGCAAAGAGAAGACTTGGTTAAAACCTTCTGGCTGGTTAAAGAAATTGTTGACGTCTAGTTGGATCATCTCTCTAGAATACGCTCTGATGCAGAAGATTGTGAACGAAAATTTCTTTCTTTAGACCAAACATCCTCTTTTACACAGTTGTCTTTATTGGATGGTATGAGTGAAAGGATGAATTTGGTTGTACCTACTTGGAAAATAATTCTTCCGATCATAAGCGATAGGTACAAGAAAATATTTCATGTAAAAAATGTCATTTTCACTCGAATGTTTGAAATGGGGAGTTGGAATTCCTTTGTATATAAAATGATACCATGTACATACACATCCTATTTTTGGTCGCCCTTTTCCATTGATGTCAAAGGGGGAGAGAGGTGCAGAGAGAGGAATAGGACAATGTTGTTAAAGGGAAAGAATGTTGTTTTGAAAATATTGCCACATGTTGCCATCAATGACAAAGGGGGAGATTGTTGGAAGAAAGAAGAAGAATGGCTAACTATACAGTTTTTGTGTTGTCATTGATGTCACCATGTTATATGGGTTGTGACTACAAGACTATTCCATTGGTTGATTTGATATTTTGGTCCAGTATCTAAACCGGTATACAGTGTACATCCTCCAATATTTTGGTCTGTAATCCTTCGCGGTTGATAGTTGTTGAGCTTGCGGTTTTGGTAAATAGTTTATGGATATTGAAAGAATGTATATTTGAAATATCTCATGCTAAGGTGATTGTATGGTGTATCGGCATTACTCTGTTGATTGTATTTTTCTATTAAGCCCATCTTTGGCCGACATCATGGATATTTGGTGGTATGGTGAATTAATTTTATTTTGCAAGTATATGTGTGACCTATCTTAGGTCTTTGCCGACACGATGTAGCCTGCTAAGAATTTGAATTGTCTTTGGAAGATTTTGTGAATGCTTGAAGCCAACAATTGATATTTTTAATGAACAAGGATTGCATCTAATTAGGTCGACCTAATTGATGCTTGTGAATAGGTCAGATATATATGTTAGATAATTTTGAAGATTGTAAGTGTTGGTGCTCCAAATCAACCATCCAATGAATTCTATAGACTAGCCACTTTCTAATGATTAGAATCAATGGTGGATTTGGCCAACTGACAAGATTCAGTCAAAGACTGAGATCTTCTGCACTTCTGGCTCTGTAGGACCAAGGTGGGTCAACCTATACAATGCCTAAAAACTTAATGCACTAATATACAAACATTACTTTTTATAGCAGATAATTCCCAATGGAAAAAAACCAAGGAAAGTATTGAGAACCTCAAATATGGCTACATTTTTGGTATTTCAACACTTACTCAACAATTGGGAAGCAAAACACTAAACCTCAACCAAACAACAAGGATTTAAAATGATTTTGCATTTAAAATTGTTTTTGAGATGCATTAAGTTGAATGATAAATCAGTGCCTAATTCTAGGCCATGGAGTCAAATTCATAGAGAGAATTCATTAGCAAATATACTTCAACTAGTGGATTTAAATTGCTAATGTATTACACCAACATATCCACTCCTATTGTCAATCAAATTCTTCTTATAAATCCAACTTGTACACTTAAAATCACAATTATTTTCTCAAAGTATTTTAACCACTTCATTGAAACATAACCATGAACACATAACACAATCTTAGGAAATTTGAGATGACAAACTCAAACATACTTGGTATTATTGAATTCATATGACTACAAATGTATAAATATGGAGACAATTTGAAGACTTTCATGATTTAATTGCCCAAACTAGCTGATATTTACTCATGAAATCAGCAATTAAATATTTTCAGACTCAATTCATGACTTGAACTCAACATTTTCTATCTATCCAACCCCACACAAGAATTTAGAACCCTTACAAATGAGAATAGAAGAGAAGATATAGAAGAATAGAGAACTCCAGAAGAAGATCCGTTGATCAACAAAATGCAAAGCTTCTCTCCTCTCTCTTCCTTGCAATAGATTTTTCCTCCAATTCTACCTTTGTCTCAAGTTGCTCAACAACAAAAAATTTCCCCATGTGGACAAATTTCACTCCATTCACTCTATTGTATGAAAATATCTCCTTGCCTGTGAAAATCCTTATTTATCCTCTTTTAATGTTGTGACTACACTTTCATTTATATCTAGCAAATAGCAATGCTCTATTTTTATAAAGTGAACAATAAATTCACTTTACCATAGTGAATATTTAAATCACGTGGAAAAAGAAAAATATTTCCCGTTTCCTTTCACTTCTCATCCTACATTCCCATGACTTTGCATTTTATCCAATAAAGGAATTTTCACATTTACTTTGGGCTCCAATAAAAAAATTTGCCTGTGCACAGGATATTTTAAACACTTTGTTTAAAATATTTGTCTAAAATAAACTTTCTGGGAAAAAAATCATTTTACTCATGGTTTATTCACCCTTTCAAATATTACTAAAGCAGACGGGCCCACCTTTCATTTTACACCTTACATTTGAAATATTTTCTTTTGAAACAATAATTTGCATTGGGTAAAACATTTTACCTATCCACCTTCGATCTTTTCTCTCTTTAAAAAAAAACATTTGCCTCTTTAAAAATCAATGAGCCATGCTTTACTCTTAAAATTTTGTGAAGGCTTTTAAAATATTTAAATATCCCCCCCTTTCCTTAAAAAAAAAACCTTACCTATGCATTTTAAATGCCTTGGGTCCAATTGTGCTAGGTGCTGCATTCTCGCTAACCTCTCACAAAATAACGAGCAAGCATCTTCAACCCATGAGATGGCGGGGAACGGTGAAGATCTTGCTGCATTTTCATCTCCTTCTTCATCATTGATTTCATTTTTGGTCTCTGTTTTGTGCCCTAATCCTTTTTCACGCATTTCCTTAGCTTGGCCATGGCGAAAATGACAAAACAACATTTCTCAGGCGTGTTCCCCAGAGGCATTCCCATCTACAATCTTCCATTCACTCCAATTTGATTGAAAGCTTTTAAAGAGTTTTCAACAAATACCTTTTGTGAATACCCTGCATTCACCATGGCGCAATATTCCATAGTTTGAATAATAGCGCCCTCCATAATTCATAAAACCATTGAACCTCCTCTTTTACCTTGTTTTCTTGGAATATTTTAATGCCTTTTCATTAAATCCATTTTGGCATTTATTCTGCAATAGACTTGACTTTCATGGCGAATAAATCACATTTTTTGGTTCTCTACATTGAACTTGAGTGTCTGTGTATTAGTGCATATAAATTTTCATGTGGTGCACCCTATTATTTGTTTTCATGTTTCTCTCGATGTCTTTGATAGCTAGTTCAAATGGCACCTATGCCACATTTCTTTAGACAAGTTTAATGCATTCATTGTAGGTGCGCCCCCTTCCTGTTTGTTGAATGATGCCTCACTTTGCTTCGCGAGTGTAAGAAGGACCAAGTTCCTTTCACTTTGATGAAGACCCTTTCAAAAAAATTATTTTATGTGGACCGGGAATGACCTTCACTACATTTGCTAAAATTTTTCTAAGGCGTTTTAAAATAATCCATTTTGTGTAGTGTGCACTGGCTGCCCTTCTCCAAAATACGCATGCCAAATGCATTTGCTTGAAAGTCTCTAAAGCCTTTTCAGCTGGTCAATTTGGTGTATGCACACAATGGAATCCCATGAGTATTACATTTCTTTGTGGATTTTGTCAAACAGGCCACATATCTTTCCTTAATGAGTGTGCGGGCTGCATTCATCTCACCTTGAAGCCCTCCATTTTGTGTATATGTCGTGCCATGCTCTGTGTCAATCATCCTAAATACAACTTTCGAGCCACCAAGAAGCTGTTGGCCCATTCGTTGGTACCATCATTTCACTGTATTGAATATCTAACAAGGTTCCTCCATCCTCAAAGCTCCTTCATCCCTATGCTACATAGCAAGTGAAAACTCAATAGAACCATTCACTGTATCAATTCACTTGATACAACTTAATTTTCTTCTTCATGCGTAGTCCCAAACACATTGTCATGTGTTTAAATGTTTTGAGATACTGCATAGATCCCTTCTCATACAACATGATGATGACCTCAATCTACAACATAAACCCTTTTAGTTTCGATGCAAACACTCCACCATACATGGCTCGAGCTTTTCAAGATGTCTTGATTCATTCTTAAATTCCTCCTGCTACCTTGTAGCTTTCTATTGTTGTAGAGAACTGGAGAACAAATTCTATCTCCAAGTAAAATCACACACCTATATGCATCTAATTTGTTGGGTGCAACCTTTGAAAAGTCTATTCTACTTTAAAATAACCAACTGTTCTTAGTTCCACATTGGTAAGCACACATGTGTTGGATCTGATAAATTTCATTCCTCATGCTTGAGAACATTTATCTTCTAGTTTTGTATTGCCAGCATTCATGAGCATTTTGGTGCACCTTCATCTATCCAACATTGTCTTTCCTCAAATAATTTTGATTGGTGAAATTGGTATGTATCTAATAAGTCTTGTTTAGTCACCAAATTTCAAACAAAGATTCAACAAGATCATGTAATTTTAAATTCAGGGCCTCTTTATCATTCAATGATTAAATGGCCTCTGATACTCCTTCCAATGCCTCACTTCTTGTGTTCTATGGTGTCCCTTTTTAACATCATGCAACTATTCAAAAATCTAAGCAACAATGAATAGTGTTGTGACCTAATCCCATGGTGAATTCAATGAAAACCATCTTCCATTGTGCAACACATGTCGGGTCCCTTGGTGGGCCTGACTAATTATTTTTTTGTTTTCAAACAAATTTTATGCTCAAGTGATTTGAAACTTCCTTTGAAATGCATCTGGAGTGAAAAATTGAAATGGGTTGTCATTAAAATCCGTTTTCTGACACATTTGAAAGATGAGTAAAACTGGCTAGGTGGGCTTTGGAATTAGCTCAGAAAACTGATCAAATGACCTCTTGGAGCCATGAAAACTTACAAGCATGTAGAAATATGACCCGAGAATGGAGTGCAATAGATGGATCGATGAAAAATATCATGAGGTGAAAGTTATTCACTGTCAAAGTTGCTCAGTTGAACTTTTTGCAACAACAGCCTATTCAAAACCAATTAAAATTGATCAAATCACCCCGTTGAAAAAATACCAAATCAACTCTTGGCTAGTTGCCACTGGACATAGTATCTCATTTTGGTACAAAAAACACGTGTAAGAGGACTTAGCTTCAATCATCAATATTCACAAGATATTAGGGGTCAAAGTTGACCACCTTGAAACACCGTCAGAAATGCAAGTGTAAAACTGAACAAATTGCATTTGCTTTTGATCTCGAAAAAATAGAAAATCATATCATGAGGCCCTAAAACTAGACATGGGAGAATTTTTAGCTATGAAGAATGGAGAGAAACAATTATTTTGACTTGATAGTCATCCGATTGCAAAATACAAGCTCGATCAGGGGACCACTTTGCAAAACTGAAAGTTTGCAAACAACAAAAAAGTGCCAAAACCCTCTAGCTTCGATTTTCAAAATCCTATCAAAAATCATCGTAGGAAGCTGAAAATTGACATGCATGTTCGCATATGTCACATGAGTGAGTCCACAAATGGGTCGAGCTTGAAAATGAACAGGCTTCAAATTATGACCCTCCAAAGTAGGTCATTCAAGTAGATTCTTGAAGTGCACTTCTGAAAGTACAGAGGCAAATTTTTTGAAATGGGCACCTCAAATTTTGCAAAATTTGAGAGTGCCATCAGTGCCTCCAACTAGGGATGTATGCCCCCCATGGGCATAGCAAAATTTGAGAGTGCCATCAGTGCCTCCAACTAGGGATGTATGCCCCCCATGGGCATAGAAAGATTCCAGATCTCTGGGGAGTAGACCAAATTCTGAGTCTATTGGGCATTCTGAAGCTACTCCTTTATTCATTTTCTTTTTCAACTTCACTTGGTGACCACAGGGCACCAAATGAAAAATGTGAAGTCAATATTTACCCCTGTCAAACACTCTATTCTCTATTTTCTGCCATAGGCCAAATCTGAAGACATTGTCATGGTTTTCCCACAAACTAGCTCGGTCATTGACATGTCCCACTATAGCACCAAGCTTTCCAATGTCACCAACAATTCTGTCAATTTGCAACATGCAATCATACACTAATTGAAATTCATAATCATTGTGACATTTTACTATGGCCAACTTATCATCATATTCCACTAAATTCTCACTCACTTGAACTGGGAAATAGAAGCTTTCATAGTCCATTTGATCTTTGACATCACAAACTTTAACATCCAAATCAGTTTGCACATCAAACTGAAAGCTCTCATAAACAACTTGTTGTGTGTCATGCAAATCATCCTGGCATATGTCAAAGATAAAAGATACATATTCTAGAGCATCCTTATGTGGATCACTGCAACATGGGAACATTTTTTGACATTTCGGTTCAGGTACATCAAAACACGCCTTGGTATCATAGAAATAGGGATCATATGCATCATTAAAATCTAGGGAATGAGTAAATGCATTCATCTCAGGTTTGAAAACATATTTTGGTTCATTCTTCTCATCATCATTCAACTCAATGCAAAATAAATCAAGAGTAGGCTCAATCAATTCAACATCAACAGGGACAACAGAAGGACACCCATGTGCATTGGTAGCTTCATGTACAATATCGGTTGACATGTGTGCTGACCCAAATGTGAAAGACTCATTGCTAGATGAAAACTCCTCATTAGTAATAGAACTAGAATCTTCATTTCCTTTTATATAAATTCCTTTTACATGGGTTGGAAACATGTCCATGTGCACACTATGAAGATCAGGAGCATCAAAAAAGAAGCAGTTGTACTCTATTTCACACTCACCAACATGAGATTCACCATTATTTTCATTTGTTGGCTGCTCTACACATGGATCAAGAATTTTTGCAGCATCAACACAATCTGCAACTTTATTGTCATATGAATCAACAAGCTTTTCAATATCATCGATGGGTAATGATGTTGATTCAAGATCCATATATGTGTCACAATGTGCCACTTGATCAGCCCAAATTGAATCCCCTATTTCACCATCAGGTACATCATCATCCTCTTCATGTATCACAAACACTTCCATCTTTACTTCATACAAACAATCATGAGCTGCAGGAGCATACACACACTCATCAACATCTTCATCATATTCAACATTATGCTCTAAATCAACATATTGAACACACATTTCCTTATCTTCAAATTTTGCATCACTTGCACAATGAACATGCTTCATTGATAGCGAACCCGAATTACATTATATGTATTTGCCACATGAAATTTTTTCTTTCACTTGTGGATAAGTGACATCATGAGCATATATATAATTGCATTCTTCAAGTGAGGAATAATCTTCCATATCATCCTCAGAGAAGCAATCACAATTTACAAAGGAGAAATAAAAAATATCAACCTCATCACGATTCTCATCACAAGAAAAATCATCGCTACACAAACCATGTTCAAAATATTTAGAATGAATGCTTGAGGCTGCACTTTTAGGATCATAATCACTGGTTTGTAATGGAATATCATCAACACATGCATTGTAATCACTGATCACAACATGACATGGAATAACACTTTGCATCTCATTTACTTCTCCATCACCTAAGATATCACAAGAAAAACATTCTTGCATATTTACTTTGTTATCATCCCATGTATCTTCATCTTCCTCACTTCTGCAAGGATCTGCGTAGGCACTGATTGTGAGCTAATTACAGTTAATATCCTCATCCATACAACATGGATCTTCATTTTTTGCGATATTCTTTTCACTTGTTTGCATTTTTGTATGATTTTTCTCAAGAGGACAACTGTTGTCTCCATTTTGAGAATCCACATTTTGTACATAACCACACTTGGCTGATTCTACAATTTGTATCCAATTAGGAATTTGATCAAATCTATGGGGCTTCAATTCCTTTGGAAAAGTACTTAGCCCAGATTCATAAATCTCACAAAACAAATCAATGCACACGAAATCCCCAGGTTTGAAATCTTTGGGGAATTCTATCAAAGTATCCAAAAATCTCAAAAACAACTTGTATGGTGATTCTCCCTCTTGTCTCTTCATCTCATACAATTTTTGCACAAAGGAATTTTGATCAACATTGCTCAAATTTTGTTGACATTCAACTTGGAGCTCATTATGATCTTCATACTTTGATGACAGAGAAATCATAACAGCAAAAGCATTGTCATCTTGAAAATCATTTCCATTATCTGATCCTTGAATTCTATTTGCATGAGGTGTGTTGGGATAACCAACACTTGTAGCCAAATACCTTTTCATCATTGAGTATTTCAAATTGTTCTCAATGTCCATGGCATTTTGATATGCCTGATGTAACATTGTAGGATCTTTATCTCTTAATAGATAGCTCATCTTGCTATCAAATGCACCAAGATACACAACCTAGAATTCAACATCATTTGGTCGTATATTTTTTGGAATTTCCCTTATTTCCTTTGTAAATTGAAGATTGAAAACAGGGACCAACTCATCTTTACTTATATGGATTTCCATAAAGTTTTTTCTTACCACACTTGGAATTACCCTTTCACCATATTGTTCAACAAAGGCTATAATAAACTGATTCCATGAAGCTATAAAACATGCCGGTAAATATGAAAACCAATCCCTGGCATCATCCTTCAAGGATTGAACAAAAAGCTTCATGACAATGTCCTCATGATTCACCTCATAATCCCCCATCACATCCATGAATGTATGCAAATGTTTAGAGGATGATTCTAAACTTTTCCCTGCAAATTTGGGCAAATACTTCCTAAAATTTTTGGGAATTAGGTTTGGGAGACCTTTTATACCACTGAAAACCAATGGCATATACCTCTCAATAGAGAAATCCCTTTGAGAGAATAATAATGATTGTTTTCCCTGCATACTTTTACTTTCTATTTCACAGGGAAATCCTCTAAAAGGAAACATTCAAAAGTATGACATACTTCTTAGCTCATTACAAATATTACATGTTACACTTTAGAAGTATGAAAAGAACTACTACTATTCCATTTCTTAATGCAAATTCATTTAATAGGGAACCATTTATGGTCTCAAGTCTTGAAAGTTCTCATAAACTTCTTTCAAATAGAATAATGCTTTCTCTAGATTTATGAGAATACCTGGAAACTTGTAGTAGTTGTTATCCTTTCTCATTGACTACAAATTCTGCAAATCTAGAAATCTTCTTCATAATTCAATTGGTTCTTAAGACAGAGTCACCACCTCCTTTCACAGAGGAATAAACTTCAAGAGTAAATCTCATTCTAGGTCTTCTCCAATAGCGGAGTCACACTCAAATCGTTTGATCTTTGCTGCAACAAATATTTTCCAGGTCCAAGAACTTCTCAATTATCTAAACAAAGATGTTCAGATCCACCAAATGCTTGACTCTATGCAAATGGATATTTCTCTGCTAATCCCCAACAGAGTTGCCATTTTGTTGGTGCTCCAAATCAACCATCCAATGAACCCTATAGACTAGCCACTTTCTAATGATCAAACTCAATGGTGGATTTGGCCAACTAACAAGATTTAGTCAAAGACTAAGATCTTCTGTACTTCTAGCTCTACAGGACCAATGTGGGTCAACCTATACAATGCCTAGAAACTTAATGCACTTATATACAAACATTGCTTTTTATAGTAGATAATTCCCAATGGAAAAAAACCAAGGAAAGCATTGACAACCTCAAATATGACCACATTTTTGGTATTTCAACACTTACTCAGCAATTGGGAAGCAAAACACTAAACCTCAACCAAACAACAAGGATTTAAAATGATTTTGAATTTAAAATTATTTTTGAGATGCATTAAGCTGAATGATAAATCAGTGCCTAATTCTGGGCCATGGAGTCAAATTCATAGAAAGAATTCATTAGAAAATAGACTTCAACTAGTGGATTTAAATTGCTAATGTATTACACCAACATATCCACTCTTGCTGTCAATCAAATTCTTCTTATAAATCCAACTTGCACACTTAAAATAGCAATTATCTGCTCAGTATTTTAACCACTTCATTGAAACAGAACCATGAACACATAACACAATCTCAAGAAATTTGAGATGACAAACTCAAACATACTTGGTATTATTGAATTCATATGACTAAAAATGTATAAATCTGGAGACAATTTGAAGACATTCATGATTTAATTTCCCAAACTGGCTGATATTTACTCATGAAATCAACATTTATAGATTTCAGACTCAATTCATGACTTGAACTCATCATTTTCTATCTACTCAACCCCACACAAGAATTCAAAACCCTTACAAATGAGAATAGAAGATAAGATATAGAAGAATAGAAAACTCTAGAAGAAGATCCATTGAAGGCATTTGGAAGCATCTTTCCCATTGATCAGCAAAATGCAAAGCTTCTCTCCTCTCTCTTCCTTGCAACAGATTTTGCCTCCACTTCTGCCTTTGTCTCAAGTTGCTCAACAACTAAAAATTTCCCCATGTGGAAAAATTTCACTCCATTCACCCTACTGTGTGAAAATATCTCCTTTCCCGTGAAAATCCTTATTTCTGCTCTTTTAATGCTATGCTTGCACTTTATTTTATTTCCAACAAATAGTAATGTTCTATTTTTATAAAGTGAACAATAAATTCACTTTACCATAATGAATATTTAAATCACATGGCAAAAGAAAAATATTGCCCGTGCCCTTTCACTTCTCATCCTACATTCCCATGACTTTTCATTTTATCCAATAAAGGCATTTGCACATTTACTTTGGGCTCCAATGAAATTTTTTTCCTATGCACAAGATATTTTAAACACTTCGTTTAAAATATTTTTCAAAATAAACTTTCTGGGAAAAATTCATTTTACTCATGGTTTATTCACCCCTTTCAAATATTACTAAAGCAGACGGGCCCACCTTTCATTTTATACCTTACAATTGAAATATTTTCTTTTCAAACAATAATTTTCATTGGGTAAAAAATTTTACCCATCCACCTTTGAGCTTTTCTCCCTTTTAAAAAAAACATTTTCCTATTTAAAAATCATCGGGCCATGCTTTACTCTTAAAATTTTGTGAAGGCTTTTAAAATATTTAAATATTGGCCCCCCTTTCCTTTAAAACAAAACCTTACCCGTGCATTTTAAATTCCTTGGGTCCACTTGTGCCACATGCCGCATTCTCGCTAACCCTGCACAAAATAATGAGCACGCATCTTCAACCCTTGAGATGGCGGGGAATGGTGAAGATATTGTTGCATTTTCATCTCCTTCTTCACCGTTGATTTCATTTCTGGTCTATGTTTTGTGCCCTAATCCTTCTTCACGTGTTTCCTTAGCTTGGCCATGGTGGCAATGACAAAACAACATTTCTCAGGCGCATTGCCTAGAGGAATTCCCATTTGTAATCTTCCATTCACTTAAATTTGATTGAAAGCTTCTAAAGAGTTTTCAACAAATACCTTTTGTGAATACCCTGCGTTCACCATGGTGCGATATTCCATAATTTGAATAATAGCACCCTCCATGATTTATAAAACCATCAAACCTCCTCTTTCAGCTTGTTTGCTTGGAAGCTTTTAATGCCTTTTCAATAAATCCATTTTGGCATTTATTCTGCAATAGACTTGGCTTTCATGGCGAATAAATCACTTTTTTTTGGTTCTTTGCATTGAACTTGAGTGTCTATGTATTAGCGCATAAATTTTTTCATGTGGTGTTCCCTATTGTTTGTTTTGATGTTTCTCTCAATGTCTCTGATAGTTGGTTCAAATGGCGCCCATGTCACATTTCTTTAGACAAGTTTAATGCATTCACTGCAGGTGCATGCCCTTCCTGTTTGTTGAATGACGCCTCACTTTTCTTGGAAATTGTAAGAAGGACCAAGTTCCTTTCACTTTGATGAAGACCCTTTCAACAAATATATTTTATGTGGACTGGGCGTGGCCTTCACTACATTTGCTAAAAAATTTCTAAGGCGCTTTAAACTAATCCATTTTGTGGAGTGTGCACTAGCTGTCCTTCTCCAAAATATGCATGCCAAATGCATTTGCTTGAAAGTCTCTAAAGCATTTTCAACTAGTCAATATGGTGTATGTGCACAATGGCATCCCATGAGTATTACATTTCTTTGGGGATTTTTCCAAATAGGCCGCATATATTGCCTCAATGAATGCACGGGCTGCTTTTATTCTCACCCTGAAGCTCTCCATTTTGTGCATATGCCGCGCCATGCTCTGTGTCAATCATCCTAAATACAACTTTCAAGCCACCAAGAAGTTGTTGGCCTGTTCGTTGGTACCATCATTTCACTGTATTGAATATCTGACAAGGTTCCTCCATCCTCAAAGCTCCTTCATCCCTATGCTATGCAACAAGTGAAAGCTCAACAAAACCATTCATTGTATCAATTCACTTGATACAAATTAATTTTCTTCTTCATGCGCAATCCCACACACATTATCACATGTTTAAATTTTTTGAGATAATGCATAGATCCTTTCTTAGATAGCATGATGATGACCTCAATCTGCAACATAAATCCTTTAGTTTCTATGCAAACACTCCACCATACATGGCTCGAGCTTTTCAAGATGTCTTGATTCATTCTTAAATTCCTCATGCTGCCCTGTAGCTTTTTGTTGTTGCAGAGAACTGGAGAACAAATTCTATCTCCAAGTAGAAATCGCACACCTATATGCATCTAATTTGTTGGGTGCAACCTTTGAAAATTATTTTCTACTTTGAAATAACCAACTATTCTTTGTTCCACATTGGTAAGCACACATGTTGGATCTAATAAATTTCATTCCTCATGCTTGAGAACATTTATCTTCTAGTTTTGTATTGCCAGCATTCATGAGGGATTTTGGTGCACCTTCATCTATCCAGCATTGTATTTCCTCAAATAATTTTGATTGGTGATTGGTATGTATCCAATAAGTCTTGTTTAGTCACCAAAGTTCAAAAAAAGTGTAGACACGCAAAATGTACAAGTTGACATTGTGCATCTAAGTCTGACTACTGACATCATTTCATATTTCCATTATGTTCTTCATTGTTTTCTTTGTTTTATTTCCTATTTTTAGCTTTGTGAATGGATTTCATGGGGAATCCTTGTTCATGCTTGAAAAATGATTCTCTAACATTTTTTTTGGTTGTGTTTTTGTAAGCACTTCGAATAGGGGTTCACATATTGGCACTAGAAGGAGGGTTGAATTACAAATCTAACACGTTTTTTAAAAAATTTGCCGTTTTTTACAGTTTTGTTAATAAATCCTCATTTTAGCGCTCTTTAATGTTATTTTAGCGCCCATAATCACTGTTATAGCGCCCATAATCACTGTTATAGCACCCATGATCACTGTTATAGCGCCCATGATCACTGTTTTAGCGCCCATGAAGTTATAGTGCATATGATCACTGTCTCAGCGCTTTTAGAGTCAGTTTTAAAATGACCATATCTTGGTCATACGAAGGTCTTTTTTGATGCTTTTTTTTTTTGAAATAGGGTATAATTTTGTAAGCTATCCAATGGTGTAGGTGTTTCTTAACTATTAATTAGTTAAAATTTTCAAATTTGCATCTAAAGTAAAAACACATGATAACTTGGCTAAATTTTAGGGTGTTTTGGTTAATGATTCATCTAACCCCTATATCCTTTTGTTTTTTTTTATCTCATCTAACATTTTGATCACTTTTGCAGGTTGGAAATTGAAATCAAAAGGAAGAGAAGCATGAGAGGATATTTTGTCCAATTAAAGTGTTTTTAAACACTTTAGTGTTTGTTTAACACTTCTCAAAGAATTTGTTATCTTCTCCTTCTTAGGACACTAAGTTTTTGTTTGGGCTTAAAAAGAATCTTTTCCATTTCTTGCAAAGGCTAAAATGAAATTTAGGATCACAACTTACTAGATTTCAATTTGGGCTAAAATTGAACAAGGCAATCTTCATCTTTCCTTTGGTGCTTAAAACGAATCAAATCATTGCTTTGGAGGATAAAATGAATGTGTGCTTTTATTGTTTTGTAATTATTTACACAAAGTAATATCATCAAAAGATGTATGCGCTTCTCTCACGCCTCACGGCGATCTTGAGAATCAAAAGGATTTTGGTGACATTAAGTTGCATAAATAATTGCCCATACACACTTCAATTTGGGCTTAAAATTGAACAACATATTGTGCGAGTGTGATTAAACATACGACATGTGTTCTCCCTTTGTTTCTAAACAAAGGTCGATCGAACTATGAGTGTGTCTTGTCACTATTGTTTATCCTAGAGGGCCTGCCTTGGGGAAAAAGCACTCACCCAAGGGAATGACTCAACCGGTAACACTCTAAAGCCAAGAGTATTTCCAGCCGGGATATAAATGTGGATATTGGAAGAAATGCCAATATCACGCGGTTGACTCCGACAAGATGGATCTGAAAGGGGACTCTTGCCACGTTGGGTCAACTCCTACGAACAGAAAGTCCTTATTAAAACCCTTGTTTAGAAAAGGCCAAAATCCTATCTATTTGTTGGTGCAAGAACAGTCATTCTGAAGCCGCCCCACAATTTTATGGCTTTTAGTAGAGATGGAAAGCATGCCATGGGAGTTTCATGGGTGTTGGTGCTTGGCTGCCCCATATAAGTGAGTGCCATGGAGGGGAGTCAGTGGGGTCAAGCATCTAATCATCTGCTAAAAGTAGGCGTAGCTGGACTTGTCCAAGTGGGGACTCAACAAACATTTTCTATCACATCCATAGGATTGTACATGCTTTTGGGTTACAAAAACACATGCTTGTTCGTAAACATTGGAAAACAAACACTTAAACATGATCATGCAAATTTCGAACCCCTTTTGATAGAGCAAATACCTTTTGACAAATTTAAGTGTTGTTGCTTGCCCTTGGGATTATATCCTTAGAGGCTTCTTAGCACTTGAATTTATATCATCATTTTCTCTAACTAGGGTTAACCTAGGAAATCCCTTTGCCTCAATTTCTTGGAACTCCCACACAACACTTTGTGGGAAGAAAAGGAATTTTGACATAGGACATCTTTAGTTTGAAACATAATCAAGAAAGTGTATTTGGTAAAAAGAAGTCATTAAAAGCAAAGATAAGCAATTGAGCCCCACACATGTCTTTTCAATGATTTCTTGCAAGGTCAAGATACAAAAACCCAAGAAAAAGAAACTTAGCCCAAAAAAACATCAACAAAGACTCGAAAGGTTATATGATTTTAGAGAAAAGTTGTTTGCTGATTTCTATAGACATGCTTCAAGAGACAACCCCACTTTGTATTCATTTTACTACACACGGAATCCAAGATTGTTTCAAGAGTTTGGGTACCTTGCTTAGGGCATAACAGGTTCTTCAATACCTTGGTCTTGTTAAACAAAAGTCTAAACTAGGGTCATTCTAAGATCAAAACAAACATTCATCCATCAAAAACATCATCAACCATAAATATCTCACCAACATTTTGAGAAAATCTTGACACAACTATGCTAGGCTCCTTTGGTAGACATCAAAACTTTTCAAACATGAGACTTTGAATTCTTCAAACATCAACATCAAACTTGTTCAACTCAAGTGTGTGTGAATGAATCCTTTTGCACATGCTTAGTTGAATTATCACTTTGTTCAAATTAATGGTGGATAGATGCATCCTTCTCCCATCACTAATTTGGATTATCTTTTGGTTAGCTTGTGAGTAGACACATCCTATTCTCACTCCTAAATCAAATTATCCTTTATGAGCATTAGTTATCTTTTTTAGATCATCATTCAAACATCTTGGGGATATCTCTTGCTCAAACATCAACATTCAAAAGATAGAATTCAAAGTCTAAACATCAAACAAACATCAATCAAAGCAAACCCAAAGTACCTAGCATCACATCAAGATTTTCAATACAAATTCAAAACATCCATTCTCATCCATATATCATACACCTTTCATCTTCACATCTTTGATCTTTTACACATCCTAGTTTTCTCTTTTATGGTTCAAACAAGATCACAACACAAGAGGAACATGTAGTTAAATCAAGAAACATCAACCACAAGTGATCTAAGCCAAAACATTCCAGAAATCCAAAACACACCACTTCCAGACCTCACTATCACTACACACAATCCACAAAAAGAGGTCTTGGTGGAAGACATCACACCAACAGAACTAAGTGAGGAAGAAGTTCTTGAGATGCTCAAACAACCAAAACTACAAAAGTTTCTTCGCGCAATGGCTAAAATAAATCCATCAATTCTCAACACTATTGAGGATGAGCTTCTTGTACCAAATGACCAAAACACCCTTCCACAATCAACCACTTCCATTACCACCATAGAACCTACTATCAATGAGGATGATACCCTCTTCAACACGCATCAAAATCCACTTTACAACCCACTTGGATTTATCGATACATCTGAGGTTCCTTACCATACCACCTCATCATTTTCCCTTGACATGCAAGTGTCTAGACCTTTGGTACAAGCAAGCTCATCCGAAATAGAGAGACCTTACGGATTTGTCTCTTCATTTGCACAAGAAAATTTTCCACCATTCAAACCATTCACACCTCCCACCACGTCAACACCATATTTTGGTGTAGGGATCTCCCCCTTACCTAAACTTCCACGTTTCCCTAACATAAATCGCCCCATCCAAATCAATTCATCCAACCAAGGGGGTACATCACATCTTTCAAACACACCATCCACATCAAACCAACACATGATAGCTAATCAAAATACGGTCTCTCATAGACCCACTATTTCACTCATCTCTACCATTCCTACCACTTCACCTAGTCCCACCATTCCTATCACTTCACCCATCCCAAACGCACCTATCACCACATTCACTCCAACCACTACATCCACTATACCTCAAACTTCCACTACCCGCATCACACCCCTTACATCGCAACCTCCCACCACCACCATCGCTTTAAGTGCATCTCAAACTCCCACCACTGCATCCAACACAATTCCGATCCCACCACCACCACCATTGCGACCAAGCCAAGTTAGCCATTACAATGCTACATTCAAAGCATACCAACAATTGCTCCAACAATATCAAACAATTCAGCAAGCGCCTATAGCCACGCATGCTTCTCAAGCTTCACAGCAAAATCAAGCTCAAACATCGCTGCAACAACAACAAGCACAAGTGGCACAAGCCCAAGCTTTGTTGTAACAACAACAACGAGCTACGCAAGCTGCACAAGCCAAACAAGCTGCTCAAGCCGCACAAGCCACACAAGCTGCACAAGTCGCACAAGCTGCACAAGCTGCACAAGCTGCTCAAGTTGCAAAAGATGCCCAAGATGCCCAAGCACGAGCGCAAGCACAAGCGCAGTACTTTGCACAACAACAAGCAACCCAACAACTCACATATCAACAAGTGTTAGAACAATACCAAGAGCAACAAGAAGAAGCACAACAAGCCCTAGCTGACCAACAACAACAAGCTCTATTAGCGCAACAACAACAAGATCAACAACAAGCGTTGTTGAAAGCATACATGGCACAACAAGCAAACATTCCACCCATTCAAACACCCACTCCACCCCCCCAGAACACCTTCATTCCACCTCCTAATCCACAATTGGACATCATGGCACAAATAAATTTTTTGTCACAACAAGTGCTTGACCTTCAATCAGGAAGGACACCAAAACCACAAAAAAAACCTATGCCCTTATCCATTTGATAGGAGCGTAGTAATGAAACTGTTCCCAAAAGGATTTGAGATCCCTAAATTTGACAAATATCGCGGAACGGGTAACCCTCGAGATCACATCAGGGAATTCCAAGTACATTGCATGGAGGTGGCTTATGACGAAACGTACTTGATGAGATTATTCCCAAGAAGCTTGGCTGGAAATGCTATTGATTGGTTTTCTCGACTTTCTGGAATCAAAAAATTCCAGGAAATCATAGATGCCTTCATACAGAATTATTCCTTCAACACTCCCATGGAGGTTAGCTTACAGGAATTATCAGCTCTCAAACAAGGGAAAAATGAATCATTCGGTGCTTTCTTATAACGATGGCGATCCAAAGCTAATCGAAGCAAGTGGTCCATGCCTGAAGAGTAGCAAGTGGGAACTATCATTGTGAATCTTGATGGGCCCTTGGCCTTCCACCTCAAAGTGCAAAACATCACCACTTATGACTAGTTGATCCCTAGGGCGCTCAATATCGAACGAGCCCTTGCCAGACAGGGAGAAACTTCATCATATCAAGAAGGCGGCTCATCATCCAGTTATCATGACAAACCACGAACATGGGAAAAGAATCGTAATGTAACCAACGATGGTGTCGTTGACGCCAAAGTTGTCATTAGTACCCCACGGCAGAACAATCCACCACCCCCACAACAACAACACCAAAATACCAATCAAAGCAACCGACAAGTCAATACTGTGGTCCAACCATCCCATAACCAAAACAAAAACAACACTAATAATTAGGGAGGACCACTGCGAAACAAGTTCTTCCCCAAACGAAAATACACACCCCTTGGGGAACCTGCTGAAGCAATCATGAAAAGATTGGTAGATGAAAAATTGATAATAGTCCCTACACATAATAATTATCAGGAACCATCTATCAAGCCACCATGGTATAATGAGAATTATCTTTGCAACTTCCACAAACTCAAGGGACACACAAAAAACAACTGCATGAGGCTCAAAAATCTAATTCAAGACCTCATAGATGACAAAATCATAGATGTGGAAGCACCATCAGGAAACAAAGATCTCAAGATTTACACGAATCCGATGCCGAATCATGGAAACAAAGGAAACAAAGATCAAGACAAAGGAAAAGGGGCTTATAAAAATGTCAACCACACATACAAGGGTGTTGTCACTTGTTTAGATGAGTTTTGTGGAGTCATCACCATCAAAGGGGCCCAAGCCGATTGTGGAGTCACCACAAGAGGTGGAAAGGTTACCATTGCAGCACCATCCCAACCAAGCAGAAATTCCACATCCAATCCAAGGTCTAACCCTAGTGGCTATAATGTCTTGGATCAATTGAAAAGAACCCCTGCACATATCTCCATCATGGAGTTACTCAAAATCTCATCTGCACACAAAAAGATTCTAGAAGAAGCTTTGGCGTCATCTACTGTCCCCGCAGATCTAGATGCAGAACAATTCCAAGCTATGGTCGCAAGTATCACCACACCTAACATTCTTACATTTTCTGAACAAGACTTCCCCACACAACCATCTCACAACCGTGCACTTCATCTGGAGGTGTACGTAAATAAAAAGAAAGTCAAGAGAGTCTTGGTGGATGGAGGTGCAGGCTTAAATATTTGCTCCTTAAAGCTTCTAAAGAATTTGAACATTTCAGAGGATTCAATTGACAAAGGAAAAGGCATCACAATAAGAGCATACGATGACCAGGAAAGGGTATCCCAAGGCACCATTCAGCTTCCTGTCCAGGTTGGACCCGCCATCATGCAAACCAACTGTCAGGTCTTGGACCTCGATTTACCATACAACATTCTCCTAGGGCGACCATGGATACATGCAATGCAAGCTGTAGCTTCAACCTTTCATCAATGTGTGAAATTCACACATGAAGGTCAAGAGGTTACTATCCATGGAGATCCTGAGCCATTTGCCTACTGCAAAAATCTAGAGGCAAAATACTACAAGATCCCACAAGTACCCAAGAACGATGAAGGCCCATCAACACCTTACGTGGATCCCGCCACTCTCACTTCTGCGACAGAGACACCCTCCACCCCCGCCATCCCCGCCTTTTCTGATATCAAAGTCATAATACAAGATGATGGTTGTGGAAACTATTCAATGCCTAAGAATGCTTTTGTAGTAGGAGAGCTACCACAATCTCCTAGATCAAGAGGACGACCACAATCACAAGAAGCTTCAACATCTCAAGGCTCCTATGAATGAAACCCCACCTTCACAAGTGCAGGAGATCTTGGTCAGGAAACATTAGAGGGGGACCTATCTCATCTCCTCTATTGAGATGATATACCGGCAGTTGAATTGCCTATGGACGAACGAAACAAAGGTATGAAGATGATGCTCTCGATGGGCTATAACCGGAACCAAGGGTTAGGCCAAGATAATAACGGGCGTGTAATACCCATTATACCTGAGAAGCAAATAAAAAATCTTGGCATTGGTCATCCTACTCCTAAGGTAACTGTACTTGGTCGAGGTGCCCATGGTAGACAGAACCGAATGCCTCCTCAGGAATCCATAGCTACTCCACAATCCTCCATGACTTTAGGAATGCCCACTGATTTAACTGAGTCACCAGAAATAGGATTACCTTTGTTGTTTGAGGATACTAACGTCCTTATGATTAGCACCTTGTCTTATGAGTCTGAAAACCAAAGCAATGAAATCCGATTAGTCTATCCCCAACTGATTGATTACGACCAACGAGGACCACCAATTCTTGACATGTTTGAAAACGATGAGGCGCTCTCAGAATTCATGGGACTTAGGGATGACATTCCATGTGGGGATCATAAGGCAGGTTTTATCATAGAGCTGGATACACATGCATACTATGGAGAAACGATTGAATCCCTCAGTCGCAAAAATAAAAAATTGAGAATAATCTCCAAGTCCTTGAGTGAAAACCACCTTGTGGCACTCTCCGACTCTAAAAAAGTAAAAAGAAAGGACGCATCCAATGGTGAAAACCTCTCTGAGGCGCCTGAGGATGGGGGATTCAATCTTCCTCTTATAGCTATACACCAAGAAAAGTCAGCTATGCTAGCAGAAAAGTGCAACCCCATCAATCTGGGAACACAAGAAACTCCTCATATTACATTCTACGCTGAGTCATTATTATGCAAAGAACAAGAGGAGTTGGTTACCTTCTTAAAGGAGAGGAAGATAAACTTTGCGTGGACCTATGCTGATATGCCAGGATTGGATCCAGAGGTAGTGGTTCATCACTTGGCAGTCTATCCTGAAGCTAAACCTGTAAAACAAAAGCTGAGAAAGATGCACCCACATATTGCTCTATTAGTCAAGATGGAACTCCAGAAACTACTAGATGCAGGATTCATATGAACGATTGCCTACCCTGAGTGGGTCTCCAATCTAGTACCAGTTTCAAAACCAACTGGGGGCATAAGAATCTGTACGGACTTTAGGGACTTGAACAAGGCTTGCCCAAAAGATGATTTCCCATTGCCTAACATTGATATGATTGTAGACATGACCGCGGGGCACGAGATGCTTTCCTTAATGGATGGATTTTCAGGATATAATCAAATAAGAATTACAGAGGAAGACCAACATAAAACAACTTTCACTTGTCCTTGGGGAACATACTGCTGGAACGTAATGCCATTCGGCTTAAAGAACGTCGGGGCCACATACCAAAGGGCCATGACACTAATATTCCATGACATGATCCACAAAATAGTTGAGGACTGTGTCGATGACATCCTGGGAAAATCCAAAAAGAGGAAGGATCATATATCGGTCTTGAGTGCTATCTTTGACAAACTAGAAGAACACAAGGTTCATTTGAATCCCAAGAAGTGTGTCTTTGGCATACAATCAGGAAAGCTATTGGGCTACATAGTGTCAATGAAAGGCATTGAGATTGATCCGGCAAAGGTGATATCAATACTTGAAATGGAAGCTCCTAGGACATTGAAACAACTGAGAGGTCTCCAAGGCAGGCTTCAGTCAATTCGTAGGTTCATAACACAATTAGTAGACAAACAAATCCCTTACTCTCACTTACTCCACAAGGGGGTAACGTACAAATGGGACGAAAAATGTGAACAAGCCTTCAAAAAAATCAAGGAATATTTGTTAACACCTCCAGTACTAAGGCCTCCAATTCAGAACAAACCATTGATCCTTTATATCTCAGCAACTGCAACAGCCCTTGGTGCTCTCTTAGCACAACATGATGAAAATGGAACATAAAGAGCCATCTACTACATCAGCCGTACACTGGTGGGCCATGAGTTAAACTATACATTCATTGAAAAATCTTGTCTAGCAGTGGTGTTTGCATCCCAAAAATTTAGACACTACATGTTGGCACACAAGATCAAACTCATAGCTAAAATTGATCCCCTAAAGTGTCTTCTTTCAAAGGCAATGCTTACGGGAAGAATGGCTAAGTGGGTAATGATATTATCAGAATATGACATTGAGTATGTGGAGCACAAGGCAATCAAGGGACAGGTCATTGCAGACCAACTGGCAGACACACCTATCTATGCAGAGAACCCACTTGTTTTAGAATTTCCAGATGAATCCATTTTCAACATTGACATAGCTACTCACTAGAAACTATACTTTGATGGCTCCTACACACAACATGGGTCAGGAGCTGGTATCTTCTTCATCACTCCACAAGGGGATTGTATACCAAGATCATACAAACTAGCATTCCCTTGTACCAACAACATTGTAGAATACGAGGCTTTAACTATAGGTCTCAAGATAGTAGTAGAGTGGAACATTATGACATTGAAGGTATATGGAGATTCATAGCTTATCATAAATCAAGTGAACAATGAGTACCAAACAAAGGATGATAAGCTAACTCCATACAAAAGGTTGGTGGAAAATCTCAAGGAGTCTTTTGTTGACATCACATTCGAGCAAGTGCCAAGAAGCAACAACAGAGCAGCAGATGCAATGGAAACTATTGGATCACTCTTAAAGATCCCTCGAAATGTTCCGAAATACGACTTCTTGGTAGAGCAACTTTTCGTACCAGCATTCAAGGTACTAGAGTCAGAATTTGTGGGCAAAATCATTGGTCTGAACAGTCAGTGGTACCAAGACATTTACACATACCTTAGGATAGGTATCATTCCCGCCGATTTGCGTTCAAGCCTTAGACGAACCTTTATCAATAAAGCATCTTGTTTTGTCATTTTAGGAGAAACCCTATATCGCAGAAGCATAGAAGGAACCTTACTAAGATGTCTTAACCTTGAGGAGGCTTCGGCTGCCCTAACTGAGGTGCACAATGACATCTGTGGTTCTCATTCGAGTGGAATGACCATTGCCAAGAAACTGCTGAGGATGGGGTATTATTGGCCCACAATGGAACGAGAAGCACATGATCATGCCAGAAAGTGTCTACAATGTCAGCAACATGGGGACCTCATGCATTCTCTAGCTCAAGAGCTTCATCCAATTGTCACACCATGGCCCTTTTCACAGTGGGGACTCGATCTCATTGGGAAAATCACACCCACCTCATCCAACGACCACAAATTCATTATAACTGCAACTGAGTACTTCACAAAGTGGGTAGAAGCCACACCCATGACGTATATCACTGGAAAAAAGATCTCAAAGTTCATCCTGAACTATCTCATATGCCACTATGGTGTTCCACAAGCCATTATCTCAGATAATGGGACACCATTCAAAAATTAGGAAGTCCATGACCTATGCGATAAATTCAAAATCCAACATCGCTTTTCCACCCTGTACTATCCCCAAGGCAATGGCCAAGCAGAAGCTACAAATAAAACCATCCTCAAAATCCTTAAGAAAATAGTCAATGACGCAGGTCGTGACTGGCATTTGCAGCTTAATCCTGCCCTTTGGGCTTACCGAACTAGCATCTGCACACCCACTAGTGCCACACCATTTTCCTTGGTCTACGGATTAGAGGCCATCTTGCCCATTGAGATCGAGCTACCATCCCTCAGAGTATCATTGCAAAACCTCATCATGGATGAGGAGTATCGAGTTTCAAGACTGAACAAACTGGAACTGTTGGACGAGAGATGTCTGGACGCTTTAAACCATCTACAAGTGTATCAGAATAGACTCAAAAGGAGCTACAACAAGAAAATCAGAAGCAAAACTTTCCAGGTCAGAGAATTGGTGCTAAAAGAGAATCAAAAGAATTTCTTGAACCCAAATGGCAAGGACAAGTTTGAACCCAATTGGCTGGTACCCTTTGTCATCATAGCAAGCTACAAATCAGGGGCATATTAGTTATCAACACCCGAAGGGGAACCCCTACAGGAGCCAATGAATAGCTCCCATCTCATAAAGTTTTATGCCTAAATCTTTTAAGGTATAGAACCAAAAAATAAAAAAAATCATAAAATGTCCTGAAAAAATGGTTACTTCGGCGAAAACCTGGCAAACAGGCATCTTGGTGACAATAAAAAAATAAAAAAATCAAGAAAACAGTAAAGAGAAAAAATCGTCCTCTAGTGAAAACCACTTCGGTGGCACTTTGGGCAAGTACCTTGGTGAAAACCTGGCAAACAGGCACCTTGTGTAAATAAGCACTTTCCATCCATCTTGGTCTCTGTGACTTGCTTTGCATCATTCACTCACCCATCGCATATCATCGCATTTCACCCTTCCATCTACATCTGCACCATAGCTTGGTCTTGCGTTTGTGTTACGATTCCTCCTAGACTACTTGGCCCATTTAAAAGGTGAGTTTGTCCTACCTATATCAGAGTAGTCTATTGCCTCATGCTGGGGGCACGTTCTCATCGGATCGAATTCATGTATGATCTTAAAGTCTAGAAAATCAGAAAATCCAAAAACATCAAAACATCAGAAAATCCAAAAAAATTTAGAAAATTAGAAAATCCAAAAACCTTCAAAACATATCAAAATCCAAAAACAAGTCAAAAATTCAGTCAAAAAGTCAAAAACAGAGTCGTCTTGTCGAACTACATCATCTCTGAGCTTGAACGTAGGAAAGGTTGATCTTTGATTATCCCCCGAGACATTTAGTTCAGTCCTATAGAAGTCCGTCATAATAAAACTGACATTTCATCATGTATATCTTCATTTGTAAATCGGTCAAGTTGTTAGTCGAACTATGTGGTCTCTGTGTGTATAACGTAGGCAAGGCTAATCTGTTGATCAGCCCTCGAGACCCCTAGGATAGATCTTTAGGTTAGTCTCTTGGTCGAAATCTCAGAAAACACCTAAAAATTATAAAACTTCAAAATCAAAACATTTGCAAAATCTCGAAAATACCAAAAACAGCCTCAGAACACTTCAAAAAGATCAAAAAAAAAAAAAACATCTATCCATCCCTCTCATCTCGCTTACACTTGCGATAATCAATCATCCATAATAAATCGTCATCACCCTCAACCTTTGGTAAAACAGTCGGAAACAAGTCTAGCAGTCAAAATGTGAAAACCTAAACTGTCAAAATCTCAAGTATAGGTCAGTCAGCAAGCAAGTTGGTCAACTCTTTTCTTATCAATGGCATATAAATCATAAATCAATTTCATCATCGTTTGATGAAAGCATGTCCTAGGATCCGTTCCAACAATGGGCACTTTTATTAAACCAACCACTTTGGGTAAACGAAATGACGTGTCATTAACATGTCTTAGGATCCGTTCTGACAAAGGACATTATCTTTTGACAATAAGTTTCGGCTCCCATCTTTCAAAACATCGTTTCTCTCGACTAACGGTATGAAGAACATTAGTTTGTTTGCTCACTTACTTTATCTTGTTTGATTTATCTCATTGTGCTCATTCCAAGGACCTCTTGATGATGTCCGAATGAAGGATTTAGAGAGATAGGAATGGGGCAATGATCATTATCTTTTGTCTGCTGTGCTTGTTGGATATCTTTGTAATATAACCTTGGTCATGTGTGCTTTTGTTTAGTCTGTAGCGAGTGTGTTTTAAGTTTATTGTTGACCACATAGAAAGGCTCGCCTTCCTATGTTTTGGTTTGAGATATTTGAAATATTTGAACTATTTTCTGGATAGGGTTCCGCATGTTAGGTGTGAACATGAATACTCCTATCCGATTTGTCGAGTCAAAGTCCATCACACTAGGTACAACGCCATCCTAGTTCTCGATACCTTGATGCATCGTACTGCGTGTATTATCAAACATAAGGAAATTTTCCCTTTGAAAATCCCAACTCCACGGCAAGTAGTCTTCATCATTTGCATGATCATCTCATTATTTCATTCTTCTATCACATTCTTCTATCTTTACTAACATTTCTATCCTAGTTAGTACATGAAGCTACCCACAGCTAATGAATGTCCATTCATCTACATCAACCACTCCTCTCGCATTTTATCGCGATTTTGATTGGCAATTGGCATTCCCATTCAACATCTCGAGGGGGAAATATACCAGTGCAATTCTTCTCACTGGGGCAACAGTGGGGCATCCGAAAAATTAGAGAAATTTTGACTATTGATCATGACAAGATCATTCTTTGAATCAATGCAACAAGTACATTGCTTCAAAGAGGGGAAAAATGTAGACACACAAAATGTACAAGTTGACATTGCGCATCTAAGTCTGACTACCAACATCATTTCATCCTAAATCATTCCCCGACCTAACCATTTAATTGAATATCTTTATTTGATTAAATTCATTTGTTTTCTTCTCTTAATTAAACAAATCATGTGTTTAATTAAGTCTCTTAAATCATTCTCCATCTCTTTTAATTAAATAATTAATTTTATTTAATTAATTAAATCTCTAAAGTCTATCTATTAAATTGAATAAATTAAAATCTTATTTAATTTAATCTTACTTCAATCTCTTTAATTAAATAATCAAAACATGTTTATTTAATTAAACTCATTAAATCATTTCCTCTCTTGTTTGATTTAAATTAATCCAAAAATCTAAGTCAAAATAAGTCAAACTTCCTAATCTTCATTAAATTGATCAAATCTTGATTAAATCTAATCTAATCTTCAAAATCCTCTAGCTTTTCCCACTTGCACAAATAAATCAATTTATTGATTTATTAAATCTTCATTTTCCCTCAACAAAGCATCTTTTGGAGGAATATTCTTCTATTTCAAATTCAAAATTTGAATGACATGTCCTTCCAACATGTCATTTACTCTCTCTTACAAGTCCTTCCAACAAGGAATTTACTTCTTCTTACATGTCCTTGCCTTGAGCCAAGTGGCATTTAATGCAATTTTCTTTCACCCTCTTACATGTCTTTTCTCAAAATTCAATTTTAAAAAATGCATTTATTGACACATTTGTCAAAAGTTGCACATTCCTCACCCAATCACATTTGGACAAGTGGCATTTTGCCATTGGCCAAATATTTATCCCACATTGCTCTATTTTGGCTTTGTTTCTATTTCAACATTCTATAAATAGAATGCTTCACCATGCATTTGATCATCCACAATTATGCAAAGTTATTATGCACAAATATCTCTCAAATTCCATCCATCTTCTTAACTAGTTTATTGCAGATTTTGGAGCTCATTGAGGGACTTATCAAGTGGATCAATCATCTTCAATCAACATTTGCATTCAAGGAGTTGGGAAAGGGAAGATCTCCACACACCTATTTGCACCAACTCCCCCATGGGATCAAGTGTTCGCATGCTAAATTAGGATTTCATATTTCCATTATGTTCTTCATTGTTTTCTTTGTTTTATTTCCTATTTTTAGCTTTGTGAATGGATTTCATGGGGAATCCTTGTTCATGCTTGCAAAATGATTCTCTAACATTGTTTGTTGTTGTGTTTTTATAAGCACTTCGAATAGGGGTTCACACAAAGATTCAACAAGATCATGTAATTTTAAATTCAGAGCCTCTTTATCATTCAATGACTAAATGGCCCTCTGATACTCCTTCCAATGCCTCACTTCTTGTGTTATATGGTGTCCCTTTTCAACATCATGCAACTGTTCAAACATTTGAGCAAGAGTGAATAGAGTTGTGACCTAATCCCATGGTGAATTCAATGAAAACCATCTTCCATTGTGCAACACATGTCGGGTCCCTTGGTGGTCCCGACTATTTTTTTTTGTTTCAAAAAAATTTTAGGCTCAAATGATCTGACACTGCCTTTCAAATGCATATGGAGTGAAAATTTTAAGTGGGTTGTCATTAAAATCTATTTTCTGACACATTTGAAAGATGAGCAAAACTGGCCAGCTGGGCTTTGGAATCAGCTCGGAAATTTGATCAAAAGACCTCCCGGAGCCATGAAAACTTACAAGCATGTAGAAGTATGACTTGAGAATGGAGTGCAATAGATGGATCAGTGAAACATATCATGAGGTGAAATTTATTCACTGTCAAAGTTTCTCAGTTGAACTTTCTGCAACAACAGCCTATTCAGAACCAATTAAAACTGATCAAATCACCTCATTGAAAAAATACCAAATCAACTTGTGGTAGGCTACCACTGGACATAGTAGCTCATTTTGGTGCACAGAACACATGTGCAAGAGTAATTAGCTTCAATCATCAATCTTCATAAGATATTAGGGGTCAAAGTTTACGACCTTGAAACACTGTTAGAAATGCAAGTGTGAAACTGAACAAATATCATTTGCTTTTGATCTCAAAAAAATAGAAAACTAGATCATGAGGCCTTGAAACTAGACATGGGAGCACTTTGAGGTATGGATAATGGAGAGCAACAATCATTTTGACTTGACGGTCATCTAGTTGCAAAATACAAGGTCGAATAGGGGACCACTTTGCAAAACTAAAAGTTTGCAAACAACAGAAAAGTGCCAAAACCCTCCAGCTTTGCTTTTCAAAATCCTATCAAAACGCATCGTGGGAAGTTGAAAATTGACATGCATGTTCACAAATGTCACATGAGTGAGTCCACAAGGGGGTTTGGCTTGGAAATCAATAGGCTACAAATTATGACCCTCCAAAGTAGGTCATTCAAGTAGATTCTTCAAGTGCACTTTTGAAAGTATAGAGGAATTTTTTTTGAAATGGGCACCTTAAATTTTGCAAAAATTGAGAGTTCCATAAGTAAGTATGGAAGAGAGCAAGGAATGATATTGATGCGAATGTGAAGAAGTGCAAAAATGATGAAGTGTGTTAAGTCAGTCTATTGAGCATCACTGGAACTGTATCAACACTTGTTAGGTGCACTCTCATCAGCTCACTTCCGCTGTGAAGCCAATTTTGTTTTGTAATCCTTTTGTAGGCAGTGAGCCTCCTTGTGTAAGTAGTGGGCTTTTGTATCTGGACAGTGAGTCCTATTTTGGGCAGTGAGCCCTTTGGTAGTGAGCCTTATATATTCAGTTTTTGCTATTACTTTATACTACAAGTTAATCCTCACCATGGTTTTTCCTTTATTGGGTTTTCCACATAAAATCTGGTGTTCATTGTGTTGATTTCACTTTCTGTTATCTGCATTTCATGTTCATACTCAATAATCAAATAGTATGGTCGTGAAGTTGATAAGTGTTTGAAATTTTGTTTGAATTTGGTGACAACGGATTCACCCCCCCTCTCAGTTGTCCTATGCCTTTTAACATTTATGGCATCCCAAAATATAGGGTTTGTTTTGCATTAGATGCTATATTTTGTTTGCTTGATCTCCCTCAACATACATAGCTGAGTTTTGCATTAATGGTGGTGTCTATTTCCTTCATTCCTACACAAGAATGCCACCTGGAGTTGACATATCATTTTTCATGCCCTCACTCCCTTTTCCTAGCCACTGACATAATGTATTCCTTTTAATGCAAGCTATCAATCTTGAAATTCACACCATGATCTAGTGCATCTCAATTACATGTCTAGCTTTAAAGCACCACCATATGATTTGACCTATTTTAATTTCGGCTGTAGACCTTCACCTTAAACTATGCCATCATTCTTACCTTTATGCTCACATTACCCCTATAGAATGTTTCACAACAATGATGTGAATTAGTTGCTCAATCGTTGCTTGCCATGCGTCACTCACCCGTATCCCCACATTGGTCAACCTAGGTCAATGCAAGAATACACGAGAAGGTAGGATTACTCCATTTTTTTGTATGACCTTAAGCTTATCAACCTTCAGGCTTCAGGTGTCGGGTATCCTCCCTACCTCATGCTTGACATGCATAGAAAGACTTTAGAAGCAAGCCCGAACACCTAACTTAGAAGCTCCTTAAGCCTATCGGGGTTCAGCCTTCAGCCTTACACTCTACCTTCTACCTTATGAATGACATGCTTTGAAGGCCTCAAGAAAAAATAATTAACCAGGATGTTTGAACCTCTTTGTACTTGTCAGATTTTGACCACCGGCTTTAACATTTATCTTTCTTCTTGTGCACCATTGCAAGCCCACACACTAACCTTCAGAACATTGAATCATGAAACTCTGAATAATATTTTCAGTTGTCGAAGGTTGGGGATCGCTATTTCCCCTTACCTTATTCTCTAAGTGTAAAGAAAAACTTATCAAGTAGGCCTAAACACACATGTCCGAAGCTCTTCTCAACTATCAAGATTCGACCATTGGCCTTACCCATTACCGTTCACCCTCCTTTACACCATCACAAATTGTTGGCATTTCAATTAGCACCTCTGGAGTGTTTATTGGAAACAAACAACTATTGCAAGTGTTTTAGTAACTTCTCCATTAGATTATAGAGAGGAAGATCCCTCTTTGTTGATGCTATACGTAAAAAATTATAGTAGAATAAGGTTCCTATCATTTTTACTCAGCGACAAGACATAAGGGTGCATAAACACAATGCACCATAGCTAAGCTTTTCTCTAGTTTCTGCAGATCTTAACTATGACTAAACTAGCTTTTAATCTATCCTATCTCCCCAAGATAAACATAGCACAAGGGCATAGGAGTAGGAATGGATGGCTAGATTACTTGGTCCAACCATCTCGCCAGAATGAGTCTAAGGCTGTGAATTCTTAGATCCATGCTAGAATAAGGCTTTATGCAAGCAAACACTCTTTACAGTAAGATGGATCTTAGAATTTCCAAGGAGGAGGAACCCCTGTCCGAGGTATAGGTTGGGAAATGACTTACTAGAAATAAAAAAGTATGATACCTTGGATAATAGGATTCCCGAGGAGGTGATGACACCTATCCAAAGTGTAGGCTGAAAGACAATTATTAAACAACATCAAACGATAACTATTAACAACAAAATATCCAAGGAGGAGGAACCCTAGTCCAAGGAGGAGATTGAGACAACAAGTTATAATAACAAAATGTTGAAAGAACTAAAATATTTGGATCAAAATGCATGCAATTTCTAATTTTCTTCTTCAAATTTCCTCAATGAGTTAGAAAAAATTGGGACATGTAAAGGAATGAAATCATGCACAATTTCTCATCAAACCAATTAACTCTCATCCATGAGTGAACAAATAAGCACTTTTAAACTTGTTGGAAACAATGGCACAACAATTTTGTGTAGTAAATAAAGGTTAACAAATAATGAGCCCAAGGATCTTATTTATAGAACTCAAAGGAGTAGGCAACCCTAAAATCTCCTTGAGTTAACAATCAGTTCTTGCCAATCAACAAGATTTATTCCTATATCTAAAAGTAGGTGAGCAAATAGTTAACCGGAAATCTACTTCAGTTAACTGAAACTAATTAAAGAGTCAAATGGAAATCTACTTTAGTTGACTGAGACTAAACTAAAGGTGAACTTTAAACACAAAATGTGTCTCCAAAATAGACATCCACATTTAGTGGAGATTTGAGATCCACAAATCGTGGAAGTCAAAATAGACATCCATAATTAATGGGATCTAACATGCATGATCTGTGGGACTTGGAGTTAAATTGGAAAGGGGAATCAAGTTAACTCCAGTCATCATTAATGCTATTCTGGAGGGTAGGACGCCCTCTTTTTTGGGGTGCTTTACACCTCATCTCCATTGGTCAACAGTGCCACAATCTAGTCATTGACCTCTTCAGCCTCTGGGAAATTAATGCTCTGTAAGATGATGACGTGGCATTTCAACATCTCTTCACCTATCACAAGCTACTGTTGATATTCTATGTACTTGGAAGTTGCGTCATCTAGCTTGGTGGACATGGCTACAAATTTTCTCAACTTGCAGCCATCAGGGTCATCGAGAAATGTGCTACAGATGACATCCTCAAATTTTTTCTATACTGTGTCTAGCTCAATGTAGGCACCTCCCTCGTGCTGATAAAGGAAAGGGATGGATATTACCAACATTCTTGCAAAGTTGATAATACCTGCCACAATATGTCTGTACTCGATTAGTTCCACATACTTGCATCATAGGCTTTCACATTGTATGCCATATTTTCTCTCCAAGCAAAGAGATGTTGCTTGTTCTCTATAGTAGTAACTGATTGGTATGCCACTTATAAATCTAAGACTATGACTTCATCCCTTGGCCTCTTCTCTGTTGTCTCTAGTTCTTACTATTGGATCTTCACTCAGAGTTCATGTGCTCTATCCCTCAACTGGTATAGTTCTATCAATATTCATCATCTTATGACAACAAATTATTTCACTTGATTTCTCAAGTGTTTTCCATATGAAATCAGCTAATAATGGTTTTGATTTGTGGGGAGGTCTAACAATTCTCATGGAAAAGCTGAAATGTTTGGGGTACCCTGCATTAGGCTAGATATGTACATCCTCAATTGCTGATTTTTAGCCTTTAAGGCTTCTTTGTCTCTTCCATCCTTAGCTATTCTCTCTTGAACACTCACCGAGGCAATTCTGAGAAGATCAACCTCCACCTAACGGGTGGTCTTTGTGAGGTTGACCTTCGATAATGTGAAGTCCTCAACCTCTACCTCATGTATATTTCTATCCTTAGGTGGGCTAGTTGTCTCTATGTTAAACTCATTATCAAAATTTATTCCTACATGTACTTACTTTTTCAATTTCTTCGTTGGCATGTCTTGAGGGCCATGATCAAACTTTGTGATGTCAAGCTGGTAGGATGACCTTTCCCTCTTCCTTCCTAGGAGACCCTCAAGCTAGATTGAATCCTGACTAGCCTCACTGGAAGGAGAAGTGTTAGGCCCTTGAATGCTTGATGAATGAGATTGTGTTGTAGTGATGTCTCGTAGTGGAGAGTCCAAGTCGATGGGGACTTGTGACTACTATGATTGTGGTGAAGTGGGTGGATTTGTCTCTATCATAGGCACTATATCTGCTGCAATTGCTTCTGCTATGGGCTCTGTCTTTGCTGTGATTATTTCAATCACTAGCTCGGCTGCAACGGTTCTCATGACTATCTCAGGTGTGTGTGACTATCTCCACATATAAATCCTATGCTCTTCCCCTCTTGTGCCCTGAAATCCACATCCCTTTGGGAGGATTTCTCCATTGCTTCTATCTGGGCTTCTTCCTTGAATTGGAAGGTAGTGAAGATTGAATTGGTGGTGGCTCTGTTTGGGGAAGTACTACCTTGTCCTCTTGCTGTCTAGGTAGAGTTGACTATTTTTGAAAACCCTACTCATTCTTTCCTCTACAGATGTGTTCTCTTTTCCATACCAATCCACTTTTCCAAGTGGCTATGAGTCTACTTGATCCATAAAGAATGAAGGGAGAATGAGTTCCCCTTGATAGGCCCTCAATTTCTTCTAACATAAAGTCAACAATTTGTGGGAGCCTAAACCGGCTATAGTTCCTTCTTTGTACATCAAACTCATCATCACAGTTGACCTAGTAGTCTTCCATGGAACTCATGTGATGAGTGCCACTCAAGTGCACTGCATAAAGGCCTCTTGGATCATACGACCTTCTCTCAATGAGATATTTGAGATTGAGTCTCATCATTTCTTGGCATATCATTTTGGCATTAGCCATTGTTTTACATCTATAGAGTCCCATCTAAATAGGAAAGCTTGCAACAATATTCTTTTTAAGGCGTAGGTGAGAGTGAAATTCGGACAACTTCCACAAGAACTCCATGAAAACTACCTTATCTGAAGGGTAGTGTGGAATCATGGTGGGGTGACCATTGTATCCATACATGCGTATATAGGTGAAGGTAGGGAATTGGATAAACCAATCCACCTAGTCCACCATTGCCTCTTTGGCTGCTGGTGATACACATACATGTATCTCATGGTCAAGGTCTCATATGCTGTGCATAATGAAAAGATCACTTATTCGTTTGAAATTTCATTCTTCTTGTGTAAAATCAAGCCATAGAAAGTATTTATGGACCTTTTGCACACCTAGTGCTTAATGTCCTAAACTCACCTTGGAAGGCAATCAGGTATACAATATAGTAGCACATGTGGAACCTATGAGCCTCTAGAAACCCGGTCATTTGTTGGTGGAGTGTGTCAATGATGAGGGTGGACCAATCGTAATGCTCTCTTTTATTGATAATATTAGAGATGATGTAGTACATCCATGACTGAAATTGGTTCACATCCTCCTGTCCAGTAATCCTGTTGAGTAGAGTGATCATCACTGCATACTCATCTCAAAATTCTCCTCGCCCAACCATTTTGGGAAAGTTGGCCTTTTTCACTTTTAGCCATTTTTCTACCATATTTTCCTGACATTTATCCTTTTCCACTTTGATTTCCTTTTCATATTCTTTCACTGATATGACCACATTGGTCGAGCATGGTGGAATAACAAAACATTTTTCAATGTCCTTTGGTTTAAGGCTGCAAATCACCCTCCCATCCATTGATTTGATTTCTCGTGTGGGAGGGTTGTAATGCTTAATACAAGCAATTACAAACTCCATGTTCTATAATGTGATAGGGATTGACGCAGCCTCAAGCAATCCAGATTCCTCTATGTTTTGTAGTGTGGTTTGGTTCACGCCCTCCAAATATTTTGAATCGACCACTTGGTTTACCTGATGCAATTCTGTGTCAATTATTTTTAGGAAATCATGGTACAAGACCATTTTGGTCTTGTATTGTACTTGGGAGTACTGCATCCTGAAAAAAATAAAGATCAACTATGCACGTGACCTTGTTCTGAAAATTTCTAAAAACCCCTAAGAAGAGCGCCTGCCGAGAAGTATTTTTCTAGAAAAAATATGACACATGGGTTTTGTTCATGCTTCAATGCTGAAAAAACCTAATTCGTTAGATGTTTTATTTTGAGATTTTTTTTAGAAAAACTGCTAAAATAGGGGCATCAAGTTTGTTGTTTCTAGAAAATTTTAAGTGATGGGTTTTATTGAAACATTATGCTAATCATACCCAATTGGTCAGATCTATGGTAGCCTGCTTATTTTTGTGACATGCAAGAAATTTAAGAAAGAAGAGAGGAAGTAGACAAGAGGAAGATTGGAATTTTTTAGCTTCCTTCTTGTAAAAATATTTCTCTAGATACAACCCATGAGAAATTATGCTTCTGTGCCATTGATCTTTGAAAAATAACGAAGAACGATCAAAACCCTCTTTCAAATTTTGAAAACACGCCTTGGAGAGAAAATTGTTGTTTTAACCTTCAACTTGCAAAAGAAAATAATGAAATGGGACACCTAGCTTGATGATATAGTGATTGATGCCTGAATGCATCAAGTATGGGCACCGACTCATGATTAAAGACTAATTTGGCTTGATCTAGAGTTCTAAAGACTTATTTCCACTAATTGTCAAACGTTTTGGCCAAGTTTTCCTCCAAAATCTCTAACTCAAGTCAACAAATATCTCTTTTAATTTTTAGGCATCCTTCTTGAGGGTTGAACACTTTTTCATCTATTTTTATGTTGAATTGTCTTGGTTCGATCCTCGCTCTCGGTCATTCAGTTGATCTTAACCTGATGCTAATATATTCACTGCTGAGATGGAACAATCCTGATTAAATGTGCCTGGGAGCTAAAAATCTCAAAGACTAAATCTGATGCTTTCAAATCAGGGGCACCTTTCCTCAGTAGGGGCACTTTTGGCCTTAGACTTAGTCAATTTCTTGACTGTTCTTCAATTCTATCATTTTTGACCTTCCATGTTCTGATCTAAAATCATTTTTGATTGACGAGTTTGATGATATTGATAAAACATGGGATGAATAACCGGTTTAGTCTTGGAAAGGATGACTAGTTTCTCAGCTCTTGAAAGTCTATTTAGGTCCTTCAAAAGCTTGGACACCCTTGGCCAGTAGGGATGCCTTTGGATTTTTGACTTATGATTTTAATGTTGTCAGCCTTCAAGAGTGATCCCATTTTGATCTTTGTCGTCAGGTGTCTAATTACTTTGTTGTCTTTGCTGACGATGTCATTGTTGAGATTGATCATAATGAAGAAGATCATCCTAGAGATCACTAATCTCATAAGCTGCATCTGACTACCCAAAAAGATGGGTGACTTTCTTCAGTAGGGTCTCTTTTGACCAACACTTAGCCAATTTCTTGAAATTCTTCCTCCAGCTTTCAACGTTAGGTGTCTTCTACTTGATCTCTGCTTGTAATTTCTTGACAGGTCTTGTGGATGCATAGCTGGATTGATCATGAATCTGAGAGAGAGCTAAGCAGATCCCATGTATACATCAGTGGTTGAAACTTCATCAGGTGCCTCAGATTCAAGGGTTCCCTTGACTAGCAGTGGTACTTTTTCCTTGTTATGCATTGATTTTAAACTAATTCTACATGTTCTGATGATCAACCGTCATTGTCGTTTGATATGTCTTGTAGGCTGGCTGACAGGTTCATTGCAATGCTGAGCTGATGTTGAATAGATCATCCAAAGACAAGTATTCTCAAAAGTGACATTAGGATCCTTTAGTTCAATGGTTCCCCTGGCTAGCAGGGGCGCTTTTCTTCATGTTGAATGTATATCCTCCTTGGTAGCAAGGTGTTGCTTTTTCTAGAGTTAGCAAAATTTTGGTATTTTTCAGTTTTAAGAATCTCCTTCATGAGATAGTATCTTTTTAGAGTATTCCTACCATGGTTTCTTCATTGAAGCTTTTGGATCTTAGCTTTCAACACCTGGTACTAGTTAATCTGCCATTAATGGCTGTAGAGCTCCTAACTTTCTTCCTAAAAAAAGAAAATAGATCCACCAGAGTAAAACTAACTTTTTGGCGATTTTGACTTGACCTATGTGATCGTGAAGTCAATTCATCCTATCAAAATAATTTTCAATGAATTATGGAAAGGTCATATTTTTTAACAGTTTCCCTAAAAATAGGGGCTCAAAACCCTAATTTTATTTTTTTAGAATTTTACACATATGTTCCTTGACACAAACCTAGAAAAATCCTATGTTTTTTTTGACCTATAAGATACTTTTGAAATTTTTTTTACATGACCTAGATCATTTTAACAAAAATGTCTCTTTAAAGCAAAAATTTATTTTGGGTACAACATTAGGCTCCATCTAGTGACCATGTCAGATACTTACGAAATAGGAGAACTGAGAATCTCTAGTTTCATAGACCAATACTCTTATCAGTTAGGTAATGAAGTCAGGACTTATTTTCTAATACACCTAATAATTGAGGTGGGTATTAGGACATAATAACCCGGCCACAATAACCTTGGACATAATAACCCTGTCATAATAACCCAAGGAAAAAATAACCCAGGGTCATAATAACCCATGGACAGAATAACCCGTGGTCTAAATAACCCATGGACAAAATAACCCATGTAATTTATAAATTTTGTTTTCCTTTCTCTATATTCTTACGAGGATATTTTGTCCATGGATTATTCTGACCATGGGTTATTTTGGCTTGGGTTATTATGACCCTGGGTTATTTTGTCCTTGGGTTATTGTGACCAGGTTATTCTGTCTAGGGTTATTTTGGCCAGATTATTATGTCCTATAACCAATAATTGGAGTTCACCTATTTATTGGGGCTCACCTATTATTCACCTAAAACAAGACTTCCTAAGAAATCACCTAAAACATGACAATAATTCACGGAATGAGGAAACACATAACAACATAATGTTAAAGCAAAAGAAAAATATTTATAAAGAACTCACCCCATCCCCGAAGGGACGAAATGTTTCAAGTACTGCCCGCTATAGGGAATTAGGAAGAGCCTTTCATCTGAATGTGAGAGAATGTAGGAATTCTCTCTAATATCATGGATCTAGAATGACCCCAACTAAAGGGAGTCAAGTTTTTTGTGCATTCCCTTTGGTTCATGTCTCTTGTCCTATAATAGGAGCTTGTCTTCGATCTCAATGTCTCATTGTCGAGCCTTCTTGTCAAAGATCTTCTTCACTCACTCTTGGTGTTGAGTGATTTTATCAACTATCTCCACCATATCCTCTTGAAGTTTCATTAGGAACAAGATTTGATTCTTGATGGGATCTCTGAATTCCTCATCCTCTACTGTGGATTCTAGCTGCAAGGTAGACAACTCTAGAGTGATAGGAAATACAACCTCTGTGCCATACATGATAGTGAAGGGTGAAATGCCAATAGCTCTCTTGGGAATGATCTTATCAGCCCAAAGAGCGTCGTACAAATTTTTGTGCCAAGCCCGTTGATTGGAATCAACCATCTTGCGCACGATCGTGACTATGTTCTTATTTGATGACTCGACTTGTCAGTTGCCTTGTGGATAGTAATTTGAAAAGTGGGACAATGTGATGCCATAGTCAAAACAAAATTCTACTAACTCCTCTAACAAGAAGCTTGTAGCATTGTCAATCATGATCTTTCTTGGTACCCCGAAGCATGTAATGATATTTTCTTTAAGGAAGTTACACACAACTTCAGAAGTAGCTTGCTTTGTAAGGATCACCTCAACCCATTTAGTGAAGTAGTTTGTCGCCATAAGGATGTAGACATGTACTTTATAGGAATGTGGGTTGATGGGACCTATGAAGTCTATGCCCCATTGTTGAAATGGAGCATCTATTACCACTGGCCTTAGTGGAAGGGCTGCCAGTTTGAGTTTACCAAAAAATTGTTGGCACAATTTGCATTTGTGCACCCAATCATATACGATGCGGAACAAATCCGACCAATAGAACAATGCTTGCAAGATTTTGAAGACAGTGACCCTTGATGAGAATTGGCCACCACATGCTTGATTGTGGAATGCTTCCAACAACCACCATTGTTGGTCCTTATCGACGCATAGTAGGAATGTTCCATCAAGCCCACGCTTGTATAGAACATTACCTCTAAGCACATAGCTTTGTGCTTGTAGTTTCAAAGTTCTTACGTGTTGTTTACCCAAGTGTGTTGGGCATTCCCCATAGGTCAAATAGTACCACAATTTTGTATACCATTCTTGTGAAAATTTAACTAGTAAGACCATTGGAAGGTCTTCTTCAATTTCTTTTCCTAGAATACCATCAGTAGCTTGGTGCTTTAAATCACCATCTTCTACTATGAGCTGACATAGACCTCTCCCATGGAAGAGCTTGGTAGGCTTGATATCCAAGTCATATTCCTGGAATCTTGCAATCTAGTTGCTTCTTTTGGTGCCCATCTCCTATTGAGCAAGGAAACTCTTGATTGTGGGGTATGTAACGTACATAGTGGTGTGAGAGTTCAAGATGTAGAATTTGAAATTATTGACTACCCTCAAAACTACATAGGCTGTGAGAGTTCAAGATGTAGAATCTAAAATTCTTGACTACCCTCACAACTACATAGGCATTATTTTCGATCTAGGAGTATCGGGACTCGCTGTTCTTGAAACTACCGCTCATGAAGGAAATCGGCGATTTGGTCTCCTCGTTCAATTTTTGTGTTAGTGTGGTAGAGAGGGTGTGCTTTGATGTATAAAAATAAAGAATGAATTCCTTATTAAAGTCAGCTCGAACCAACACTGGTGCTTTACTGATGGCTTCTTTTATCTTGACGAACGACTCCTTTCCTTTGTCAATCCATTTGAAGGCAGACGTTTTCTTCATCATTGCTGATATATCATTGGTTAACTATGAGAAGTTAGGCACAAACCTCCGTATGAAGTTCACCTTTCCGAAGAAGGAATGCACTTGAGTTGTATTTGTTGGGAGAGATAGGTCTTTGTTTGAATCATCCCTATTAGGATCAATCTGAGTTCCCTCTTTGGAGATGATGTGGCCCAAAAGCTTGCCTTCCATCACTGCAAAGATGGATTTCTTGGGATTCAAAGATATATGGTGGTATCTCGTCGCTTCTTTGAAAAAGTAGTAAGGTCATCAAGAAAGATGATAATTTTTCCTTGAGGTCCCCAAACACCAAGTCCATGGCTCATTGAAAGGTGGCATCAATGTTGATGAGGCCAAAGGTCATCCTCTCATAAGCAAACGTTCCCCACAAGGTGGTGAATGCTATCTTGATCTGATCTTCCTTGGCCACTGCAATTTGGTTGTATCCGGAGAAGCTGTCAAGTAGTGACAAAATCTTCGATCCAGTTATCATCTGCAATGTGTTCTCCATGATTGGTAAATGATAATTATCCTTTAATGACGATTGGTTGAGGTTCCTGAAGTCTACGCAGATCTAGATCTCTCCATTCTTCTTATGTACAGGAACAATGTTTGACACCCAAGTAGAATAATGGATTGGGAATATGATATTTTCATCCACCATCTTTTGTAGCTCTGTGTAGATTGTGTCTTGGACACATGGGTTGTAGTGTCTTTGCTTCTGCTTAAAGGGCTTAATATTTGACCTGAGAGGAATTGTATGATAAAATTCCTTTGGTGTGAAGACTTTAAAATCTTCATAGGTCCAAGAAAAGATGTCCTAGTACTGTCAGAACAAGGACATAAAACTTTTGCTTTCCTCTATGGTGCAACACTTTCCCAAGTTAACAAGCTTGGGCTTGTCCTCAGTACCGATGTTGACTTGACAGTACTTAGCGGATATATTGTTGGCCAAATTCCTCTGATCTTGTACTTGCCTATCATGCTTGTTAAATTGTCCTCCAAGGATACTAGACCTTTGGGGATGTTGTTTGCTCTTAACTGGATGATGCCTAATTCTGTTGCTTCAAAATCTTCTGCTATGGATTCTTTGAAAGGAGTACTAACTTCAAAGAATAGTTCTTGATATTTTTCCCCCATGCAAAGGAACTCTTTGATGTCATCATCATCATCAAAGATCTGTCAATTGTCACAATTTTTAGGGACAACCGGCCTATAGATGAGCTCAATGGTGAAGGAATTTTGACGTAAGTCAAAATGGGGCATGAAGAGAGTGATCGATACTGCAAGGACATCTGCTCTGCTATTTTGCTTGCATGGAATGTATCTGATGTTGAATTCCTTGAACCAGTCAATTGCATTCCACACCCTTTGTCGATAAGATATAAGGCAACTTTTCCTTACTTGATAGTGTTCTCTGACCTATTGGACGATCAACTCTATGTCACCTTCGACATGGAGGAATCTTATACTCATATCCCTTGCATTTTTGAGACCTAGTTGTATAATAGTGAATTTTCACCCCATGTGCAAATCACCTTTTTTCCTTTATCCACCTTAGAAAACCAAGCTCAAAGGCTTAATTCCACCTAAGCCTGGTGCTTGCATCCCACTTGGCACCTGTTTTGAGTGTTGGTGGAGGCATTTCTATCAGGGATGCCCACGCTGTGCGTAGATGTCTGCGAGTTGCACTTACATCCCTGACAGATTCCAATGGCTGAATTAGCAGAGGCATTACTCTTCTCCTTAGAGGTGAAGTTGTAACACCTCCTTCAGCCGACCAACCTGAATATGGCTGTTTTCTTCCCTCTTCCTTCAAATTCTCTCTTCATTCCTTATTGCAAGCTTCTACAATCTTCACACATCTTCTACATAGCTCCAAGCATTCAACTTCACACTCTTTTGCATCCACTCCAAGCTTCAAGCAACACTCTTGCATTCCATTGCAGCCAAAGCAACACTCCATCACATTGGTAGAGCAAGTTTGGGACCACGCCATTGTAGTAAAGGCTTGAGTTCATCTCATTTTCTCCCCCAAGTAGCCTTGAGTGCTCTTGGTGGAGGTGGTAATCTTCTCTCTCCTCTCCTCTATCATTTGGTTGAGTTAGCACTTTATTTTTTTGTTCTGCTTTTGTGCTCTTTATTGTATTTCTCTCTTTATCTCGTTTCCTTGGTTGTCCATGGAGGTGGGAACACCTAAACGGGGGTTTGACTGTGGTAGACCCCTATACAGCTACCCAACATTCTCCTCTCTTTCTGTGTGTAGGAGTACATGCTTCTCAAAGGATCAACTAGCAAACGAATTCCTTGGTGAGATCCTCCTTTCTCTCTTTACTCTTGCATATTTACTTTATAATATTAGACAGTATTTCATTTACTTAATCATATCATTCTAGCCCTTTAGTTAGTCAGCTGGGTTGTTAGCTAGTTTTTGCTTGTTTGACCTCGTCTTCACTATTGTCTAGCCGTATGGATGCTAGCACACTTTTGAGACGCTAGTGCACCGCGCTAACGTCTAGAGACCATGCTTTTGTCCTCAGATAGAGAGCTTCCTGAGGCATATTGTTAGACCCAAAAATTGGCTCAACTAGCCCCTTCTTATGTGTCGGTCTATAGAGTAGCTGAGAGGCTTCACGGTCCTCGTTACTCTCATCTTGCATTTCCTTACATTACACTTAGTTGAGGTAAGTTAGGGAAGCCTCTTGCATCTTGGCCCTCTATGGCTTGGGGTCTTGCATGCAATGGTCCCCCTTTCTTACATTTTTGGTGAACCTAATGCGAACCAACGTCCGTTCATCCACTAGTGTTGAAATCTCTCTCTTGTATACTTTGTGACTATTGTGTCCCTGAGTGTTGTGACGATTTATGAGCATCACAACCCAATCCACAACTTCTAGGTATATCATTAGGAGAATTTTACAACACCTCCTAATGGAAAGGACGAAGGTCTCGATTGGTCTCTCTACGGGCCTTTTTTCTGCTCCCTTTGTTAGTTTGGCTACAAAGGAGCAATTGTCAAGGAACGAGATGGGATTTTTTGACGAAATTGATCACATCCCCACTCCTCCTGTGTCTCCTACGCCATCATCAATGGATGAGCATGAGGCCATTCAAATCCCTGCAGAATACGTCACCTCCCTTACTAATGGATTGGGAAATTTATAAAACCACTTGGAAAGAAACCCGAAGATGGCTAGAGCCACTCGGGTTGTCAGTGAATTAAAACATATGATGAGTAAAGATTGAACAAGCATCAAACTTCTGACTAGCGTCCTTGGTATTGCTGAAGCATGTGCTCCTTCGAACAACCCTAGCTTCACACAAGGAGTCACCTTCGAGGAACATGAAGGAAAGTTAGGAGTATCAATGCCTCCCATATCTGTCTATATGGTCGACACTGTCCCTTCTATCAGTATCCCTTTTGGACAACCCAAAACTATCAGAGTAAATAAAGTCCCTTTGGTCTTTAGCTTCACCCCTCTTGTCACCTGTAGTGGTGGAGGCTTTGGTAGGATGAGCGGTGGAGGATTTGGTAGTGGTGGTGGATTTGGTAGTGGAAGCAGTGCCGGTGGAGGTCACGGTGGTGGTTCCAGCAGAGGCCCTACTAGTGGTGGTAGCTCTGGTGGTGGTTCTGGCAGAGGTCACAATGGTTGTGGCTCTAGAGGAGGCCTTGGTGGTGCATCTAGAGGAGGTCCCTCTGGCCCTCTATCTTCTAATGACCCTATTCTGAACACTCTCCTTCAAAATATGGGTAAGATGCAGAGCCAATTGGTGAGTCTTTCCCAAGCCTCTACCCAGCCTATCTTCCAACCCTTCTTTTGACATAGCCCATTGTCGGTTGCCATGTTGAATACTCCTTTCCCTCAAGGAATGGAGATCCCAAAATTTGAGAAGTTTGGTGGTAAGGGAGATCCACAGACACATGTTTCTACCTTTAACGCCCTTTGCACTAACTTCTTCCATTATGATGCATTGATGGCTAAATTGTTTCCTTGATCTCTCAAGGATACATCACTCGAGTGGTACTATTCCTTTCCTAAAAACTCTATTTTCTAATTCAATCAACTTGTAAACCAATTCCTTAGTTCCAAGCAAACATCAGGTCGAAGATGACCTTTTCAGATCTCGTCCAATGTAAACAAGGAGATAAATGAAAAGGTCATTGATTTCATAGCACACTATCAAGCGTTCCTTTCACAAATCTCGTATTAGCTGCCTGATTCTAACGTGTAGAAGGTATTCATAGGGAACTTACAAAGTCCTTGGAAAGAGAAGTTCACCCTTATGAAATACCCTTCTTTTGCGCACTTGTGTGTAGCCTTACGAGAATACCAACAAATGGTTGCTCAGTTCGGGGGATCCTCCTCGGGCTCCGACTTTGAGGGGAAGTCCATTTTGTCAATCTCTGGGAATTGTAAATCCATTGCGAATGTAGTAGCCGCTGCTAATGACAACGACCTCAAACACAACCAGAAGTTCACAAAATTATCAGAATCTTATACCTCTATCTTACAGAAGCGATTGAAGGATAAGATCATAACTTTACCAACTCCTAATCTTGTTAAAGAACCTTACCCTAATTGGTATGATGGGAGCACTTGTTTCCAATACCATCGTGTTAATGGACATGATATAAAATGCTATATGTGGTTGCGTCATGAGATACAAGACCGCATCAAGGATGGTACCATTCATCTCGATGGAAAGTGGAAGCGTAAGAATGAGATAAAAAAATTAACAATGCATCTACACTTCTAAATAAGACATTGTATCTAAGATTCAAGAAATTTAAGCTAATTTAAACTAAGAATCTTCAGAAATCTGTCCTATTGCTCTCTAACTCTAAAGATTTCTTTAATCAACTTGCTCTCAGATTTTAGAAGCTAATTGATTGCTAAAATGACACTTAGAGAATGAGAATTAAACTAACATGATTCCTAAATGCAACTAAGATGATTCTATAGCAAAGCTTCTGAGAAAGAAACTACTGTAAACAGCCATAATTGATGAATTAAAATGCTTGATGAATGCTTGATGGGTGCTGGATGAATGCTTCTATTTGCTTGATTGCTTGAATGCTTGAATGCTTGGAAAACCTGCAGAGTAAGATTGCACAAGTTAGGATCCTTTTCCTGTAGCCAAAGACCTGTATTTATAGCTTTCACGACACTCATTTGTGAAGGGAAAACACAGCAGAGGTTGAGATTCAATCTGGAGAATTGAATGGTATGAGATGAGAAGGTGGAGCTGATCATGAAGGATTGTTCCTCCCCATGAAAACACCAGGCAAGATGAGAGGAAAGAAGATTGAGAGGATTTCCTGTAGGTTTGTCCCCGAAGCTCTTCCCGTGAATGACAGTAGAATTAATTAGATTTGAAAAATCTAATTTTATTGGTGAGTGAATAGAGGTAAATTATTTTTTTGCATTTATTTAAATATTTTTTGTTTATTTAAATTTAGCAAAAGGAGGAATAAATAATTTGATAAAACAAACTATAGAAGTTGTTTATTAAATTAAAATAAAAGGAATATGATAATTAAATTAAAGATTCTAGGATATCTTTATTTAATTAAGAAGAAATGTGATGAGGTAATTAAATAACACAAATTATTGAAGCTGTTTAATTTAAGATAGAATTAATAGATAAAGTATAGAAGAAATAATAATGATAATAATTAAATAAAACAAAGTATTTAATTTTGTTTATTTAATTAAGAGAGAAATAATATGATAAAATAGAAGAATTAATAATGAACTTAATATAAATAAATATTTCTATTTATTTACTAAGTAGATGAATTTAAGATTAATTAATCAAATAAGTCGTATTTAATTAATTAGATTCTCCAGACCATTTTTAGGTGTCTACAGAAAGAAACATAATGCTAACAAATTAGTGGCGAAGGCTAATAGTGAATTTCAGATATACAGGGATCTGTTTCCGTCACACTCTACTAACATGATTATTGATCCCACTGATTTTGTTACCCAACCCAAGGCCTATGTCAATATGGTCACGGTAACTTCTACTGTGCCACCCGTACTCGGTTCGCTGGACATTACATTCACATCACAAGATTTACCCTTGAACAACAAACCTTTGCCTCTGTACATTCCTGCTCGTGTCAATGGTGACATTGTGACAGGAGTCTTGATAGACCCTGCAATCCATGTGAATGTTATCACTGAGGAGACATTGTATTAAATTCATTACAAAAGAAAAATATGAAGAAACAAAATCTACCATTCGTACGCACAATGGTATGTGCCTTAAACCTTATAGCTCAATCACTTTGTTCATCTTGGTTGGACCTAGGGTTGTTGACACAGTCTTCGATGTTGTCCCAAAGTCAGATCTATTCAAGTTGAAGCTAGAAATTCACAAATGCTTCGTCTATGAATGGAATCGCCTTCGTTATTCACAAATGCTTAAAATTCTCCAATGAGGGTACCATGCACATAGTGCATGACACTGGATACCAACCCTTGGTGTTCCATGGTGGATATTCATTGGATCACTTTTGTCCCTCCTCAGTCAGTCCACTTCCTTTGAGAATGGACCTAATTTACAAGAACTATGTGAATTATAAAACTAGGGGCAAAGGGGAGACAAAGCTGACCCTTTCGATGATAGAACAATCGGTCGCCTCCTCTTCTCGAGAAGAGAAGAAGAAGCCCACAATGACCTCCCTTCCTTGAAAGAGAAGGAGAAGTCCACACCAGCTCCCTCTCCTTCCTATAAAGGAAAAGAGAAGGCTATCTCCTCTCGGTCTGCTTCGTCCTCTCCCCTTTCTTGGGAAGATTATTGGATGAGCCATCCTGGCAGCTACCCAATGAGTCCGATGATCCCTCCTTGGTGTAGACCCAAGCTTAGGATTGTGGACCTTCCTAATGAATACCTTGGACCATGGTACTATTTATATGGCAGAAAGAAAGTTTCTCATAGAGAATTCAACCTGTGACCTCCTATTGCTCCTACTCCTAAGGCAATGAGCGGAAAGATGCCCGCTGTCGAAGCTCTCGAGTCGAATCCTCCTATCGCTCCTCAACCTGTTCCTCCTGCTCCCGTGTAGGAACCTGCCCCTTTGCCAAAAATGGTCGTAGTGGACATTCCTATGGTTGGGTAGGAACCTTCTATCCCCTCACAAACTTCAGCCTCTAACTCTAAGATCCATAGAAACTTCCTTGTGCGTGAGTACAAACAATGGAAAAAGGACCTCTTGGATGAGTAGTCTGCCTCACAAAGGAAAGAGGAAGAAATGATCACCCCTACTTTAGGGCCTCCTGCAACATCTTCTTCCTCCCTTCCTTCTGCTGCTCTCTAGTCTAGTCCTGTATTGCTTCTGACTTCTGTTGTGAGTATGAATGTGCCTAACCCTAAATGGGTACATGTGTTCATCACTCCTTCAGTGGAGTTGCCTTTGCTGATGTCCATTCTAGATATCCAACCTTTCCTGAAGCCCGTGGATATGATTAATACTTTGGTTGTATCTGCTACAGTTCTTTCCTCCTCTTCCTCCGCACCTCTGGCCTCGTCTATGGGGAGTGCATCTCCTCTAAAAAAATGAGAGGTAGAGGATGGTCCCTCCAGAAACGAAGGATGTAAGAGGATTCCACCTTCTCCACATGGTAACCCTGCGCCAACTTGTTCTTTCCTAGTAACATAACTAGTTTCGGCTTCCCCTGAGTTTGCCACTGCTCTCGAGTCATTCGGTGAGCCTAGCAATGAACCTCAAGCACAACCTATCTCGTCCACTGAAGTTAGACACCATGCTCCTATGGGATGTATGTTTAATTCCATGGATGAAGTCCCAGCCTTATCGGTGATCTTCGCAAAATTGTTGACCTTGACTCCACAAGAGCTCGGTGGAGAGGACCTTGAGGGGCCTTCTTCCTTAGCCCTTGTTGCGTGAGGGCTGAATGCTCCTCCTCTTAACATCCTACCATTGAAGGATTGTCCTCCTTCCCCTTATGAGGATTTGGATTGGGAAGCATAAAACCTCTTGGCCGATCAATGTTAGGAGGAGGCCCTTTTTTCTTGATCATGTGTGTGTGTGTGCATGTTCTGTGTTCCCCTGTGCTCGTGCCATGTGTTCCTGGATGACCCTCGTCACCCCTGTTGGTGCTTGGATATAGGCATGGTTTTTGTGTTGTAAACCTTCTTCTATTTGTATCATCATTCTTCCATGTTTGTGCTTGACTTTTGATAAATTTGGGACGATGCAAAGTGTTGGGGGCATTTAGGCTTCCCTTCCATGTTGACCCAATTTTTTATTTTACTTTGTCTTCTCATGCAATCTTCCTGATTTGGTTGGGGATTGATGATCTTTCACCTTGCATCGCGGTTACCTTTTATTTATATGAGCTCGGATAGATTTGACCCCACTAAACCAGATCCCCTTGTGCCCTTTGTTTGTGTTTTCTCTCTTTTTTCTTTCTTTATATTTTTCTCTTCTTTGCTTGAGTTGTCCCTTTCATGTGTGACAACACTCTTTCTTTAACACTTTGATTTTTAGAAAATGCATTCATTGCCAACAAATATTTTCTTGAAAATCTTCACAAACCTTTCCTTAGAATCACATTCTCAACTTGGGACCCTAACCGAACATGTTTCCTTCAACACAGGTTCATAAAGAAAGGACTTGAAGACCTTCCTTCAAAGTGGGAATAGCTTTAATTTTCCTCTCGCATGGGGGCATATCTTTCCTTTCAAATTCCTTGATGAAGTGAACATCTTTCAAAAGGATTCCTTGATGACAGATCACTCTAAGAAGAAACAACTACTTTCGAACTGTGTGTCCCTTGAGTGGACCACCTTTTTCACAACGGGTTCCCAAGGGAACCTTCTTTGAAAGTCTTTATTTCAAATGGATTCCTTCATGTGTAGCCTGGGGGCAGCCTGACTAGACTTATTCCATTCATCTTTCTACGTCTAGCTTGGGGGAAACCTAATTAGACCTGTTTGTATCTTCGCATCTAGCTTGGGGGTAGCCTAACTAGACCTCATCTTTCAAATAGTGTGTCCCTTGAGTGGAAACCTCTCCTTTTGAAGGGTTCCCGAGGGACCCCTTTGAAAGACTTATGAATCATTGACAGTTTGCATGACTGCCAGCTTATTTGCCTACATGACCACTTTTTGACATGGTCTTGTTACCTAATTTTTAACTTTCAACTGAAATCAGGTTTAGTGTTTATTCTTTGTGATATTTTTTTAAACATTTAAAAAGATAAACCATAGTCTAATAAGTTCAATATGCATGAAAAATATTGTCAAATGAAACAGATTACATTTTCATTCCAATATTACAATTACAAAAAATGAGAAAAGAGAATCATATGTGTACAAATGTAATCTTTATTGATAATCAAGAAGCATACATGTCCCTCACAAGCCAAGGGACTAACTTTACTTATTCAATGAAAATAAAGAAACTTTTTATACATGAATAAGTAAACAAATAAAATGTGCATATAAGGGTGAAGACTAGTCATATAAGGGTGAAGACTAGTCATTGCCTGAGAATGACTGGTTTTGAAGGTGTCATCTTTTCCTGCTGCTACCCCGAGTTGCTTGTGTCCTTCCTAGCTCTGTAGTGCTCCTAGCTCTTGCATATGGCAATCTAAATGACATTAGATCAATGCTCTAAGCAATGAAAGATATCAAACCTTACATAAAAACTTACCTATGCATGTATAAACTAATCCCTAAATGCATTAAATAAGCATGCAAACCCTGGATGTCCTGGAAAACAATGAAGTCATCAAACACATCCAAAATATGCATCTATTTTTCTAACTTATTTGATTCATGTGTAGATTTAGGAAAAGTCTTGTTATTGTTTTGATTCAGCTAAATGCAACATGTGGGGTAAATGTGGCTCCCACGAGGGTAGAGCTCAACATTCTTTGAGAGAAATAGGAAATTGTGCAACTTGATCAAAGATATACCTGTTATCAATGCATTAAATCTAGAATCACACTAGTTGATCAACTTTCATTATCAGATTCAAAAGATGCATCAAGTTCAATTATGCATCTCTTAAACATTAAGGGAGCAATCCAAGATACTGTCAGGTCCCTCTCACCTTAACCCTATTAGAAAACCACACATCACATATGATGGTGAGCTTTCAGGTCACCAACATACGCAACATATGTCTGCCCACTAGGATCAAAGTGAGGACGCAGTGTTAATGATTGCACATGATGGAAAAGGTAAGCAACTGTTGTGGATCAGGTTACAAACCTTTGGGGCAGTCAATGCCATGCAAAAGGAAACTCAATCTTAAAATTACAATGGCTATGTGTCATAATGATAGAATGCAATGGGACTCATAGCATTGTCTACAGTTATATATGGGAGAAATCATGCATCTAATGTAGGTTCTCAAATCATTGTAGTAGACTTTGAACAATGAAGGACAACAACATGCAAAGCCTATGACCTATGTAACTTGTTCAAGTGATGGTCAAATATAAAGCTACAGGGGTATTGAGGCCAAGGAGACAATCCAAATACAACATTTAGATGCATATAAGGACAAGAAAAACATGCATGATAGTCAATAATGAGGCATAGAACTCATTATGCACCTACAATCATCAAGGGAGGGGTATCAATGGTTTTCAACCTCCAACTTTAAATGGCCTTCTACGACATGATCCTTGTTCCCAGTTTGCTTCAAATGTTCATCAAAGTTATTAGCTATTCTCAGTTAACAAGTCATGTTAGACCAAAAAAGAAGTCAAAAGCTCTAAGAGAGGCCTATTATTCCAATGATAGTCACATTATCCTGCCATGGACCTAACATTCCATTTAGGAAAACTTATGTTTCATATTTGGGTGCTTATCTTATCTATGTAAATCCAGAAGGATAAGGCTACTATCACTAATGGTAAGGAAAGATCAATGAAGAAAAGATAAGCATGTAAAAGAGGTAAGTAGACATTCCCCAACACAATAGTCATTTCAAGATATGTTGCACAGTCTACAAAAGGGTTATGAGAAAAGGTAGTGCAATACAAATCCTTGTGTGAGTGATGTAAATGAAGAAATAGGAAAAGATCATAGAATGAATGTTGCTTTAGGGTCACTATCACAAAACACAGTCACCTTGACATAAGATGATGAGCTAGTCACCTCATACAGTTGATAGGCTCGAAACTCATTGCTCTATCCACAAGCCATGAAGAAGGATGATCATGATTCTTTTAGGGGTTTGTGTATAGATAGGTTAAGTGGGTTTTGAGACCACTATGTCTAGGATACAAGCCATGAAGAAAGAGTTTTTCAAGCAAACTTATGACATACCCCTTTAGAAGGTAATTTCCATCACAAGAGGTGATCATGAACCTCACATAGTGCTGAGAGTTGGTGATAGACCTTAAAGCATGAAGGTTTTGTGGAAAAATCTTGACACCATAAAGGTTCCATGCCAAATAACATGAATACAAAGCATGAAAAGGTGTGTGCCAGTGAATATCAATGAGGCTAGTGGCATTATTTTCAAAGATGTGCATGAAATTGAAGAGCAATGAATTGTGTGGCAGTGAAAGGAACTTAATCAGAAATTTGTATCTGCTACCAATTTTCAAGGAGCTTTATGTTAAATAATAGTGACCATGGTGTCCAAAATACGAAATCACCAATATGATAATAATAACGAGAATTGCAAAATGGAAAAGAGGTGTAAGTCTTAGAACTCAAACATTCGTACTATGCAATGACATCAAATCATTTTGCAAACCATTTTTGTTCATAGGGAAGCATTTGATGATATAGCAGTTGATAGAGAAATACAATCTTGTTGCAATTTGGAGAAACCCACTTGGGGTTTGAGCTAAAAAGTGCAATTACAGAAGTTTTTAAAGCTATCATGAATAGTTTGAAACAAGTGGCAAGCATATAAAAACCCAAATTTTCTCTCTACAACCATGACCAAGGGTCATTTTCTTCACAAATTACGGGAAACCCACTTGGGGGTTTTTAATTTAAATTTCAAATGTAGCAAAAGAGGATAGCTTTAAGCTTTGTTCTAGTCTAGAAGCTCAAATTTGAGCTTTATTTGCAACAAATCTGTGTGTTTTTACAAAGCCAGAAAACCCACTTTGGGTTGTGCTTCAAAGTGCATATTACAAGGAAATGTGGTAGGTTTCTTTTCAAACAAGAACAGCAGAAAATGGTATTCAGAAGTCAATTTGGCTGTAGCCAGAAGATTGTATTTTTTCTACAAAATGGAAACCCACTTGGGTTTTTCACAAAAAATGCAAATGCTAAAGTTTTTGAAAAAACCATCATGGAATTTTAAGGAAGAACAAAAATATAAGAAGAGACCCATTTCATATCTTTCAGGGCGTGGGAATGGTTTCTTCATTTCATCCTCAAATACAATCTGGTTATTTCAAATGAAAATACAAAGATATTCAAAAGATGAAATGGAATTTTGTCTACAGAAAAAGTGACAAAGGTGTATCAAAACCCTAGCCAATTCTTTCATGGCCGTAGCTAAACAGTCTTTTTTTTCAAAGGATATCAAAAAAACCCACCTGGGGTGGGGTATTTTAAACTTCAAATACATGAAATGAAACTATCTTGCAGCATTATACTTGTGTGGAGGCTCGAAATGAGCTTATTTTGCTCAAAATCTGAAGAGAATGGAGTGGTCGGCTTACCTAGAGCTTTGGTTCACATTTTGCTGCTATTCAAAGCTTTATCTCTAAACATAAAGCTCCATTTAATGCTTCTCATGGTGGCTATGAGAAGTGGAGAACACCAATAGAGAGAAAAAATGAAACAAAGTTCAACAAAGAATGCTACAAGTCGCGGCCTAAAATCAATGGAGAAGCTCCAAAAAAGTTGAAAAATGCATTTTGTGTCAAGTAAATGCAATTACCTTGTGTTTCCATACAGTTCCCAACAAAAACGCCACAAAAAACCAGTCAAAATCTCCATTTCTAGCACGTGCAAGTTAAACCCCATGGCGGCAACATCATTTTTCCAAAATGATCGATGACAAAATGATGGTGTTTTTCACATTCTTTTGTCTTTTGATGATTAGGTTTTGGCCCTATTTTGATGCCGATGGGATTTTTAATCCCATGTTTTTTAAAAATGAAGCTCATATTAATGCATAGTGGGGGCCGAGTCCTAAGTTATTGACTTAGGCATTTGTTTTGCTTTAAGCATTTGTTGACTTAGGCATTTGTTAAGCCTTGTGAAACATTGCTAAGTCCGTCAATCAATATAACATATGGAGTATGCCAAGTCAGGTCATGCCTTTGACCTTTTGATCATGAACATCATTAGTGCCTTGAATACTTGGAATATTCCTTCCAAGAAGTGTGGAGGTCGGCCATATAGGCCAAACTTGAGCCTTTTATTTTTCCTTTGCAAATCAAAGAATGTTGACCACAGGTGGCCTTGGAGTGCAGAACGAGAAGAGTAAAATGATTAAGTGCCTTGGAGGAATTGTGACCTTGTTTAATGCTTTTGAAAGAATTTTGGCATTTCATTATTGTTTTGCATTTGTTTCCAAATATAAAAATATCATTTAAGTGATTTACTAATCACTTTGGTATTTTTCACTTGCAAATGTAATGTAATTCATATTGATGGTGGGCCCCCCCCTTTTTTTTCTTTGCTTTGAAATGTAAAATAACTTGATTAAGTGATGTATTATGAATCACCTAATCAAGTTATTATCTTTAATGCCCTTTTGGAGTATTGTGTTTTCAAAACACACATATTGCATGAGTCTAAGCTGGGAGACAAAATGATTGGCTTGCAGACATGAGGAGAGTGTGGGGGTGAAGCATTTGACTATTTTGGAGAAACATGTGCTACTTTGGAGGCAGTTTTGTCACACTTTTGGCATGACTTGAGTCTAGGCTTGACTTTTCACCATTTTGGAGGCCTTTTGGAGTGATTTTGGAAGGTTCTTTTTTGGATTTTGTGTCTCATTCGACCAGAACCTTCTAGATGGGTAGGGATGAGAGTTGTGTGATCTTTTTGCTTAAGTAACTTTATTTTGGCATTTTGGAGGGAGTTCTTTCTTTCTAGCTACAAGATAGCTTGTTTTTGGAGCTATTTTTCATGGAGCATTATTATAACTCAAATGGATTTGTGATATAGTAAGAACTTTGAATTAGTAAAATAGAGCATTTTACCTTCTCATTTTATGTTTCATGGTATGTTGTTAATGATTGATCAATTTGTCTTGTGAAAATCTATCTTTCCTTGCAAACTTGTCTCATGTTTAGGCATCTATTTAGCATAAAATGTATGTTAACAAGTTATAAGTTGTGTTATTGGATAGTGTTGTTAGTTGTGAAACCTCTGTTTTCCTTCTAAAAGCCCTGTTTAGAGACCTCTTTATAAATTACTTATGTAAACTGCATTTGAAAATGAGTTGTGTAAACCAAGTTTTATGATATTGATTTGAATGTGATAGGTTGTTAGATCAGGTCCTACTTGTTTTTGGTGTATCACCTTAGGTATTTTCAGTTTAGGTTCATGTTTTATGCATTTCTTGTTAGTGTAATTAATTAATTAATACACCATAAGTTAACTTAGGTCTTACATTTATTTTATTAAGTCCTAGGTTGCATAAATTAGAAATCATTAATAAATAGGGTAATTCCCCTTTCCATGTTTGTGGGGGATAAGATTCCTTCTAGAAGATGAGTTGTCCTTCTAGAAATTATCTTAATCTTTTATCATTTCCTAGGTAGGGTTCACATGTTGTTAGATCTGACACATGGAAACATCATATTGCATATTGCATCTCTCTCATGCCTATATATTCAGGGAATTTGTACATTTGTAATCATATCATATTCTAGATCAATAGAAATCTCTAATTGCATGTCCTTAGTTGCAACACTTTCTGCGTGGTTGGATTTCTTCTTGGAGGTCCTCTTTAAGGCTGCAACTTCAGGGACATTGTGCATCCATTATTTCAACATGGTATCAGAGCCATTCTATTGAAGAGTTCATCCCAGGATCAAGAAAGTTGGGCTCATGAAATTCATTGCAGGCTTGAAGGTTTCCATTGCAGGCTACTTGACTCCACCCAGGGACCAAGCTGATTTCTGAAGCAAATTGAGTTAGATCTGAGCTCACCATTGTCTTCAAAAGGCCTCAAAACCCTAGGATTTCCTATCTATTCATCAAAATCGGATTCATCAACTTAAGAGCTATTAGAGGTATTTAGGGTTTTCAAAATCAACCGTACTATCCATACAATTTGTAGTGAAAAATCACCCCGGTCAGTTGTCCTTTGAGGCAAAATTTGTTTAGTTGCAGGCCATTTTCATTTTTCAAAAAAAATTGGGCTTATATCTATATAGTTTTGGAAAAAATATTTGGGTTCTTTATATAGTTTGTAGAAAATATTTCCAGAGGAACTACAATTAATTTACTTGGTCAGCATCGATTTATTCTCATCGGTTATAGTTCTATCGACTTTGGTATATCAGATTTGTTTGATATATTTGCAGATTATATAATTTTTGAGTTATATTTCTAATCACTGTCAGCATTCAAAGAGGGTTTATATTTTTCATCCATAGGCTTAATATTTTCATTTGATCATTGGCATCAAATATCATTTGATTTTTTAATTGCTTTTTAAGCAATATTAAAAAATCTTTATATATTTGTTTTTTCAGCGTATTCAACATATTCAAAAGTCTGCAGAAATATATTTGCGTCGATTGCATTTAAGGGTGTTGTAGGTGGTAGTACATTTGGGAGGGGCCCACCTTATCCCTGGGCCTTTTGACTCATCCACCGCTGGTAATTCTCTACCAGATCATTGTCAACGACACCATCTTTCTATTGCCGGTCCACCGAGTTCACCGATCGATCACTGACTTCATTCCCACCGACTCCGACAACTCTCCTAACCAACTGTTTGTCGCCGACCACCACCGGCTGCTTGTTCCTTAAGCAGCGCTAGGACTCACCGCTTCGCCCGGTCTCTCAACCTCGCCACCACCATTAGGGTGGCACCTCTTTTCTTTGCCTTATTTAACACTGAGGTCACATCAATGACTAGCTGCTAGCACCCGGGGCCAAATTTTTGCCCCTAATTAGCTTGCAGAGTGCCTAATCTAGCCCTTTTTTTCATTTTCTCGTACCTTTTCACTAGGGTATCGAAAATCAACAAACAAGATACCGTCGGAAAGAGGATTTGGTCTACTTTCTAGTGGTGACATTCATTCTACAAATTTTTTCTAGTAGAAAAATTTATAGTAAACTGAATTCAAAATCCTAATATGGATTTAAAGGCTCACATCTTCGCAACCGTTCATCGAATTTTAGTGATTCCAGTGGCATCAAGAAGGTAATTTAGAGCTTTTTTCACCAGTCCATTCACTTTGATTAGTTTTAGCTCCAGGTACTCTTGCATTGATTTTTTCAATTTGGTGCATTTGTTCAATTACTTGGATATCCTGAAGCTTGGGAAAATAATTTTTTGATCTGGGTAGCATCACTTCAGTTACACATCATATTTGGAAGTTTCTATTTGTTGTTGAAGGTCATTGTCTTGGTTTTTGGAGAAATTTGATAGTACATTATGGGGCTTGCATATACTCCTTCTCTGACTATGTTGCACAAGGGTAACTATAAACAATGGCAAGATGGAATCATCCACCATCTCCAATCACTTGCATTATTTCCACATTTGTATGGTATAGTTCCGCACCCAAGTGAAGGTATTCAAAAATTTGCTTGGAGTTGTAGCAGGTACTCTGTCTTGGAGATCATTGCTATGGAATTTGATTGTGATGTTTTGAGATCTATTGATCATTGTGATTGTCCTCACATCCTATGGACTAAGCTTTGGGAGATATATGGAGATTCAAATACTCCACCCTTCCCCGATGGTCATGATTTAGAATGTCATTCCTCAGATAAGGTACCCCATGATGATATTGTTGTGCAGGAGGTCGATTTACTTGAATCTTCCGAAGAGGTTGACAAGGTTTCTTCAGATGCTTATTCTCCATCAGAGACAGCTAGTATCCCTTCACATTCAGTGATTCCTTGTCCAAAGTCATTTATTGAGGCTTTCATCATCATCCATTAAGACACATTTATTTTTCCAGACTTGACATCACAGGATGGCTTTGTTTCAAGTATCACTGACTTGGCTACTTCTACAGGTTTGGAGGACATTCTTGAGGGGATGTCACTCCTCTATTCAGACATGACTTTGGAGAGTTTTCTTGAGTCTCCTCATGCTTTTGTCTCGACCTTGATTGGAGATCCAAAGACTATCTTGGAGGAACTTGGTTTCTCTTCAGAGATTTCATATATGAGATTTCTTCCCTCTCATTCCATTCAGGAGTTGGAGTTACTTCAACATCTACCATTGGATTTTCTTCTTCCTAGCGGGAGACATATGCTTTGGAAACATTTGTTGCTTCAGACTTCTTTCAGTGGTTTTGAGGACACTTCATTATGGGGGGGCAATCTAGTCTCCTTCACATTCATTGCATCACTGTCTTTGGATCTTGTTCAGCATCAGTTTCTGCATTGTCCTGATTTGTCACCTTCATTGATTGTGGCATCTTCATCTTTAGGCATGGAGACATTTGAGCAGTTTTCAAAGACATCATCATCCACATTCATCCTTTCTTCATTCAATTCCTATCCAGAATGGGAAGCATCCCTACACTTGCACTTGGTTTTGTTTCTTCTTAAATGGATACAAGTTGTTTGTCGACATTGGATCATGTTTTGTCTTCAGGAACTTACCATTTTTTCAGGTGATCATATGTTGTGGGGGGGTTACATAGTCTCTCTATTTCCTCCCTATGGGGGGTCCATTGATTATATTGTATCCAGGTGACAGATGGTGTACTTGGGGGGTATTTGGGAGTCCTCCATCCTTCCCATCCTTTCTCACTTCTCTGCATTTTCATCTCCTTTTTTGTAGAGGGGTTTTGTTCCCACTGGGTTTTCCCCTTTTCTCTAGTTGTGGGAGATTTGTTGCATTTTTCATTCTCATTTGTAAATGCGTACCTAAAATTTCCATGTAGTAGCCAAGACCCATCATCTATCATCATATTTGCATAATCATTGCATTTCCTCCCTAAGTTGCACTTATGGGGGATGTTAGTGTAATTAATTAATTACACTAACATAAGTTAACTTAGGTCTTGCATTTATTTTATTAAGTCCTAGGTTGCATAAATTAGAAATCATTAATAAATAGGGTAATTTCCCTTTCCATGTTTGTAGGGGATAAGATTCCTTCTAGAAGATGAGTTGTCGTTCTAGAACTTATCTCAATCTTTTATCATTTCCTAGGTATGGTTCACATGTTGTTAGATCATGACACATGGCAACATCATATTGCATCTTCCATCTCTCTCATGCCTATATATTCAAGGAATTTGTACATTTGTAATCATCTCATATTCTAGATCAATAAAAATCTCTATTTGCATGCCCTTAGTTGCAACACTTTATGTGTGGTTGAATTTATTCTTGGTGGTCCTCTTGAAGGCTGCAATGTTAGGGACATTGTGCATCCATTATTTTAAAATTTCTTACCCTTTACCTCATAAATTAGTAGTTAGGTGGCATCAAAAGGGGAAGCCGACCCATAATCTAAAGGTTTACTTTCGAATAGGACACCCACAACCTAAAAGCAGTCCCATGTTACATCCAAACCTGCTAAGTTCATTCACAACTTGGCATTAGGGTGCATAATTGGATCCCTAACAGGTCTATCTGTGGGTAGACGTGTCACCACTTCTTGAATTTGCAGAGTTCTCTTCCTTTGGGTTTCCTTCATGGTAAAGTTCTTGGAGGATACCTTCCTTGTAAGTCTGCTGGTTTGTAAGGTGCTTTCTTGGTCTCCACCAAGTGAGAGATCTTGGAGGACACCTTCCTTGTAGGTCTGCAAGCTTGTAAGGCACTTACTTCACAAGGCTTCCTACATGCGAGAGATCTTAGGGGTTGCCTCCTTGCAGGTCGCGGGCCTGTAAGATGATTTGTTTCTCTAACTTCATAGTTCCGAGTAGCTATGAAGTCCTTTGCTTTCCCTGCACCTTTAGGTTTTCCAGATCATAGTCTGCTTCCTTGACAGTTCAGGTATACATTTCTAACTTTACTCTTTCTTGATCTACTTTACTGAGCACTCATCGGTATTCATGCTCACTAAAGTGGGGGAAAAATGTATAAGAGTAAATTTTCACCCCATGTGCAAATCCCCTTTTTTCCTTTATCCACCTTAGAAAACCAAGTTCAGAGGCTTAATTCCACCTAAGCCCACTGCTTGCATCCTACTTAGTGCCTGTTTTGAGTGTAGGTGGAGGCGTTTCTATCGGGGATGCCCGTGCGGTGCGTAGACGTCCATGCGGTGCGCTTAAGTCCCTGGCAGATTTCTGCGGTTGAACCTACAGAGGAATTACTCTTCTCATTGGAGGTGAAGTTGTAACACTCCCTTCGGCCAACTAACTAGAATATGGCCATTTTATTCCCTCTTTCTTCAAATTCTCTCTTCATTCCTTCATTGCAAGCTTCTACAATCTTCACACATCTTCTACATAGCTCCAATCATTCAACTTCACACTCTTTTTCATCCACTCCAAGCTTCAAGCAACACTCTTGCATTCCATTATAGCCAAAGCAACACTCCATCATGTTGGTAGAGCAAGTTTGGGACCACGCCATTGCAATAGAGGCTTGAGTTCATCTCATTTTCTCCCCCAAGTAGCCTTGAGTGCTCTTGGTGGAGGTGGTAATCTTCTCTCTCCTCTCCTCTATCATTTGGTTGAGTTAGCACTTTATTGTTTTGTTCTGCTTTTTTTCTCTTTATTGTATTGCTCTCTTTATCTCATTTCCTTGGTTGTCCATGGAGGTGGGAACACCTAAACGGGGGTCTGACTATGGTAGACCCCTATATAGCCACCCAACATTCTCCTCTTTTTCTATGTGTAGGAGTACATGCTTCTCAAAGGATCAGCCGGCGAACGAATTCCTTGGTGAGATCCTCCTTTCTCTCTTTACTCTTTCATATTTACTTTATAATATTAGAGAGTATTTCATTTACTTAATCATATCATTCTGGCCCTTTAGTTAGTCAGCTGGGTTGTTAGCTAGTTTTTGCTTGTTTGACCTTGTCTTCACTATTTTCTGGCCGTACGAATGCCAACACACTTTTGAGATGCCAGTGTGCCATGCTGACGTCCAGAGACCATGCTTTTGTCCTCATACAAAGAGCTTCCTGAGGCATACTGTTAGACCTAAAAATTAGCTCGCCTATCCCCTTCTTTTGTTTTGGTTCTGTAGAGTAGCTTAGAGGCTTCATGGTCCTCGTTACTCTCGTCTCTCATTTCCTTACATTACACTTAGCTGAGTTAAGTTAGGGTAGCCTCTCACGTCTTGGCCCTTCGTGACCTGGGGTCTTGTACATAGTGGTCTCCCTCTCTTACACTAGTATAAGTGCCTCATATTCTACAATATTGTTTGTGTTATCAAATTGCAAGTGATAAGCAAATGGGTACAAAGTACCTTCAGGAGAGGTAATGACAACTCCCGCTCTTGAGCCTACTATAGAGAAACTTCCGTCGAATTACATTGTACACATTGAGATCTCTTTTGACATGCTTGTGGAAAATGCAACCTTCTTCTCTTCTTCGGTTACTTCAGACCACATGGTGCATGGGCCAGGACCTGTACTTTGATGTAACGCTTTTGCTTGGGGGTGCTGAGACTTCACCACTATGTATCTAGACTTAGCCTTTGGTTCCAACTTGAAGCTACCTTTCTTTAATGGGATTTTCGTGTACAACCAATCTATTGTTTTCTCACCTCTTAGATCCTTGCAAAAGCTTCTGCTCAAGAGCATCCCATAACTGATTGGAATGTTAGCTATGAGGATGGCTATCATGATCTTTTTCTCTAGAAAAGATGCCAAACTTACTTGAGCATCCTTTAGTTGGCCTACCAATGGCACCAATTTTGACTCAATTAAATAACACTTGTTGTGAGTTTCCATGCATGATAGCCCCAATGAGTTCATGATTTGTAAAGGCATGATGTTGTCTAATGCCCCTAAATCAATTATGTAGTTGTTGAGTTTGTACCCTCCCATATACAAAGATATGTAGAAGGGCTTTGGATTTTCTCCCGCTGGTATGAAAGATTCTAGCAACGTGGCTTGAATTATTGCTTGCTTCTATACTACCTTGAGAATCTGATCCGGTCGATTGGGATGGTCCTAGAGATACTCCAGCTATGAGATTTGTACCTTCATCGTCATCATAGACATCACAATGTCAAAATTCGCTGAAGGAAGATCTTGAGTATTTGATGTGACATTCTCATGTGTAGACTCGGGATTAGAAGTGGAAGCTTCCTTTCCCTTTTCATTCAAATTATGTCTTTCCTCTTCTCCTTTCCATGCTTTGAAGTGATGGGCATGTGTGAACATAGGTGTCAAGATATTCTCATGGTTGACAACTAGAGAGTATTGATGCTAGTCTTATTCTTCTTTATTTTTGGGTTTGCTATGGAAGTATCTCGTTGTAGAGTTTCCATTGAAGTTGTCTGTTTGTGGTGAAACAACATTCACATTTGAAGGTACAAAACTTGAGCTTGGTGCTTGATCTCTGGAATATCCCTTGATATGATTCATCCTTTGATTCTCAAGGAATGTGGATCTGGTGTGTTCATTTGAATCATGGAAACAATAGAACACATTAGACTTTTCAGCCTCTCCCTGTCCTGGCAGAGGTCCTAAAAATTTAGGCTTATAGTTATTGGAAGGTTGGAAATTATTCATCTTCGGTTGGTATGGCTGTTGAGGTTGGTACTATTGGTGAGGCTGGTACTGTTGTTTTTTTGTTAATATGGTGGTGGTGTGGTTAGTGCTTGTTGCCCTTGATTGGGTGACTACCTCTTTAGGATGGTCACCTCATTTGCTACCTTTTGTAGCAATGGATCTATTGAAGCTTGGACCAACAGTCTGATAGCATCACCTTGTATCTTCCCTGAAGTGATCATGTGATCCTCGAGCTCGACAGCCTTTTCTTGTACAACTAGCAAGTCCTCTTCGTGGCTTCCTTTTATGAAAAAGGCCATCTCCAAGGGAAGGGCATTGATGAAGCTACTCATCAAAATCTTGTCTGATGGATTGACTATGTGAGAAAGACATGTAACAAGGCAATTAAACTTCACTACGAACTCCCTCATCGGTTCTATGGGCTCCATCTTAGAGTTTGATAATTGAGCAAACAACTGATGGCTACCTTCAACAGGTTTGAACCTAGCCAAGAAATTCTCACTCATGTCTTCTTAGCATGTGATGATACCTGGTTGTAAGTGATTGAAACAATCAGCAACATTTTCCTCAAGAGTTTCGACAAAGAGTTGAATGACGATATCTTCATGTGGTAGAGAAAAAATGGAACAAGCCGCTGTGAACGCTGAAATATGCTCATCGAGGTATCAAGCCCCATCGTTGTAGAATCTTGGGAAGTGCTTCCATGATCCTTTGGGAAGTTCATGGTGTCCTTGTAGGGCCAATGGACCTATGTCATTACCCCATGGAAATGAGGCAACATGTCTCACATTTCTTGCATTAGAGCCATTGCTGAACATATTGTTTCCATTGTCGTTATTGCTATTGTCATTACCATTGTTACCATTGCCATTATTATGACCATTTTCATTGTTGTTAACATTGTCGACCATTGCTTGAGTTGGATATTATTGTTGTGGTTCTTCTGGAAAGTGTTCTCGAACCTCTTGGTGGATTTTCTCTATGTCAGATCTTCTCGGATGTCCTCTTGAAATAGAGGATTAGTCTTCCTTCTCATGTATACTTAGTGAGCTAGGATGCTTACTACCATGCAAGAGGTTGTAATACTAGCCTCTCGGCTGTAAGATCAACCTTTTTTTCTTCCTCATCTAGAGTAATGGTTGCGACTCTCCACTGAGCAGGTGATGTATTCTTTTCTAAGATGAAAATGCGTAGAGTACTTATGATGTCTAATTGCTCTCCTTCAATGTATGTAAGATTTGGTTGGAGAGTTGCTAGAGCAAGATCAGGTTGTTCTACTAGGGCCCAAGGATTCCAAATAGTCATTCCTGTGACATAAAAGTGTTAGATTTATTTGAAGTTTTATGCCTTGTTGCCCCATGGTGGGTGCTAGAAAACTGTTGGTGTTTCAATTAGCACCTCTGGAGTGCTTATTGGAAATAAACAAATATTGCAAGTGTTTTAATAACCGCTCCTTTGGATTATAGAGAGGAAGATCCCTCTTTGCTGATGTTATATGTAACAAAGTATAGTAGACTAAGGTTCCTATCTTTTTTACTCAACGACAAGACACAAGAGTGGATAAACACAATGCATCGTAGCCTAGTTTCTATAGATCTTAACTATGAATAAACTACCTTTTAATTTAGCCTATCTCCCCAGGATAAATAGAGCATGAGGGCATAATATCGGGAATGGATGGTTGGATTACATGGCTTGACCATCTCACCAAAATGAGTTTGAGGATCTAAACTCTCAGATCTATGCTGGAATAAGGCTTTATGCAAGAAACCACTTTTTACGGTAAGATGGATCTCAGATTTGATAAGGAGGAGGAACCCTTGTCCAAGGTATAGGTTGGGAAACGGCATACTAGAAACAAAAAAGTACGATGCCTTGGCTAACAGGATTCCCGAGGAGGTGAGGACACCTGCCCAAAGTGTAGGCTAGAAGACAATTCATTAAACAACATCAAACAATAAATGTTAACAACAAAATATCCGAGGAGGAACCCCTGTCCAAGGAGGAGATTGAGACAAGTTATAATAAAAAAATGTTGAAAGAACTCAAATATTTGGATCAAAATGCATGCACTTTTTTATTTTCTTCTTCAAATTTCCTCAACGAGTTACAAAGAATTGGGAAATGCAAAGGCACAAAATCAATGCACAATTTCTCATCAAACCAATTAACTCTCATCCAAGAGTGAACAAATAAGCACTTTCAAACTTGTTGTCAACAATGGCGCAACAATTTTTCATATTAAATAAAGGTTAACAAATAATGAGCCCAAGGCTCTTATTTATATAACTCAAAGGAGTAGGAAAACCTAAAATCTTCTTGAGTTAACAATCAATTCTTGCCAATCAACAAGATTTATTCCTATGTCTAAAAGTAGGTGAGCAAATAGTTAACTAGAAATGTACTTTAGTTAATTGAAACTAAACAAAGAGTCAACTATAAATCTACTTCAATTGACTAAGACTAAACTAATGGTCAAATTTAATTACAAAATGTGTCTCCAAAATAAACATCTAGATTTAGTGGAGATCTGAGATCCAAAAATCATGGAATTCAAAATAGACATCTATAATCAATGGGATATGACATGCATGATCTATGGGACTTGGAGTTAACTTGGAAAGGGGCATCAAGTTAACTCCAGTCATCATTAATGATATTCTGGAGGGCAGGACATCCTCTTTTTTGTGGTGCTTTACACCTCATGTCCATTGGTCAACAGTGCCTCAATCTAGTCATTGACCTCTTCATCCTCTAGTCAATTAATGCTCTATAAGATGATGAAGTGGAATTTTAGCATCTCTTCACCTGTCACAAGTTATTGCTAATATTCTATTCACTTGGTAGCTACGTCATCTAGCTTGGTGGACATGGCTACAACTTTGCTCAACTTGCAGCCATCAAGGTCATCAAGAAATGTGCTATGGATGACATCCTAGAATTGTTTCTATACTGTTCCTAGCTTAATGTAGGCACCTCCCTCATGTTGATAAAGGAAAGGGATGGATATTACCATCTTTCTTGAAAATTTGATAATACTTACCACAATATGTCGGTACTCGATCAGTTCCACAGAATTGGCATCATAGGTTTTAACCTTGTATGCCATTTGTTCTCTCCAAGAAAAGAGATGTTGCTTGTTCTCTATAGCGGTAACTAATTGGTACGCCACTTGTAAATATGAGACTATGAATTCATCCCCTGGCCTCTTCTCTGCTATCTCTAGTTCTGACTGCTAGATCTTTGTGCGAAGTTCATGTGCTATGTCCCTCAACTGGTATAGTTATGTCAATATGCACCATCCTCTGACAACAAATTCCTCCACTTGAATTCTCAAGTTTTTTCCATATGAAATCAGCCGATGATGGTTTTTCTCCGTGGGTAGGTCTAGCAATTCTCATGGCAAAGCTGAGATGTTTGGGGTACAGCGTATTAGGCTAGATATGTATATCCTCAATTGTTGATTTTCAGCCTTTAAGGCTACTTTGTCTCTTCCATCCTTAGCCATTCTCTCTTGAAAAATCATCGAGGAAATTATGAGAAGATCTACCTCCACCTGATAGGTGGTCTTTCCAAGGTTGACCTTCGATAATGTGAAGTCCTCAACCTCTACCTAATGTATATTTTTGTTCTCAGGTGGGGCAGTTGTCTCTATGATAAAATCATTATCTACATTTCTTCCTACATGTACTTTCTTCTTCAATTTCTTCGCTGGCATGTCTTGAGGGACATGGTCAAACTCTGTGAAGTCAAGCTAGTAGGATGACATTTCCCTCTTCCTTCCTAGGAGACCCTCAAGACAAATTGAATCCTGACTAGCCTCACTGGAAGGAGGAATGTTAGGCCCCTGAATTCTTGATGAATGAGATTGTGTTGCAGTGATGTCTAGTGGTGGAGAGTCCAAGTTGATGGGTACTTGTGACTGTTGTGATGGTGGTGAAGTAGGTGGCTCTATCTCTATCACATGTACTATATCCATTGTGACTACTTTTTCTATGTGCTCTGTCTTTGGTGTGATTATTTCAATCATTGGCTCGGCTATAGTGATTCTCATGACTATCTAAGGTGTGTGTGTGGATGACTCCACATATAACTCCTATGCTCTTCCCCTCGTGTTCCCTGACATCCACATCCCTTTAGGAGGATTTCTCCACTGCTTCTATCTGGGCTTCTTCCTTGAAGTGGAAGTTAGTGAATATTGAACCAGTGGTGGCTCTATTAAGGGAAATACTACCTTCCTTGTCCTCTTGTTGTCTAGGTAGAGTTGATAGTTTCTGACAACCCTACTCATTCTTTCTTGTACAGATGTGTTATGTTTTGCATACCAATCCACTTTTCCAAGTGGTTGTGAGTCTACTTGATGCATGAAGAATGAGGGGCAAATGACTTCCCCTTCATCATCAGATAGGCCCTCAATGTCTTTTGACATAAATTCAACAATTTTTGGGAGCCTAAACCTATTATAATTCCTTCTTTGTACATCAAACTCATCATCACAGTTGACCCAGTAATCTTCCATGGAAGACTCGTGTGATGATTGTTGCTCAAGGTGTGCTACATAAAGGCCTCTTGGATCATATAACCTCTCAATGAGATATTTGAGATTGAGTCTCACCATTTCTTTGCATATCATTTTGGCATCATTCATTGTTTTACATCTATAGAGTCCCATCTAAATAGGAAGCTTGCAACAGTCTTCTTTTTAAGGTGTAGGTGATAGTGAACTTTGGCCAACTACTGCAAGAACTCCATGAAAACTACACAAACTAAAGGGTAGCATGGCATCATGGTGGGGTGACCATTGTATCCATATAGGAATATATAGGTGAAGGTGGGGAATTGGATAAACCAATCCGCCTAGTCCACCATTTCCTCCTTGGCTACTGGTATTATACATACATGCATCTCATGGTCGAGGTCTCGTATGATGTGCATAATGAAAATATCACTTATCCGCTTGAAATTTCATTCTGCAACTCAATACGTGGAAAGTATTCATGGACCTTTTGCACACCTAAGGTTCCCACATTGTTTAATGTCCTGAAATCACCTTGGAAGGAAATCAGGTATACAAGATAAGAGCACATGTGGAACCTATGAGCCTCTAAAAACCTAGTCATTTTCTAGTGGATTGTGTCACTGATGAGGGTGGACCAGTCATAATGCTCTCTTTTTCAGATAATCTTAGCAATGATGTAGTACATCCATGACTGAAATTGGTTCCCAGCCTCCTGTCCAGTGATCATGTTGAGTAGAGTGATCATCACTGCATAGTCATCTTGGAATTCTCCTCGCCCAACTATTTTGGGAAAGTTGGCCTTTTTCACTTTTATCCATTTTTTTGTTATTTTTTCTTGACATTTATCCTTTGCCACTTCGAATTCCTTTTCACATTCTTTCTTTGATATGACCACATTGGTCGGGCATGGTGGAATAGCAAAACATTTTTCAATGTCCTTTGGTTTAAGGCTATAAATCACCCTAACATCCACTGATGAAATTTCTTGTGTGGTAGATTTGTAATGATTAATGCAAGAAATTAAAAAATCCACATTCTATAATGTGATGGGGATTGATATAGCCTCAACCAATCCAGATTCCTCTATGTTTTGTAGCGTGATTTGGTTCATTAACTCCAAATCTTCTGAATCGACCAAGTTTACCTGATGCAAGCCTGTGTCCATTGTTTTTAGGAAATCATAGTAAAAGACCATTTTGGTCTTGTATTGTACTTGGGAGTACTACATCCTGAAAAATTTAAAGATCTACTGTGCATATGACCCTATTCTGAAAATTTCTAAAAACCCCTAAAAATAGCGCTTGTCAAGAAGTATTTTTCTAGAAAAAATTTGACACATGGGTTTTGTTCGTGCTTCAATGCTAAACAAACCTAGTTTTTAGATTTTTTTTTTGAGAATTTTTGAGAAAAATCCCTAAAAATAGGGGCAACAAGTTTGTTGTTTCTGGAAAATTTGAAGAGATGGGGTTTACTAGAAAATTATGTTGATCATACCCAATTGGTCAGATCTGTGGTAGCTTGTTGTTTTATGTGAAATGCAAGAAATTTAAGACAAAAGAGAGGAAGTAGAAAAGAGGAAGATTGGAATTTTTTAGCTTCCTTCTTGTAAAAATCAGTCTTTGGATGCAACCCCTAAGAAATTATGCTTATGTGCCATTGATCTTTGAAAAATAATGAAGAATGATCAAAACCCTCTGTCAAATCTTGAAAACACGCATTGGAGAGAAAATTTCTATTTTAGCCTTCAACTTGCAAAAAAATAAATGAAATGGGATGCCTAGCTTGATCATATAGTGATTGATGCCTGAATGCATCATGTATGGGTGCCAACTCATGATTGAAGACTAATTTGGCTTGATCTGGAGTTCTATTTAGACTGATTGTGGGACATATTGGCCAAGTTTTCCTCCAAAATCTCTAACTCAAGTCAAAAAACCTCTCTTTGAATTTTTAGGTGTCCTTCTTGAGTGTTGAACACTTTTTCATCATTTTTTAATGATGAAGTGCCTTTGTTCAATCCTCGCTCCCAATCATTCAGTTGATCTTAACCTGATGTTGAAAGATTCACTACTAAGATGGAACAACCCTGATTAAATGTGCATGGGAGTTGAAAAGATCAAAGAATGAATTTGATGCCTTCAAATCAAGGGCGCCTTTCCTCAGCATGGGAACTTTTGGGCTCATACTTAATAGTCAATTTCTTGACTATTCTTCAATTCTATCATTTTTGACCTTCCATGTTATGATCTGAGATCATTGCTGACTGATGAGTTTGATGATCTTGTTGAAACATGGGGTGAATAACCAGTTCAGTCCTGGAAAGGATGACTGGTTTCTTAGCTTCTGAAAGTTTGTTTAGGTCCTTCAAAATCTTGGGTGCCCCTAGCCAGTAGGGGCGCCTTTGGCTTTTTGACTTATGATTTTCATGTTGTCAACCTTCAAGAGTGGTCCCAGTTTGATCTCTATCGTTAGGTGTCTGATTACTCTGTTGTCTTCATTGATGGTGTCATTGTTGAGATCGATCATAATGGAGATCACTAAGCTCATAAGCTGCATCTGACTACCCAAAAATATGGGTTCCTTTCTTCAACAGGGGCTCTTTTGACCAAAACTTAGTCAATTTCTTGACATTCTTCCTCCATCTTTCACCGTTAGGTGTCTTCTACTTGATCTCTTCCTCTGATTGCTTGAAAAGTCTTGTGGAAGCGTAGCTAGATTGATTGTGAAGTTGAGAGAGAGTTGAGTGGATGCCATGTCTATAGCAGTGGTTGGAAACTTCATCAGGTGCCTCAGATTCAAGGGCACCCCTAGCTAGCAAGGGCACTTTTTCCTAGTTATGCATTGATTTTCAATTGATTTTGCATGTTCTGATGATCAACCATCATTGTCATTTGATACATCTTGTAGGCTGGCTGACAGGTTCATTGCAAGGCTGACCTGATGCTAAATAGATCATCCAAAGAAAAGGCTTCTCAAAAGTGACATCAGGATCGTTTAGCTTAAGGGCACCCCTGGCTAGCAGGGGCACTTTTATTCATTTTGAATGCATATCCTCCTTGGTAGCAAGGTGTTTCTTTTTCCAAAGAGCCAAATTTTGGTATTTTTCAATTTTAAGAATCTCCTCCATGAGATATCATCTTTTTGGAGTATTCCCGCCATGGTTTCTTCGTTGAAGCTTTTGGAGCTTAGATTTCAGCACCTAGTATTGGCCAATCTTCCATTAATGGCTGTGGCGCTTCTAACTTTCTTCCTGAAAAATGAAAATAGACCCACCACAGTAAAATTAACATTTTGTTGATTTTGACTTGACTTGTGTGATCGTGAAGTCAATTCGTCCTATCAAAATCATTTTCAATGAATTCTGGAAAGATCCTATTTTTCAAGGGTTTCCCTAAAAATAGGGGCACGAAACCTAATTTTCAATTTTTTAGAATTTTGCACATACATTCCTTGACACAAACCTAGAAAAGGCCTATGTTTGGTTTGACCTAAAACATGATTTTGACAACATTTTTACATGACCTAGATCATTTTAAAAAAAATGTCTCTTTAAAGCAAAATTTTATTTTGGGTACAACACAAACCAACACTCTAACCTTCGAAACACCAAAGTGCAAGACTCCAAATAGTGCTTTAAGTTTTTGGAGGTCGCTAATTCATCTTGCATCATCCTTGAAGTGCATAGCCAAGCTTAATAAGTAGGTTCAAACACACATGCCCGATGCTCTTTGCACCTATTGAGGTTCGACTATCAGCCTTACCCCTTACCATTCAGCTCGTGTTTACTCCATTGCAACCTTCCCACCAACCTTTGAAACTTCTATGAGTTTTTCAGATGGTGGGGTTCTCTCTTTCACCTTATTGCATTCATGCCCTTGTGTTAATATGTAAGCCAATCCTACTGACCCATGATGTCCAGACAATCTTTTGCGAGCATTGAAAAATTTAACTCTTTCGAGTCTTGGCCTTCGATATTCCTCCTTACTGAATACTTGACAATGCATTAAGGCATGAGCCTCCAAGCCGACTCACGAACACTAAAAAAATCTTGGATGTCGAGATTCGGGGTTTCCTCTTGCTGCATACTTATCAAAATGGTTAAGTTATAAACCTTAAGGCCAAAACTGCAACATTGAAGCCATTTCAGGTGTCATAGTTCGGGGTTACCTCATACTCCTTCCTTTATTTCATTTTAGGTCATAAGCCTTCTTACCAAACTACGACACCCAAAAACTTCACTCACAAACTCTAACCCCTTTGAGTGTCAACCTTCAAGCTTTCGTCATATTGACTGCTTGCCTTGCTAAACCGTTAAGACATAAACAACAAGGTTGACCCATGATGCCGAAAATTTTTCTGGGGTTGAGGTTCCTCCATAGCTCTTTCATCACTTAGCACATTTGAGTGAGTCAAGGTGTAAGCCTCATTATTGAAGTACGATGTTCAAAAAAAATTTAAACTTAGCACACTTTTCCTTCCTTTGTTTGATGGATTTGGTATGAGGAATGACTGAAGCCTGATGTACGATGCCCTTTTAAACTTGACTCCAACTTACTTCGTACTTAAAATTATGCATACTTGACTTAGTGTCGATCTCTGATGCCCGATAGGAACCTCGTTGTCCCTAGCCATTTTGGACTTAACTCAAACCTTCTTCACACTTTGAGGCATTCAGTATAAGGTATGACCAAAGCCTGAAGTTTGATACCTTCAGTAGAGAGTAAGCCTCAAGCCTGAAGTTCAAAGTTTTAACTTTTTAAACTCTGCAAGGCTTGTTGTAATGACACCCTAAGTCCAATGAATCCTTCTTCCTAACGACCCTATGAAGTCATTTTTGGCCTCAAACAACATATCTTCATCTGATATAACTTAGACCTCCTTCTAACCTCAATGAGGTTCCTTTGTTGACCACAATCAACTCATTTTTAGCAGCCTCTCCTTTGACATCCAAAAGATTCCATTGTGACAACAATGACAATCATATTATCAATAGATTAATCTAACTATAGATGGGTTCAATTATCTTATCAGATTAACTCTTTATTAGCATCTCCCAACTATCAGTATGGTATGATGTTCTAATCTAAGAGTAGATCATAATTCCATGAAATTTTTGTATTTTTTTCCTTTGTGACACCAGCTCCTTTTTTCTCTTAGCTTGAGTGGACGTTTCATGTTCATCTTCGATTGAAAAGGATGCTATTTCTTCTTCTATAGTGTTCAATTTCCTACTTATTTGAATTAGCCTCATTCTTTCTCTTTTATTTGCATTTTTTTCCTCACACTCATCTAGTGTTATAGTATTTTGTCATTTCCTTAGCATGATGATAAATTCTATATGTATCGTGAATATTACATAGAGATTTTTCCATAATTTGAAATCCCTTACCAAATTTTCTATATATGTGAATGAAGATTGTACATTTACACAAATTATTGCAAATAAAAAATACTTCTAGTTAATTCTTTTTTGACATCTCTAGTGCAAATAAAAAATTAACATAATAGTGTGATTGGTGGAAAAGAAGAGACAAATCACATTCTTGGGGGATATCATAGATTTTAGGTTGTGGTTCATATTTTTAAATTAAATAAAATTATCATGATATGTTTCATTAAATTAACCCTTCGAGATTTGATTTATCAATGAGACAAATCACAATCTTATGGGATATCATAGATCTTAGGTTGAGGAAGATTTTTAAATAAAATGAAATTATCATGATATGTGTTAGTAAATTAACCCTCTAGAAGTTGTTCCATCTATATTTTTTAATGTTCTATGAGGTATGAGAGACCAAGGAAATAGTTTGTGTGGTTGTATAGTTTCTATTATGCCTCACTAATGACATGTATAGGGTCTAGGTATTTGTTTTTCTTGTCTCAATTTTGAATGTCATATTAATTTTCTAAGTAGGAGCTCAAATTTTTTCTGTAGTTATTTGTATGGTATTTTTGCTTACCTCGCCTACAAGTGCTTTTTATCATTTAAATCACATCAAACTTCATTAACCTAGAAATTGCTACTTGTATTGATGGCTTGAAGGCACATGAGCATGGGTTGAATGTCAAATTAATCACATCATTTTTTTCTCAAGTTATCTCACAAGGTAGGTGTAGTTAAAGATAGATTAATCACTATGTATGTATGATTGAATCAAAACAAGCAAATGAAGAAGGGTCAATCTAGATGTAAATTAAAATTTACCAAATACATACATGGATGAATTATCTAGGTCACAATCCAAGAAGACATCATAGGCCTAATTAAATTTGTTGGAGAGATCAATGTTCATGTAATTCACACCTCAATTGTACATGCCTAAGTTTAGGACTAGTTTGTGACATAAAAAAGGTGTGAAAATTAGAAATAGGACTAGAATTAGTATGAGATGATAAAAATGTTGAATCATATGCAATATGAGTATATTATGTGTATTTATCATACTAGAAAAAATATAGAATATGATGTACATAAGCATATTACTTTCATTCTCCGCATAAGAAGTGTGTAGTTTATAATGATCATGGCAGAGTGAAGTATGTGTGTGTGTCTCCTATAGAATGTGTGTAAAAGGTATAGGTATATCAAAACAAATAGAAGAAATATGACTAACATAAGCCTTAGAAATCTATGATAGCCATCAAAAATATAAATCCTATATCAATATATTTATCACTAGGAATGGTACGATATGTAGCATATGAACTATGCTAATAAGGTGGCATGCAAAAAACATAGAAAGACAAAGATAATGTACCTTAAACTTTGAGAATTGATTTTACCAATTGTATAAGTATATTTTCTTCATTTCTGAATTCACACTTTCAAAATTGGAAATTTTTAACTTCTTTCGTATTCAATGTTCAATTATCAATATAATAGAATTAGTAAAAAATATAAAAATAATGATTATATATTATCAAATTTAAATTTAAAAATGATAATTAATATTTCAACACTAAAATATTAAAATCTTAGTTCATAGAACCAAATTCGGCCTAAAAACATGCAATTTACTTCCTCTACGTTGACAAAACAAATAAATATGGTGGGATATGCAAAGAATGATTAATATATCATCAACACCATGAAAAAATTATTTGTTTGTTGGATAATGTGTAGATTGCAGAAAATAAAAGATCATGTGTGTCCTAAATCATGGGGAACCCATGCCTTTTTTATTGTTTATTTTATCTCCTCAAAATGTGAGTGTGTTATAACACACTTTCATCATAACATGCATGGAAAATTCAAATAGGAAGAGATGGAACAATTAGAGAAAAGAGAGAGAGAGACAAAGAGAGAAGTGGGGGAGGAAGGGAGGGAAGGAGAGAGAGAAACACACACATATAAAGATAGACATATATTCAAAGAGAGAGAGTGAATGAGAGAGATATAGGTAGGTAGAAGTAGAGAGTAAAGGAGTGATAGAGAGACATAGGGAGGGATCGGGGGAGCAGTAGTGAAAAGAGATAGAGAGGTGACATAGAGAGAATTTGAGAGGGAGAGAGAGGGTGGAAGGGAGAGGTGAGAGAGAGAGGTAGGTGTCACCCTAAACCCTAAGCCCTAAGTTGAATACCCTAAGCCATAAGATACAAACCCTAAAACCTAACATTAATTTTTTTGACACTAAAACCTCTAAAATTAAATTTAATCCCTAAACCCTCAATGCTCAACCCTCCATCATAAACCCTAAACCCTAAGGGTAAAAGTACAAAGTTGTGTCATACTTTATAAAGGAAACAACCAACATTGGTCCAAATTTTAAACTTGAATTACTAAAAAGTGGCATATATATTTTGAATTTTGAAATGATGTAAACTAATAAAATGTGTATTTTTTAATATATTTATGTTTGTATTTTTTTGAAAAAATTAAAAAATTATTTGAATATAGTTTTTTAGAAATTTAAACTACAATTTTGTTGTTGATAAAATGCTGAAAAATGAAGTTACCTCAGACATCGATCTTTATATAGTAAATTTTATTATTTTTCCTCTAATTTTTTTGTGTGTTTATAACTTGAAACTTTAGTGCATGGATTTTTTTTTTCAATTTTGATAAATACATATTTTTAAATAAATATTAAAATGTGTGTGTATTGAAACACAACTGTTTCCATTCAACGTCAAATTTTATATTGATTATTTATCTAAAATAGAAAAAAAATTATACCATCTTGATATAGATTCTTTTATCTAGTGCATTATATTTTTTTCAAATTTTTTAGTAAGTTCTAATATTTTTATTGACAAGGTAATTAACCTAATATTTTTGTGTTAATAACCTTCTTTTAGTAAAAATAAAATATAAAATTTAAGTAATAGTTAAATTTTTTAAATATATATATTTTTGAAAACTACACTTATATATCTATGAAAGGGTATTTTGATATTAAAAAAAATGTTATTTACATGACTAGGAGCTATTTTTGATTAACGATAAACAGGTTTTGAAGGGAACCTAAAACCTTGTACAAAAAGGAACAGTGGTAGTAAAGATAAAGCAATGGACTGCCCACACAAAAAACCAAAAACACGGTGATTACCAGAACATCAGCAGACCATTAGCGAGACCAACAACAAAAAACAAAGACAATAGAGCAAAAGAAACAACCATTAGATAAGTTCTCTGAGCATCCTTTATGCTTCCCAACCATTTGATAAGATCTTTGAGCATCCTTTCCACTTCCATGTCCTTTGATGCCAGCCTATCGTGCATATCCTTAATGTCTTTCACATCTTGCCTAGGGACCGACTTGCATTTCTTAGTTTTACTCCAAGTACACACACTCAGTCTAGCTTCCAATTATGTGGTTTGTATCTCCATGACAACACTCTCTGCCCTTTCCTTGCTTGCATTCTCATCAAATAGTCCTCTGCTTGTCCAATCTTTAGCCTTCTAGTTGAGAAAAACCAGACCTTCAACTAAAGCCTCTAAATTCTCCTTGTTAAGATTAATGATCATTTCCATGTCCTTACTAAGTTGCCTACTATGCTTTTCCAACAATGCCAGTCTCAACCCATATTCCTTTTTCAGATTAGCCAACTCATTCACCACATAATCGATAATGGAATTTAACGACTTGGCCAAACCAAAGATGGATTCCTTCTCCTTAAGACTGCGCAAGGTGGAAATATTGCATCAGGAAATAGTGTCATGCTTATTGTGGAGCTCCTACACCTCTTGAACCAACCACATCATAAAATTAAAATAAATGTATGCCCCTTCTTTCACCATACCTGATGCCTACTAGAAGTCCATAGCCCCTCAAAATGAACCCCTACCCTAATGCCTAGCAGGAGGATCCTCATCTTGAGACATCTCAGGGATAAACTTGGCCTTGCCCCTATCCTTGTCGACACAATAGACTCATCCACATTAACAATATAATTGACCTTACTAGTGGGAGGGGACCCATTGTCACCATCATAAGTTGGGTTTGAATTCCCCAAATTCACCATCCCACCATCCTGAAAATCCTTTGCCGCCTCCTAAAGTTTATCCCCCATCACCTTAGAGAGGTCCTTGGCCTTCTTACCACTACAAATCCCCTCCTCTGCACCCTCCACAAAATCCTCCTTAAGTTTGTGCTTGACACGCAAAAGGGAAAGTTTGGCCTTAGAAGTAGAGGGTTTCTTCTCTCCAAATGAGGGTGTATAATCCAAGTTTGTATTGTATCCATCAAACCATCCCTCTAAGTCCTCTTCAATTTTTGTTCCCTCACTCTCTGGAATCTCCTCAACCCGACATTTCCCACTCCCTCTCTTCTTTTTCAAAATAGGGGACCGGGGAGTATCAACAATGCAGTTGGATTTAATAAAATTAACTATGAGAAGCATTAACCCTTCATGCAGGAAAAGGATCTCTAGCGTTCTTCCTGAAATTCAAAAATGCTTCCTCCAAAGACATCATCAGGTAAAACGGGAAGGAAACGAGCTTACCGTGCCAAAAGTGATATAGAAAAATGAAATGTTGACCATACAACACCATGTATTTTTCGTCTAGGGTAAAGTACCACATCAATTCCATTGCCACATCCTACCAGATAGGTTTAATCTTGGACCTATCATACCCACCACAATCTAGCCTAACCATTTTATCTTGTTCTCTATCCCTGAGAAAATTTTTCCTGGCTGACTATGAGAGGTTCTTGTCCCTGTAGAATTTCCTTCCTTTCGTCAACATACAAGTCACTTCCCTAATGAAATCTTCATTAATCGTAGTATCACTTACAAACATGCTGAGAACACAGTCATGTCAAGCATCAACGAAATATTTGGAAATGTTGGCCCTAAAGTCATGCAACCTTTCCATAAAAGGTGTCACCCCACCCTTCTACAGGATAGGCCAAATGTTGGTGTTAGCCTTGAGGTCATCCTAGGAAAGTGGTTCCATTTTGCATCTATCCCCACCCATCATCGAAATCTTTGCACTAGTAGAGAGAAACCGCATAGAAAAATAGAGAAATAATAAGGAAAAAGGGAGATGAACACCCAAAAAGTGTGTGTCTGCCAGGAACGGTACCAAGAGAAATAATGAACAAGAGGCTAATGCAGATTAGATTTGAATTCCCACAAAATCCCATAAAAATCACCTATGCGAAGTCTCTAATCAACCAAAAAACTTCATAATACCCACACATTCCAATAGCCGAGGAGGTGGCCATCGCCAACGTGCTAAGATATGTCAATATGGATTAGATTTCTTAATTCAATAGGTAGGATGCCATTCGCCTTCCAAGACCTTGTAGACATCACCCCAATATTTTCCACCCAATCAGCCACACAATTCGCCTCTCTAAAGGCATGAGAGATATAGATTTCATCAAATTTATGAATCAAAGAAAGGGTGACCACGATGAAATTTTGAATAGTCCATGAGGGGGGACCCTTTCCTTAGAGAATTGACAATATTTAGGGAATACCCTTCCATCTAGAGTTTTGAGATCCCCTTGTCTCTAGCCATCTTAATGCTATGATAGGCTGCAACAGCTTTAGCAAAGTGGTTTGTCTAGATTCCCAAAGGGAGCGCCACCGCTGAAACTAACCTACCATTGTGATCTCTTAACACTCCCCCACAACCAGCAGGACCCAAATTTCCTTTAGCCAAACCATAAAAGTTGATTTTATGCCAACTAGGAGGAGGAGAAAACCAAACAACCCCTTCCCTAGCCACAATAGCCTTCTTTAGGGGTTTAGAAATATCACAAGAAAGTTTCCAATGGGTAGACACTGCCGCATCATAATTAGAGACCCTCACATGTCTCGAAATATCAATGTTTTCAACCGCTAGCAAAACATTCTCCCTGATAGATAACACAATTTTGACAAAAAGGGAGAGAGGGGAAAGGGAGGCATCCCTAATTTTTTTTTTTGTTCCTCTCCTTCCATAAACCCTAGATAATATGAGGGAGCATAAGAGACCAAAACAACGTCAAAGAAGGATTAGAGGAAGGAGCATACCATTGGAGTTAAAGTTTCCAAACTGAAGAAGGAAAAATCCACTCCACTCTCCAAAGGTTAAGAAAGAGAGACCAGACTTCCCTAGCAAAGCTACACCCAATAGATAAGTGAGAGTTGTCCTATGCATAAATATTACACATGTAGCATTTGTTAGGCAAGGAGAAACCTCTTTTCTATGGATTATTGATGGTTAAGATATTTTCCTGCATTGTTAACCATAAAAACATATTAATTTTGGGAATCATCTTTGAAGACTAGACCAAGCCCCATGACGACCGAGGACCCACAAAATCATTGATTGAATTAAATGCAGATACCATCGAAAATATCCCATGCAGAAGCCTTCTCCAAATCACCTTGTCTCTCTGGAGGGTAACAACAATATGAATTTTAGACACCTCATTAAATAGATCGACTAGTTCAGGAAACACCTCATGGAACCTTCTCCACTCCTCGTCCACAATATAATCAACAACATAACTCCCAAATTCTCTAATACACAAGTCCCTCCAGGGAGCCGCCCACACAGAATCTCGCAACGGCCCATTCCCAAACCACCAATCATCCCAAAAAAGGATATCTCTACCATTCCCAATCAACCATTGGATGCCAGCAGAAATAACACCTTTGGATCTGATCAGAAAATTCCAAAAGAAAGAACCCAAGGGAGGAGATAAATCATCTCTGAGGAACTCTTGAAAATTATCCTCCTGAGCAAGATATTTGGTAGCTAGAATCTCTGATCAATCCTTCTCACCATGGAGGAAGTTCCAAAGCTACTTAGCCACAAGAGCCAAATTGAAGGGTTTAATCCTATGCAGGCCCAAACCACCTTGGCGTTTCGAACGAAAAACATCCTCCCACAAAACCAAACTCAATCGCTTCTTATCCTCCACACCAAACTAAAGAAATATTTTCTGTATAATATCATTTTTTCCCAAAACTTTTGAGCCATCTGGAAAAGGCTGAGAGCATAAAAACTAGGAGATTCTACAACGTGGACTTAATCAGCACCAATTTTCCAGCCTGGCTGAGAAAAGCACCTTTCCAACCAGCCAACTTAGCATTGCACTTATCAATCAAACCATTCCAAAAGGAGTCAGGGGATGGGTTGGCTCCTAGAGGTAGAATAAGATAGGTGGAAGGAAGAGATTCCACCGAACACTGAAGAATATCGAAAATTCTTTGCATCCTTCTTTCTAGAGTGTTGAGGAAGAAGATTGTCCTCTTGGGAAGACTCACAAGCTAACTCGAAGCCACCTCATAATTTTGGAAAATTAGTTTAATAGTCCTGGCTTTCGCAATAGATGCCTCACCCATGATCAAAGTATCATCAAAAAACTATTGGTGCGAATAGGGGGCAAAGAAGAAGAAGGTCTCAGCCCCTTGAGATATCTTGAAGAGAGCTTCAACTACAATGATCTACCTAGAGATTCAACAAATACAATGAAGAGGAAGGGTGAAATTGGATCACCCTGTCTAACCCCCTAGAGCTCTTAAAGAAATTTGAAGGAGAGTCATTAACCAACACACAAAAGGACACCATCGAAATGAGGCTCTAAACCAGCTTACAAAATTATCCAAAATACCAAAAGCATAGAGGATTTTAAACAAAAAAGACCAATTAACCCGGTCATAAGCTTTGACCAAATCCAATTTTAATAAAAAACTAGCCTTTTTGTTAACCACCAATGAATGAATGTTTTCATGCATAGTGATAATAGTGTCAAGAATTTTCTTACCCGCAACAAAGTCACTTTACTGCGGAGAGATGATCAGAGGAAGAACCCTCTACACCCTAACCGCCAGAACCTTGGAGAAAATTTTATAAATTGAATTACATAGGTTGATAGGTTTGAACTCACTAAAGGTCGAGGCCCCAGGGATTTTGGAAATCAACACCAAGAAAGTAGCATTCAATTCCTTGAGCAGGTTGCAGCTACCAAAAAAACTCTTTATTCACTTCCACCACATCCTTAGAAACAATGGACCAAAATTCTTGGAAGAAGAACATGGGAAAACCATTAGGGGTAGGGGCCTTGTTCCCAACAAAGGAGAAAACCACATTCCTGATTTCCTCCGTAGAAGGAATACTACAAAGCATACGATTAAGATCATTTGTCACAATTCAAGGAATAACATCTAGCAGGTGATCCTAGGATTGCACGAAAGGGGAAAATCCATCAGTTAGAAGATTAGAAAAGAAGGAAATAGCTACTTGCCTCATCTCCTCCTTGTTCTCAATCACCCCATTAGCTTGGCGGATATACTTGATATTATTGGAGGCATGATGCTTTAATGTGGTGAGATGAAATAATTTCATATTCTTGTTGCCATAGTTAAACCACACTACACGTGACCTCTGCTTCCAAAAATCCTCCTCCCTGGCCACAATATTATGGAGTTGAGACAAAAGCACACCCTCTTCATTTTCCAGATTAGCATTATAACCCACCACCTGAATATTCTATTGTACAATATAAAGGTCTGCCTTAATACTGACTTTCTTAAGGAATATGCTACCAAAGGACACCTTATTCCAATTCCTCACATTGGCCTTTATAGTAGCCAACTTCTTGGCCACTCTGTATGTAGCCAATCTGGTGCAGGAGCACCTAGAGAGCATGAGGTAGCACTAGGAAAGTTTGTGAGCCTAGGATGAAATTTTGTGTTTTAATGCTTTAAGGTCATGTTGACCATTTAAATTTGAGTTAGAGGTGTTAGAATTTGTTAGGAGGAAGGTGGAATAGTAACTTATGATAGAATGAATGAGTTGCACAACTGGTTTTCATTGGGATTCACTAGGAAATAGAAATAAAGCCCAAAATGTTGCATCTTGCAATTTTGGGCCTAATATGGTGGTTATGTCCAACCCAAGGGATTGGTAACTACCTTGGAGAGGAGTTAAAAGGTGTTGCTCGAGCTGAGAGCAAGGTTGGAATCATTTTAAGTTGTAAATAGTTTGAAATCAAGAAAACAGTGATAGTTGTGTGTGCATTTCCTGTTTTTTCCTGTTTTGAATTAGTAGGTAAATGGAGTGAACATGGCATCTGATATAGATTAGGTGGTAGTGAAATTTATTTTCTGACATTGCTTAGTTCAATAGTTAGCTTATTGCATCGGTTCTAGCATTGTTTTTGTTAGGTTAATTCATTTTCTTGAAATTTCTGTTCTAACTGTCAAACCGACAGAGATGGAGCTCTAGACCATGTTTCTCCTATACCTGGTGTATGGGTTATTGGAAATAGAGGCTAGGCTCCATGCTTGTACATAAGGTAGAGGTAGGAGTCCTTAGGAGTCAGATAGCTATGACAAAAGACTATTCCTAGGCGAGCTTGGCAGTGCCCGGTTAGGACAGTCAAAGAGTGCAAAGCACTAAGGTTGCACGGGTGTCAATTCCTTGACAAACCCAGGTGTGTGGTGAGTGCAGGAAGCCTTGCAGAGGCTTAGGAAGAAGGATGGAGCCCTGACAGACTGTGTGGAGGAAGAATAAACTGACTGTTCAAGCAAAAGGTCAGAATTTGGCTTAAAATAAGCCTAAAAGTGCTAAAATCTTGGTTAGGGCAGTGTACGGACAGTGGAGGCTCCAAACCCCAAAAATATTCAAGGTGCGGGCAAGGGTTTCATGAATCCCAAGAAAATATTTGGGGTCATTTGGAGAATTTGGGCACAATCTCCATTTTTCTTGGGTTAGGAGGCCTAATTGGGGCTCTAGGGCTTGTAGCCTTTTCTAACCCTAGGAGAGGGTTTGGTGAGAGCGATGGAGAATTGGTGATTGGAGGTGGATCAAGAACCCTAAAGGGATGGATTTGAAGCTAGGGAAGACATCACACACCCCTGCATTGAGCTAGTGAAGGTTGGAGGTTTAGGTAGCCTTTAGGAAGATTAAGGGCTAAGGAGATAATTGAGGAGAAAGCACCAAGATTGGCTTGGTTAGGGGAATATAGATGATAGTAGAGTTGGCTAGGAGAACGAGGGGTTCCTAACAAGCAATAGGGCCTATAGGTTAAGAAGGTGGAGAGTGACACCAGAGGGGTTTGCCAAGGTGTGACCCAGAGCATGGGACAGTGAGTGTTCCATCCAACCCTACCCTATCAGATTGGTATCAGAGCGAGTGAAAGATTTGGGAAAGAATAATATATGTCAGAGGTTGAGTCAAGTGATACTACCACCATGGTGACAAATGCAGAACTGGCCAAGATGGTTGAAGAGCAGGAGGAAGACAATAAACTATTGAGGGAAAGAATAGCCCAACTTGAACAGGCAGTGAGGAGCGTGCAATTTGAAGGAAGGATACCAAAGGAAGAAGAGGTTGTAGAGGAAGACAAGACCCTTGAACCTGACCCTATTTTTAAAGAAGATCCTTTCTTGAAGGCATTGAAGGCTTTGAGTGGAAAAGCACTTGAAGGCATACCACTATTTAGTGGAAAAATGGAGGCTGATCTAGTCATGGATTGGATAGAGGGAATGGAAAACCATTTTGAATGTGGAGTCACTGAGGCACATAAGGTGAAGGTGGCCAAATCAAGACTAAGAGGTTCTGCCTTGACATGGTGGAAGTTCATTCAGACAGAGAGGGAAAAGGAAGGCAAGGAGCCTATCACTACTTGGAAGGGTATGGTTGCCAAAGTAAAAGAAGCATACATGCCAGATGATTATGAGATTCAGTTACACAAGAAGAGACAAAGCCTAAGGCAGAAAGACCAAGATGTAAACACTTACACTGAGGAGTTTCAAAAACTTTACATGAGATCTAATGTGATAGAGGATGAGAATCTCAATGTGGCTAGGTATCTTAATGGCTTGAAGTGGAACATTCAAGAGGAGATGGCTCTTTTAATTCCTAAGACAGTACACCAATGCTATCAATTGGCCATAAATATTGAGGAAAGAAGCAAGAGAAAACAAGACTAGGCTTCTAAGGGCAGAGGCAAAGGCAGAGATCAAAGAGATCAAAGAGGACAATGAGGTGGCTACCAAGGTAGAGGAAATGACCAAAGAAACCAAGGAGAGTCTAAACTCACAGAGCATGGAGGAGAAACATCTTCTAGAGGAGGGTATAGCAAAGGTAGAGGACATCAAGGAGGTTCAAATAGAGGAAGAGGAGAAGGCAAGAGCAATTCATACTTTGCAAACATGAAATGCTACCATTGTGGTCAAGTAGGTCATCCTGCTTATAGGTGCCCAGAGAAAGCATCTTCATCAAGCAATGAGAAGAGAGTGGCTTATGCTCAAGAGGACACCATGAGTCCTAAGTCATCTGAGGTCAGTCATATTGAATCTGATGTAGGAGAGAATCTGATGTTCAATAGAGTTTTGATCAGACAACCGGTCAAGGAAGAACCAAAACAAAGGAGAGCTCTATTTAGAGTAAGGTGCAAGATACTTGGTAAAGTATGCAAGGTCATAGTAGATTCAGGTTCAACAGACAATATCATCTCAGAGGAGGCAATAAAGAAACTAAAATTGGAGAAGGTACCCCACACTAACCCCTACAAGGTCACATGGCTAAACAAAGGGCAAAGTGTTTTAGTGAATGAGCAAGTAACGATGGAGTTTTCCATTGGAGGATACAAAGACAAGTTGGTTTGTGATGTTTTACCCATGGATGCCTGCCATCTACTATTGGGTAGACCATGGCAATATGACAGAGGTGCCATACATGATGGGAAAGAGAACACCATCTCATTCAAGAAGGATGGGAAGACTTTCAAGTTGCAGTCACTGACAGAAGAAGAAGAGGGACAGTCAAAGACACCAAGCATCATGTTGAGTAGTGGGAAGGAGTTCCTTAACAACCTACATCAAGGGGGTGAAGGATATGTGGTTGTGTTACAACCTAAAGAAGAAGACAAGGCTAAAAAGATAGTCATACCTGGAGCAGTCCTAAAGTTGTTGGATCAGTTCAAGAGCATAGTTAGTGATGGGACACTTGCAACTTTACCACAAAAGAGAGCCATAAGTCATCAAATTGACTTCATACCTAGAGCCTCATTGCCTAACAAAGTAGCTTATAAGCTTACACCAGATCAAAATCTAGAGGTAGCTAGGCAAGTGCAAGAATTGTTGGATCAAGGATTGATTCAAAAGAGCATCAGCCCATGTGTAGTACCAGTGGTCTTAGCAACCAAGAAAGGAGGTAAATGGAGGTTATGCACTGATTCTAGAGCAATAAATAGGATCACCATTAGGTATAGGTTCCCTATTCCTAGAATTGAAGACTTAATGGATTGTCTTGGAGGAGCTCAGTACTTCACTAAGTTGGATCTCAAGAGTGGATACCATCAGATCAGAATTAAGGATGGTGATGAGTGGAAGACAACTTTTAAGACAAATGATGGGTTATATGAGTGGAGAGTTATGCCATTTGGCCTCTCTAATGCCCCTAGCACATTCATGAGGCTCATGAATGAAGTGCTTAAAGACTTTATAGGGATATTTGTGGTAGTGTATCTTGATGACATCCTCATATACAACAAGACAGCAGAAGAGCATTTGAAACATGTGGAGTTGGTTCTTCAAAGGTTGCAAGAGGAGAAGTTGGCAATCAATCTAGAGAAGTGTGAGTTATTAAAGAAAGAGCTTGTCTATTTGGGTTTTGTAGTGTCCAAAGGATCATTGAAGATGGATCCAAGCAAGGTGGAAGCCATCCTAAACTGGCCTACACCAACCACAGGGACAGAGGTAAGAAGTTTTCATGGATTGGCTCAATTTTATAGGAAATTCATAAGGAACTTTAGTGGCATATGTGCACCAGTCCTAGATACAATTAAAGGATGCTTAAAAACTAAGTTTGTGTGGACTCAAGAAGCTGAGAAAGGGTTTGAGAAACTGAAGCAAGAGGTGGCAACTCAACCTATTCTCTTATTACCTAGTTTTAATAAATTGTTCACTGTTGAATGTGATGCAAGTGGAGTGGCAGTAGGAGGAGTGCTAAGTCAAGAGAGCAGGCCTATAGCCTTCTTTAGTGAGAAGCTCAATGAAGCAAAGAAGAAGTATTCAACCTATGACTTGGAACTTTATGCTTTGGTTCAGTCACTTAGGAAATGGAGGCATTACCTTCTACCCAAGGAGTTTGTAGTCTTTACTGACAATAGGCACTTAGCTTTATCAACACTCAAGAGAAGTTGAGTAATAGGCATTTGAAATGGATGGGATACATCCAAGCTTTTACTTTTACCATCAAGCACAAGAAGGGACAACTAAACAAAGTAGCAGATGCATTGAGCAGGAGGTTGTTGACAGTGTAAGAGATACAGATCAAGAGCATTGGCATAGAGAGTTTCAAGGATCTCTATGGGGAAGATGAAGACTTTTCAAAGGTCTATAAGGTATGTTCTAACTTTGAGAACCATTTCCATAGCCAATACTCAGAGTATACATTGCAAAATGCGTTATTGTTTAAGGGAAATCAGTCATGTGTTCCAAGAGGGTCAATGAGGGAAAATCTAATTCAGGAAAAGCATAATGGCAGTCTTAGTGGACATTTTGGCATCAATAAGACTTTAGAACTAGTGTAAAGATTCTATTATTGGCATAAGCTGGCAAGAGATGTTAGAAAGTATGTGGAACAATGTGTTGTGTGTATGAAAGCTAAGGGAGGAGCTAGTAATGCTGGTCTATATCAACCCCTACCCATTCCTAACAGACCATGGGAGTGTGTGAGCATGTATTTTGTGGTAGGCCTTCCTAAGACCAAGATTGGTTTTGATAGTGTCTATGTAGTAGTGGACAGATTTAGCAAAATGAGTCATTTTATTCCCTGCAAAACTACTCATGATGCTAGTTACATAGCTCATCTCTTCTTCAAGGAAGTTGTAAGGATCCATGGATTACCTTTGAGCATTGTTTCAGATAGGGATGTGAAGTTCATGAGTCACTTTTGGAAGACTCTATGGAGTAGATTGGGTACCAACCTGTCTTTTGGATCAGCTTACCATCCTCAGACCGATGGTCAAATAGAGGTGGTTAATAGGGTGTTAGGTAACCTTCTAAGGTGCCTAACTAAGGAGTATGGATAGACATGGGATATGGTTATCTCACAAGCTGAGTATGCTTACAATAATAGTGTGAACCAGACCATAGGGAAAAGTCCTTTTGAAGTTGTGTATGGGATGCACCCAAGAGGCATATGTGAGCTCAGAGATCTTGGAGCTATGGAACAAAGAAGTGGACATGCAGAGGACTTTAGTCAGACCATGAAGGAGATTCAGGAGCAGGTGAAGAAGACAGTCACAGAGGCTACACAAAAGTTGAAGGAGAAGGTAGATTTGACAAGGAAGGATGTACAATTTGCAGTAGGAGACTATGTCATGGTCCACCTTAACAAGTCAAGGTTGCAAAGGGAATGTCAACCAAGTTGCAAATGAAAAGAGTAGGACCATGCAGGGTATTGGCCAAGTATAGCAAGAATGCATACAAGGTGGAGTTACCTATCGATCTAGGAATCTCACCAGTTTTCAATATAGCTGACTTGATCAAGTACAAGGGATCAATCAGTGATGTGGATCAGAATAGTAAGGAGATCTTCAAGGACATCAGCAATGTATCCTTACCTAATCAAGACAAGCCTCAGGTAGAGCAGATCTTGGAGTCAAGAGTGAAGAAGGCTATAAGGCACAAGGTGTACATGGAGCACCTTATCAAGTGGAAGAACAAGCATGAATTAGAAGCTACATGGGTACAAGAAGATCAGTTCAAGAAGTTTGGTATTGACCTGTCATTGGTCTCTCCTTCCATTCCTTAGTGTTTGGGCTGAGAGGGGGAGAATGGTGCAGGAGCACCTAGAGAGCATGAGGTAGCACTAGGAAAGTTTGTGAGCCTAGGATGAGATTTTGTGTTTTAATGATTTAAGGTCATGTTGACCATTTAAATTTGAGTTAGAGGTGTTAGAACTTGTTAGGAGGAAGGTGGAACAGTAACTTACGATAGAATGAATGAGTTGCACAACTGGTTTTCATTGGGATTCACTAGGAAATAGAAATAAAGACCAAAATGTTGCATCTTGCAATTTTGGGCCTAATGTGGTGGTTATGTCTGACCCAAGGGATTGGTAACTACCTTGGAGAGGAGTTAAAAGGTGTTGCTTGAGCTGAGAGAAAGGTTGGAATCATTTTGAGTTGTAATTAGTTTGAAATCAAGAAAATAGTGATAGTTGTGTGTGCATTTCCTGTTTTTTCTTGTTTTGAATTAGTAGGTAAATGGAGTGAACATGGCATCTGATACAGAGTAGGAGATAGTGAAATTTATTTTCTGACATTTCTTAGTTCAGTAGTTAGCTTATTGCATCGGTTCTAGCATTGTTTTTATTAGGTTAATTCATTTTCTTGAAATTTCTATTTTGACTGTCAAACCGACAGAGATGGAGCTCTAGACCGTGTTTCTCCTATACCTGGTGTATGGGTTCTTGGAAATAGAGGCTAGGCTCCATTCTTGTACATAAGGTAGAGGTAGGAGTCCTTAGGAGTCAGATAGCTATGACAAAAGACTATTCCTAGGCGAGCTTTGCAGTGCCTGGTTAGGACAGTCAAAGAGTGCAAAGCACTAAGGTTGCAGGGGTGTCAATTCCCTGACAAACCCAGGTGTGTGGTGGGTGCAAGAAGCCTTGCAAAGGCTTAGGAAGAAGGATGGAGCCCTGACAGACTACGTGGAGGAAGAATAAACTGACTGTTCAAGCAAAAGGTCAGAATTTGGCTTAAAACAAGCCTAAAAGTGCTAAAATCTTGGTTAGGGAAGTGTACGGATGGTGGAGGCTCCAAAACCCAAAAATATTCAAGGTGTGGGCAAGGGTTTCACGAATCCCAAGAAAATATTTGGGGTCATTTGGAGAATTTGGGCACAATCTCCATTTTTCTCAAGTTAGGAGGCCTAATTGGGGCTTAGGGCTTGTAGCCTTTTCTAACCCTAGGAGAGGGTTTGGTGAGAGCGATGGAGAATTGGTGATTGGTGGTGGATCAAGAACCCTAAAGGGATGGATTTGAAGCTAGGGAAGACATCACACACCCCTGCATTAAGTTAGTGAAGGTTGGAGGTTTAGCTAGCCTTTAGGAAGATTAAGGGCTAAGGAGAGAATGGAGGAGAAAGCACCAAGATTGGCTTGGTTAGTGGAATATAGATGATAGTAGGGTTGACCAAGAGAACCAGGGGTGCCTAACAAGCAATAGGGCCTATAGGTTAAGAAGGTGGAGAGTGACACCAGAGGGGTTTGCCAAGGTGTGACCTAGAGCATGGGACAGTGAGTGTTCCATCCAACCCTACCCTATCACAATCCATCCACCTGAATATCCCACCAGGAAGCAAGATTGACTTTAAAGTCTGGATGAGATATCCACATTTTTTCAAACCTGAAGGGGAAAGAGCACCTACGACCAACTGCCTTAGCCAACAAAGAGATAGGAAAATGGTTTGAACCTAGCCTTGTGAGAGCATAGAGGGAGGAAGAAAAATGAGCCACCCACTCATGAGAAAGGAGGGCCCGATCCAGCTTCACTTGGATATAGCATCTGAAACCCTACGATTCGACCAAGTATATGATGCCCCATGACAATATCAAACAAGACATTATCATTAAAAAAAGACATCAAGTTGAATCTTCTCTCGTCATCAACCTAGGAGCCTCCCAGCTTATCAACAAAACTCATCAGAGTATTAAAATCTCCCATAACCAGCCAGTGTTCATATGTAAAATCAGCTTTAAAAGAACTTAAATTTTCCTAGAAGTGCTTCCGAGCGCTTTTGACATTAGGAGCATAGATATTTGAAGTGACCCAAGAAAAATCACTCCTACTATGATAAAAGGAGGTAGCATTATGGTTGGGGACCGCACAGATGACCTTTCCAATGACAAATTTCATATTCTAGAAAGTGGCCACACCTCCCGAAGCACCATCCACATCAAAACCATGAAGGCCACAATCCTTAAAGAATATTTTCTTAAGAAACTCCAAACTTTCAATAGGCATTTTCATTTCTTGAATCAAGATCACATCCAGTTTATGATCCCTCACTAAGTTAGCAAGGAGATCCTGCTTGTGAGGGTTATTCAACCCTTGAATATTCCATGAGAGAATCTTCATAGAGGATTTTTAGATGTTCCGTTAGGACACATCTCAAATAAAGTTTTATGGGAGCCATCAACAATATCAGCTTTACTTTCCTTCTCCTTGCTCTAAAGCAGAGTGGGTCTCCCTCTGCCCCTTTTCTCTAAGCCATAGTCAACCTTTGATTGATTCCTGGTGGCAACCCCTTGAGAGGATAGGTTCTTCTTTTTGTTTCTAGTCTTGACCAGAGAAAATGGAGGTTCCTTGACCTGTAACAAGCCTGCCAACTTGTAGCCATTGATAGAATAGGTGAGTACCAAATTTGAAATATCCCTAGGGGATCCTAAAAGATCACCTACTTACCACCCGCCCCATGATAGAAGAAATGGGAGACATCGCCACTGTCGATGACTCCTTTACAACCAAAGAAGCTAACTCCACCACCTCTACACTTTTAGGATCCTCCAACTCATAAGAGGGAAGAGCCTCATCACCAACAACTAGCTCCCCTTCTTCCACCAATTGACTATCCCCTAACGAGACCCAAATACCCTGAGAAGACCTAGCCTCAACATTGTCCCCTCTTGGAATACCCACCTCCTTACAAGAGGTATCCATTATTGGCTCATCCAAAGTCAAATAATGCTTAGCATCATCATCCCCTTCCAAAACACCAACCTCTGACACTTTTTTTTTTCCTTCCATTCCATAAGAGGTTGAGCTTGGACTGGTTTGGCCTTTGAGGGGAATTTCTTGGCCTAATGACCAAACTTTTCATAGTGAAAACAAGCAAAAGGGATCGATTCATATTCAATCGATTGATTCCAGCCCCCCAACTTTGAGTTAGTCATCACCTTCTTAGGAAGATCCATAGATTGATCCACAATCACACAAAAACATGCATAAACTAACCTCTTTCGGGAAGCAGTCATTTGATCAATGCATAGAAGCTTGCCAAACATATTAGCAATGCTAGCAAACACTTGTTCGTCCTAAAACTCAAAAGGAAAAGCTAGGAGCCTTACCCACACTGGGGAAGAGGAAAAAGAACAAGAACTAGATTAAAACTAGCCTCTCATTTCTTAAGGACCAAAGAAGACTTACCTATCATCCACGACTCACTAGTATGAACACCAACCATGTCCTCGTTACATGTGAAGGAGAACGAGAAAAAACCTTTTGCCATTGCAGCTACCTCCACCTTGCCTTTGTCCTCTAGTGTTTAGAAGCAAGATTGTGGACCAACTCAACATTAGGGTGAGGACCCATAAAATTTACGACCAGAGTAAGGTCCATAGATACCAACCGGTTCTCAATAATGCAATCAGGAATAGACACCGAGAATTCTCCTATAACCAAATTTTCCTAAAATTTGATCGACATCGAGGAGCTCTTCCCTTTAGGTTTAGCACCCAAAAACCTAGACCAACTTGGTCCATTTGAAAGAACCTCTGCATGCTTATTTCCTTCACCAACATCACCTTTTCTAGGAATTTTTGGACGTGGGGAAGAGGACAGGCTCACATGAGTAGGATTTGTTGAAACATCTAGTTTTTCAAATAATTTAATTTTTTCAATAAATTGGCTTCAAAGCGGTGCTACATATACATTTATCTAAAAAATTTAGTTGAAAAAGTTGTGGACATATATAAATTAGCTAGAATGAATGTTACTAGATCATATTTTGACTAAAATTGATTTTTAGTTAGAAATACTTAAATTCAGTTGTGCTGATAAGTTGGCTGAAAGTGTGAAACAAGTTTTTACTTTTACCCCTAAACCAAATACCCTACATTGTAAATCATAAATCCTAATAATAATAATATTTAACATTAAAGCCTTAAAAAATGAATTTAATCCCTAATCCCTCAAGATTGAACCCTCCATCATAAACCCTAAACCCTAGGCCCTAAACCCTAAACCATGAATAATATAAAGGGAGGGAGAGAAAGAGAGATGGAGAGGGAGAGAGGGAGAGAGGGAGAGAGTAATGGAGGGAGGGAGACATAGTTTCACATCATGTCTTGTTATTACTGATTTAATTTTACCTTCATGGGTAAATAGGTTAGTAAATGCAATCATGAGTTTGATATGCTTGCTAGGGAATGGAATACTGAAATAGGTATTATGTGAAAGTATTGATAAATGTTGTGGCTTTGAAAGAGTAAATATTTTTACATTTATTTCTATATGAATATGCTAAATTTATGATGCATATGGATTTATTATGAACATCTAAATACTATTGTGAATGTGCTGAGCTAGTTGTAGGGATAGGTTCATTCTTCTAGGTGGAGGGGAAGTATCACTCAGGAGAAGATCTTAGTCAAGTAACCAGTAATGTAACCTATTTGAGTTTACACATACTCACAGTAGAAAGGTTGATTCAAGATATAGTGTTGGGGAAATGGTAAGTCATCCTTAGAATGATGTGTTTGCATTAGTAAGGGTCTTGATTACTGTTGAATGCATGCTTCAGTGATGTTTATCTATTTGAGCTTGTGAGTTCTTGCTCATGTGCTATGCTTGTTTGTGTGGTTGAATGAGTATTTGGGATATAGGAATATATGCATATATATACATATGGACTGAAATACGTGTATGTCGAATATAATGGGATATCCATATGAGTACATGAACATATGTAAAGATATGCATATATGTGTATAAATGTGCTATGATGAATACAATCACTTGGTCATAATCATTTCAAATACCGAAGGGATTACTTGCCTAGTAATCACTATATATATATATATATGCATGCATAATCCTACACTTACGAAATGAACAATTAAGATTACCGAATTCAAGAACATGTGAATTCAATACATAAACAAATGAATTAAACAATGAAATTGTTACCCATCTCATATCAGAGTATATTCGCCTAATGTTGGATTGCTTGTATCATTGTGAAGCCTCCATATTTCATGTGCAAAGCTTGAAGAACGATGTTGATGTTGGTTGATCGAAGAAATGTTGAATCTCTAATGGTGGTTGTGAATGTCGGTAGTACTTCATTGTGCAAATGATTTTGTCTCTTCAATCCTTTTTTGTGAGGAAAGATATTTTTTATATAGAAAATGAGATTCGAAACAGACAATCAGGATTAAACAATGTTGCATCAAGATTGACAGCTGAAAGGTGTTGAGAGGATTTAGACATGAGTATTTGTGTAAAGTTGATTGCACAATTTGTGTGATTGAGGAATAGATTGGTTAGTCAAGATTTAGATTGATCAGTCATGATTTGGATGGTTTAGTCAACAAATTAGATTGATCAGTTAGCAATCGTAATTTCCTCAATTAGAAAGTGGGTGAGTAAAACTGATTAATTGATTTAATTAATTAATTCCTTTTTGGAGTTGAACGTGCAAACCAATTTTGACTTTTGCAAACAAAGTTGCATTAGTTTGATTTGATTTTTGATGAATGATTTGAATAGTTTGATTTAATTATTCTAATTTTGGAGGGAAAGTGTCATTATGATTTAATAATTCAATTAACTTAGGGGAATAACGTGATTTAGTGATGTAATTAAATATTTGGTGTTATTTAATCAATTAGGATGAAATAAAGTGGGATTATGACATCAATAAATAAATGTAATTTATTTAATTGGTCAAAATGATCAAACATGAATTAATCAAATAATGTCGTTTTATTCAATTAATAGCAGAAATAAGGTTTTCATGGCTTTATTAAATAAATGAAATTTATTTAATTTTTCAAGAATGATGAAAAGTGAATTAATTAAATAATGTTGTTTTATTCAATTAATAGAGGAAATTAGGGTTTTGGATGTTGTTTGATGTTGTTCAATGTTGTTTGATGTTGTCTGATTTCGTTTGATGCCAATGATGTGAGAATGTCGTTTACAGTGTGTGATAGGTGTTAGGTCAATTTCACATGTCTATAATAATATATATATGTACATGTGTGTGTATACACATGTGCTAATATTATGAATATTTCACTTAGTCGTAATCATTCAATTTTTGAATGGATTATGGCTTTGTACGATATAATATATATATGATTGGATATAGGTATATATATATATATATATGTATATACATATACACACATTAGCATTAATGCTTATATAGAGTGTGTATATATATGTATGTATATAATATATTATTATTATTATGTGAATGTTTACTCATTTATATTCATTTGTATATCATATGTAAATGTATTTGATTGTCATGGAATATATGTATAATATATTTAAATATATATACATGCATATATATATATATATGTGTGTGTATATATATAAATATTTGTGGGTATATATATATATATATATATATATATATATATATTATATATATATATATATATGTGATAATTAAATAGAAGTCAAATTGTATATATGTGTTATGCTAAGTAAATATATATTGGTATATGTATGTTATATACATATTGGCTGATTATTGGATATATGATAGGCCGATTCATATGCAAATTGATAGGCAACAATAAATGGCCGATTTATATATGATATATTATAAAATTTTAGAGGCCGAATATATATATAACATAGGCCGAATATATAATACATATTGGAAATGTAAAAAGGTCAAATTATATGCAAAATAATTCGCAACAATAAAGTTGATTTGGTGAGTAAGACTTAGTTGATGCTTTGATTTGGAGTATCTTTGACTTAGTAAACTACATTTACTTGATACGCCTTGTCATGGATTAAATATTCAACAATAAATAAATGCAAATGCATTAAGAAAGGATAAGTTATAGCATGTCGATGAATTAGTTGAAATTGATTTATGAGACAACGACTCACCAAAGACTTAGTTGACTATTTGTAAGTGTTGTAATTTGAGAATAGACTGGTTCAAATGATTTAAAGCCATTCTAGCTTATAGGGAAATGGTTGCTTGCTTGGTGCCATATTAAGAAGTTCTAATTGATGAAGTTCATTTTGAGAAGAAATTCGAATGTCACCTTTTGAGCATGTGTTATTTGAAATAGTCTTATATTTCTGTCAACTAATGAGGTCGATCTGTGGCATTCTTTGCTGAGTAGACTCTGTTTATATGCCAAATTTTAGCTGAGTTGTTTTGCATGGATGCTGCTGTCAATTCTCATGCCTTTTCGGTAGGCTTGGGAGTCTCCTTACTGCTATATAAATAGTGAGGAAATCTCTTTAGAATGGGACACATTCCATACGCTTTTTCTCTGCATTTTATACGCATTCTATTCCACAGTTCTGAGCTACCTTATTCTACTAGTTTATTTTGAGTATTGTGAGATAGCTTTGAGTATTTAGAGTGAAGTATATTATCAACTTGAGGGAAGGATTTATAGAAGCATTTCTTGTGAATTCAAAGTAAAGCTAGTGGGTGAAATTCAGAAGCTGTGCATCATTCAGTCAATTGGATAAGCGAGTTACAAGCATGGGCATTATTCTTCCTTTAATTGTCTTAGTTTATGAAAGATTGTTTCTTGAATGCTTTATTTATTCTATTGTGATTACTTGCATTAGAGAAAAATAGTGTTTTCTTTAAAATGAAAATAGAAGTTGTTATGTTGTTTTGTGAAGTGCTTGCAATTACTCCATAATAGGAGGAATTGTTTGTCATAGGTATTAATATACTATATATGATTAAACAAGCGTAGATTAAGGGTTACTCATAGCTAGGTTATTCGATTATACTAAATAGCTAGTGGGTTATTCATGGGATTGTTGTCTATTGATGGGAGGGAACTTGTACATTTGCTTTATGAGTAGAAATACCCTAGAGTTTGTATAAAAGATGATAGGTTAATTTTGAGGTTAAAACTTACCCATGGGAGGAATTACCTATTTTTTTTATAGTGGCCTTAATTCAAAACAAGCTTAAGAAGTGTAAGTGAATAAATGACCACTTGAAGTATTGAGTGAGAACACTTTGGCCAAAGTAGTGTGATTTCCTTTGGCTCCATTGTCAGTTCACCATGTCCATGTAGTGCATGCTAGTTGTAGATTGTAGAGTTACAAGTTCTAGTCATGCAGGGCACAACACTAAGCTCAGTATGGTTTTTTTATATGGGGTTACTCAACCAATATCTTTGTCAAAGGGTAGGGCCATCTAATATGTGAGGTAGATGTGCGGGGGATCACATTTAAGTCTGTGGTTGGCAGAAAAGCGCTTGAGCGATGCTTCTCCTCCTCAGCAGGCGACAAAAGACCAAGGTTTTGAAAGGTGGATTCCTGTACCATCTATATCTATTGCTCTAAAGCTTGTTTGAGCTATGTATGTAATTATGTACATTCTTGTAATATTGTAATTTGTGAAATTACAATGGAATGCAATGGTAGTTTTGAAATAGTGTTATTTCAATTGTGCATGCAATTTACATTATGGAAAGAAATTTTTTTATTGTTATGTTTTAGAATCATGGTTTATCACTTGAGGTGAAAATATTGGAAAATTTATTGTGAAGAACACTGAGGTTGTTACATGTGGTATCAAAGCTACCAGGTTCAACTCTGGAACCTATGAGCTCATTACGTAAGTATTAAGTAAAACTTATCAGAAGATAATGGTAGAAAAGTTCTTCTGCCAAGATGGCAAGAGAAAAGAACATGGAGAAATAAAAATGAAGATGAAATTCCTGGAAACTTGTTTAAGTTTGGAACTAGTTAAGAGTCGTCCCTAGAGTTGGAAACTCCTAAATCAACAACTTATAATGATATTAGGTCTTGGATTGTGGAAGATTATGCAATCAGGTTATGTAGGAAGGTTATGAAGGATAACCAATAGGTACCTTCATCCTATGAAATAGATATAAAACTATGAGGGATAGAGAGGATTGAGAGAATCTCCCTTATTGATAGCAACCTATAGCTTCAAAGAGTCAGGTGATCCCACAATACTAGTTTATAATTTTTGGCCAAACTGGACACTGAACTAATGTTTTATAACTAAATCTTCACTTTCGGGCACCTATAGCAGCTAAACTGTGAGGAATTTGAAGATGATAAAAACTAGTGATTTGTGACATTTTGTCTATAGATTCTAAATATATTTTTTTCAAAATTTTTGGAATCAAATTTCTTTTCTTTTTCCATCTCCTTCGAAAACTAGTTTTTTTCAGTAAACACCATTTTTAAGGAGTGACACTCACCATATAACACAACTTTTTTTCCATGAAGGATAAAATTTTATTTTTTGAATTTAGATTTGTAACTACGATATCTAGTGCTTCCAATTAGTTTCATAGTGTTTTATTGAATATTTTTTCCTTAATCAAGTTTTAAAGTCAAACCAATTACAATTCAGACATAGGTGGATTGTATAACACAATTTTTTGTATGTATCGAAATTATTATTTTTTTTGGATCTAGTATTTGGTGCACTCATATTTTCAATTTTTTTGATAATCTTCTTTTTCACGTGTAGAACAAAGAGCTTGATTTTCGGTGAAAAACCTACATTCACAAGAAATACAAAATAAATATAATAATAAAATTAAATTTATTTAAAATTATATTTTTGGAAGCTTATAATAAGGACTACATACTTAAAAAATAAATTTTAAATGAATTCATTTGATCCCCCAAAAGGTAAATCAAAAGTGGTTTTTTATCAACATGTTGATAGGTGTAAAGGAGACTCTGTTATAGGTATGGTTTAAAACTAGTAGGGTTCTATCCAAGGGGGTTTTATTTAAGGTAGTTTGATCAAACCCTCTTAAATTGGAATTCTTTAAATGGAACTTTTTAAGGCTTAAATCATTATATTTTCTAAAAATATTTGATTTCAACAAAAATCAGAATCTCCCAGAAATTGTAAACCAACTTTGTGCGATCACCCAGTCAAGGATTCTTGGATTTAGTAAGAATGCTTTGAATCTGTGAGTATGCATTGTTGGCATAATTTGGATCAAAGTAGAAAGTAAACAAAGGAAGTATCCAAGAGGTTGGATAACTCTTGACTTGAATCTAATTTCTAAGCAAGGATAGGAACTTGTAAGGAAGGAGATAATACCTTGGAATAAGGGAAAATACCAGAATGGTCAGAAAGAAGTAATAAAAAAAGTGGAGATGGTTCCACCAACCAAATTAATGAGATAGATTTGGATATTTGATTAAGATGAGAAAAAGAAACCAAACAACCTTGGTATCTCTAAAGGTTAGGAGAGAACAAGTTACAAAGAATTAGGACAAAGTCACTTGGATAGGTGATTGGGAGAAAGAAACCTATAAAGGTAAATCAGATTGGCTTGAAAAAGGTTTGGATAGTACACAGATTGGTTGGAGTATAAATTGAACTCATCAACGTGTTAATGAAAACCAACATATGTTTATAAATTCCAAAAGGAAATGGGATACGTGACAATATGTGTCAAATCAATAGAAGTTGTAAGAAAACAATGCTTTAAGTTGAAAGGCACATCAAAAAAAGAGGCTTTGTGAGTATGGATATTCCTCCACAAAAAATATATTGGAAAGAGAATTGGATTATTAGAGTGCCTCCTAACGTTTTAAAGTAGCCAATTATTTATTAGATCTCCTATTTGACGATCCAAAATGTTGAATCTATGGGATTAAAAATCAATGATGAATCTAACTTTTGGGAAAAGTATAATCAAGGTATGCCATTAAGGAAAGAAAAAGGCAATAGAAATCCAACAAAAAGGAATGAAAAATCATTAAGCAAATGTTTGCTAGGAGTTCAACTTTGAGTTGAACAAATATCGTGGAAACACTAAGGGGGGAAGAAAGAGAGTGGATTGACTTGAATTAAGTACCCCACCCAACAAAAAACGTGAATATATTTTTGATTTTGGAAGAACTTTTGACTTCTTCATAAGTCAAGATGTCAATTAAGTAGTGTATTTCATGACCACAATGATAAGGTAATGGAATTTTTGGAGAAAATTAGTGTAAAGGTAAAGGAATGTGACCTATTATCACACCATACCTTATATTTATTTGATTGTAAAATAAATTTCTATTATCATTGATACCTTAGTAAAGGATTGGTAGATAAATTGATCATGAAAGGGAAGATCATTGCCTATGGGATTGGCAAGGGAAGATCTAGATTATTCATGATTTGGAAGAAAGTGTCTCTATACTCTTGTATACCTTATATGGGGATTTAGATAATGATGTAATTTCTATAATACATATTGTGAAATATATCAACGTCGCGAAGCAACTTGACACTGTAGCTTACTATGCTAAGGGAACCTTGGGAATGATAGGGTTAGTATTGCAAAAGTAAAGGCATGAAAGATATGATGTGACGTTATGTGAACCTCATCAAGTATCTTTACTGGAATGATCATTTGATCATACTTTATACTCGAATGAAACCCTAGGTTTAGGATAACCTATATGGGATGAGAAGTTCATTTGATTAAAGAGTGAAACCTTAGGTTAAGTTTTACCTATTAGGTTGGGATATGTATTAGACTACTCAACACCTATAGCTTGGGAATAACTTACTTGGTTGGATTGTACACTTGGTCTTGATTGGAACATACAGGGTTGGAATAACCTATATCATCAAACTATTCATTGATTGGTGACCTTATCCTAGGATTAGGGTATACTGAGGTTGAGACTCACCTACGTGATTAAGTGAATCACTTGAGATAACAAGAAATGTTCATGCTTGGTAATTAGGTATGTAATTAGATTTGATATCTTCTAGGAACCAACATTATTGAACGAGGATAAGTACTCAAAATTAGTACCAATGCTCATTGGAAAAGATAGATTGAGATGAAAATTGGATTACAATTTTGGAAATGACCCAAGGATGGAAGAAATCCAAGTTGTGGATGTCCTAAGATAAAGGAGATTTATCTTTGTAAGGTGTTTAACCATTATTAGTTGGGAATTAAATGTGGCATGAGTCCACAAAATAAGTTTTGATTTAGTAAAAGAATAGACTATTATGGGATGTAAAAGAACCTATGTACCCAAAATTTTGGAAGATTAAGGAATGAAACGAGAAAAACTAATGTCATAGTTGGGAAATTGGAATGAAAATGTTATTTTCCAGATGAGGAACAACTATAATATGGAAAAAGGAGCAAGATTTTGCACAGAATGTGGCAAGATAATGTCTAGTGTGCTAGGAAATGAAGACAAGATGTCATCATTGGAAAGACATGTGTACTCTCTTGAGATTATAGAGGAGTGGTTGAACACTAGATAGTTTAACCTATCTATGTCAGTAGAAATGACATAATGTTGTGGTGGAAAAACTCACCAAGGTAACCAATGTTGGTTGGAAATTTTGATTTATGGGATTTCAGTCCCAAATAATATATTGTGTGAGGTAGTTGCTTAGTATTCCTGAGAAGGTTGTCTTAGTTGTGAACGAGCAAATAATGATAGGGTAGTGCAAGCCTTGATCATACAATGTGACATTCAATTGAACAAATGCACAATATATTATTATAGTCGAATAGGCCAAAGTGGGAAACCAAATCTTGAATGATTTATGAATACTTATAAACTTCTAACATTGAGGTTTGATCCATTTTATGGAAAGTAAGGTTGAAAACTCTATTAGGCTGAAATAGGCTAAGAAATAGGGTTAAACTTAGACTTGATCGATTGTCAAGAAGGAGTAATAGATCAAAGAGATCAATGAAACTTTGTCAATGCAAAGCTTAAGTATGAAACAATATTGAAATTGATAGATTTCCAAGAGCAATGTTGTGCTCAAGATGGACAAGTGATCAAGAGAATTCCTTTTTGGTTAAAGAAAATAGATAAGTAGATGATGGACGGTCTTGGATCCTGAGTTGTCCAAGGTGTAAATACCAATGGGAGGGATGGGACCCATGGTGTAGTGTACAATACATCAAAATTCCTTTTCTACTTGGATTACACTAAGGATAAATTTATTACCCAATGAGAACATTCCTTCCAGTCACTATAGTATAGGTGTCATCTAGTATATAGATAATGTTGTACATGAGATGTACATATGAGGAATGGTGATTACCATGCATAAGCTCTTTGAGAGAGTATGTGTGAGGCATACAAGTTTTTCTTATGTGATAGCACAAACACTTGATGGAAGGTCCAGGAAGGATAGGTTGCAAGGAGGGATGCTACATAGGAAGAATGTTTTATGATTCTTAAATGAATTGAAAAGGGCAAGTATAAAACTTTACTCAAATTTATCTGTATGTTAAAGTGCTATAGATCACCGAGGATGATGATTCATAAGGGATGAAGTATGTCACATCCTGTCTTGTTATTTCTGATTTACTTTTACCTTAATGGGTAAATAGGTTAGTAAATGTAATCATAAGTTTGATATGCTTACTGAGGAATGCAATACTAAAATAGGTATTATGTGAAAGTATTGATAATTGTTTAATGTGGCTTTGAAAGAGTAATTATGTTTACATTTATTGCTATATGAATATGCTAAAGTTATGATGCATATGGATTTATTATGAATGCCTAACTACCATTACAAATGTGCTGAGTTGGTTACAAGGATAGGTTCATTCCTCCAGGTGGAAGGGAAGTATCACTCAGGAGAAGATCTTGGTCGGGTAACCAGTAACATAACATATTTGAGCTTACAAACAATCATAGTAGAAAGGTTGAGTCTAGAAATAGTGTTGGGGAAATGGTAATTCATCCTTAGAATGATGTGTTTGCATTAGTAAGGGTCTTGATTACTGTTGAATGCATGCTTGGGTGATGTTTATTTGTTTGAGCTTATGAGTTCTTCCTTATGTGCTATGCGTGTTTGTGTGGTTGAATGAGTATTTGGGATATATGCATATATGTATATATATATACATATGTCAACATACGTGTATGTCAGATATAATGGGATATCCATATGAGTACGACAACATATGTAAAGATATGCATATATGTATATAAATGTGCTATGATGAATACTGTCACTTGGTCATAATCATTTCAGATACTAAAGGGATTACTTGCCTAGTAATCACTATAGAATATATATATATGTACATGTGTGTGTATATACGCATGTGCTAATATTGTGAATATTTCACTTAGTCGTAATCATTCAATTATCCAATGGATTATGGCTTTGTACGATATAATATATATGTGATTAGATATGTGGATAAATATATATATATATACATATACATATACACACATGGGCATTGATGCTTATATAGAGGAGTGTGTATATATATATGTATGTATATAATACATTATCATTATTATGTGAATGTTTACTCATTTGTTGTATATCAAATACAAAGGTATTTGATTGTCATGGAATATATGTATAATATATTTGAATATATATATACATATACATATATATATACATATACATATATATATATACATATACATATATATATATATGTACATGTATATATACAAATATATATTTATATATATTTATATATATTTCTGATAATTAAATAGGATTCAAATTTTATATATGTGCTATGCTAAGTAAATATATATTGGTATATATATGTTATATACATATTGGCTGATGATTGGATATATGATAGGCCGATTCATATGCAAGTTGATATGCAGTAATAAATGGTCGATTTGTATATGATATATTATAAAAGCTTAGAGGCTAAATATATATAACATAGGTTGAATATATAATACATATTGGAAAAGTATAAAGGTCGAATTATATGCAATATAATTCACAACATAAAGTCAATTTGGTGAGTAAGACTTAGTCGATGCTTTGATTTGGAATATCTTTGACTTAATAAACTACATTTACTTGAGACACCTTGTCATGGATTAAATATCCAATAGAAAATAAATGTAAATGCATTAAGAAAGGATAAGTTACAACAGGTTGATGAATTAGTCAAAACTAATTTATGAGACATTGCAACTAACCAAAGATAGTTGACTATTTGCAAGTGTTGTAATTTGAGAATAGACTGGCTCAAATGAGTTAAATCCGCACCAACTTATAGGGAAATGGTTGCTTGCTTGGAACCATATTAAGAAGTTTTGATTGTTGTAGAAGTTTATTTTTAGAGCAATTCGAATTTCACCTTTTAAGCATGTGCTATTTGAAATAGTCTTATATTGTGTTGTCAACTAATGAGGTCAATCTGTGGACTTCTTTGTTGAGTACACTCTTTATTTTTTACACCACCTTTTAGTTGAGTTGAGTGAGTTATTTTGCATGGATGCTGCTATCAATTTTCATTCCTTTTTTGTAGGATAGGGAGTCTCCTTGCTATTGTATAAATAGTGAGGCAATCTCTTTAGAATGGGATGCATTCCATATGCTTTTACTTTTCATTTTATACACATTCTATAGCATTCTATTCCATAGTTCTTAGTTGCCTTATTCTACAAGTTTATTCTAAGTATTGTGAGAGAGCTTTGAGTATTTAGAGTGAAGTATATTATCAACTTGAGGCAAGGATTTATAGAGGCATTTCTTGTGAATTCAAAGTAAAGCTAGTGGGTGAAATTCAGAAGTAGTGCATCATTCAGTTAATTGGATAAGCGAGTTATAGGCATGGGGATTATTCTTCCTTTAATTGTCTTAGTTTATGAAAGATTGTTTCTTGAATGCTTTATTTATTCTATTGTGATTACTTGCATTAGAGAAAAATAGTGTTTTCTTTAAAATGAAAATAGAAGTTGTTATGTTGTTTTGTGAAGTGCTTGCAATTACTCCATAATAGGAGGAATTGTTTGTCATAGGTATTAATATACTAGATATGATTAAACAATGATAGATTAAGGGTTGCTCATAGCTAGGTTATTTGATTATACTAAATAGCTAGTGGTTACTCCTGGGATTGTTGTCCATTGAAGGGAGGGAACTTGTACATTTTCTTTATGAGTAGAAATACCCTAGAGTTTGTATAAAAGGTGATAGGTTAATTTTGGGGTTAAAGCTTACCCATGGTAGGGATTACCTATGCATAGATTATAGTGGGCTTAAGTCAAAACTAGCTTAAGAAGTGTAAGTGAATAAATGACCTTCACTCGAAGTACTAAGTGAGAACACTTTGGCCAAAGTTGTGTGATTTCCTTTGGCTCCACTGTTAGTTCACCATTTCCATGTAGTGCATGCTAGTCGCAGATTGTAGAGTTACAATTTCTAGTCATGTAGGGAACAACACTAAGCTCAATGTGGTTTGTCATATGGGGTTACTCAACCAATCTATTCATCGAAGGGTAGGGCCATCTAACCTATGAGGTAGATGTGCGGGGGACCATATTTAAGTCTTTGGTTGGTGGAAAAGTGCTTGAGTGATGCTTCTCCTCCTCAACAGGTGACAAAAGACCAAGGTTTTGAAAGGAGGATTCTTGGACCATCTATATCTATTGCTTTGAAGCTCAGTTGAGCTATGTATGTAATTATGTACATTATTGTAATATTGAAGTTTGTGAAATTACAATGGAATGCAATGGAAGTTTTGAAATAGTGTTATTTCAATTGTGCATGTAATTTACATTATGGAAATAATTTTTTTTATTTCTATGTTTTGACATCATTGTTTATCACTTGAGGTGAAAACATTGGACATTTTACTATGAAGAACATCAGGGTTGTTACACACAGATAGAGATTGATGGAGGGAGGGAGAGGTAGCAAGGAGAGAGAGAGAGAGGAGGGATGTAGAGAGGTGAGAGATAAAGAGTGTTAAGAGAGAGAAAGGGAGGGAGGGAGGGAGAGAGGAAGGGAGAGGAAGAGAGGTGAGAGAGAAGTAGGTAGACCCTCAACCCTCCATCATGAACCATAAACCCTAAACATTAAGCCCTAAGATGTAAAACTTCAACCCCAGGCTCTAAATCTTAGGCCCTAACCCTAAACACTAAATTTCCTAAACCCTAAAACCTAACATTAATAAATTTTAACAATAAAACCTTAAAAATTAAATTGAATCCCTAAACCCTCAACATTGAACCCTCCATCATAATCCCTAAACCCTAAACTGAATACCCTAAACCATATGATCTAAACCCTAAACCCTAAAACCTAAGATTAATAATTTTAACACTAAAATAATTAAAATTTAATTTAATCTCTAAACCCTCAATGTTCAACCCTCCATCATAAACCCTAGATCCTAAACCAAGTGCCCTAAATCATAGGCTCTAAACCCTAAATCCTAAACATTAAACCATAAAACCTAACATTAATAATTTTCAGCACTAAAACCTTAAAAAATAAATTTAATCCATAAAACCTCAATATTGAACCTTTCATCACAAACCATAAACCCTAACACTATTCACTAAATCCTAAAACCTAACATTAATAATTTAACTAAAACCTAAAAAAATAAATTTAATCTTTAAACCCTCCATCATAAACCCTAAACCATAAGCCCTAAACCCTAAAAATTATTCCTTAAACCCTAAAACCTAAAAAAATAAATTTAATCTCTAAACCCTCCATCATAAACCCTAAACCCTAAACATTATTCACTAAATCCTAAAACCTAACATTAATAATTTAATAGTAAAACCTAAAAAAATTAATCTCTAAACCCTCCATAAACCTTAAACCCTAAACACTATTTGCTAAGCCCTAAAACCTAGCATGAATAATTTAATACTAAAACCTAAAAAATAAATTTAATCTCTAAACCTTCCATCATAAACTCTAAACCATGAATAATTTAGAGACAAAGGGTAGACAGAGAGGTAGGTTCCACCCTAAAACCTAGGCCCTAAACCATAAAACCTAAGCCTTAAATCTTAAACACTGTACTCTAAACCCTAAACCTTAAATCCTAGGCCCTAAACCCTAAACAATGAATATTTTGAAGAGAGAGGAAGAGATGGAGAGGGAAAGAGGGAGGGAGAGACAAAGAGATAGGGGTAGGGAGGGAGATAGGGAGAGGTGGAGAGGGGAGAGAGAGAGGTGAGACATAGGTAGGTGGTCTCTCAACCCTTCATTGTGAACCCTAAACCCTACACCTTAAGCCCTAAAATATAAACTCTATATGCTAAATAGGGAGAGAGGGAGAGAGGGAGGGAGAGAGAGGATGAGAGGGAGAAATATAAGGAGGGAGGGATGGAGAGAGAGAAGAAGAGAGGAAGAGAAATAGAGAGAAGATAGGGATAGAGAGAGAGAAATGGAGGGGGGATAGGTAGAGAGAAGGAGGGACAGAGGGATAGAGGAAGATGTAGCAAGGGGAGAGAGATAAAGAGGTGAGAGAGATAGAGAGGTGAGAGAGTGAGAGAGAGGGTAGGAGGTAGAGAGGTGAGAGAGGAGGGAGGGAGGTAGAGAGGTGAGAGAGAGGGGGGAGGAGGTAGAGGGGAAGGAGGTAGAGAGAGAGAGATAGGGGGGAGGAGGTAGAGAAGGGAGGCAAGTAGAGAGGCACGAGATATAGGGGAGGGAGGTAGATTGGTGAGAGAAAGAGAGAGAGATGGAGGGTAGGATGTAGAGAGGTGAGAGAGAGAGAAAAGGAAGGAGGGAGAGAGAGCAATGAAGGGAAGGAAATGGAGGGAAGGAGAGGTAATGAGGAGAGAGAGAGAGAGAGAGAGAGAGAGAGAGAGAGAGAGAGAGAGAGAGAGAGAGAGAGAGAGAGAGAGAGAGAGAGAGAGAGAGAGAGAGAGAGAGAGAGAGAGAGAGAGAGAGAGAGAGAGAGAGAGAGAGAGAGAGAGAGAGAGAGAGAGTAGGTAAGGGAGATATTTTTTCCTTCAAAATAGTGTGTGTGTTATAACATGCTATCATTATAATGTGCTTTCTTTAAGGAAACATAGGACAAAGAATAACATGAGTGTGTTATAATGTGATTTCATTAGATCATTCTCACATTATTGTTTGCCTTGGGAATTTCCAATCCTTGGGGTTGGATTTTCCTTGGGATTCCAACCCAAAGGGTTGTACTGACATTTTAATGTCTAGAGATGTTTTTTTCTAGATTGTAAAAAAATGACACAATCTTGAGTGTACTCTCCATCAGCTTTGCACATGTTTCAATGTCAAGTCAAAAAATGACATAGTAATGTTGATCTCTTTGTTAGCTTTCAAACCATGTATATTTTTCATGTTTCAAATATGTTAAGGTTTTGATCTTTAATTTATTTTTCTAATGTCTCCATTTTTGTCAAAACCCTACTTATGGTATTTTTGGCTTCATTTTTTTTCCGTTCATCGAAATTTCAAATAAATTATATTTTTAGAAACTAGACTCTATTATATACATAGCAAAAAAATTATTTTCAATTAGTTTCCTATGAAATTTGGGTGGAGCCTACTCAATTTTTAATTTTTTCAAGATGTGTCCACTTTGAAAATTAGTAAAAAATAATGTTTATTAAAAAATTAGCAAAAAAATTAGGCATAAACTACATGGTGTTACCTAATTTCTCACTAAAGCAATTTTTAATATACTAAAAAAATTAAAATTTTAGGGGGAGCACACCAGATGCGATGCTATATTTTTTTTTGACAGAAATAGGACCACTTTGTTTTCTCCCCCTTTTCTCCCCCTTAATCTCCACTATTTTAAAAAAAGTAGTTTAGAAAGTAGATTTGAATCACTACGACTCTTATTGTTGTAGTGTCTTAAAAATTTTAGTGTAACTATCTTCAATTTCTCATCCAAGATCAATCTTTCTTGATTTCAGGAAAAAAGGTGGCCACTTAAGACTCCCTTTTGGTCCCCCATCTCCTTGCACATACCCTGCAAGGTTTCAATGTGGGATCAAAGGTGATAATTGTACATGGCTGCAAATGGCTATAATCCATTAAAACTTCATAAATGAATGAAAAGGATGTTGGTAAATCAAGTGGAAATAGTGAAGGAAAGTGGAGGTAATATTGGAGGAAGTATGAAGGTATGGAGGTGTATACAAATTTGGAATTGAGGGAAGCTAGAAGAAATATGGGAAATAGGAGTGGAGAAGGATCAAAGGTTGGGAGGAAGAAGTCAATAAAAATATTATGGATGAGCTTTGAAAGATTGCTAAGGGGAACACAACATAAGGATGAAAGGTGGAACTTTACTATAGGTTTGAAGAATAAGAAAAAAAAAAAGTCTATTAGAGAGGGAATGGAATATTATGGGGATGTAGAGAAGGATGGTATGTTAGGATGAGGAAGGGAAAGGGAAGATGTCTAGATGAGCTATGAAAATATATAAAAGCAAAAAGTGGGAAAGGAGTGAGAAAATGGGAGAATGTGGGGATGTGGGAGAGAATGGGAGGTAGAAACAAGTCCAAATATCCATTGAAAACTCACAAATAGAGGGTAAGTGCAAGAAGTTGGGTCCACTTTTTGGCCAAAAAGTGGATTTTTCTTCCTAAAAATAAAATCTTTTCATACTTGGAGTAAACATTTGAAGCACTTACACATAGAATTCTTAAGAAAATCTAGTAATATGAAATGTAGGATTTTGAGTCTAGTTTTCAAATATATAATTGATTCTAATACTCATCTGACATAATTTAATTTTATATAATGTACAAAAATCACTTTTTAAAAGTAACTTAGGTCCATAACATGCACATGTATGACAAGCATAAGTTGACTCCTAATAAAATATTTTTCTAAGTCCTTTAGGGGAAAGATGTTAATTATAGTGAATTTTGATGAGAATATTTTTTATAATTTTATAATTAAGTTTTTATTGGCATTAATTGCCATTTTTGAAAACACCTCATGTAGGAAAAACATAATTTGAGCTAAAATAATCATAAAATGATTATTTATTTTTTCATTGTGTAAAGATTGATGTCTAGATTGATGAAATGTTTGGTTTTTAAAATTTAAAAATAAAAGTTATTAAAAAATAAATTAATACTTGACATTTCAAATTTATGGACTAGTTTTCTCAAAAATTAATTAATAAATATAAAAATAAGTTTGATTATAAAAAAATTACATATTTGAAATCTAAACATGATCATATATAATGGGTTTTAATTTCATCAAAAATTTCTAAAAGTGTTGTCAACCATATTGCTAAAGTAATTTTTTCTCTTGTTGTTTTCATGAGATTATAATTGTTGGTCTAATGTTAAGGGTTAGGTTTCCAAGATTAAAACAAAATCAAAATCAAAATCATGTGTTTCAAATTTAAAATTTTAGTAAATGCGTACCCACTCCAAAATGGATACTCGTTCTAAAAAGGAGGGAGAATATGATGTAATTAGAAGCAGGTACCCATTTTAAAAACAAAATGGGTACCCATTTTAGAATGAGTACTTGTTTTAAAAATCAAAATGAGTACCTGTTTCATATGAGTATAATTTAGGTTTGGGAGTTTGATCCTAAATGTGTACCCATTTCTGTTAGGTTTTTTTCAAGATTGACACTTCCATTAAAAGTGGATTCAACTTCTTGCACTTATCCTATAGGAAGCAAATGAAAATAAAGGAAAAAAAGGTCCCAATAGACCTTTTGAAAATTCTATGTGGGTAAACCCACAAGAGTGAGTCCTAGTCTTGGGATATCACTTTTTTGATTTTAGATGGAGGTGAAAAGTGAAAACCACCTTCATTCAAAGGTTTTTCTTTCAACAAAGGTAGCTTCGTTCAAAGATGAGTCCAAATTTACCTTCATTTGAAGGTGTTTTTAAAAAATAAATGGAAATGGAGCACTTTAAAATGAATCTCCTTTAATAACTTTAAATGAAGATATCCTAATACCTTCAAAAGAAGGTACCTTCATTTGAAGGTCCTTCGAACAAAGGCCCTAAAAGTGACCTTTCCACCTTAGGTCTCAAAATTTCCTCATTATTTTGTGTTCCTAACCTTGTGCTGGACCAACAAATGGAATGAATATGACAAGTTAATTTACAAAATTGTAGCACTCAAAATAATATTTCCAATGAGTATAATTTTGAATATAGTTAGTTTGATTATTATATTTATTTTCTTTTTTATAGTGAACATAAGTTTTTCAACAATCATCAAGGTCTTTTTTCTACACACATTGAAAAATAGTAAAGTATATTATTTTTTCAAAATATCTATGCACTAGGTATTGACATTCTTATTTTAACAAAAGAAAAAAGTTAATTCAGATACATAAAAAAAAATGCATTACTAAAGTAACCTATGTTTGAGTTATAGTTAATCTCACTTCAAAAAATTAATAAAAAAAATTATGCAACAAAAATTTATGATAAAATATATGTACAATAGATAGTGGTGTTACAAATCTATATTAAAAAATTTATAATTTTATCATTTCTACAAATAAATTTATGTTTTACCGAAGTAATGCCACTTTTTAAAAAGCTGTTAACTATACAAAATAAGTTATTAAAATTTATGTAAAAAAACTTGAAATTTATTTCCTAAACTTCTAAAAAATAAATTTATAATCTATAGACAAAATCTCAAAAATTACTAGTTCACATCATTTTTAAATTATTAATGGTTTATTTGATATAGGTGTTAGAAAGTGAAAATTTGGTGAAAATGTTGATTTCAATGTCCCACTTTGGCCAAAAAGTGTGACACTATTGTGGGGTCACCAATGTGGGATAAAAAGTCAGAATATGATACTAGATTATTGAAGGAAGTCCAATATTGCATAAAACCTTTGTAACTCCACAAAAATAATAGAAAATGACTAGAAATGCCCTAGACATAAATTTTTAGATTCTTGCAACTTGTAGTGACTATGGACATGGGGGAGTGATGGGGAAAATAATATGAAAATTGGATCAAGGATGATCCATTCAAAGATTTCTCAATTGGTTATAAAATGATGGGGAAAATGGGGCCTAATACACTGAGGGGAAGTTCCTCAAGATATCAATTTGTAGTAGATGATTGAGCTCTAACATTGGTTCTCATTAGGGATGTGTGCCTCTTTCAAGAATAGCAAGACCTAGCTATCTCAAAGAGTAGACCATAAAAAGGGACAAAAAGGACATACTAGGATAATTACACTTTTGTGACCAATAGAGATCACATTGCACAAAGACAACAGACACCACAATATATATAGGGAAAAAATCATTACTTATAAGAAATAATGCTTAATCCATAATTTGATGAACTAGTAGGTCCATGAGATATTTGGCTATAATATTAAGGTAGCTTGCACTATTACTATACTCATCAAATTTATATGGCCATGCCACAAGCCATAATCTTCTCTATTTTAAGCATTTGAATGGTAGTCCACTATGACCTATCCATGTAAAATCTTTGTGGATTAGCATATATCTTTAGATATACTACTTTATTACTTTATGATAATGAGCATTCATTCTATTGGACACTTCAAATTATCCAAATGAAATAAAAAATCCCTAAATCTTGAATCAACCTTGAGCTGCTAATAGGTGGATGTACACTTGGAATTTATCTCATAGACATTGGTTGCATCTAGAATTCCATCTTGAGAAAACCCAAGGTATAAGGGATTAAACAAGTCCCAAGTTTTCCTTTATTAAACACCTTCCAACTATATCTATCATTTGGTATGCTTGGCCTCATAGAGACTTCAATATCATGTAGTATCATATGCACTAGTAGCTATAAGTTTTTTTTCTTGATAAAAGAAATAAGCCAAAATATTTATATTAATAGTTATAAATAGGAATTACAAAAATTACCATAATTATAGTACTGGTAGTTAGTTTTCCAAAAAATTATCGAGCAAAATACTCCATCTAAGATGAATAACTCTAAAGTAGATTTGTCAAAATAGTTTCAATACAAAATTATCTTCATGGTTACCAACTCGTAGATTAACTGAGATACTAAAGACAAAAAACTAAATTTTTTTCACATCATTCTTCCATATCATTTTCATTAGCTTGTGAATTTTGGGGGCTTGCATTCAAATCCAACATGTTATCACCTTGTTCTTTTTTGAGCTCAGCAACATTTCCCCCTATTGGAATAATTCTAGCCATTGCTACTTGTCTACAACCATGTCGAGTTGTTGAGATGGTAGGAAAGACAAAGAAAAATACTTTTCTTTTATCATGTTTACCATTTGAAGACCCAATTCTTCTGAATGCATATTAATTGTCCTGTACAACAACCAAGGATCATCATCACGTAGACCCTTCTTCACCACTTCATAGACCACTACAAATGCATGCTTGTGCTTGAGGTAACATTTAGGAAATATACTTGTAACATAGCCCTTTCCCTTGTCCAAATTATACAATTGGACACACTTCAAAAGTTCATTTTCCCCAAGAAATTCTGACAAAACAGACTCAGTGTACACTATTTTGAGTGACTCATATGACTGTAAGAAATCTATAGCATTTGACAAGTAAATTGAAAGAAGGTTAGATGGAAACAATAATCTAAGATAATTGGAATTTGGATGAATTATTTCATCCCCAATTACAGATTTAATGCTATCCACAAGACTTGGGCACACCATTCAAAAAATCTGGGACAACTCTTCCTCTGTGACTTCCTCTGAAAATGGTAGCTCGTTCCCTTTTACCTTCATAGGTATTATCAAATTTTTGCTATTATACTCCATGGACATTCTAGCAACAACCCACAACACCCTTTCTCTTGACTTAAACAACACCTTCAACCTTTCACAAAAAAAAAACTCTTTTGTAACAAAACAAAATAGAAAGAATGCTCTAGGTAAACACTAATTCACACACCCTCTGAGAACTCCTATACACTATTGTAAGAACACCCAAAGTTAATCACAAAAATTTGACACATAACACTTGACCCACCAAAGAGATAACACAACTTTAAGGTATTTGGTGAGCAATGTAGGATAGAAGCAATCTCACCATTTTCATACCGCACCAAACGTAAGACTCATTGAGAAGTAGGAAACAATTGGGCAATGAAAATAACAGAAACTATTACACCTGACTAGATAGCATAGAAGCAAAACACAAAAATCACCAATTCATGTTGCAACATACTGAAAACCCGTTGATGAGCAGATAATCCTTCACCAAAATAGTGGTGAATATGAAGAAACCAAGCACTTTTTAAAGAGCGATGGTTGTACTGAAATCCTAAATTTGCATCATTATTCCGCATTGTGTTTAATATCCTCCAAATCAAACTCATGAGATTTGAATATTTCACATGCTTGATCCTTGCAGTAATCTCTTGGAATAATACAATTATCATTACAATGAAGTGGAGATGTTTATTTTTCCACTTCCATGTGTAAATTCACACACTCCTTGATGCGCATATCACCCGCAGTCCTTGACAATTGAAATGCATGAGGATAAATGAATGTATTTTGTACCTTGTGCATTCAACCTCCAAAATCCCCTATAATATGCCACCTTGCAACATTCATTCTATACTCTAGGAAAACAAGCCATCATTATGCGACATGTCATTAATCTTTAATCTTTTTCTACACAAACCACAAACAATTAATAAAATAATTTTTAAATCCACTTGTAGCTCTTGTTGCCAACTTCGATCGCATATGCAACATGGAAAGAATGCCTTTAATAAACACCTTTTTATCTTTATTCAAGTATGCAAAATCAATCCATTATACTTGACTTTATTTTCCCTTGTTAAAAACCAACATATTGCTCAACCTTGTTCCCATTTATCGAATGTTATGACATCCCTTTGTGTTTACCCTTATTTTTTTCAAAATAATCAAGGTTTGCAACTCTTCTATGCAGTCATTTACTTCAAGCCCATGCATTTTCTTTGTTTGAACTTGATCACACCCAATGTTAGCTAAAACATCTGCTACCTGGTTACCTTCCCTATAAATGTGTTTCAACTGGAAAGATTCGAACATGTCAAGCAAATGAAATATTTGATCTATTACATAATTAATTTTCTAATTACTCGAGCCTCTATCCTTGCATGCATTGATAATGAGCAACGAATCCCCTTCTATTTCTAGTTTTGATACTTTTTTTTTGAATTACCAATTGCAATCCGTGTAGAAGAGCAAGCAATTTTTCTTGATTATTTGTTCCATTTGGTAGATGGATTGAATTTGAACATATTACCAAGCCCTCCTGATTTCTTAACACTATTCTTGCTCTTGAGACCCTAGGGTTTCCATGAGATGCTCCATCAAAATTTAATTTTACAAAGCCATCAAGAGGAGGCATCCATATCACATTTTTCTTGTCAATTTTGACATTAACATTTAGCTTTTAGCAACCTTTGAAAGGAATAACTAGTGAAGACAATTCCTTCACTTGCATTGCATCCCATTTAGAAAAGATAGAACCCACACGTTTGGAATTTTGCACATATGCATTTTTTATTTCACATATAGATTTATCCAGCTTTAACAACACTAAATTTAAGTTGGATTTTTCTTTTTGAAAAATCCTTTTGTTTCTTTCCCACCAAATACACCATACAACAAAAGAAGGTATGATTTTCCATATGCTTGAAAGGAGTGACAATTTGTACAATAGAGGCCAGCTTGTAAACATATCCCATAAATTTTTAGGAAGAGGAGCACGCCATCCTATTTTGGATTGTACAAATGCCCAACATGAACTTGCAAATAGACAGTTCAAAAATAAATGATCAACTTCCTCCATACTTGTTTCACAAAGAACAAATTTAAAGGGTGCAACAATTTCAAGTTTTTCCAATCTTTCACTTGTTTAAATCTTATGCTTTAATACCATCCATGAAAAGCAACCGACCTTTAGCAGAACCATTAGATTCCAATAGAATGACAAGGCTCTCTACTTAATACCCTGTGCTTGTACATTTATTACTTCCTTGTATCCCATTTTGACTTTATAATTAGGAGCCCAAATTAAATTATCTGCAACCTTCCCAATGAACACAATTCTATGGCTTAAAGTCTTGTTAAACTCTACTTGTTGGGCCAATGGAATAGTTGAAAGTAACAATTGTTTCCAAGTTACTTTTCCTATTTGTTCATCTATTTCCTAGATAAAATATTTTACTTTTAACCCCCAATTTTGAGTAGTGTGGGTAACTACTTCCTGAAAATCATACAATGTTTCTAGTGGAGGAAACCCATTCCATGAATCTTGCCAAAACTTTGCACTTTCACCATTATGAGTTTCCCAAGTTAGATACTGAACAATTATTTTTCTGCATTCTAGCAAAAAATTCCACATTATAGACCCATGGAGAGGATTTGATATGGTGAGAATATGGTTGGATGTGTCACAATCAAGATATTTTGCTTGCATGACCTTACACCATTTAGCTTTTGGTTTTGCATACAAGTGCCATACCAACTTTGCACCTAATGTAATATTCCTAGCAGACATATTGTGTACCCCTACCCCACCTTTTAACTTATCTTTACAGATGTTTTGAAGAGATACAAGAGGTATTTTCCTTTTACAATCCATGTTACCTTTCCACAAGAATGATCTAATAAGCTTTTCAATTTCTAAAATAACAGTCCTTGGTACCTTTAACACTGCCATGCAATAATTTGGGATTGAAGATAGAATTGATTTGACCAATAAAATTCTACCCGATATAGACAACCATCTCCCTTTCCAACCTACTATTCTTGAATGAATGCTCTAAATGATTTCATCCCAATATGACACCCTATTTTTCCTAGCAAAGAACAAAATTCCTAAATATTTACAAGGAAAATATGCAACTTGAAAACCCAATAACTAAACAATCTTGTCCTTTAATATTGAATTTGTGTTGAAAATATATAATTTTGACTTACTTGCATTAATCATTTGACCTAAAGCTAAAGTATACCTTTATAAAGTGTGTTTAATCTGCCTTTCTTTTGCAATGGATGACATACCAAACAAAATGGTATCATCTGCAAATAAGGAATGAGTTATTGTTATATTTGTGGTAGGAAAATTGATGTCTTTCCAGTGACCTTGTATATGTGCCTTTTTCACTGATCTACTCAATGCCTCTGCTAATATGATAAAGAGGAAAGGAGATAAGGGATCTCCTTGTCTAACCCCTTGAGAAGATTTAAAAAAACTTGATGGAGTTCCATTAACTAACACATAAAACATTGCACCAGCCAAGCATGAATAAACCCATTTATGCCACTTTGAATGAAAGCCAAAAAATTTCAATATCTGCATTAAAAAAGACCAATCCACCCTGTCGTATGCCTTCATCATATCCAACTTGATGATAAATGATGACATATCATGTGTGGTCACTAAATATAAAACTTCATGAGCTACCAAATCCCCCTCTGCTACTTCTCTTCCCAGAACAAAACTTCCCTACTCTTCCGAGTCTATTGTAGGAATAATATGCAATAAATGCAAATAAATTGCTTTTGTAAAAAAATTGTAAACAGTGTTATGAAGTGATATAGGTCTAAACTATGAAAATGAGGAAGGATTATTAACCTTCAGGATCAAATAAATACGTGTTACATTAAATTGTTTTAGCATCATCCCTAAACTTCTGGACTCTTCTAGTGCTTTCAAGAAATCTACACCAATAAACTCACAACATTTTTGAAAGAATATAGTTGTAAAGCTATCTAGCCCTAGAGCCTTATATGCTAGTATAGAGAACACTACTACTCTTAATTCATCTAAAGTAAAAGACTTCAACAAATGCATATTGTCTTCCTCTGAAACTAACATTAGAATCCCTTCTGGAACAATTCTTCCCTCACAACCTCTTGCTGCTCTAAAATGCCTCCTTGATCAAAGAGTAGTTTTGAAAAGAACTTAACACCTTCTTTTTGTATATCCTCCTCTTTTTTCAATATTTCACTCGTAACATTGTCCTCAATTGAAAAAACTGAATTCTTTACCTTCTTTATCTGTGCAAACCTATGAAAAAACTTGGTATTCTTATCACCCTCTTTAAGTCATAACTCTCGAGACTTTTGATGCCAATAAATTTCTTCATGAACTACTAACTCTTCCCATTCTTCTTGCAACCTTTTTTGTAGTTCATATGATTGTGGGATTAGTCCATGCACTATAATTTTAGAATTTACAAGAGAAATTTGTTTAAAAACTTCTTCCTTTTGTTGAAAGCTATTCTTGAAAACAATGACATTCCAAAGCTTGATTATACCTTTCACATGCCTTATTTTACAAAAAAATCTAAACATAAAAGTACCTTCCAGCACCGTAGAATGAATCCACCAATCTCTTAATAGACCAATGAAGTTAGGATGATGAAACCACATCTTTTCAAATTTGAAATATGTTTTAGATGTTGAAACGACCTTCTTCTTTTTGACACAAAAAGGCAAGGGAAAGTGATCTGAACCTATCCAAGAAAAGATTTCTAATAATAACTCAAATTTATCTATTATCCAATTTGATGTAACCAACACCCTATCCAACCTCACAGCTATCTATAGGAAATATTTACGCTTATTTGTCTAGGTATAATTCCCATTACTTGGTTGTATATCTAAAAGTGCATTATTTTGAACAAAAGAATTAAAGTCCTCAACAATTTTCTATGGAGGAATGATCCCTCCATTCTTATCTTTCAAAGATAATATTGCATTAAAATATCCCATTAAAAACACTTTTTTTGCACCTACTTGATCCAAAAATTGTGTCAACTCATCCCACAATTGCTTCTTCCCAACTATGGCATTTGGTGCATAAATGTTTAAGAGCCAAAATTGCCTATCAAACTATGTCACCTTCATTAACTTCCAATGATGATCATTAGTTATTGTTTATGTGTATATGTTAATATGTTAATCAAATTGAAACAAATAAACACAATTAACAGAACTTTAAACTGAAGAAATTGAAATGAAATTAAAATATAAACAGGAATTCTTCAGAAGCGTTCCATCTTTCTCTATCTCCAGAGATTTGTTCGAAGCTGCTGCTCTCAGATTATGTAAGCTTGGCTTCTCCAAATGGCAGTCTGTAGAATGAGTATGCAAAGGAAGTTCTCTATCCTATATGTTGGTGAAGGTGAGAATGCTGACGAATATGCATAGGGGCTGTGGATTATGCACATGGGCTGTAAATGGAAGATGCTATGAATTGAAGTGAATATTCCATGATTCTATACTATGGAATGAAACAAGAATGCTGTAAATGTTTGAGAGCTATTTGACTATAGTTTCTCTGTTGAAAGATTCTATATGATTTCAAAGACCTGACAGTCCTATTTAGAGTTTTTTTGCAGGGAAAATCCTGGCTGGCAAGAATCAACGACTGTGAGGTTGTCTGGTAAGTTTGAATGGTGAGAGATGGAGAGGTTGAGAAGAAGATGGAAGAGGTTGGGAGGTTGGAGAGAAGAATGGATGCCTGTCTTCAACCCACGAGAACAAGCTTACACATAAAAAGAGGAATTTAATTTTCTATTTTGGCAGTTTGTTTCACGGCTGTTGTAGATAATCCCCAAATTAATTAAATAAAATAAATTTATTTAATTTCATTTATTGAGTTTGATTTTGGATTTTAGAACTATGGAAGATTTAATTAAATATTTTGGAATATTTAATTATGATGTGACTTTAGAAGAATTAATTAAATATTTTGAGATATTTAATTATGAATGGAATTTAGAAGAATTTAATTAAATATTTTGAGATATTTAATTGTGAATGGATATTAGAAGAATTAATTTAGAAAAGAGGAATATTTAATCTTTATTTGAATAAAATATTCAAGCCAAGATTATATGATAATTAATATAAATAAATCATAATGTTTATTTAATTAATTAAGAAACGAATAAGAAAAGTGATTAAATAAACTTATTTATTTAATCAAAATGAAAGAATGAACAAATATAAATAAATTATTTAAATTTATTTATACGCAGATAGAATTCAGAGATTTAATTAAATATTAAAAATATTTAATTAATTACCAGACTATGTGATGTGACCATTTTTAGGTGTATACATTTTGCCCCTCTTTGAAGTGATGTGTTTTATGCATTGCTTCAAAGAATTTTGATATTTGCCCCTAAATGTTGACTGTCAAATGTTGATAGGTATATGCCCCCTCGAATGATGAATCAATAATATTTTAATTTTTGTGATTTTTTTTTGTTTTTGAAATATTTGATTGTTTATGATTTTGAAGATGTCGATTCATCGTTTGAAAATAATGATTTGAAGAAATTAACCCAAAGAGATATGAAATGAAAAATTTATGATCAAAATTGCCCCTGCTATGTTAAAATGTGATAAAATGCCCCAATTTTACCATTATATAGGTAAAAAATGTCATTTTCCATGTCATTTTCCATTTTAACCTAGTAAAATTTGCAAATTTTGAGCTCTGGAGTGAGAAAGATGGCACTTCCCATTCACCAGCACCGTTTCGAGCGCATCCGATGACATCAACGACCAGTGCACTATGGACCCCCGGTATGTACCTCGTGAAACTCCTGCTTTTTGAAAATTTTCCATTCATTGCACATTTTTTGATGTTTTGAGTGGTAAATGACATGTTTTAGCTCCCTTAAGCTTTTTCATAGCGCCAATGATAATTTCCGTAGCATATATAATTCCGTAGCGCATTTGATAGATTTTGCAATGCTCTTGATTATTTTTGTAGCGCATTTTATCCTGTAGAGCTCTTGATGAAAATGGTAGCGCTCTTAATCATTTTTGTAGCGCATTTGATATTGTAGCGCTCTTGATGAAAATGGTAGCGCTCTTAATCATTTTTGTAGTGCATTTGATACAATAGTGCCTGTGATAAAAAGCGTAGCGCCCATGATGCTTTGTGTAGCGCCTTTGATTATGTGATGTTGTGAGTGATAAATTTGTTCCCAAAGTTGTTGGAAAACAAATAAGAACTGATAAATTTGCTTTTAAAGATGTCAAAAACAAATAGGACTGATAAGTTTGCTTCTAAAGTTGTTAAAAACAAACGTGATTTTGATTATCTGCTTTCCATGATGATAAATAAAAAATAAAAAAATAAAAAAAATAATAATTTGATTGATATGTTCATTTCTAAAGTTGTTAAAAATAAACATGATTGTGCTTATTCGCTTTCCATGATGATGAAAAACAAATTGTTTGATTGAATTATCGTGATGATGTGATATTGATTTTGCTTTGTCATGTTGATGTATCAACATGAGAGATTGAGCGTTTTGCAGTCACGGGAGACATTCCTGAGTACATGGACATTGATTCCACATCTGTTATAGTCAAATTGAGATGTGATCGAGGCCTGTGGATTGAGATCATTGCTTGACATGCTTGAGGTGCGCCTCAACAGGGGTTTATTGACAGCACTCACAGAGCGGTGGCATAGTGATACCAACACATTTCATTTACCGACCGGAGAGATTATAGTGACCCCTGAGGATGTATATCGCATCTTGAGGATCCCAGTGATGGGAGAGATAGTGGTGTTTGATAGCTGAGAGGCTGGAGGCACTGATGCTTTGAGGAGGATTTTAAGAGATGATCATATTGCCGGATACTTCATCCCATGGGGCAAGATGACAGATACATATCCACCTTTACCGTCCGTACTTGTAGGTTTCATTGGAGGTGTTTTGTGCCCTGACCATAGGTCGAAGGGGTTTCACAGTCGGATGGGGTCAGGTCCTAGAGAGTATGGTGATGCAGGGTACACCGTATGCATGGGGGACATGTATGCTTGCTCACTTGTATGATGAGCTACATCATATTGTATACGGTAGAGGTCGGAGTTTTGCTGTTGGTTGCTCATTACTATGGATATGGGCATGGGAGCACTTTGTTGTTATGCGACCGTTGACTCGAGGACAGCGACCAGCTGGTCGATCGTACAGATGGAGATATGCTGATATTATTGCTTAGCCGAGACTGGGCAAACTGGATCATTGGCAGCATCTCTTGGATGGTCTAGATACAGTATGCTGGCGGCCATATTTAGATTGTGAGGCATGGCCAAAGGATGCGAGGGAGATGCCCTATGTGTGTACGTCCAGATATCTGATTGGGTGTACTCCATGGATTATTGAGAGATTTCTTGTTGGATGAGTATGTCGGTAGTTTGGACGGATTCAGGGTATGCCTATGGGTTCCGCCATTTATGCACGTCGACAGCCAGAGCTTGCAGTATGGGGTCCACGTATTTCCCATGAGGCAGCGGTTGCAGAGTTCACCAGTTTAGGAGTGGTGATGTGGGATTACCGAGTGGATGTCCTTGACGCAGGGACGACACCAGAGTATAGCTAGTATGTGTTAGAGCATCCAGCACCACGTATGTTTGATCCTGATGAGCCTATTGCTCCTGTTGCTGCACAGAGATGACGACAGAGAGATTCAGCTTTAGAGGGTGACAATTCAGAGGGAGGGGATGATGATGAGAGTGGAGGAGATGATGATTCAGAGGGAGATGATGATGAGGAGGGTGGAGGTAGGGGTGGTGGTGATAGGGGTGGCAGGAGAGGTGGCAGGAGAGGTGGTAGAGGTGGACCATAGATGAGACATACAGATCCATCATCTTTAGTAGATCCAGTGGTGTCAGGTCAGATATCTTCTCTTCAGAGTACAGTGCAGAGCTTACAGAGTCAGCTAGCATAGGCACAAACATTGATCACACAGCTTCAGGGATAGTTGACCTTAGTTACGGCTAAGAGGGATACAGCCAGACAACGGGGTGAGCAGGCCATTGCTTTGGCGGATAGTCTACAGAGAGTAGCAGCTAGCACCCTACCTGGTGATATGATGAGGGAGGTGACCAGAGCCACCCGGGAGGCCGAGTTCTATAGGACCAGATATCATGATGTTGTTCCACCTGAGTGGAGGGAGAGTTATACATAGTCACGGTCTACCCATAGTCGCTCTCGTACTACCAGCAGGGGTGTGACACAGCCATTACCTCCAGGAGGGCCATCAGGGATAGGTGGAGCAGGGCCATCAGGTGCAGGTGGTACAGGTCCCAGACCAACACCATTAGAGGATAGCACTGCTTAGTGCATTGTAGATGATGTTTTAGTGATACTCTTTTGAGACATTTGTATACACCCTGAGATGATCTCATTTTTGATGATGTTATATCATGTGTAGTTGACATCCTTGTACATTTTGACATTCATTTTTGAGATATATGAAATGCAACGATTATTTGTGATGAGATAAATGCGTCTATTTGCTATATGCATGATGTGTTATGATTATGATGGTTTCTCGATTTTATGCTTATGATGTATATGTATGCATGCTTTATGAGATGAGTGAAAATCTATTGATGAATGATTATATAAATATGATGTACAATACAATTTATACATGTTTATGAATGTTTATGATGTATGCTTTATTTTTATGATTTTCTGATGCAAATATGTATGAAATGATGTATGAAATGATGTTTTTGTGAATGTCAAAATATACTTAGTCATGTATACGAAAAGATATGAACCATCTGATACTTTGCCAGCTTTTTGGGAAAATCTATAAATGCAAAATGCAGATTCTAACATGAATGCAATCTATACTAACCATGCAGGATATTCGTACAATATTGCCATTTGGAGAGCTTATTTGTGCTTTTTGTATCATCATAGAGCATTGAAATGTTGAAATTTAATACAAGCATCAAAGGGTATGTTAGCACCAGTGATGACCTGAGTATTGCTTTCATGATTTTTAATATATCAAGTTAATACAAGCATCTAGGTATAATTGAACCGAGATGACCTGAGTATTGCTTGCATAAACAGACAAGAGTTAACCCGTTTCCCATGAAAATTCCAAAATGTCATCCATGATACATAGTAGAGCATGTCTCACGACCAATTTGCATAGTACTAATGATTTCCTCACAAACAACAGACAAAGAAAAATCATACTCCTTCCTTGCTTTTCTAGTTCAGTACATCATCGAATTGCTCCAGAGATATGATGGAAAAATCAAACAACCATTCAAATCTTGCCTAAAATATTTCAAACATTATTCAGATTAAGATCATCAAATTGGTTATCAACATTGATGTTCTCGTTTCGATAGTTGTTTGGATCATGTTGTTTTGATGTCAATTGGCATTGAATAAGCATGTTGTGGTTGATTTGATACGGCAATGTTTGTTATGTTTTGGCGAACTGTTTTGTGTCGGTTTGTGATGTTCAAAAAGCTTTTTGTCCCTCTCTTGTTCAGTCTATGTTTCAGCTTTTTCCCCCAGCATAAACTTAACCTAAAGAGTATGGATATGTACAAATTTCATCAAGCCATGATGAAACACAAGGATTCCCTGTCATATGATATGGATATAAAAGATATATACAGATGATAGATATGGATGGATGATACCTAAAGTGAATGCAAGACATAAGCTAATAGATGGAGGAGCCTATTTCGATCACAAGTAGCGCCTGTTTGCCAGGTTTTCACCACGTGTTTTTATTGCACTTTTTCAGGATTTTTCAGATTTTTTTTTTGGATTTTTTTCAAGACTTTTTATGATTTTTTTTGGATTTTTCAGACTTTTTATGATTTTTTTGGATTTTTCAGGACTTTTATGATTTTTTTGGTTTTGACTTTTATTTTAACATAAAATTTCTTTGATGAATGCTATTGATTGGCTTCTTCAAACAGGTCCCCTTCTGCGTGGATAACTGATATGCAGAATCGTATGCGCAATGATGACAAATGGACCAAGCCAGTTAGGTTCAAATTTCCCTTTCTTTTCTCTGTCTTGCTGATTACGTGGATTTTCTCTCAAGACTAAGTCACCTACTTGAAATGTCTGTGGTTTAACTCTATGATTATAACTATGAGACATAACTTGTTGATAACCCTTCAAATGGTCAGCTGCATGTTGACGTCTTTCATCTAATAGTTCTAGCTCTTGCAGGCGAGATACTCTGTAGTCTTCATCATTTATCAGTCCCTTGAGCGAGACCCTCAGCGAAGGTATTTCAACCTCTAGTGGTAAGATTGGCTTCTACTCCATAGACCAAGGCATATGGGGTAGCTCCTATGGTGTAGAATGCCCACAAAAATTAATTGGACATCAATCACACGCCATCACTTCGTCTTCTTCAAGATCTTCAAGATTGTTTTGTTGGAAGCTTCTGCTTGACCATTACCTTGTGGATAATAAGGTGTAGAGAACCTGTGTTGGATGTGAAATCTTTCACAAAGTTCATCCACATCCTGATTCTTGAAAGGCCTTCCATTATTAGTAATGATAGAATTAGGAATTCCATATCTACAAATGATGTAATTCAGGATAAATGAAGATATTTGTTTAGAAGTCACTGTTGTCAGAGGAACAACTTCAATCCATTTTGTAAAATACTCTGTAGCTGTGATAATAAATTTATGCCCATTTGATGATGAAGGATGAATTTTTCCAACAAGATCTAGTCCCCACTGAGAAAAAGGCCATGTCAGAGTGAAAGGTTGCAGTTCCTGTGTAGGTGCATGAATAAGATTCCCATGAATCTAGCATTTAGAACATTTCTTGACAAAAGTAAAAGAATCTTTCTCCATGGTAGGCCAATAATATCCCATTCTGACAAGTTTCTTGGCTAAGGTCAAACCACTCGAATGAGTTCCACAAATACCACCATGAACCTCTTGTAAGGCTTTTTCAGATTCATCACGTTCAAGACATCTAAGGAGTGTACCATCAAGACCACGTCGGTAAAGGATGTCAGCGATCAAGGTATAACGGGATGATTGGCGTATGAAATTCCTTTTTTGATTTCGGGATAAATCCGGAGGTAAGATGTTATCTTTCAAATAGGTATAAGTCTTGCCATATAAAGGTGAATCGGAACCAGTTAAATGGTATATGACTTGGGTCTCAGGATTATCATAGGCGGGAGAAAACAATTGTTCTACCAAGAATTCATGCTTAGTTTGATCTTCTGGTAGTTGTAATAAGGAAGCAATTGTAGCCATTGAGTCCACAGCTTTATTATCAATCCTTGATATTTGTGAAAACTTGATCGACATAAAATACTTTTTATAATCATCCACCATATTCTTGTAAGGTAGCAACTTATCATCTTTAGTCTGATAATCATCATTAATTTTATTAATGACGAGTTGTGAATCACCGTAGACCTGAAGCTCTATAATCTGCCATTCCAATGCTATTTTCAATCCTATGAGCAATGCCTCATATTCAGCTATGTTATTTGTGCAAGGAAACATCAACCGATATGATCATGAAATGGTATGTCTTTCAGGTGTAACAAAGAGAATCCCTACCCCCGAGCCATATTGTGTATAAGATCCATCAAAGTACAATGTCCATGATTTCTAAATTGTTGTTGTAAAGACATCTGCATCAGGAAACTCAATGTGCATTGGATTTTCTTCTTTTAATGGTGCTTCGGCCAACTGATCTGCAATGACCTGTCCTTTAATAGCTTTTCGATCTACATAGTGAATGTCAAACTCACTTAAGATCATTACCCATTTTTCAAGTCTCCCTGTTAAAGTAGCTCTGCTTAAAAGGTATTTTAATGGATCAATCTTGGTTATCAGCTTAACTGTATGAGCCAACATATAGTGTCGCAACTTTTGAGAAGCAAACACCACTGCAAGGCAAGCTTTTTCAATGAAATTGTAGTTTAATTCATGACTTGTTAAGGTTCTGCTGATATAGTATATGGCCCTTTCTTTGCCTGTAGAATCTTCTTGTGCTAGCAATGCTCCCAAGGATACTTCTGTTGCTGAAATATAGAGTATGAGTGGTTTGCCTGGAATGGGTGGAATTAAAAATGGTGGGTGCATAAGATATTGTTTGATCTGATTAAATGCTTCCTCACATTTGTCTTCCCATTTGAATGGGACATTTTTATGCAATAAATGTGTAAATGGTAAGCTTTTGTCTGCCAGTTGAGCTGTAAACCCTGATGGACTGTAGTCATCCTTGCTTGATGAAGTTGACTGATATTTCGTGGTGGCAGCATGTCCATTATAGCTTGTACTTTTTCTGGATCAACCTCTATGCCCTTTTCTGAAACAATGTATCCTAGGAGTTTTCCAGATGTAATGCCGAAGACACATTTCTTTGGATTGAGTCAAACATTGAACTTCTCCATTCTGGTAAAGATTTTTGACAAGATTTCTAGATGTCCTTCTCGTGTGTGAGATTTGGCAAGTAAATCATCAACGTAATCTTCCATGAATGTATGCATCATATCATGAAAAATTGTTGTCATTTCTCTTTGATAAGTGGTTCCGGCGTTCTTTAACCCAAATGGCATTACATTCCAGCAATAGGTACCCCAAGGGCATGTGAACGTTGTTTTATCTTGATCCTCTGGTGCAATTTTTATCTGGTTGTATCCCGAAAATCCATCCATTAATGAATACATTGCATGGCCAGCAGTTAAATCAACAATCATATCTATGTTGGGCAAAGGGAAGTCATCTTTGGAACAAGCCTTATTCAAATCTCTGAAATCTGTACAAACTCTAATCCTTCCATCTGGATTTGAAATAGGTACAATATTGGAAATCCACTCGGCATAATCAATAGTCCGAATGAATCCAACATCCAAAAGCTTCTTTAATTCCTCTTTGACCAATAATGCAACATGTGGATGCATTTTTCCGAGCTTTTGATTCACAGGTTTTTGCCTTGATAGATAAATGATGCATTATCAAATTAGGATCCAACCCTCGCATATCAGCATATGACCAAGCAAAGTTGATTTGATTCTCCTTCAAGAACTCCATGAATTTCAGGACTTCTTCAACTGTTAATGATGCTGCAAGTTGCAAGATTTTTGGCTGGTCTGCTATACTTATATTGATTGATTCTGTTGGTTTGATCAAAATAGAAGATATTTCATGATAATGCTTGGGAAGAGTGTCAAGTTTCTCATCCTTCAGTGCCTCAGAAAGGTTTTCACTGTCGAATTCGCTCTTTATTTTTCTCTTGTTGTGATCTATCACTGCCATTTTTTGGTTTTCACCAATAGATCCATCTTTTATTTCATTTATTTTGCAGCTAAGAGACTTGACACCCTCCTTATCAAAATCATGAGTATGAAATTCTTGGATAAAACAATTGTTTTCCTCATTAGAGGAGCAAAGGAAATTTATAATGTCCTCATCATCATGGAATGTAGGGATATGGATAGGTGCACCAATGTCCCAATCAATAAGTTCCGGATAAACTAAAGGCATGGGATCATTAGGTTGGGTAAGGTCTTGAACTGTCAAAGTCATGATGTGGTTATCATTTTCACGGTAGACAAAGTCTATGATGGTATTCTCCTGTTGATCGTCAATCATGTTAGAATCTGAATTGTCCTCACTTGAGTCATGATCACTTTGTAAAACATAATCAAGTGGAGGCCTTGAACCTTCTCCTTGTATGAGAATAGGTGCATATTTGTGTATGGTATCAACTTGTTTGTCTCTCCAAAATTCATCATTATAAATGGTGTCCCATTCATATTCATTAGAATCAGTATCTGAACTATTCTGCAATTGGAAAACTAATTCATGAGGTTTATCTGACATTGATGCTCTTTCATGAGTTAATTGTGTTTGCTGTGAAGTAAATTCTTCTTTATCTTTACCATATCCAAGTCCTGTTTTATCACTTGGATGTATTGAAATAGGTTGAATTGGTTCCACAATTCCTTCTCTTCTCTTTCCTATAGGACCATTTCCTTCATAGCCCATTTTCTGCATAATAGCGTACCCCTTACCATATTGTTTTGTAGGTAACTTAATGTGCAAAAGAGATTCATCTTCATCTTTGTATAGCCAATTTAGTATATCCCTATCTTCAGCTTCTTCTTCAGTGGTGTTGGCTTTAATGAATTTTCTGTCAAACTTTGTGATTGGCACAGAAGTTTCGGATGTAGAGGTTGTTGCAATCTTTTGATTTGATAAGGTAGGCTGACCATGTGACCTCGGAGAAGGAGGTAAGGTAGAAAGAGATAGTGAATATTCACCTACCCCTTTGTCTTTAAAATTTAGCTTAGTATCAAGATTCTTTGCCAATTCTTGCAATTGGCCTTGTAGATTGGAAGAAGAAATAGCAAGAGCCTCCCTATTGTGTGGCACAAAGGCATCTTGAGTTGCTCGGAGATTTGAACAAGTTTGTGTGCTATTATAGTCAGCTTGTATAGTTATTTCCTGTCCATCATATGGAAACTTGATGCATTGATGATACGTTGATGGTACTGCTTGCATATCATGAATCCATGGACGACCCAAAAGTATGTTATAGGAAAGATCCTGATCTAGAACCTGACAAAAAGTATTTTTCACAACAGGTCCCACTCTGATAGGAAGCAATATTAGTCCTTTAGAAGATCTTTCTTCATCATCATATTCCTTGATAGTTATTTTCCTTCGTGGATCAATATAATTTTCTGATATTCCCAAGGCATTTATTAGCTTTAAGGTACAAATGTTTAAACCGGATCCTCCATCTATTAAGACACGTTTAATTCGGTGTTTATGGATCATGACTTCAAAATAGAGCGATGAATTATGTGGATGTGCCATGGAGGCATCATCTTTTTCGGAAAATGAAAGACAAGTGGGGGAAGACAAATGTCCCACCATGGCTTGAAATTTGTTTACATCCAAATCAGTGTCAACAGTTGTGTTTACAAGAGCTTCTTCTAAAATATTTTTATGTATGGGGGATATTTTGAGAAGTTCAAGGATGGAGATTTGAGCTGATTTTTTTCTCAATTGATCAACTAAATTATATTGACTTGGAGAAGAAATAGTTGTTTTAGATGAACTTCCTTTTAAAACAACTTTGGCTTGTCCTCTCGTAGTCACATTAACTTGTTGATATTCTTGTTTTCCCTTGATTTTGATAACATTAACTCACTGATCATCTGTATAGATTTGACGAATTATATTATCTTCAACATTATTTATGCTTTTGGCTTTTGTATCTGATGTTTCCCCCTTTTGATAATTCGGTAAAGGATCTTTGAATGCTTGATGATCGTCATTGGTATGATGTCCTTCAATTGTAATGGTGCCATTGTCAATTAAATCTTGTACTAGATTTTGCAAAGCTTGACAATTATTCATTCTATGACCCTTACATTGATGATAATTGCAATAATACAAGTCATTCCACGATGGTGGTTTGACTCGAGGCTCATAATCTCTTTGTGGTGGTAAGGTGATAACCTTATTATCAAGAAGCTCCTTGAGAGCAGATTCAAGAGATTGACCCAAAGTGGTAAAATTCCGTCGATTTGAGAAGAATGAAGGTTTGGACGGATTTGAAGTTTGAGTATTGCCAAGATTGTTATTGAAATTACCACGATTATCCTTGGTGTTTTGATTGGTCATGCTTTCTTGCTTAGAGGTTTTCCCTTGTTGATTGTTGTTTCCTTGTTGGTTGGTATTTGTTTGTTAATTGTTTCGTGGATCACTTGATAGATTAAAGATAGATGGTCTTGTTCGTAGATTATTGGCATCTACTATACCATCATTGACAACATTTTTGTTTCTATTCCAAAACCTTGTTTTATCGTTGTTGTTTTGGTTTGATGTATTGGGATTATCAAGTTTTATCACCCCTCGTTTAACCAATGACTCTTCAATGGTGATTGCGTTTTCAATCAACTTTTCAAAGTTATGTGGACAATGAAGATTAAGCCTATAGCTTAATTCTTGATCTAGACTATTGATGAAGATATCCATCTTTTCCTTTTCAGGAATAGGACGAGAATATCGTGCGAATAACCTTCTCCATCTTTGCAAGAATGTAGTGAAGGGTTCTCCTACTTTTTGTTTCACTTTACAAAGATCAAGCATTGTTATCTAGTGTTGGATGTTGTAGGAGTATTGTGATATAAACTGATTTATTAACTCCTCAAAAGTTTTGATGGGTGGAGTGATCTTTGAAAGCCACTCCATGGATTGTACACCTAGACTTCGTGGAAATAATAACATTAAGTATGTATCATCATAGGAAAATTCTAGACTCATATTTAGGAATCTCACAATGTTTTGGAAATGGGATCATTTGAAGACTTCTATCGAATGGATAAGGAGATATGTCTTCCAAAACATACTTCTTTGTTGTACCCCCTTGCATCTCTTTTATTTGCCCTTGTAATTCCTTTATCTATTGAATAAGGGCACTAAAGTCATTAGGAGGAGTTTTAGGATTCTGTTTAATCCCTTCTATGTCAAAATTGTGAGGTAACTTAGCTCCTTTATTAGCTAATGAAAGAAAATATCTTTCTTTGTTTCGTTCTAAAATTCTTTCCATAAGAGTATGGAATTGGGGATCTTGTTCTGCTTCTTGAAGCTTTTCTTCTATTAATTCGTCAACATTAAATGTTTCCTCTTCTTTCTCATTATGGTCACCCATTTTGCTTGTGGTAGTTTCTCCTTCGTCTTTTTCCATGTGTTTTTGAGATCTCGTGAAGACAGGCATAAGTTTTGTTCCAAATTCTACTAACTTTTGATCAAAAGAATGAAATAGTGCAATTTGTGTGATAGATATGAAAGTCAAGATAGAATGAAAATTCTATGACTTACAAAGGTTTCTAATCTTTAGCTTGTGTTGTTCCCTAATTGAAAGGATGAAAATCCTGTTGATGGGAATTTAAGGAAAAGATCTAGAAAATGATGATTTTGCACTTTATGAAGTTTTGATCATGGTTTTGTAAAAGGATGGATTTTATGATGAATGCCTAATGTGATCTGAGTTCTCTATTGCAAAATTTGATTTGGACGAGTAGAATATTCAATTGCAGGTTGGGGAATATAGCAAAAATGAATGCGTTGACTATGGTTATGCCTTTGAGAAAGGGCTCTTCTTTGAAAGAAAGCTTGTGAGTACAAAGGTTCTATAGCATAATCATCAGAAAGGCCTCTAACACAATCATGATACCTATGAAGAAAGGTTCTATATTTGAGTAAAACTTTTCGGCTTTGATACAAGAATCATCTCTTCTTCAATAGTTTCTTGTGGTTAAGGGGTTTCTTTGGCTTTTTAATCCTTTTGAAAATGGATTTCTTTACAAAAGTTGTGGATTTCCAATCTCGTAACATGAGAGTAATCAATGTGATTATGAGTTTTGGATGATCTTATCTAAATTAGTGTATTGAAAATACATCAAACAAGTTGTAGAATAGTTTGTCTTAAGTCCTATGCTAAACATCAAGTGTATGACCAAAATGTTTTTCAAAAATTATTTTAACAGGTTTTACACATGATAAGCATTTCAAACAGACTCACTCTTAGTTATCAAGTAGGTCATCATAGTAATCAACAACCCACATCTTAAAACTGCGTTGACTCACACAGCCATGTCACCCCCAAAAGGGCGCCCGTGTTTTTGTCTTTTCTAGGTGCGTACTCAGAGTGACAGAAGTGGATACCGGATCCCCTGAGCAAACAATCCTTGGAAGTTATATGGTGAGTATCTTGGGGGTAGATTCTTCCCTTCCCTGCACTGTGATTATTATGACATTCGGAAACTGACTCGGTGAGATACTACACTAAGTTCGTAGTAGGGGTTTCCATTCGGTGCGGCAAATGATAGACTCCCTCGAGAGACCTCCCTACCTTTAGAACAAAGGCTTTGGGGATGGTTATCAATGCACACTATCATCAAAAGAGGGTTTCCCCAATTTTGCTTTAAATTTTAGAGTGGGGTGGAATAGCCTGGCTTTTGCTTGAACCCACTTGAGTCGTTCCTCTTGGGTGAGTACTTTTTCCCACAAGAGCAGGCTCTCTACAAGGTTTTAACAAAGCTGTAAATTGTATGAAATAAAATAGGTGAGTTTGGCATTTTGATCACCCAGTTAAGGGGAGAGCATAGGCCTATCACCGTTTTAAGCAAAGCAACAAGGATTCAATTTTAAGCCCAAAATAAAAATTTACTATATTAAGTGAAGATGTTGCTTCACAAAAACACAATTTTTTTTTTTTTTAGCCCAAAATCAAATATGAAATGACTATCCTAGGATTGCTTCATTCCATTTTATGTGACTACCCTAGGATTGCTTCGTTTTAATTTAAAGTTACTAACTATCTGCGGTTGCGTCAGATTCAATTAAACTGTATTTCTAATACAATTTACAAGTCGTAGGTTTTTGAAACATGCACTATAACAGTCTTCAGGGGTGCTGCAGGAATTATTACGGGCGTTGTAGGAACTCTTACGGGCACTGCAGAAATGATTACAGGCGCTGCAGGAATTATTACAAGCGCTACAAGAATGATTACGAGCGCTGCAGAAATGATTACGGGCGCTGCAGGAACTCTTACGGATGCTGCAAAAATGATTACGGGCACTGCAGGAACTCTTACGGGCACTGCAGAAATGATTACATGCACTGCAGGAACTCTTACGGACGCTGCAGAAATGATTACGAGCGCTGCAGGAACTCTTATGGGTGCTAAACTGGGTATGAACTTTCTGAAACGTGTTTCTTGCGCTAATCCGCTATTTTTTGGCCGTAACATGTCAGAGAAACCTGCAAAAAGATGTTAAAAATAGGGGCAAGAGCCCCACGGTGGGCACCAAAAATGTGTATATGTTAATATGTTAATCAAATTGAAACAAATAAACACAATTAACAAAACTTTAAACTGAAGAAATTGAAATGAAATTAAAATATAAACATGAATTCTTCAGAAGCGTTCCATCTTTCTCTATCTCTAGAGATTTGTTCGAAGCTGTTGCTCTCAGATTATGTAAGCTTGGCTTCTCCAAATGGCAGTTTGTAGAATGAGTATGCAAAGGAAGTTCTCTATCCTATATGCTAGTGAAGGTGAGAATGCTGACGGATATGCACAGGGGCTGTGGATTATGCACAGGGGCTGTAAATGGAAGATGCTATGAATTGAAGTGAATATGCCATGATTCTATACTATGGAATGAAACAAGAATGCTATAAATGTTTGAGAGCTATTTGACTATAGTTTCTCTGTTGAAAGCTTCTATATGATTTCAAAGACCCGACAGTCCTATTTATAGTTTTTTTGCAAGGAAAATCCTGGCTGGCAAGAATCAACGACTGTGAGGTTGTCTGGTAAGTTTGAATGGTGAGAGATGGAGAGGTTGAGAAGAAGATGGAAGAGGTTGGGAGGTTGGAGAGAAGAATGGATGCCTGTCTTCAACCCATGGGAACAAGCTTGCACAGAAACAGAGGAATTTATTTTTCTGTTTTGGCAGTTTGTTTCATGACTGTTGTAGATAATCCCTAAATTAATTAAATAAAATAAATTTATTTAATTTCATTTATTGAGTTTGATTTTTTATTTTAGCACTATGGAAGATTTAATTAAATATTTTGGAATATTTAATTATGATGTGACTTTAGAAGAATTAATTAAATATTTTGAGATATTTAATTATGA
>VDFB02271358.1:661486602-661511890 GCA_007258455.2 Sequoia sempervirens
GTTCGGGATTTTCCACCCCAGCTGGATTTTCCTGGATCTTGCTCGAACTCCGGCTGAACACTATGGTTCAGAGATTTTTGGTCTTCGCAGAATTCTGTGTGGGCCAATTTTTTTTGAATTTTGTCCTATTGTCGGGTTCCCAGATTTTCCTGGCTGTCTTGTTGGCGGCATTAATGTCATTTGTACCATTTGTAAGGGATGCATTTAACTGATCTTTGAGGACTTTTGTGCCATTATGCTTTATTTTCTGTGTTCGATTGAGTTGAGGAGTGCATTATTTTGGTGTTAGACTTGATTTGAGGCATTTGATCTGTGAATTATTTGATTTGGTGAATATTTCTTTGGCATTTTCAATGTTGTTCTTTGATGAGCGCTGATAAGCTAATATTTGTTGTCACAATAAGTTTTTACTTCGTCAAATGGTATGTATACAATTTCTTTGCATTCAATTGATGGAAGTGAGCATTGCTTTGGTGTTTTTGGTTTGCTTTGGGTTCAAATTTTTGCATGTTTGAGCATTTTTGTGGCTAGGGTTGCATGATATTGTTTGATTCATTATTTCCCAAGTAAGTTTTGAGTTCACTCTTTCATTCGCATTTAGAGATAACTTGCTTGTGAGCCGTGAATACCCTAGTAAGGATTTAGCAGTTGAAACTATTGAATCTTGAGCTTGCCTATGTGTCAATGGCGGATTTGTGGGGTTTGATACCTAGGGAATCACCATTTCACCTTATCTTGCTTTCGAATTGGCCTAGAATTCTAAGAAAATCTATAGAAGGTCCATATCAAACTCATCGCAAGCCTAGATTCTTGAAATTTATGATTGATCCATTAATCTGGGCGAAATCGTGATTGAATACCGAAGTTTAGGTTTTTCATCCAGTTCGGGATTTTTCGGCTCTGGCAGATTTTCCCGACTTTCCCACTCCTCTTCATTTTCCCAGAATTCGTTTTTTTCAGAGATTCATCTTCTTCGTGGATTTCCTTCAGCTCTGGATTTTCCTAAAATCCTTGGTTCCCCCTTTTTTCTGAATTTTCCTAAATGTCTCCTCCTTCACGGAAATCCGTCTCATGCAGATTTTCCTAGAATCTGGTGGACAGTGGAAGAATGTGAAATAGCATGATGTGTTAATGAATGATGATACATTTATGATTAATTTATGCTATTTTGAGATCTCACATGTTGTTTCTTGATTGATGATGATCGGATTGAGTTGCTAGTAGGTGTTGTCATGTTCATTCCACTGGAATCTGTCTGGCCCATAATTCTCCAAAATTCCTCCCTAGCTTGGATTCTGCGGATGGTCCTAAAACCCAAAGTTTAATATGATCATTTTATTTGAGGTTTAATGACACCTTGCTTATATGGAATTCATTTGAATGATGATTTTTATTGATTAACCTTTGTTGATGTGATCTTTACTATGGTTCCCTTTGTTGAGTGTAGGGAGAATCTAGCAAGGTGGTAGCTGGAAAAGCTAAGGGTGACATGGAGGGATCTTCCGTATCTGAAGCATAAAGAATTAAGATGGACACCAAGAGAAAAGTCCTGGAGAGAAAGATCACCTCTATCTGGTCAGAGGTGACAGACACGAATGTTGGACTATGGGATTATGAGGAGTGCAACATCTTCCTCTGGTGGCTACAAGAATGTTGGAATCAAGATTGGCACACGTAGCTAGGTTTCCTTCTATAGTGCAATGTTACGAATTGGTTCTTGAGTGCACCAGACATTATGACAGTGATACACAAAGAATAATTGGTCCTCAAGGGAGGGTTGTGGAAAATTTGAACCCTGTCTCCATAGCTTAGACCTTTGACATGCCAGACAGGTCCCACATGGTGGCATTCAACATGGAAGCAGCTAAGAGGTACTATGAAGAGGAGACTATTAAATCACAACAACTTATCAATTCCTGGCTAGAGAAGCCCAAGTCTCATTATTCTAAATTGCCTAAACAACTATATAGGGAAAAGTTCAAGAAAGAGTATTATGATGCCATCACTCTTCTTAGCAGGGTGGTTGGATTAAAGAATGCAGGTGTGTTTGAGAATTGGATGTGCCATGTTATTGTGAGGATGGAACAAGAAAAGATTAATTATCATTGAGCAGGTGTCATAAGTAGAGTGATTCATGAGAAACTGTCCAATGTGATGTAAACCAAGACCTTCACAATGGCCTCGTACTTAGTCTATGCACTTGCAAGATTTCATCCATACAAGGGATTAAGTACCAAGGGCGTCTTTGGGTAGGATGTTATTTATGAAGTTTACCCTCAGTTGCACTTAGGGAACTTGAGCTATAGAAGGGTGAATGATGCATTCACCATGCATATCACTAGATTGCTTAAGGGTGCTGAGCATATGAGAATTTAGACCAAGCCAAGGAGGTCATCAAGAAATATGGTGCTTGGTTTATTCAGTTCCCAACCTTCTCATACATCCAGGTTGATGGTTGTCAAAGGGCTCCATACAGGCTTCCAAGGTATCCCACTGATCATATCTTACTTTTGGAAGTCACCAGATAGATATGTGACTTTGATGCTATTATTAAAAGAGACAAACATAAGACTGGTTTTGGCGGAGACTTCCCTTTGAGGATAGGCATTGGAGAGGCATGCCCTTCCATTATTTTAGCTCAGGCTTCAGAAGAAGAGATGAGTTCTCTTGGTTTGTCTTTCCATTCCAAGAGATCTAGATTTGACATAATAGGTGAAGCAAAAAGGAAGACCAGTCAGGAATATAGCCACAAAGTTGAGTTGGAAGACTACTGGGCCAATTGCAATGATGAATATGAGGTAAGGAATAAAAAGTTTTCGTGGCTTCCAATTGAATCAGTCTGATTATATAATGTAAAGGTAGTTCCAGATCAACTCCAGGATGATGGGGACTTGATTCAAGGCCATGCTTATGAGGCAGTTAAGGATAGGCCAATCGGTGATGTGGATTGGCTAGAAGAAGAAAAGACAGAATTGGGACAGTTGATGGATCCAGTCACCAAGCACACCAAGATGTGGCTGAAGCATAAAATTTGGGAGTTGGAAAATGAAGGTGTATAGTGCACCTATGATCTGATGGGAGATTTGGACCCTCTCTCCACTTCTGAGGAATCAACTAAGGAAGATCCTAAAGGTAAAGGTAAGGTAAGCTCCCCTTTTAAGATCAAGATCAAATATATTCAAATGGAGAAAGCTCAGGAAGAAAAAAAACTGAGAAATCCTATTGCTAAGACAAGAGGGCATAGTTCAAAGACTAAGAAATTTGGAGTAGAGGAAGCTGAAAAGAAGAGTCCTGAGGTTGGTGCTCCTGTGCCTAAAAGAAGGAGAATTGTAAGATTATCACAAAAGGCAGGTTCTAAGGATGGAGAGGAAGTTAATCCACCAGTGGTAATTGTGGAGAGTTCAGAAGAAAAGACACAGGTGTATACAAGGAAGTCAAGGACAACTTCTCCTAAAGATAATGTGACAAAGAAAGATCATCCTCCTGTTACTTATCATGAGGAGAAGCCTAATGATGTCCGTGAAGCTCAAAATGATGAATTGGGTGAATCTAAGGAAGTTGAGGATCAACATGATACAAAAGGAGAAGAATTTCATGAGGGTGATATTTACAATGTTGAGGCCGAAGTAGAAAAAGTGATGTAGTCTCCCTTGGTTGCATATGAGGATTCACCAATTAGAACTGAAGGAGTTAAATCTCCTCAAAGAGAGGAAGTATCAGAAAAGGTCTCATCACCTTTGCACAGGGAAGAACATGCTGAAGAAAAGGAAAACAAGGCAAATGAGACTCCTGAGAAGAAGGGTTTGAATAAAGATATGCCTAAAGATCAACATGAGGAAGTAGGATAGAGTAAAGTACAATTGGAGTCCACTGTTCCAGATTGGTTGGAAAAGGAAATAAAGAGAAAGCAGGTTGTTGTGGAGGATTCTCCACCCAATTGGGATGAGTTGTTGGCTAAGATTAGAAAGGATAAAGGAAAGAAAAAGGCCAGGGTCATTTCAAAGATTGAAAGAGATGAGGCAAGCAATAGAGTGGTCCACATTGCAACTCCTGCTCTGGATAAGAATAGGGATGATGTAACTGCAAAAGATTAAAACTTGCAGACTATCAATTTAGGGCCCACTTCCATTGAGCAAGAAATTGAAGAGTATCAGGGTTCTAGTGCAGTCATCTTGGGTAGGTTGAGGAAAGAATTAAAGACTAAATAGGAGATGAAGAAGGAGATTGAAGGACTCAAGAAATGTTTGGAAGATCTGATGAAACCTTTGCAGTCCATTAGCTCCTCATCCTTTAATACAAATCTCCTACCCCAAAAAACTATCACCGAGCTTGAAAGAATTAAGGCTTCCACTCTTGCTTCTGCAAATTGGTTGCAAGGGGTGAAAACCAAAGGAAATGATGCTATTAGGGACATTCTGTCATCTGGGAAAGATGCTATGAGGGAAATTGATTGGTTGAAGGAGGTGTTAGCTCAAGATAAGGAAGATGCAGACCTCCTGTTGCAGAAAACTAAAACCATCATGGAGTATACCAAGGACAAGATTGTAAGTGATGGAATTCTCCCTTCCTCCAGAGTTGCTGAGCCTTGGGAGTGGTTTGAGGCTTTGCAAATTAGGCAGAAGGTTCTGAAGAAGATCTACAAGCAGAGGAGGAAAATTGAAGATACCCTAATTGGTGTTTATAATGTATGCATTGCTTTCTTTGAAATAATGACAGGGAGAAGGAAGATTGCACCTAAGCATTTGAGCTTAGAGTAGTTCAGAAAGTAGTGGCAAGATGTTTATGCTCTAGTCAGTGATGATCTTGTTACTGAACACCAATTAGATGATGTGGCCACATACATTGTTGTTATTGATAAATATCTAACATATAAGGTTGAGTGGGATAAATCGGTGAAACAATCAAGGGAAGATATTACATTAATTGAAAGACGACTTAAGGTTTTTCCTTTACCACCTGTGGCCGAATTGGATAAGGTGCTTTTGAAGGTGCATGTAATGTTGGATTGAAATAAAGACAAAGGGGAAGGTAGTTAATGCTGGGCTACATCAAGATTTGTGCTTCCCTATTATTTTGCATGCATTGGTCCAAGTTGCATTGGAGATCCTAGGCTGACCTGGATGAAGTTCATGCATTTAATGCTTTATTTATTTTATTTTGAATTTCTCTTGGCCGACATGTTCTGGGGGTTTCTATTAATATGAAATTTTGCCTCATTTGTAAGGGCTAGATATAGACATAGACGAATAGAGAGATAGCTAATATAGAAGCGAATTAAGTAGAGCAAGAGTTAGCAAGTAGTTGTTCTCAAGTAAATATTGTAATGGAAAGCTGGAATTGTTGCTACAGTGGATAATTTGATGCAAGCAATGACATTGTGATTTGGTGCCATACTTGTGTTCTTCTTATCTTGCGTGGTTCTTGTTATTCTATCTTTATAATTTCTTGGAGGAAAATTGATACTTAGGATTAGATTTAATTCAATGATGTTTATGATTTGATATTTGAAGTGTTGCAGCAATCCCTGGTCCATACTTTTCACAACCAATTGATTGTTAGTTTCTTTGCAAAGTTAGCTTGGACTTTATATTCATTGTGCTTAGTTCAATTGTGAGGGTTTATTAATTTCAATTGCAATAGGGTTTTCTGAATGAATGTTCATGATTTGAAAATCTTTAACACCTTAGAAGATTGCACTGTTTCTACAAGATTGTAGATCCATCTGGGTCAAGTAGAAATTAGTTTTTTGAGGGATTGGTCCATTTCGAGTGTTTGTCATCTGCATTGTTAATCTTAGGTTTAGTGTTAAATCTAGAAATCTTTTTGAAACCTTATATCTTTTGTTATTTCTTTATCATTTGGGTTAGATTTAGGATTGAAGTATCATCATATTGTTAAATCTGATAAATTGAAGATTCAGTCTTTGCTTTTAGTAAGGTCCCATTGTGATTACCAACATTTTCACATTTATCACTGAGTTTTTTATGCATTGTCAAGACCTGACATTAGAGACCTTGGGGTTATCTCTTGAGGCTTGCTGATAGAGATTTACCTTTCAAGAGAGATAGGATTTCATATTCTGTCTGAGTTGTTGTGCATAAAACATCATCAACAGAGCCAAAGTTTCCAAATTGAAGAAGGAAAAATCCACTCCACTCTCCAAAGGTTGAGAAAGAGAGACCAGACTTCCCTAGCAAAGCTACACCCAATAAATAGGTGAGAGCTATCCTCTGCATAAATATTACACATGTAACATCTGTTAGGCATGGAGAAACCTCTTTTCTATAGATTGTTGATGGTTAAGATCTTTTCATGCACCATTAACCATAAAAACATATTGATTTTTGGAATCATATTTGAAGACCAGAACAAGCCCCATGATGACTGAGGACCCACAAAATCATTGATTGAATTAAATGCAGACACCGCCAAAAATAGCCCATATGGAAGCCTTCTCCAAATCACCTTGTCTCTCTGGAGGGAAACATGAATATGAATTTTAGACACCTCATTAAATAGATCCACTAGCTCAAGATACACCTCATGGAACCTTCTCCACTCCTCGTCCACAATATAATCAACAACATAACTCCCAAATTCTCTAATACAAAAGTCACTCCAGGGAGCTACCCACACAGAATGTCATAGCGGCCCATTCCTGAACCACCAATCATCCCAAAAAAGGATATCTCTACCATTCCCAATCAACCATTGGATGCTAGAAGAAATAACACCTTTGGATTTGATTAGCGAATTCCAAAAGAAAGAACCTAAGAGAGGAGAGAAATCATCTCTGAGGAACTTTTGAAATTTATCCTCCTGAGCAAGATATTTGGTAGCTAGAATCTCTGATCAATCCTTCTCACCATGGAGGAAGTTCCAAAGCTTCTTAGCCACAAGAGCCAAATTGAAGGGTTTAATCCTATGTAGGCCCAAACCACCTTGGAATTTCGAACAGAAAACCTCCTCCCACAAAACCAAACTCAATCGCTTCTTATCCTCCACACCAGACCAAAGAAATATTTTCTGTATAATCTCATTTTTTTCCCAAAACTTTTGAGGCATCTGGAAATGGCTAAGATCATAAAAAACTAGGAGATTCTGCAATGTGGACTTAATCAATACCAATTTTCTAGCCTGACTGAGAAAAGTACCTTTCCAACTAGCCAACTTAGCATTGCACTTATCAATCAAACCATTCCAAAAGGAGTCAGGGGATGGGTTGGCTCCTAGAGGTAGAATAAGATAGGTGGAAGGAAGAGAGCCCACCAAACATTGAAGAATATTGACAATTCTTTGTATCCTTCTTTCTAGAGTGTTGAGGAAGAATATCGTACTCTTGGGAAGACTCACAAGTTTCCTCGAAGCTGCCTCATAATTCTAGATAATTAGTTTAATAGTCCTAGATTTCGCAATAGATGCCTCACCCATGATCAAAGTATCATGAAAAAATTGTTGGTGTGAACATGGGGTGAAGAAGGTCTCAACCCCTTGAGAGGTCCCAAAGAAAGCTCCAATTGCAATGACCTACCCAGAGATTCAACCAAGACAATGAAGAGGAAGGCTGAAATTGGATCACCCTGTCTAACCCCCCTAGAGCTCCTAAAGAAATCTAAAGGAGAGTCATTAACCAACACACAAAAGGACACCGTCGAAATGAGGCTCTGAATCAGCTTAACAAAATTATCAAAAAAACCAAAAGCATAGAGGATTTTAAACAGAAAAGACCAAATAACCTGGTCATAAGCTTTGACCAAATCCAATTTTAATAAAAACCAACCTTTTTGTTAACCATCAATGAATGAATGTTTTCATGCACAGTGATAATAGTGTCAAGAATTTTCCTACCCACAACAAAGCCACTTTGCTGAGGAGAGATGATCAGAGGAAGAACCCTCTACACCCTAACTGCCAGAACCTTGGAGAAAATTTTATAAATTGAATTACATAGGTTGATAGGTTTGAACTCATTAAAGGCTGAGGCCCCAGGGATTTTGGAAATAAACACCAAGAAAGTAGAATTCAATTCCTTGAGCAGGTTGTGGCTACTAGAAAACTCTTTATTTGCATCCACCACATCCTTAGAAACAATGGACCAAAATTCTTGGAAGAAGAACATGGGAAAACGATTAGGGCTAAGGGCCTTGTTCCCAACAAAGGAGAAAACCACATTCCTGATTTCTCCACATAAGGAATACTACAAATTATGCCATTAAGATCATCTGTCACAATTCAAGGAATAACATCCAACAAATGACCTGGGATTGCACGGAAGGGGAAAAGTCATTAGTTAGAAGATTATAAAAGAAGGAAATAACCACCCGCCTAATCTCCTCCTCGTTCTTAATCACCCCATTAGCTTGGCGGATATACTTGATACAATTGGAGGCATGATGCTTTAATGTGATGAGATGAAATAATTTCGTATTCCTGTTACCACAGTTAAACTACACTACACGCAACCTCTACTTCCAAAAATCCTCCTCCCTGGCCACAATATTATGGAGTCGGGACAAAAGCACACCCTCTTCATTTGCCAGATTAGCATTATAACCCATTGCCTGAATATTTTGTTGTACAATATTAAGGTCCGCCTTAATATTGACTTTCTCAAGGAATATGCTACCAAAGGACACCTTATTCCAATTCCTCACATTGGCCTTTATAGTAGCCAACTTCTTCGCCATTTTGTACATAGCCAATCCATCCACTTGAATATCCCACTAGGAAGCAAGATTAACTTTAAAGTCTCGATGAGACATCCACATTTTTTCAAACTTGAAGGGGAAAGAGAACCTCTGACCAACTGCCTTAGCCAACAAAGAGATAGGAAAATGGTCTAAACCCAACCTTGTGAGAGTAGAGAGGGAGCAAGAAAAACAAGCCACCCACTCATGAGAAAGGAGGGCCCGATCCAGCTTCACTTGGATCATAGAATCTCCAACCCTACGATTTGACCAAGTATACGACGCCACATGAAAATCAATATCAAACAAGGCGTTGTCATTAAAAAAAGACATCAAGTTGAATATTTTCTTGTCATCAACCTAGTAGCCTCCCAACTTATCAAAAACACTCATTAGAGTATTAAAATATCCCATAACCAGCCAGTGTTCAGATGTAAAATAAGCTTTAAAGGAACTAAAATTCTCCCAGAAGCGCTTCTAAGTGCTTTTGACATTAGGAGCATAGATATTTGAAGTGGCCCAAGAAAAATCACTCCTACTATGATAAAAGGAGGCAACATTATGGTTGGGGACCCCACAGATGACCTTTCCAATGACAACTTTCATATTCTAGAAAGTGGCCACACCTTCTGAAGCACCATCCACATCAAAACCATGAAGGCCACAATCCTTAAAGAATCTTTTCTTAAGACACTCCAACCTTTCAACAGGAATTTTTGTTTCTTGAATCAAGATCACATCCAGTTTATGATCCCTCGCTAAGTTAGCAAGGAGATCCTTCTTGTGAGGGTTATTCAACCCTAGAATATTCCATGAGAGAATCTTCATAGAGGATTTTGAGATGTTCCTTTAGGGAACATCTCAAATAAAGTTTTATGGGAGCCATCAGCAATATCAACTTTACTTTCCTTCTCCTTTCTCTAGAGTAGAGTGGATCTCCCTCTACCCCTTGGCTTTGAGCCACAGTTAGCCTTTGATCGATTCCTAGTGGCAACCCCTTGAGGGGATAGGTTCTTTTTTTTTCTAGTCTTGGCTAGAGAAAATGGAGGTTCCTTGACCTGTAACAAGCCCGCCAGCTCGTATCCATTGATAGAATAGGTGAGAAACAAATTTGAAATAGCCCCATGGGGATCCTACAAGATCGCCTACTTACCACCCGACCCCATGATAGAAGAAATGGTAGAAATCACCACCGTCGACAACTCCTTTACAACCGAAGAAGCCAACTCCACCAGCTCTACATGTTTAGGAGCCTCCAACTCATTAGAGGGAAGAGCCACATCACCAACAACTAGTTCCCCTTCTTCCACCAATTTATTATCCCTTGACAGGACTTGGATACCCTGAGGAGACCTAGCCTTAGAATTCTCCCCTCTCGGAATACCCACCTCCTTACAAGAGGTATCCATTATCGGCTCATCCAAAGTCAAACAATGCTTAGCATCATCATCCCCTTCCAAAACACCAACCTACGACACTTTTTTCTTTCTTTCCATTCCATAAGAGGCTGAGCTTGGACTAGTTTGGCCTTTGAGGGAATTTCTTGGCCCAATGACCAACCTTTTCATAGTGAAAATGAGCAAAAGGGATCGATTCATATTCAATCAATTGATTCCAACCCCCCAGCTTTGAGTTAGTCATCACCTTCTCAGGCAATCTGTAGATTGATCCACAATCACACAAAAACATGCATAAACTAACCTCTTCCGGGAAGCAGTCATTTGATATATGCATAGAAGCTTGCCAAACATATTAGCAATGCCAACAAACACTTGTTCATCCTAAAGCTCGAAAGGAAAAGCTGGGAGCCTTACCCACACTAGGGAAAAGAAAAAAGAATAAGAATTGGGATTAAAAATAGCCTCCCATTTCTTAAGGACCAAAGAAGACTTGCCTATCATCCATGACTCACTAGTAAGAACACCAACCATGTCCTCATTACATGTGAAGGAGAACAAGAAAAAACCTTTTGCCATTGTAGCTACCTCCACCTGGCCTTTGTCCTCCAGCATTTAGAAACAAGATTGTGCACCAACTCAACATTAGGGTGAGGACCAATAAACTTTCGGACTAGAGTAAGGTCCATAGATACCAGCCGGTTCTCAATAATGCAATCAAGAACAGACATTGAGAATTCTCCTATAACCAGATTTTCCTAAAAGTTGATCGACACTGAGGAGCTCTTCCCTTTAGGTTTAGCACCCAAAAACCTAGACTAACTTGGTCCATTTGAAAGGACCTCCACATGCTTATGTCCTTCACCAGCAACTCCTTTTCTAGGAATTTTCAGACATGGGGAAGAGGACAGGCTCACATGACTAGGATTTGTTGAAACATCTAGTTTTTCAAATAATTTAATTTTTTCAATAAATTGGCTTCAAAATGGTGCTACATATACATTTATCTAAAAAAATTAGTTGGAAAAGTTGTGGACATATATAACTTAGCTAGAATGAATGTTACTAGATCATATTTTGACCGAAATTGACTTTTAGTTAGAAATACTTAAATTCAGTTGTGTTGATAAGTTGACTGAAAGTGTGAAACAACTTTGTACTTTTAACCCTAAAACCAAATACCCTAAATTGTAAATCATAAAGCCTAATACCTAAACCCTAAAACCTAACAATAATAATTTTTAACATTAAAGCCTTAAAAAATGAATTTAATCTCTAAGCCCTCGAGGTTGAACCCTCCATCATAAACCCTAAACCCTAGGCCCTAAACTCTAAACGATGAATAATAAAAAGGGAGGGAGATAAAGAGAGATGGAGAGGAAGATAGGGAGAGAGGGAGAGAGTAATGGAGGGAGGGAGACATAGTGTCACATAATGTCTTGTTATTACTGATTTAATTTTACCTTCATGGGTAAATAGGTTAGTAAATGCAATCATGAGTTTGATATGCTTGCTAGGGAATGGAATATTGAAATAGGTATTATGTGAAAGTATTGATAAATGCTGTGGCTTTGAAAGAGTAAATATGTTTAAATTTATTTCTATATGAATATCCTAAAGTCATGATGCATATGGATTTATTATGAGCATCTAACTACTATTGTGAATGTGTTGAGCTAGTTGTAGGGATAGGTTCATTCCTCCAAGTGGAGGGGAAGTATCACTCAAGAGAAGATCTTGGTTGAGTAACTAGTAACATAACCTATCTAAGCTTACACACACTCATATTAGAAAGGTTGAGTCTAGATATAGTGTTGGGGAAATGGTAAGTCATCCTTAGAATGATGTATTTGCATTAGTAAGGGTCTTGATTACTGTTGGATGCATTCTTGTGTGATGTTTATCTATTTGAGCTTGTGAGTTCTTCCTTATGTGCTATGCTTGTTTGTGTGGTTGAATGAGTATTTGGGATATATGCATATATGCATATATATACATATGGACTAACATACGTGTATGTTGAATATAATGGGATATCCATATGAGTACATCAACATATGTAAAGATATGCATATATGTGTATAAATGTGCTATGATGAATACAATCACTTGGTCATAATAATTTCAAATACCAAAGGGATTAATTGCCTAGTAATCACTATATATATATATATGTCACAAACACACACACACACACACACACACACACACACACACACATATATGCATGCATAATCCTACACTTACGAAATGAACAATTAAGATTACCAAATTCAAGAACATGTGAATTCACTACATAAACAAATGAATTCAACAATGAAATTGTTACCCATCTTGTATCAGAGTATATTCGCCTGATGTTGGATTGCTTGTATCATTGTGAAGCTTCCATAGTTCGTGTGCAAAGCTTGAAGAACGATGTTGATGTTGGTTGATCAAAGAAATGTTGAATCTCTAATGGTGGTTGTGAATTTCAGAAGTACTTCATTGTGCAAATGATTTTGTCTCTTCAATCTTTTTTTGTGAGGAAAAATATTTTTTATATAGAAAATGAGATTCAAAATAGATGATTAGGATTAAACAATGTTGCATCAAGATCGACGGTCGAAAGGTGTTGAGAGGGTTTAGACATTAGTATTTGTGCAAAGTTGATTGCACAATTTGTGTGATTGAGGAATAGATTGGTTAGTCAAGATTTAGATTGATCAGTCAAGATTTAGATTAATCAGTCATGATTTGGATGGTTTAGTTAGCAAATTAGATTGATTAGTCAGCAAATTAGATTGATCAGCCAACAATCATAAATTCCTCAATTAGAAAGTGGGTGAGTAAAATTGATTAATTGATTTAATTAATTAATTCCTTTTTGGAGTTGAACATGCAAACCAATTTTGAATTTTGCAAACAAAGTTGCATTAGTTTGATTTGATTTTTGATGAATGATTTGAATAGTTTGATTTAATTATTCAAATTTTGGAGGGAAAGTGTCATTATGATTTAATAATTCAATTAACTTAGGGGAATAACGTGATTTAGTGACATAATTAAATATTTGGTGTTATTTAATCAATTAGGATGAAATAAAGTGGGATTAGGACATAATAAATAAATGTAATTTATTTAATTGGTCGAAATGATCAAACATGAATTAATCAAATAATATCATTTTACTCAATTAATAGTAGAAATAAGGTTTTCAGGACCTTATTAAATAAATGAAATTTATTTAATTTTTCAAGAATGATGAAAAGTGAATTAATTAAATAATGTTGTTTTATTCAATTAATGGAGGAAATTAGAGTTTTGGATGTTGTTTGATGTTGTTCAATGTTGTTTGATGTTCTTTGATTTCGTCTGATGCCAATGATGTCAGAATGTTGTTTACAGTGTGTGATAGGTGTTAGGTCAATTTCACATGTCTATAATAATATATATGTACATGTGTGTGTATACACATGTGCTAATATTATGAATATTTCACTTAGTCGTAATCATTCAATTTTTGAATGGATTATGGCTTTGTACAATATAATATATATGTGATTGGATATAGGTATATATATATATATGTATATACATATACACACATGAGCATTAATGCTTATATAGAGTGTGTATATATATATGTATGTATATAATATATTATTATTATTATGTGAATGTTTACTCATTTATATTCATTTGTATATCAAATGTAAATGTATTTGATTGTCATGGAATATATGTATAATATATTTAAATATATATACATGCATATATATGTGTGTGTGTGTGTGTGATAGCATTAAAGCTATTTGTGGATGTATATATATATATATATATATATATATATATATATATATATATATGTACTTGTATATTTACAAATACATATATCTATATATATATGTGATAATTAAATAGAAGTCAAATTGTATATATGTGTTATGCTAAGTAAATATATATTGGTATATATATGTTATATACATATTGGCTGATTATTGGATATATCATAGGCCAATTCATATGAAAATTGATATGAAACAATAAATGGCTGATTTATATATGATATATTATAAAAGTTTAGAGGATGAATATATATAACATAGGCCGAATATATAATACATATTGGAAAAGTATAAAGGTCAAATTATATGCTTCACAACAATAAAGTTGATTTCGTGAGTAAGACTTAGTTGATGCTTTGAGTTGGAATATCTTTGACTTAGTAATCTGCATTTACTTGATATGCCTTGTCATGGATTAAATATTCAACAATAAATAAATGCAAATGCATTAAGAAAGGATAAGTTACAGCAGGTCGATGAATTAGTCAAAACTAATTTATGAGACAATGACTCACCAAAGACTTAGTGGGTGAAATTAGGAAGTCGTACATCATTCGGTCAATTGAATAAGTGAGTTACAGGAATGGGGATTATTCTTCCTTTAATTGTCTTAGTTTATGAAAGATTGTTTCTTGAATGCTTTATTTAGTCTATTGTGATTACTTGCATTAGAGAAAAATAGTGTTTGATTTGAAAGGAATAGAAGTCATTATGTTGTTTTGTGAAGTGCTTGTAATTACTCCATAATAGGAGGAATTATTTTTCATAGGTATTAATATACTAGATATGATTAAACAAGGGTATATTAAGGGTTACTCATAGCTAGGTTATTCAATTATACTAAATAGCTAGTGGGTTACTCATGGGATTGTTGTCTATTGATGGGAGGGAACCTGTACATTTGCTTTATGAGTAGAAATACCCTAGAGTTTGTATAAAAGGTGATAGGTTAATTTTGAGGTTAAAGCTTACCCATGGGAGGAATTACCTTTTTTTTTATAGTGGCCTTAAGTCAAAACAAGCTTAAGAAGTGTAAGTGAATAAATGACCACTCAAAGTATTAGGTGAGAACACTTTGGCCAAAGTAGTGTGATTTCCTTTGGCTCCATTGTCAGTTCACCGTGTCCATGTAGTGCATGCTAGTTATAGATTGCAGAGTTACAAGTTCTAGTCATGTAGGGCACAACACTAAGCTCAGTGTGGTTTTTTTGTATGGGGTTACTCAACCAATCTCTTTGTCGAAGGGTAGGGCCATCTAATATGTGAGGTAGATGTGCGGGGGATCACATTTAAGTCTGTGGTAGGTAGAAAAGTGCTTGAGTGATGCTTCTCCTCCTCAATAGGCGACAAAAGACCAAGGTTTTGAAAGGTGGATTCCTGTACCATCTATATCTATTGCTCTGAAGCTTGGTTGAGCTATGTATGTAATTATGTAAATTCTTGTAATATTGTAATTTGTGAAATTACAATGGAATGTAATGGTAGTTTTGAAATAGTGTTATTTCAATTGTGCATGCAATTTACGTTATGGAAATAAATTTTTTTATTGCTATGTTTTAGAATCATGGTTTATCACTTGAGGTGAAAATATTGGAAAATTTATTGTGAAGAACACTGAGGTTGTTACATGTGGTATCAAAGCTACTAGGTTCAGCTCTCGAACCTATGAGCTCATTATGTAAGTATTATGTAAACCTTATCGAAAGATAATGGTAGAAAAGTTATTCTGCCAAGATAGCAAGAGAAAAGAACATGGAGAAATAAAAAGGAAGATGAAATTCATGGAAACTTGTTTAAGTTTGGAACTAGTTAAGAGTCATCCCTAGAGTTGGAAACTCCTAAATCAGCAACTTATTATGATAATAGGTCTTGGATTGTGGAAGATTATGCAAACAGGTTATGTAGGAAGGTTACAAAGGCTAACCAATAGGTACCTTCATCCTATGAAATAGATATAAAACTATGAGGGATAGAGAGGATTGAGAGAATCTCCCTTATTGATAGCAACCTATAGCTTCAAAGAGTTGGGTGATCCCACAATACTGGTTTACAATTTTTGGCCAAACTAGACACTGAGCTAATTTTTTATAACTAAATCTTTACTTTCGGGCACCTATAGTAGCTAAACTGTGAGGAATTTGAAGATGATGCAAACTAGTGATTTGTGAAATTTTGTCTATATAGATTCTAAATATATTTTTGTCAAAATTTTTGGAATTAGATTTCTTTTCTTTTTCCATCTCCTTTGAAAACTAGTTTTTTTTAGTAAACACCATTTTTAAGGAGTGACACTCACCATATAACACAACTTTTTTTCCATGAAGGATAAAATTCTATTTTTTTTGAATTTAGATTTGTAACTACGATATCTAGTGCTTCCAATTAGTTTCATAGTGTTTTATTGAATATTTTTTCCTTAATCAATTTTCAAAGACAAACCAATTACAATTTAGACATAGGCGGGCAATATAACACAACTTTTTTTGTATGTATCAAAATTATTCTTTTTTTTTTGGATCAAGGAATTTAGTATTTGGTGCACTCATATTTTTCAATTCTTTTTTTGATAATCTTCTGCTTTTTCACATGTGCAGAACAGAGAGCTTGATTTTTGGTGAAAAACCTACATTCACAAGAAATACAAAATAAATATAATAATCAAATTAAATTTATTTAAAATTATACTTTTTGGGAAGCTTATAATAAGGAGTACATACTTACAAAAAATAAATTTTAAATGAATTCATTTGATCCCCCAAAAGGTAAATCAAAAGTGGTTTTTTATCAGCATTTTGATAGGTGTAAAGGAGACTCTGTTATAGGCATGGTTTAAAACTAGTAGGGTTTTATCCAAGGTGGTTTGATTTAAGGTAGTTTAATCAACCCCTCTTCAATTGGAATTCTTTAAATGAAACTTTTTAAGGCTTAAATAATTATATTTTCTAAAAATATGTGATTTCAACAAAAATTAGAATCTCCCAGAAATTGTAAACCAACTTTGTGCAATCACCCAGTCAAGGATTCTTGGATTTAGTAAGAATACTTTGAATTTGTGAGTATGCATTGTTGGCATAATTTGGATCAAAGTACAAAGTCAGCAAAGGAAGTATCCAAGAGGTTGGAGAACTCTTGACTTGAATCTAATTTCTAAGCAAGGATAGGAACTTGTAAGGAAGGAGATAGTACCTTGGAATAAGGGAAAAGACCAGAATGGTTAGAAAGAAGTAATCAACAAAGTGGACATGGTTCCACCAACCGAAATTGATGAGATAGATTTGGATATTTGATTAAGATGAGAAAAAGAAACCAAACAACTTTGGTATCTATAAAGGTTAGGAGAGAATAAGTTACAAAGAATTGGGACAAAGTCACTTGGATAGGTGATTGCGAGAAAGAAACCTATAAAGGTAAATCGGATTGCCTTGAAAAAGGTTTGGATAGTACACAAATTGGTTGGAGTATAAATTGAACTCATCAATGTGTCAACGAAAACCAACATATGTTTAGAAATTCCAAAAGGAAATGGGATACAATGTGACAATATGTGTCAAATCAATAGAAGTTGTAAGAAAACAATGCTTTAAGTTGAAAGGTACATAAAAAAAAGAGGCTTTGTGAGTATGGATATTCCTCCACAAAAAATATATTGGAAAGAGAATTGGATTATTAGAGTGCCTCCTAAATTTTTAAAGTAGCTGATTATTCATTAGATCTCCTATTTGATGATCCAAAATGTTGAATCTATGGGATTAAAAATCAATGATGAATCTAACTTTTGGGAAAAGTATAATCAAGGTATGCCATTAAGGAAATAAAAAGGCAATAGAAATCCAACAAAAAGGAATGAAAAATCATTTCAAGAAAGCAAATGTTTTGTAGGAGTTCAACTTTGAGTTGAACAAATATCGTGGAAACACTAAGGGGGGAAGAAAGAGAGTGGATTGACTCGAATTAAGTACCCCACCCAACAAAAAGCGTGAATATATTTTTGATTTGGAAGAAATTTTGACTTCTTCATAAGTCAAGATGTCAATTAAGTAGTGTATTTCATGTCCACAATGATAAGGTAATGGAATTTTTGGAGAAAAATAGTGTAAAGGTCAAGGAATGTGACCTATTATCGCACCATACCTTATATTTATTTGATTGTAAAATAAATTGCTATTATCATTGATGCCTTAGGAAAGGATAGGTAGATAAATTGATCATGAAAGGGAAGATCATTTCCTATGGAATTGGAAAGGGAAGATCTATATTACTCATGATTTGGAAGAAAGTGTCTCTATACTCTTATATACCTTATATGGGGATTTAGATAATGATGAAATTTCTATACTACATATTGTGAAATATATCAAAGTTGCGAAGCGACTTGACACTGTAGCTTACTATGCTAAGGGAGCCTTGGGAATGATAGGGTTAGCATTGTAAAGTAAAGGTATGAAAGATACAATGTGATGTTATGTGAACCTCATCAAGTATCTTTACTGGAATGATCATTTGATCATACTTTATACTCGAATGAAACCATAGGTTTAGGATAACCTATATGGGATGATAAGTTCATTTGATTAAAGAGTGAAACATTAGGCTAAGTTTTACCTATTGGGTTGGGATATGTATTAGACTACTCATTGACACCTATAGGTTGGGAATAACTTACTTGGTTGGATTGTACACTTGGTCTTGATTGGAACATATACGGTTGGAATAACCTATATCATTGAAGTATTCATTGATTGATGACCTTATCCTAGGATTAGGGTATATTGAGGTTGAGACTCACCTACATGATTAAGTGAATCACTTGAGATAACAAGAAACATTCGCGCTTGGTAATTAGGTGTGTAATTAAATTTGATATCTTCTAGGAACCAACATTATTGAACGAGGATTAGTACTCAAAATTAGTACCAATGCTCATTGGAAAAGATAGATTGAGTTGAAAATTGGATTACAATTTTGGAAATGACCCAAGGATGGAAGAAATCCAGGTTGTGGATGTCCTAAGATAAAGGAGATTTATCTCTATAAGGTGTCTAACCATTATTAGTTGGGAATTAAATGTGGCATGAGTCCACAAAATAATTTTTCATTTAGTCAAAGAATAGACTATTATGGGATGTAAAAGAACCTATGTACCAATTTTTTTGGAAGATTAAGGAATGAAATGAGAAAAATTGATGTCATAGTTGGGACATTGGAATGAAAATGTTATTTTCCAGATGAGGAACCACTATAATCTAGAAAAAGGAGCAAGATTTTGCACAAAATGTGGCAAGATAATGTCTAGTGTGCTAGGAAATGAAGATAGGATGTCATCATTGGCAAGACATGTGTACTCTCTTGAGATTCTAGAGGAGTGGTTGAACACCAGATAGTTTAACCTATCTATGTCAACAGAAATGACATAATGTTGTGGTGGAAAAACTCACTAAGGTAACCAATGTTGGTTGGAAATTTTGATTTATGGGATTTCAGTCCTAAATAATATATTGTGTGAGGTAGTTGCTTAGTATTCTTGAGAAGGTTGTCTCAGTTGTGAATGAGAAAATAATGATAGGGTAGTGCGAACCCTGATCATACAATGTGACATTCAATTGAACGGATGCACAATATATTATTATAGTCGAATAGGAAAAAGTGGGAAACCAAATCTTGATTGATTTATGAATACTTATAAACTTCTAACATTGAGGTTTGATCCATTTTATGGAAAGGAAGGTTGAAAACTCTATTAGGCTGAAATAGGCTAAGAAATAGGGTTAACCTTAGACTTGATAGATTGTCAAGAAGGATTAATAGATCAAAAAGATCAATGAAACTTTGTCGATGCAAAGCTAAGTATGAAACAATATCGAAATTGAGAGATTTCCAAGAGCAATGTTGTGCTCAAGACGAACAAGTGGTCAAGAGAATTAAATTTTGGTTAAAGAAATTGATAAGTAGATGATGGAAAGTCTTGGATCCTGAGTTGTCCAAGGTGTAAATACCAATGGGAGGGATGGGACCCATGGTGTAGTGTACAATACATCGAAATTCCTTTTCTATTTGGATTAAACTAAGGATAAATTTATTACCCAATCAACATGCCTTCCAGTCACTATAGTAAAGGTGTCATCTGGTATATAGATATTGTTGTACATGAGATGTACATATGAGGAATGATGATTACCATGCATAAACTCTTTGAGAGAGTATGTGTGAGGCATACAATTTTTTCTTATGTGATATCAAGGACATTTGATGCAAGGTCTAGGAAGGATAGGTTGCAAGGAGGGATGCTACATAGGAAGAATGTTTTATGATTCTTAAATGAATTGAAAAGGGTAAGTATAAGAATTTACTCAACTTTATTTGTATGTTAAAGTACTATAGATCACCGGGGATTATGATTCACAAGGGATGAAGTATGTCACATCCTATCTTGTTATTATTGATTTAGTTTTACCTTCACGGGTAAATAAGTTAGTAAATGTAATCATAAGTTTGATATGCTTACTAAGGAATGGAATACTAAAATAGGTATTATGTGAAAGTATTGATAATTGCTTAATGTGGCTTTGAAAGAGTAATTATGTTTACATTTATTGCTATATGAATATGCTAAAGTTATGATGCATATGGATTTATTATGAACGCCTAACTACCATTACAAATGTGCTGAGTTGGTTACAAGGATAGGTTCATTCCTCCAGGTGGAAGGGAAGTATCACTCACGAGAAGATCTTGGTTGGGTAAACAATAACATAACCTATCTGAGCTTAAACACAATCATAGTAGAAAGGTTGAGTCTAGATATAGTGTTGGGGAAATGGTAAGTCGTCCTTAGAATGATGTGTTTGCATTAGTAAGGGTCTTGATTACTATTGAATGCATGCTTGGGTGATGTTTATCTATTTGAGCTTATGAGTTCTTCCTTATGTGTTATGCTTGTTTGTGTGGTTGAATGAGTATTTGGGATATATGCATATATGTATATATATAGACATATGTCGACATACACGTATGTCAGATATAATGGGATATCCATACAAGTACGTCAAAATATGTAAAGATATGCATATATGTATATAATTGTGCTATGATGAATACTATCACTTGGTCATAATCATTTCGGATACCGAAGGGATTACTTGCCTAGTAATCACTATAGAATATATATATATCATGTATATAAATATATATGTACATGTGTGTGTATATATGCATGTGCTAATATTGTGAATATTTCACTTAGTCGTAATCTTTCAATTATTGAATGGATTATGGCTTTGTACAATATAATATATATGTGATTGGATATGTGGATAAATATATATATATATATATATACATATACACACATGGGCATTAATGCTTATATAGAGGAGTGTGTATATATATATGTATGTATATAATATATTAGCATTATTATGTGAATGTCTACTCATTTTTTGTCTATCAAATACAAAGGTATTTGATTGTCATGGAATATATGTATAATATATTTTAATATATATATACATATACATATATATATGTGATAGAATTAAAGCTATTTGTGGATATATATATATATGTGTGTGTGTGTGTGTGTGTGTACATGTATATATAAAAATATATATTTATATATATTTCTGATAATTAAATAGAAGTCAAATTGTATATATGTGCTATGCTAAGTAAATATATATTGATATATATGTTATATACGTATTGGTTGATGATTGGATATATGATAGGCTGATTCATATGCAAGTTGATATGTAGTAATAAATGGTCAATTTATATATGATATATTATAAAATCTTAGAAGCCAGATATATATAACATAGGTCGAATATATAATACATATTGGAAAAGTATAAAGGTCAAATTATATGCAATATAATTCGCAGCATAAAGTTGATTTGGTGAATAAGACTTAGTCGATGCTTTGAGTTGGAATATCTTTGACTTAATAAACTACATTTACTTGAGACACCTTGTCATGGATTAAATATCCAATAGAAAATAAATGAAAATGCATTAAGAAAGGATAAGTTATAGCAGGTTGATGAATTAGTCAAAACTAATTTATGAGACATAGCGACTCACCAAAGATAGTTGACTATTTGCAAGTGTTGTAATTTGAGAATAGATTGGTTCAAATGAGTTAAAGTTGCACCAACTTATAGGGAAATGGTTGCTTGCTTGGCACCATATTAAGAAGTTTTGATTGTTGTAGAAGTTCATTTTTAGAGCAATTCGAATGTCACCTTTTGAGAATGTGCTATTTGAAATAGTTTTATATTGAGTTGTCAAATAATGAGGTCAATCTGTGGACTTCTTTGCTGAGTACACTCTTTATTTTTTATGCCACCTTTTAGCTGAGTTGAGTGTGTTATTTTGCATGGATGTTGCTATCAATTTTCATTCATTTTTTGTAGGATAGGGAGTCTCCTTGTTGTTGTATAAATAGTGAGGCAATCTCTTTAGAATGGGATGCATTCCATATGCTTTTACTTTTCATTTTATACACATTCTATAGCATTATGTTCCACAGTTCTCAGTTGCCTTATTCTACAAGTTTATTCTGAGTATTGTGAGAGAGGTTTGATTATTTAGAGTGAAGTATATTATCAACTTGAGGGAAGGATTTATAGAGGAATTTCTTGTGAATTAAAAGTAAAGCTAGTGGGTGAAATTCGGAAGTTGTGCATCATTCAGTCAATTGGATAAGCGAGTTATAGGCATGGGGATTATTCTTCCTTTAATTTTCTTAGTTAATGAAAGATTTTTTCTTGAATTCTTTATTTATTCTATTGTGATTACTTGCATTAGAGAAAAATAGTGTTTTCTTTAAAATGAAAATAGAAGTTGTTATGTTGTTTTGTGAAGTGCTTGTAATTACTCCATAATAGGAGGAATTGTTTGTCATAGGTATTAATATACTAGATATGATTAAACAAGGATAGATTAAGGGTTACTCATAGCTAGGTTATTTGATTATACTAAATAGCTAGTGGGTTACTCCTGGGATTGTTGTCCATTGAAGGGAGGACATTTGTACATTTTCTTTATGAGTAGAAATACCCTAGAGTTTGTATAAAAGGTGATAGGTTGATTTTGGGGTTAAATCTTACCCATGGTAGGGATTACCTATGCATAGATTATAGTGGCCTTAAGTCAAAATGAGCTTAAGAAGTGTAAGTGAATAAATGACCTTCACTCGAAGTACTAAGTGAGAACACTTTGGCCAAATTTGTGTGATTTCCTTTGGCTCCACTGTTAGTTCACCGTGTCCATGTAGTGCATGCTAGTCGCAAATTGTAGAGTTACAAGTTCTAGTCATGTAGGGAACAATACTAAGTTCAATGTGGTTTGTCATACAAGGTTACTCAACCAATCTCTTCATCGAAGGGTAGGGCCATCTAACCTGCAAGGAAGATGTGCGGGGGACCGCATTTAAGTCTTTGGTTGGTGGAAAAGTGCTTGAGTGATGCTTCTCCTCCTCAACAAGTGACAAAAGACCAAGGTTTTGAAAGGAAGATTCTTGGACCATCTATATCTATTGGTCTGAAGCTTGGTTGAGCTATGTATTTAATTATGCACATTATTGTAATATTGTAATTTGTGAAATTACAATGGAATGCAATGGAAGTTTTGAAATAGTGTTATTTCAATTGTGCATGTAATTTACATTATGGAAAGAAATTTTGTTATTGCTATGTTTTGACATCATGGTTTATCACTTGAGCTGAAAACATTGGAAATTTTACTATGAAGAAAATTGGGGTTGTTACACATAGATAGAGAGTGATGGAGGGAGGGAGAGGAAGCAAGGAGAGAGAGAGAGAGGAGGGATGTAGAGAGGTGAGAGATAAAGAGAGTTAAGAGAGAGAGAGGGAGGGAGGGATGGAGAGAGGGAGGGAGAGGAAGAGAGGTGAGAGAGAAGTAGGTAGACCCTCAACCCTCCATCATGAACCATAAACCCTGAACATTAAGCCCTAAAATGTAAAACTTCAACCCCAGACTCTAAATCTTAGGCCCTAACCCTAAACACTAAAACCTAAACCATAAAACCTAACATTAATAATTTTTAACAATAAAACCTTAAAAATTAAATTTAATCCCTAAACCCTGAACATTGAACCCTCCATCATAATCCCTAAAGCCTAAACTAAATACCCGAAACCATATGATCTAAACCCTAAACCCTAAAACCTAAGATTAATAATTTTAACACTAAAATAATTAAAATTAAATTTAATCTCTAAACCCTCAATGTTCAACCCTCCATCATAAACCTTAGATCCTAAATCAAGTGCCCTAAATCATAGGCTTTAAACCCTAAACCCTAAACATTAAACCATAAAACCTAATATTAATAATTTTCAACACTAAAACCTTAAAAAATAAATTTAATCCATAAAACCTCAATATTGAACCCTTCATCACAAACCCTAAACCATAACACTATTCACTAAATCTTGAAGCCTAACATTAATAATTTAACACTAAAACCTTAAAAAAAAATTAATCTTTAAACCCTCCATCATAAACCCTAAACCATAAGCCCTAAACCTTGAAAATTATTCCTTAAACCCTAAAACCTAAAAAAATAAATTTAATCTCTAAACCCTCCATCATAAACCCTAAACCCTAAACATTATTCACTAAATCCTGAAACCTAACATTAATAATTTATTAAGCCCTAAAACCTAGCATGAATAATTTAATACTAAAACCTAAAAAATAAATTTAATCTCTAAACCCTCCATCATAAACTCTAAACCATGAATACTTTAGAGACAAAGGGTAGAAAGAGAGGTAGGTCCCACCCTAAACCCTCCATTATCAATTGTAAACCCTAAATCCTAGGCCCTAAACCATAAAACCTAAGCCCTAAATCTTAAACATTGTACTCTAAACCCTAAAATTTAAATCCTAGGCCCTAAACACTAAACCATGAATAATTTGAAGAGAGAGTAAGAGATGAGAGGGAAAAAGGGAGGGAGAGACAGAGAGATAGGGGCAGGGAGGGAGATAGGGAGAGGTGGAGATGGGAGAGAGAGAGAGGTGAGACATAGGTAGGTAGTCTCTCAACCCTTCATTGTGAACCCTAAACCCTACACCTTAAGCCCTAAAATATAAACTCTATATGCTAAATAGGGAGAGAGGGAGAGAGAGAGAGGATGAGAGGGAGAAATATAGGGAGGGAGGGATGGAGAGAGAGAGGAAGAGAGGGAGAGAAATAGAGAGAAGATAAAGATAGAGAGAGAGAGAAATGGAGGGGGGATAGGTAGAGAGGAGGGACAGAGGGATAGAGGAAGAGGTAGCAAGGGGAGAGAGATAAAGAGGTGAGAGATATAGAGAGGTGAGAGAGTGAGAGAGAGGGTAGGAGGTAGAGAGG
>VDFB02271358.1:661511910-661558242 GCA_007258455.2 Sequoia sempervirens
AGAGAGAGAGAGAGAGAGAGAGAGAGAGAGAAGGTGAGGCAGAGATCTTTTTTCCTTCAAAATAGTGTGAGTGTGTTATAACATGCTATCATTATAATGTGCTTTCTTTAAGGAAACATAGGACAAAGAATAACGTGAGTGTGTTATAATGTGATTGCATTAGATCATTCTCACATTATTGTCTGCCTTGGGAATTTCCAATCCTCGGGGTTGGATTTTCCTTGGGATTCCAACCCAAAGGGTTGTACTAACATTTCAATGTCTAGAGATGTGTTTTTCTAGATTGTAAAAAATTGACACAATCTTGAGTGTACTCTCCATCAGCTTTGCACATGTTTCAATGTCAAGTCAGAAAATGACATAGTAATGTTGATCTCTTTGTTAGCTTTCTAACCATGTATTTTTTTCATGTTTCAAATATGTTAAGGTTTTGATCTTTAATTTATTTTTTTAATGTCTCCATTTTTGTCAAAACCCTACTTATGGTATTTTTGGCTTCATTTTTTTCCATTCATCGAAATTTCAAATAAATTATATTTTTAGAAACTAGACTCTATTATATACATAGAAAAAAAATGATTTTCAATTAGTTTCCTATGAAATTTGGGTGGAGCCTACTCAATTTTTTATTTTTTCAAGATGTGTCCACTTTGAAAATTAGTAAAAAATCATGTTTATTAAAAAATTAGCAAAAAAAATAGGCATAAACTACATGGTGTTAGCTAATTTCTCACTAAAGCAATTTTTAATATACAAAAAAAAAAAAAATTTAGGGGGAGCACACCAGATGCAATGTTATATATATTTTGACAGAAATAAGATCACTTTGTTTTCTCCCCCTTTTGAACCCCTTAATCTCCACTATTTAAAAAAAAGTAGTTTAGAAAGTAGATTTGAATCACTATGACTCTTATTGTCGTAGTGTCTTAAAAAAATTAGTGTAACTATCTTCAATTTCTCATCCAAGATCAATCTTTCTTGATTTTAGGAAAAAAGGTGGCCACTTAAGACTCCCTTTTGGTCCCCCATCTCCTTGCACATACCCTGTAAGGTTTCAATGTGGGATCAAAGGTGATAATTGGACATGGCTGCAAATGGCTATAATCCATTAAAACTTCATAAATGAATGAAAAGGATGTTGGTAAATGAAGTGGAAACAGTGAAGGAAAGTGGAGGTAATATTGGAGGAAGAATGAAGGTATGGAGGTGTATACGAATTTGGAATTGAGGGAAGCTAGAAGAAATATGGGAATTAGGAGTGGAGAAGGATCAAAGGTTGGGAGGAAGAAGTCAATAAAAATATTATGGATGAGCTTTGAAAGATTGCTAAGGGGAACACAACATAAGGATGAAAGGTGGAACTTTACTATAGGTTTGGAGAATAAGAAAAAAAAAAAGTCTATTAGAGAGGGAATGGAATATTATGGGGATGTAGAGAAGGATGGCATGTTAGGATGAGGAAAGGAAAGGGAAGATGTCTAGATGAACTATGAAAATATATAGCAAAAAGTGGGAAAGGAGTGAGAAAATGGGAGAATTTGAGGATGTGGGAGAGAATGGGAGGTAGAAACAAGTCCAAATATCCATTGAAAACTTACAAATAGAGGGTAAGTGCAAGAAGTTGGGTCCACTTTTTGGCCAAAAAGTGGAATTTTTTTCCTAAAAATAAAATCTTGTCATACTTGGAGTAAACATTTGAAGCACTTACACATAGAATTCTTAAGAAAATCTAGTAATATGAAATGTAGGATTTTGAGTCTAGTTTTCAAATATGTAATTTATTCTAATACTCATCTTACATAATTTAATTTTATATAATGTACAAAAATCACTTTTTAAAAGTAACTTAGGTCCATAACATGCATGTCTATGACAAACATAAGTTGACTCCTAATAAAATATTTTAATAATTCCTTTAGGGGAAAGATGTGTATTATAGTGAATTTTGATGAGAATATTTTTTATATTTTTTTAATTAAGTTTTTATTGGCATTAATTACCATTTTTGAAAACACCTCATGTAGGAAAAACATAATTTGAGCTAAAATAATCATAAAATTATTATTTATTTTTTCACTATGTAAAGATTGATGAAATGTTTGTTTTTTAAAATTTAAAAATAAAAGTTATTAAAAAATAAATTAATACTTGACATTTCAAGTTTATGGACTAGTTTTCTCAAAAATTAATTAATAAATATAAAAATAAGCTTGATTATAAAAAAATACATATTTGAAAACTAAACATGATCATATGTAATGGGTTTTAATTTCATCAAAAATTTCTAAAAGTGTTGTCAACCATATTGCTAAAGTCATTTTTTCTCTTGTTTTTTTCATGAGATTATAATTGTTGGTCCAATGCTAAGGGTTAGGTTTCCAAGATTAAAACAAAATCAAAATCAAAATCATGTGTTTCAAATTTAAAATTTTAGTAAATGCATACCCACTCCAAAATGGATACTCGTTCTAAAAAGGAGGGAGAATATGATGTAATTAGAAGCAGGTACCCATTTTAAAAACAAAATGGGTACCCATTTTAGAATGAGTACTTGTTTTAAAAATCAAAATGAGTACCTGTTTCATATGAGTATAATTTAGGTTTGGGAGTTTGATCCTAAATGTGTACCCATTTCTGTTAGGTTTTTTTCAAGCTTGACACTTCCATTAAAAGTGGATTCAACTTCTTGCACTTATCCTAGAGGAAGCAAATGAAAATAAAGGAACAAAAGGTCCCAATAGACCTTTTGAAAAATTTTATGTGGGTAAACCCACAATAGTGAGTCCTAGTCTTGGGATATCACTTTTTTGAATTTATATGGAGGTGAAAAGTGAAAACCACCTTCATTCAAAGGTATTTCTTTCAACAAAGGTAGCTTCATTCGAAGATGAGTCCAAATTTACCTTCATTTTAGGGTGTTTTAAAAAAATAAATGGAAATGGAGCACTTTAAAATGAATCTCCTTTAATAACTTTAAACAAATATATCCTAATAACTTCAAAAGAAGGTACCTTCATTGGAAGGTCCTTCAAACAAAGGCCCTAAAAGTGACCTTTCCACCTTAGGTCTCAAATTTTCCTCATTATTTTGTGTTCCTAACCTTGCGTTGGACCAACAAATGGAATGAATATGACAAGTTAATTTACAAGATTGTAGCACTCAAAATAATGTTTCCAATGGGTATAATTTTGAATATATTTAGTTTGATTATTATATTTATTTTCTTTTTTTATAGTGAACATAATTTTTTCAACAATCGTCAAGGTCTTTGTTCTACACACATCAAAAAATAGTAAAGTATATTATTTTTTCAAAATATCTATGGACTAGGTATTGACATTCTTATTTTAATAAAAGAAAAAAGTTAATTCAGATACATAAAAAAAAATGCATTACTAAAGTAACCTATGTTTGAATTATAGTTAATCTCACTTCAAAAAATTAATAAAAAAAATTATGCAACAAAAATTTATGATAAAATAAATGTACACTAGATAGTGGTGTTACAAATCTATATTTAAAAATTTATAATTTTATCCTTTCTACAAATAAATTTATGTTTTACTGAAGTAATGCCACTTTTTAAAAAAATGTTAACTATACAAAATAAGTTATTAAAATTTATGTAAAAAAACTCGAAAGTTATTTCCTAAACTTCTAAAAAATAAATTTATAATCTATAGACAAAATCTCAAAAATTACTAGTTCACATCATTTTTAAATTATTAATGGTTTATTTGATATAGGTGTTAGAAAGTGAAAATTTGATGAAAATGTTGATTTCAATGTCCCACTTTGGCCAAAAAGTGTGATAAACTATTGTGGGGTCACCCATGTGGGATAAAAAATGAGAATAGGATACTAGATTATTGAAGGAAGTCCAATATTGCATAAAACCTTTGTAACTCCACAAAAATAATAGAAAATGACTAGAAATTCCCTAGACAATTTTTTTTAGATTCTTGCAACTTCTAGTAACTATGGACATGGGGGAGTGATGGGGAAAAATATATGAAAATTTGATCAAGGATGATCCATTCAAATATTTCTCAATTGGTTATAAAATGATGGGAAAATGGGGCCTAATATGTCACTGAGGGGAAGTTCCTCAAGATATCAATTTGTAGTAGATGATTGAGCTCTAACATTGGATCTCATTAGGGATGTGCGCCTCTTTCAAGAATAGCAAGAACTAGCTATCTCAAAAAGTAGACAATAAAAGGGACAAAAAGGAGGTACTAGGATAATTACACTTTTGTGACCAATAGAGATCACATTGCACAAAGACAACAAACACCACAATATATATAGGGAAAAAATCATTACTTATAAGAATTAATGCTTAATCCTTAATTTGATGAACTAGTAGGTCCATGAGATATTTGGCTATAATATTGAGGTATCTTGCACTATTACTATACTCATCAAATTTATATGGCCATGCCACAAGCCATACTCTTCTCTATTTTAAGCATTTGAATGGTAGTCCACTATGATCTATCCATGTAAAATATTTGTGGATTAGCATATATCTTTAGATATACTACTTTATTACTTTATGATAATGAGCATTCATTCTATTGGACACTTCAAATTATCCAAATGAAATAAAAAATCCCTACATATTGAATCAACCTTGAGCTGATAATAGGTGGATGTACACTTGGAATTTATCTCATAGACATTGGTTGCATCTAGAATTCCATCTTGAGAAAACCCAAGGTATAAGGGATTAAACAAGTCCCAAGTTTTCCTTTATTAAACACCTTCCAACTATATCTATCATTTGGTATGCTTGGCCTCATAGGGACTTCAATGTCATGTAGTATCATATGCACTAGTAGCTATAAGTTTTTTTTTCTTGATAAAAGAAATAAGCCAAAATATTTATATTAATAGTTATAAATAGGAATTACAAAAATTACCAGAATTATAGTACTGGTAGTTAGTTTTCCAAAAAATTATCGAGCAAAATACTCCATCTGAGATGAATAACTCTAAAGCAGATTTGTCAAAATAGTTTCAATACAAAATTATCTTCATGGTTACCAACTCGTAGATTAACTGAGATACTAAAGACAAAAAACTGAATTTTTTTCACATCATTCTTCCATATCATTTTCATTAGCTTGTGAATTCTGGTGGCTTGCATTCAAATCCAGCATGTTATCACCTTGTTCTTCTTCGAGCTCAGCAACATTTCCCCCTATTGGAATAATTCTAGCCACTGCTACTTGTCTATGACCATTTTGAGTTTGGTGAGATGGTAGGAAAGACAAAGAAAAATACTTTTCTTTTATCGTGTTTACCATTTGAACACCCAATTCTTCTGAATGCATATTAATTGTCATGTACAACAACCAAGGATCATCATCACGTAGACCCTTCTTCACCACTTCATAGACCACTGCAAATGCACACTTGTGCTTGAGGTAACATTTAGGAAATATACTTGTAACATAGCCCTTGCCCTTGTCCAAATTATACAATTGGACACACTTCAAAAGTTCATTTTCCCCAAGAAATTATGACAAAACAAACTCAATGTACACTATTTTGAGTGACTCGTATGATTGTAAGAAATCCATAGCATTTGACAAGTAAATTGAAAGAATGTTAGATGGAAACAATAATCTAAGGGAATTGGAATTTGGATGAATTATTTCATCCCCAATTACAGATTTAATACTATCCACAAGACTTGGGCACACCATTCGAAAAACCTGGGACAACACTTCCTCTGTGACTTCCTACGAAAATGGTAGCTCGTGCCCTTTTACCTTCATAGGTATTCTAAATTTTTTGGTATTATACTCCATGGACATTCTGGAAACAACCCACAACACCCTTTCTCTTGATTTAAATAGCGCCTTTGACCTTTCACAAAAAAACACTCTCTTTTGTAACAAAACAAAATAAAAAGAATGCTCTAGGTAAACACTAATTCACACACCCTCTGAGAACTCCTATACACTGTTGTAAGCACACCCAAAGTTAATCACAAAAAATTGACACATAACACTTGACCCACCATGGAGATAACACAACTTTAAGGCATTTGGTGAGCAATGTAGGATAGAAGCAATCTCACCATTTTCATACCGCACCAAACATAAGACTCATTAAGAAGTAGGAAACAATTGGGCAATGAAAATAATAGAAACTATTACACCTGACTAGATAGCATAGAATCAAAACACAAAAATCACCAATTCATGTCGCAATATACTGAAAAACCATTGAGCAAATTAATCCTTCACCGGAACAGTGGCGAATATGAAGCAACCAAGTGCTTTTTAAAGAGCGATGGATGTACTAGAATCTTGAATTTGCATCATTATTCCAAATTGTGTTTAATCTCCTCCAAATCAAACTCATGAGATTTGAATATTTCACACACTTGAGCCTTGTAGTAATCTCTTGGAATAATACAATTATCATTACAGTGAAGTGGAGATGTTTATTTTTCCACTTCCATGTGTAAATTTACACACTTCTTGATGCACATATCACTCGTAGTCCTTGAAAATTGGAATGCATGAGGATAAATAAATTCCTTTTGTACCTTGTGCATTCAACCTCCAACATCCCCTATAATATGTCAACTTGCAACATTCATTCTATACTCTAGGACAAGCCATCATTATGGGACATGTCATTAATCTTTAATATTTTCCTACGCAAACCACAAACAATTAATAAAATAATTTTTAAATCCACTTGTAGCTCTTGTTGCCAACTTCAATCCCATATGCAACATGGAAAGAATGCCTTTTTATCTTTATTCAAGTATGCAAGTTATCAATCCATTATACTTGACTTTATTTTCCCTTGTTAAAAACCAACATATTGCTCAACCTTGTCCCCATTTATCGAATGCTATGACATCCCTTACTTTGTGTTTACCCTTCTTTTTTTCAAAATAATGAAAGTTTGCAACTCTTTTATGCAGTCATTTACTTCAAGCCCATACATTTTCTTTGTTTGAACTTGATCACACCCAATGTTAGCTAAAACATTTGCTACCTGGTTACCTTCCCTATAAATGAGTTTCAACTGGAAAGATTCGAACATGTCAAGAAAATGCAATATTTGATCTATTACATAATTAATTTTCTAATTACTCAAGCCTCTATCCTTGCATGCATTGATAGTGAGCAACAAATCCCCTTCTATTTCTAGTTTTGATACTTTTTTTTTGAATTACCAATTGCAATCCGTGTAGAAGAGCAAGCACTTTTTCTTGATTATTTGTTCCATTTGGTAGATAGATTGAATTTGAACATATTACCAAGCCTTCTTGATTTCTTAACACTATTCTTGCTCTTGAGACCACAGGGTTGCCACGAGATGCTCCATAAAAAATTAGTTTACAAAGCCATCAAGAGGAGGCATCCATATCACTTTTTTCCTGTCAATTTTGACATTAACATTTAGCTTTTGGCAACCTTTGAAAGGAATATCCGGTGAAGACCATTCCTTCACCTGCATTGCATCTCGTTCAGAAAAGATAGAACCCACATGTTTGGAATTTTGCACATATGCATTTTTTATTTCGCATATAGATTCATCCAGCTTTAACAACACTAAACTTAAGTTGGATTTTTCTTTTCAAAAATCCTTTTGTTTCTTCCCCACCAAATACACCATACAACAAAAGAAGGTATGGTTTTCCATATGCTTGCAAAGAGTGATGATTTGTACAATAGAGGCCAGCTTGTAAACATATCCCATAACTTTTTAGGAAGAGGAGCACACCATTGTATTTTGGATTGTACAAATGCCCACCATGAACTTGCAAACAAACAGTTCAAAAATAAATGATCAACTTCCTCCATACTTGTTTCACAAATAACACATTTAAAGGGTGCAACAATTCCATGTTTTTCCAATCTTTCTCTTGTTTAAATCTTATTCTTTAATGCCATCCATGTGAAGAGCAACCGACCTTTAGAAGAACCATTGGATTCCAACAGAATGACAAGGCTCTCTACTTAATACCCTGTGCTTGTACATTTATTACTTCCTTGTATCCCATTTTGACTGTATAATTACCTGAATTCGAAGGAGCCCAAATCAGATTATCTGCAACCTTCCCAATGAACATAATTCTATGGCTTAAAGTCTTGTTAAACTCTACTTGTTGGGCCAATGGAATAGTTGAAAGTAACAATTGTTTCCAAGTTACTTTTCCTATTTGTTCATCTATGTCCTAGATAAAATATTTTAATTTTAACCCCCAATTTTGAGTAGTGTGGGTAACTACTTCTTGAAAATCATACAATGTTTCTAGTGGAGGAAACCCATTCCATGAATCTTTCCAAAACTTTGCACTTTCACCATTATGAATCTCCCAAGTTAGATACTGAAAAATTATTTTTCTGCATTCTAGCAAAAAATTCCACATTATAGACCCATGGGGAGGATTTGATATGGTGATAATATGGTTGGATGTGTCACAATCAAGATATTTTGCTTGCATGACCTTACACCATTTAACTTGTGGCTTTGCATACAAGTGCCATACCAACTTTGCACCTAATGTAATATTCCTAGCAGACATATTGTGTACCCCAACCCCACCTTTTAACTTATCTTTACAAATGTTTTGAAGTGATACTAGAGGTATTTTCCTTTTACAATCCATGTTACCTTTCCACAAGAATGATCTAATAAGCTTTTCGATTTCTAAAATAACATTCCTTGGTGACTTTAACACTGCCATGTAATAATTTTGGATTGAAGATAGAATTGATTTGACCAATAAAATTCTACCCGATATAGACAACCATTTCCCTTTCCAACCTACTATTCTCGACTGAATGCTCTAAATGATTTTATCCCAATATGACACCCTATTTTTCCTAGCAAAGAATGAAATTCCTAAATATTTACAAGGAGAATATGCAACCTGAAAACCCAATAACTGAACAATCTTCTCCTTTAATACTGAATTTGTGTTGAAAATATATAACTTTGACTTGCATTAACCATTTGACCTGAAGCTAAAGTATAACTTTGTAAAGTGTGTTTAATCTTCCTTTCTTTTGCAATGGATGACATACCAAACAAAATGGTATCATCTGCAAATAAGGAATGAGTTACTGTTATATTTGTGCTAGGAAAATTGATGCCTTTCAAATGACCTTGTATATGCGCCTTTTTCACCGATCTACTCAATGCCTCTGCTAATATGATAAAGAGGAAAGGAGATAAGGGATCTCCTTGTATAACCCCTTGAGAAGATTTAAAAAAACTTGATGGAGTTCCATTAACTAACACAAAAAATATTGCACCAGCCAAGCATGAATAAACCCATTTACACCACTTTGAATGAAAGCTAAGATTTTTCAATATCTGCATTGAAAAAGACCAATCCACCTTGTTGTATGCCTTCATCATATCCAACTTGATGATAAATGATGACATATCATGTGTGGTCACTAAATATAAAACTTCATGAGCTATCAAAGCCCCCTCTGCTACTTCTCTTCCCTGAACAAAACCCCCCTACTCTTCTGAGACTATTCTAGGAATAATATGCAACAAACGCAAATACATTGCTTTTGTAAAAAAATTGTAAACAGTGTTACAAAGTGATATAGGTCTGAAATTTGAAAATTAGGAAGGATTATTAACCTTCGAGATCAAATAAATGTGTTACATTAAATTTTTTTAGCATCATCTCTGAACTTCTAGACTCTTCCAGTGCTTTCAAGAAATCTACACCAATAAACTCCCAATATTTTTGAAAGAATATAGTTGTAAAGTTGTCTGGCCCTAGAGCCTTATCTGCTAGTATAGAGAACACTACTACTCTTAATTCATCTAAAGTAAAAGACTTCAACAAATTCATATTTTCTTCCTCTGAAACTAACATTGGAATCCCGTCTGGAACAATTCTTCCCTCACAACCTCTTGCTGCTCTAAAATGCCTCCTTGATCAAAGAGCAGTTTTGAAAAGAACTTAACACCTTCTTTCTGTATATCCTCCTCTTTTTTCAATATTTCACTCGTAACATTATCCTCAATTAAAAAAACTGAATTCTTTACCTTCTTTATCTGTACAAACCTATGAAAAAACTTGGTATTCTTATCACCCTCTTTAAGTCATAACTCTCAATACTTTTAATGCCAATGAATTTCTTCATGAACTTCTAACTCTTCTCATTCTTCTTGCAACCTTTTTTTCAGTTCATATGATTGTGGGATTAGTCCATGCACTATAATTTTAGAATTTACAAGAGAAATTTATTTAAAAAGTTCTTCCTTTTGTTGAAAGATATTCTTGAAAACAGTGACATTCCAAAGCTTGATTATGCCTTTCACATGCCTTAGTTTACAAAAAAATCTAAACATACAAGTCCCTTCCGCCATCGGAGAATGAATCCACCAATCTCTTAATAGACCAAGGAAGTCAAGATGATGAAACCACATCTTTTCAAATTTGAAATATGTTTTAGATGTTGAAACTACTTTCTTCTTCTTGACACAAAAAGGCAAGGGAAAGTGATATGAACCTATCCAAGACAAGATTTCTAACAATAGCTCAAATTTATCTGTTATCCAATTTGATGTAACCAAGACCCTATTGAACCTCACAACTATCTAGAGGAAATATTTATGCTTATTTGTCTAGGTATAATTCCCATTACTTGGTTGTATATCTAAAAGTGCATTATTTTGAACAAAAGAATTAAAGTCCTCAACTATTTTCTATGGAGGAATGATCCCTCCCTTCTTATCTTTCAAAGATAATATTGCATTAAATTATCCCATTAAAATCACCTTTTCTGCACCTACTTGATCCAAAAATTATGTCAACTCATCCCACAACTGCTTCTTCCCAACTGTGGCATTTGCTGCATAAATGTTTAAGAGCCAAAACTGCATATCAAACTATTTCACCTTGATTAACTTCCAATGATGATCATTAGTTATTGTTTCCACTATAACAGATTGTGAATTTCAGAAATTTACCATTCCCTAGATGCCCCTTGTGCAACTGATTGAACATATTTCCATCTATTCCATTTACTTATGACTGCATCAAAAGTCACTTGTGACAACTTTGTTTCCTATAAAAGTATGATATCTACCCCACAAGCATCAATTTTATGCTTAACGTGGGATTGTTTTCTAGGGGCATTAATTCCCCTAACATTCTAGGATACTATCTTCATTCCAGACTTGGAGAGCAATTGGCTCCCCTCAACCACTTTTTAATACTTCCATCTAATGTTGATTGCCTCCCCACTGCTATTTCCTCTTGCAACTTAATTGCATTTGATTTTCTACCACACTTACCAGGGGAATTTTGAGTAGTTGGGGTCAAAGAAGGAGACTGTGAAATTGATGAATTTTGAGAGAAATCAAATTCCTCCCTACCCTCTTCAATTTTCATCCCAATTTTTGTATCTTCTGCTAAACATGAAAAAGATTTAGTCATATTTAACAAAATTCCATTCTCCTTTGATCTTGAGGATGAGGAAAGGAGTTTTCCATCTGTAGTTACTAGTTTTGATAACACATTTTTTATTTTCTATTTCCTCTACTCTTTCATCAATAATAGTAGAACCTACCATAGTTAAAATATTCTTTGAGCTAACCCTTCCAAGTTACCCACATCTATCATGGACTAAAAATCCATAAAATCAAAACTATCAATTTCACTCTTATCTCAAGGCAGTTTGGAAATATCAGGGTGTACCTTAACTAAATGCTTATCTGAAGAACATATTAAATTAACCCTTATATATTAGAGTCTCCCCAAACCAAGGCAGAAGAAATTGACTGTACTTGTTGTATTGAGAGCGTGAGAACTGTGGGAACATACAGATGCAATAATTTCCTATTTACAAATAGTTGAAGAAGATCTACATTTAGCCCATTTGGAGTCACACGAAAATAATATCTAGTTGACTTTTTCTTATCCATTGTCTTTCTAACATGTTCAGAAATACTGACAGTGACTACACTATCAAGGGCTTGGGATAGAGCACCCTGAGAATGAACAACTCCTTGTGATGACTGGCTATGAAAAATTGAAACATCTAAACTTTTCCCAACACTATCATCATATTTTGGACAGTAATATTTTGCACTTGTCGTGACCATAAAATCTTGAACCCTTGTAGTACGTGTCCTAGTCTTTGACCCATGCTTTGAGGGACTAACATAAGGACCAAAACTAGATGGTAGATCCATAGTTACAACATAACTAGGGTTTAGACCAAACATTTTATCCTTTCCCTTATACATCCTATTTGAAACAAACCCCATCAAATCTTCATTACACTGGAGACCTATACCTGAAATAACCTCTTTAGACCCCTGATTTGAAATGACTTGTGCATCTTGCACTATCTTATCAAATTCAGAACAAATATTTGATGTATCATTTAACACATTCTTGACTTCTTGTACTGCTTTTGATTTACAAGAAATAGTCTTGTGACCCCAAATATGACATTCTTTACACACATTATATGGATTTTCAATAAAAATATCTTGTTACCAGGATCTAGACTTTGTGTTAATTCTCAAAATTTTAGTAAGAGCTTGCATCATATCAAATAAAAAACAAAACCTAACTGGTAACACTGGATTTTTGAAGAAAACAAGATCATGCTTCAAGAAAATACCAATTTGGTTGGCTAAAATTTCCACAATGCGTGGTTCCCTATATTCCAATGGCAAAGAATGTAATTATAACTAGAAAGGAGTAAATCTAGTTCTTACCATTTTTGGGTTAAAGTTAGGTTCACAAGATTGCATTGATAAGCCAAAGCCCCCATACACCCATGATTTATTCCTATAGATCGTATCCCTAGCTTGTTTGGAAGAAAAAAATACAACAAAGAAACCATTTCCCGATCTATATAAAAAACCTGATTAGCCCCTTCCCAATCCTAATAAATTAAGCTTTTTAATTCTGAAATGGGTGGGGAAAATTTCCAAAACTTAAAAATTAATGTCATTTCTTTAAGATTGTGTGTTTTAGTGCTGAGTAAAACTTCTGAAAGTGTTGCATCTGTAACACCATTACTTTGTTGCTGAACACCTTTCATACTGATAACCACCTTTCTTGAAGCGATGCTTTCTACTTTGCTTATGTTCCTTCCATTGTTGTTGATTGAAAACCCTCTTCCCTAGAGCAATGTTATTAAGAAAAGTAGAAGGTGCAAAACTTTTGAGATTTATCTCCTTCTCTGCTAGTTTCTTGAAGCGCTACTCCTGAAGATGGCTATAGTACAAATCCCTATCGAGAATAATATTATGAGGGAAATAAACATGCAAAGGGACATTTTTTAGAATTGTTGATGGATCACTGTCCTCTCCCTTAGACCCAAAAATGTCAAAGACTTCTTTCAGCTTTGTTGACAAATGTTTCCTAGGAAAACGAGACTACCTTGAGTGGGAAACAACAGATCTTGTAGCAAGACGGCCATGCCAATGTGGATCTATCCAATAACTCTCAATGCGACCTCGAGATCTAGAATCACCATCTTCAAAATTTGAAAAATGACCGTTACCATACACTAGCCTATTTTTCAGAGCTTCCTTGGATGTTATTCTATTATCACATCGTGCATACCTCAACTTATCATCATGTAAATATTTTTTTATAACTGTGATGGGTTGTTCATTCCCATCATTGTCTTCATGACAAAAAAATAACATCAATAATATGAAGTGGAGCAAAGAGTTAGAAATAGAGAGGTTTAGAGTAATTTATACTTCCCTTGAGGTTGGTCATTCTCGAAGAGCTACCTTAATTTTTCATACTTATGTATCAACTAGCTCCACACTCTAGGATTATAATGCACCTCAAAGTGGGGGCAAAAGGTAATCATGGAATTTATATACTAATATCATTTCACATTTAGTTTGTATCTATTTTGAGGAGAGTGCTTTAATACATAGACTATTAATCTCTATGTAGTTCTACACAACCAATGTAACTATGCATCAACTTTACTTTACTCTTCTCATGCAACATAATTTCCTTGTGCACATAGATTTGATAACACCAATATAATTTTTGCATAGCTAAGAATATATTAGAATAGTTTTGTGTATATTTGTATAAGCATTATTTCCATTGATTCTCCATAGAAAGATATTGAAAGGAAATTATGCATTACTATCTAGTCATGCTTGTTGACTAGTTAAACTATGATTGACAACCTTAGGATTCAAGAAATCAACTCCTCTCTTGCAAGGAAATTAAAAGCCTCCCCAAGGTCTCAAGATTACTAGGTCTTATTACTACATGATAGTTTAGTGGTTATCTGTATGCTATTCCATCAAGTTTCTTATTTAGTTTCTCAATTAAATTATTAGGTGGTCAAGTTTCAAGCTCAAACTTATATGTTTCATAATAAAGAAAGGGAAAACATAATTTTAATGTATTGAATATGCCTTCATTATAACCATAAAAATATACATTTTAATCAAATGAAACTTTTTCTCCCATTTACATGAAGACAATAAAATATAAATAAACTTTGCAAAACAAAATTTTCTTTGCATTCACGAAAGTCGTTGATTTCTTTCAAAAAATGAAACTAAATTAGAAATTATTAAAATCCACTCTAGTTGGTTGCTAAAAGAGAGAAAAATATTAAAAGGGGAGAAGGAAAGAATGACCTATTTTATCCTTAAAAAATAAACTTGTGGTATAATTTGAAAAAAACAAATTAGAACCAATATTTTCTCAATATATTGTTGCACAATTGGCACATGAGAATGTGTTTTCTCAAAAGGATTGACATGGAATTTATAAGATCCAACTTATAATCTATGAAAACCTGGTTTGATACATTCATAAATACAAGCAACTTACCAAGAACACACACTAAAATGTAAATATTATTTACAAAGATGAAAATTACAATAAAAGAGAGAGTTACAACTATCAACATCTTCTTTATGCACATCTCCCTTAGACTATGAACATTTGCTCATACGACCCTTTGCACAATATTCAAAGATAAATATTTGACATACATAACAGATGTATCTAAATCAATTGGTGTGCATGATAACATGTTATCTCAAAAAGGATTGGCATAGAATTTCTAATTTATTGGTGAAAGACATGGAATTTATAAGATGTTGGTGATTGACATTGAATTTATAAGATTTAACTTGCAATCTATGAAACCTAATTTGATACATTGACAAATACAAACAACTTACCGAGAACAAACATTAAAATAAAAATTGTATTTATAAAGATGAAAATTATAATAAAAGAGAGAAATAAAACTATCATATCTCCCTTAGGCTATGAAAATATCCTCATATAACCCTTTGTACAATATTGAAATCTTTAGCATACGTAAAAAATATTTACTTTTACCATCTGTCGCTGCTAAACCACCTAAGGCACAAAATGACCCTCAGCTTTCCCTTCTTTCTGTTGACCTCCCTTGAGAATTTGATCAAGGAATCCCATGAAGTTGTTGCTCTTAGCCCTAACCTACTACCTCCCTTGCCTCTGCATCAGGGTCTCATCCTTAGGCTGTATCACTTCCATCTAGTCATGTGTCCCCCTAAACCCATCTCAGCTATTTGTGTGGAAGAATTGGAACCACCTGACCTTGCCTCTGATAAACTATCTCTTGCTACTTCAGTGGGCCCTAAGAGAAACCCCCACCCCCTACTTGAATGTGAACCTAATGTTGCGCCTAAATCTAAACCCCCCATCAAAAAAGAAGAAGGGGGAGGTTGGGTTGGCCTAGTCCAAGGCTACAGTCAGATTGTGCAAGCTAAAGAACAAAATCACCATGTTGGATAGTAGGCCTACAACTAAGAAGAAGGGGAAAAAGGACACTGTGTGCCAGGTGGAGTTGTTGGCCACTTATAGTGAAGGAAAAAGTGCTATAGAAAAATGCTCCAAAGGAGACACTCTTGTGGCAGCAAACATTGATATGGGGATGAAACAAACCGGTGTCTAGAGGTCCCATAGACTAGAAAAGAACAAGAGAGGGATTCTGGTGAATGATATATCAAGCGATTTGGCACAGACTAGTGGCAAAGTTAAGTGTAAGAAAGACACTGTTGAGGAGAAAGATGAATTCGTGGAGGGTCCTAGCCATTTCTCAGATCTGAACATAATGCTTAAAGATGATTCCACCCACTCTTCAGATCCCATGGATATGGAGGAAGAGACGACCTAGTGGAAGTACGACAAGGACGAGGACATCAACAAGCTGTGAGAATGAGTGGTGAGACTGGAATGAAAATTCAACAAGCTAACTCGTTTCACTATATAGATAATTCACAGGTTTTTCGCCACACTTTCAAATGTCATCAAGGAGGAGGCAAACATGAATACCGAGGGTGAAGGTTCCAACTAGATTGGGGATGATGTTCTTAATCTCCTCATTCAGAAGTGGGAAGGTGTGGCAAATTAGTGGACTGGTCTGTTTATTTTTGTTGGGTCTTTTTTGTAAGTGTGAAGTGTCTGTTTCCTTTTTCTATTGTTTTTAGTTTGGTTTCTATGATGTTATGTTGAACTTGGTTCCTTTTTGGCCCTTCGGGCTCCTCGTGTAATGGGTACAACACCCAGTAAATGTTGCTTAACTTATCAAAAACAAATCTATCAATATATATTAATCATTTTTAAATTTAAAAATATTATAGATATTAATCATTTTTACATTTAAAAATATTATAGATATTAATCATCTTGATATGATATACATAACTCCATATCTATAAAGATATGTGCAAATTTTTCATTTTCAAATTAAATAAAAACCTCCCTTAATTTAATATGCATATTTGTAAATAAAATTAAAAAGTCTCCTTATAAAATATGCAAATCTCAATTATACACACACTTATATTCTTTTGAAATTAAGAAATCAATTCAATACCCTATATGATCCTTTGTACAATTTTCAAAGATAAGTATTTGACATTGTAACAGATCTATCTAAATCCATCTATCAATATATATTGATCATTTTTAAATTTAAAATCTTTTGATATGATATACATATCTCCATATCTATAAAGATATGTTCACATTTTTCATTTTCAAATTAGATAAAAATTTTCCTTAATATAATATGCATATCTATAAATCAAATAAAAGGTCTTCTTATAAGATATGCAAATCTCAGCCACACACACTTATATTCATTTCAAATTAAAAATTCAATTCAATCTCCTCATATGACCCTTCTTACAATTTTCAAAGACAGATCTTTGACACATGTAACAACTATCTCTTTCTCTCTCTGTATGTATGTATATTAATTGTTTTTTAATTTGAAAAGCTTTTGATATGATATACATATCTCTATATCTATAAAAGTATATGTAAATTTTTCATTTTCAAATTAAATAAAAATATCCCTTAATTTAATATGCATATCTATAAATCAAATTAAAAAATCTCTCTATATAACATGCAAATCTCAATTACACACACTTATGTTCTTTTTGAATTAAAAATTCAATTCAATACCTTCATATGATCCTTTGTACAATTTTCAAAGTTAAATCTTTGACATAGTAACAGATCTATCTAAATCCATCTACCAATGTATATTGATCATTTTTAAATTTAAAAATCTCTTAGATTGATATACATATCTCCATATCTATAAAGATATGTTCACATTTTTCATTTTCAAATTAAATAAAAATCTACCATAATTTAATATGCATATCTATAAATCAAATAAAAGGTCTTCTTATAAGATATGCAAATCTCAACCACACACACTTATATTCGTTTCAAATTAAAAATTCAATTCAATCTCCTCATATGACCCTTCATACAATTTTTAAAGAAAAATCTCTGACACACATAAGAGGTCAATCTAATACATATATTCAATCTCCTCATAATGACCCTTCATACTTTTTTTAAAGAAAAGTCTCTGACACACATAAGAGGTCAATCTAAATACATATATTCAATCTCCTCATAATGACCCTTCATACAATTTTTAAAGAAAAATCTTTTACACACATAAGAGATCAATCTAAATACATATATTCAATCTCCTCATAATGACCCTTCATACATTTTTTAAAGAAAAATCTCAAGACACACATAAGAGATCAATCTAAATACATATATTCAATCTCCTCATAATGACCTTTCGTACAATTTTTAAAGAAAAATCTCTAACACGCATAAGAGATCAATCTAAATACATATATTCAATCTCCTCATAATGACCCTTCATACAATTTATAAACCTAAATCTTTAACACGCATAACAAATCTACCTAAATCCATATATATAATTTGAAAATCCATTTGATATGATATACACATCTGCATATCTATAAAAATATATGCAAATTTTTCATTTTCAAATTAAACAAAAATCTATAAATCGAATTTAAAAGTCTCAAATCTCAATTATGCACGCATTTATATTCTTTTCAAATTAAAAAAATTCACTTCCCAAAATATTTCCACATGCCAAAATCTTGATGTATGTCACAACTTGGAGACCAAGCAAATAATTTTTATTATTTATATATTCTTTCCAAGGACTAAGCTTTCCCGTATGCGTGATCTCCACGTGGATGTCTTAGCCTAAGCTTAGGTATTTTTTTAATCTATCATATGATTGTCCTAATTTTCCCTTTCCTTATTTTAAGATCCTTTATAAATCTTTCTTTTTTATCGTGTAGGCGTTTTACTTTTTAAAATGTTCTTTGTCCCTTTATAAGGCAGCTATAGGTTCTCTTTCATTGAAGGGCACGTACCCCTCAAAAATGTCTCTTTTTTATGACATGAAATGGGCGCCTAGGCTTCATATTAAGGTGTTTTTCTTCGTGGGTTGGGTTCTACCTTATATCATTTATTTTTTATTTTTTAATCTATTAATTTTAGGTGTCCCTTTTAACATTACAAGTTCATATGTTTGTATTTTTTCTTTTTTCTTATAGATTAGGCAAGTGCACATGATTCATGGAGTCGTTATCTTGTTTTCAATTTCAAAGATGTTGGGGTATAATTTGTATTAATCATCTTCTTGAAATCATACAATTTTGTATCTTGGACATGGTATTTGGATAGATCATAGATTGAATATTCCAATATCCTCTACAAATATAGAATTTGGGGATACAATTGACCACATTGTCATTACATTTCTCAACTATTCTAATTTAGCTTTTTGATTACTTTAGGCAATATGCATATTGTCATGGTCATCATCCTTAATGTGCATCCAAATTGCGAAAAAAAAAATCTACAAGCACAAAGGAAATGAGAAGAATATTACACCAAGCAACTTAATTTGTTTTAAAAATAACATAATTTTAAAGTTATCTTTCTTGCTAATGGCATTGTTTGGGTATTAAAATAATTATCTTTGATTAGTTCTCAACTAGACTCAAAATTTGAGATAGGACAAGAGGACATGCCTAGGTTTGACTATAATGTTGCAAGCACATGGGTCAAAAAAGAGGCTATACTTTTTTGATGAAACATTGGATGTGTTGCACAAGTGGAAAAAATATTGAACTATTGTATATTCTTTAGCCACACCATCTATTTCTTAGAAACCCAATGACATCATTACTAGATCGTATAACACTCCCATTATGTAGGTCTTGCACATGCATTTACTTCAACACACATAGTTTGGCACCATACACTTCAAATGTGTGGCATCACACACAACCACGTCATATAGTGATCCAACTAGCACCATATATATCTAATAGTTACCACTCAATCATCCACATGTAAATTGCACCATACACATATGGCATATATGCTAGTTTTTTATTGTAGTCCTACTTCTATTAACCATAACCTTTATTTATTCAAGTTATGCATTCATATATCAATAAATATGGGATAATATCCTTCATGTTTTTATCTTTCCTTTATTTTTCTTTAGCCATGAGATTATATAACAAATGAGCTTCAACAACTCAAGCATTCCATTAGAAATAAACCTATTTCCACTAGTTTAGCCATAACTTTGCCTACATATAAAGTTCTCTTTAATGTCTCAAATAGAAATTAAATTATTTTCTATTAGAGTAGAAAGACTTTAAATCTTACACCACCTATCATGAGACATATCTATTCAAGTTCAAGTTCAAGGTATCAAAATCCTCACCTTGTCTTTAAACCATCACCTATAAGAACAAGGCATGGTATAAATGAATCACTACAAAGTCACAATATTTCAGTAGTCTCTTGGATGAAAGCATTTATTTATCAACTTGTTTGGTTTAATATAATCACCTATATTTGGTGACACACCCACATCTTCTTTGATGCCAAGCACTACCACATGCTCTTGATTCATGAGGTTTGAGTTACACTTCCATTTGATGTGATTATGATACATTTCTAGATTATTGTTTCTTGTTCAAAGAGGTCTTTAAATTATTCCTGGGGAAAGCATTGACCAAAATAACTTAAAGGAACACCAGTATTATCCATTAGTGCACTGTGTACCAATGATTTGGCAGCCCTTAGAAGCATCCCACATGTAAGGAATTGTAATGCCCCAATATTTCACCCAAGACATTAGTGGTCAAAACATGGATTCAAACCAAGTTTTTGTAATGTAAAATCAATATCAACAAGTCACATTACATGTCAGTGCACTTGAGATGCCATGATAGACATAATTACACTTAGGGTATACAACAACAATGCATCAAACATGAAAACACAAGTGGGAGATTTAACCATATGATGTGGCAAAGTCACCTTGACAAATATAGGAGAGAATGAAGTTTAGTCTATGGAGAAGATAGGGCATGATTCCATGATCCAATTCTCTCATAGACACAAGGATTAGAATAAGAGTGACACCCACTTCATTACACATCCCAACATGACAAACACACAAAATTATATATTTTAAATAATAAAATGAATAACTTACAATTAACTTTAAATGGTAGAAATGGGTTCCCACAAACCAAGAAAAGGGTAAGCTAGGCTAAACAAACCTATAACGTGCTATCCTTGAAATAAGGAATAACAACCTTAAGCTAAGAGTCGAGTAGAGAAGCTTTGACCCAAATATTTACTTACACTCTAGGTTCAATAACATGCATAAAATTACACATTAAATAGGGGATTCATTTTAACCCAAAATGCTATTGTTCACTAGTATACTTGTTTTCCTCATGTATGACACAAGCATACATGGCGGGTCTTACATCTTACAAGAGTTAAAAGAAAAACATAACCTAATGAGTCTACTCCATAAACATAGCAATGTTCAAAGCATAAGATATATTAATAAGCGTTGCCATCATACATCATTTATGTAGCAAGCACAAATATACAATTCAACCCCTAGAATAAAGTCAACTATATAATAAAATATCATTGGGGTCAGTGCAGGATCATGGGGGTCCAAACTAGGCCCCTAAGTGGTGATGAAAATTCAGGAAAATAGACTTAAGAAACTTCACATAAGAATTTGAATAGGTTATTAATATAATTTTGAAAATATGCAAGAATTGAATTTGTAGAAAATTGAATGTAGTTTGTAAGCTACTAATCCTTTTTTGGAAAAAAGTGATTTGATCTGGTGAAAATTTAAGATTTTAATGTAGTAGTACATTAAAATTTGGAAAAAGATAAAAAGTATGTGTTTGTCTGGCTACCCTAATGGGGAGAAAAAATAAATATTTTTTCCGAATATTTCAATATAAGTAGACACATGCTCGGATGTGACACATAATTTTTGTAATTTTTTTGCAAGTAAATAATTAGTTATGAATTTTCTTGTAGGAATTTTTAAAAATATTAAAAACCATTTGTCTGGCCACCCTAACTTGGTCAAAAATTTATGAAATTCATTTTTTTTAAACTATAATTTGTGAAGCATAGTGTGTGATGCATCTTTCGGGTTTGAAAAATATATAACCATTTAAAACTTATAGATGTTTTTCAATCAGCCTATCAATCAAGACTTTACACATAGTGCATGTAGAAAATGAATAATAATTACTTATTAAATTTAAAATAAATCATATCTTATATCAGTAGAATGTTGTCAATTTTTTGAATAAACCATTTTTGTTTCATCACCTTCCCTCTCTCTCCCTCTCTCTCTCACCTTCCCACTATACTTTTATCTATCTCCACTCACCCTCTTCCTCTCTACCTACATTTCTCTCAATCCGTATCACCCTACCTCTCCCTCCCTCCCACCTTACCCCCTCTTCGTCTCCCTCTCTCTACCTCTCCCTCTCCCTCTCTCTCACACACATGGTACATCTATCTCTTTGTACTTCTCTCCCACCCCACCTCTCTATCTAGCTTTACCTACCTCTCTCTTTATTCCTTCCACCTTATAGGTCCCTATGCCTGACGGATGCCCTACCACTGATGATCCTATTGATTGACCTGACTCTCCACGACCCTTTCCTTCTCCCTATTGCATTATATGATCCCTCCGCCCTACCATGCGATCTCCGCCTTCCCTCTTTCTCTCCCTTTGATTTCCCTCCCACCCTCCATCCATATCTGATTCCCTTTATCTCTGATATTTTTCCTCCGGATGAAATCTCTATAATCTACCTCTCCTACCTATCCCTCCTTCTCTCCCTCACACACACACAACCTCTCTCCAACTACCCCTCCCTACCACTCCCTAAATCTCTCTATAACTACCTCTCCTACCCTACCACTCTCCACCTACCCCTCCCTCTCTCCCTAACTCTCTCTATACCTACCTCTCCTACCCTAATTCTCTCCACCTACCCCTCCCTTCCTCCCTAACTCTCTCTACCTCTCTCTCCCTATCTCCATTTCTCTATCTATATTTTTTAATAATAATATAATATATATAATATATATAAAAAATAAAAAAAGGTAATATATAGTATATAATATAATACATAATACATAATATATAATATATAATATAATATGTAATATATAATAGATGATATATAATATAATAGATTATGTTTTAAGTTTGGTATAACAAATATCTGTTCTGTGCAATACAGGTACTCATTTTGTTCTAAAAGAATATTATATGTCTAGAGACATGTTGGGTATGTTTTACGTTCAATATAACAGATTTCCATTTTTGAAAGAAGAACAAATATTCATTTTGTAAAGCTTGTTTTCGTATATGCTACAAGATTTTGTAAACAACTATAAACAAAATGGATATCCATTTTGCTTTACATAACATATATCAATTTTTCTTTACAAAACGGATATCCATTTTTTTGAGTAGAAAGATGGATAAAAGTCCATTTTATCCATTCCAAGAGTCCCCACATTATCTTCTTTGTTGGGAATATCATGATTTTTGCACATTACAGACATAATTTCACTTTTGGAGCACTCTTTTTTATAAAAGTTTATCCTTTTAATCATTTTGGTACTTGTTTAAGTTGGGATAATGGGAATTAGTAGTCATCAAAAAGTGAAAAGGAAGAGGAATTGTCTTGCAGAGGAAATTGAGGCAAGTAGAGAGAACGATAAAGTAAGGAAGAGGGTGGAAAGAAGAGGTATGCCAAATTATCTTCAAGGAGAAGGCTCCTATTTACCTTTAAATGAAATTTAAAGTGACCATGATATTGAATTTAAAAATATTGAAGAAGAAATTGCAATTGAAACTTTACAACATGAAATTGAGAAGCAAAACGTTGAGCATGAAAATCAAAATCAAAATGCTGAATTCTCAATTGAAATTGAAAGTTTTGAACATGAAATTGAGAAAGAAATTTTGAACATGAAATTATAAATGTTGAGCATGAAATTGAAAAATATTAATATTCAATATGAAGTACGTGAAAATGAAACAATGAATATAAATGTATCTCAAAATTACGCAAGAAGAGATGATATTGGTGAAGAATAAAATGAAATCCTAAATCCATCTATTTGTAATGAGTCCAATGAAAATTATCAACATTCAAGAACCCTAAAATGGTTACTTGAAATAGATGAGAACATAATAGACAAACTTGATGGAAAGAGGTCATCACAAACGGTTCAATTGTGGACTACCCAAATTTTCAATCAATAATTTTCTAATAAGACATTAACCGAACAATGCCAAAATTTTGTACAATTTCTAAAGTCTTACAAAATGACACCATTATTTAAAAAATTGAAGATTCGTGTCACCAAAAAGTCAGAAAAAATGGTATTATTGTCAAAAATCTTTTTAATGCTCTAAATTCTATTGGAAATACTAGTAAGGAAAAAGATAAGAGAGTTGCTCATAGAGTAATCACAAACTCATTAGTAATCCATCATTTGAGAAAGGCTCGTTTATTGAGGAAAAATTGTGTTGATTTAAACCTAAATCAAAAAACATTATCTAGAGTACTCTCTAGAAGAGGAAGAGTTGATAGTCCTATTCAAAATGATACATGGGATTTTAGTAGGAGGCTTCCATGTGTTGATAAGAAGCTAATGGATATCATAAAGGATGCAATTAAATTTTTTTTGCACTCTCAATCTAGAGTATCATTGAATGCAAATGATGTTTTAATGTTAAGAATTGGAAATCAAGACCTCACACCACATCCTAAACATTTCTTGGAATGTAGCCAAATAATATTGTACAAACAATTTTGTGAAACACATCCAACTTTGCAAATCTCACAATTGGATTTTGAATCTTGTAATCCATTTTATTGTCTACCTCTTAATATTTGTAATACATGTTGTAAATACCATGTAGATTTTTTAATGTATCACGAAATATTATGTTATATTTGTTCTACTATGCATACTAACAATTTATGTTGTAGGAGTGTGGTGCAATGCAACTTCCAAAGTCATCCAGGGAATTGCTAGATTTACTTTTGTGTTAGAGGCGATGATTTATTTTTCTATAGAAATGGGGTAAAAGCACAAAACTATGTCACACTTTCAGCCAAATAAAGTAATCCGACCGGATTACTTTCGGCTGAATCCATGGGGTAGGGACATGGTGCCTATGTGGCTTCACTTTTTCGAGCGAGCTACTTTCGATCGAAACCTTATCGGCCAAAAATGTGTTGAGATGGTGCTTATGTGGCTCCACTTGTTTGGGCGAGTTACTTTTGGCTGAAACCTTATCGGCCAAAAATGTGTTGATAAAAAATATCGAAAAAAAAAAAACCAGGCTGACCATTTTGAACGCTTGGGAGAAAGGGTTGAGGGCGAGAGCTTGTCGGCTGATGTCAACACCAACAATGACCATATATACCCAAGTTCTGTCCAGGGTCATTTGTTGGATTGTTTTATTCGCGTTATGTGTGTTTTATCTCGTTTGGGAGATTTATTCGATGTATTTTGGGTTAGGGTTTCATTGAAATGTGAAAAGAAATTTTTATGATCGATTTTATTGGCGGAAAGATATGAAAGTTTGTGTTGTTTGTGATAATGATGAAGGAAATATATAGATTTGGTTGTGATGTTTGGAACATTATTAGATTTTTATGTTTACATAGTTTTCTCTAGTGTTTTAATAATTTGGCGTTTTGTGAGTAAAGTGACCTAATTGTCAAATTCATCCATACTATATATATTTGGGAGGTATTTGATATCAGCCAACATATCTTGTGGATTCTTCTTGTTTTGTCTCCAACCAAACTTGAATGCTGCCCAAACCCACACTAATCAATTGACTTAATGAAGGAAAATTCTTGCTCACCTCACCTCCTTTTCTTGACTTGCAAGCTACACAAAAATAACAACACAAATCTTCCTAAACCTTGTGTTACACTGATCGAAATAGCCCAACAATAATCCTGTTGCTTTGCTCAATAAAGATATCTACCGTAAGTTTTGGTTAACGTACTATTTAGGTGGGGACAGTTGACTATACTACATGAATATGAAGAGCACCTCCTCTAGCCATTGTTATAATTTTTTATTTCTGTCTAGAAAGTAGAATGATCGTACACATTGCTTGAATTCACAACGTGAAATCATAACTTTGTCCAATGTCAAAATGCATGGATCGTTCCAGTCAATGTCGTAGTTGATAAGATATATTTCACTATTTTTTATACTGAAATTGACTTATGCTGAAGTTGACTGATAACAAATAATTAAAGGCCATTAACAGTATATATATATATATATATATATATATATATATTTTAAGGCTAAAAGATTTAAAGATCGAACAATTTTAGGAAAAGGTATTGAATGATTATAAAAAAATCAAGAACAAAAAATCGTGATAACTCCTATAAAGTTCACAAATTTGATTGTTCACATCTAATAGAGAGCCCCAGAATGCTGGGAATTGGCATAGTTAACAAACCAAAAACTTGATGTCTCTATTATCACCATGTCAACAGCACAACATAACTTCAACATCTGATTATGGCCATGATATTTCCAGTCTAGTAAATGATTTTGAATGCTTCTGGTAGAAAATTGAGTTTTTGTTAACATTTTTTAATATATATTATCACCATGTCAACAACACAACATAACTTCAACATTTGATTATGGCCATGATCTTTCCAGTCTAGTAAATGATTTTGAATGCTTCTGGTAGAAAACTGAGTTTTTGTTAACATTTTTTAATATATATATTGGCTAAAACTGAGTTTTTGTTAACATTATATATATATATATATATATATATATATATATATATATATTGGCTAATATCAAATACCTCCATAGATCTGTTTTATCTATCTTTATTTAGACCATTCCTTTGGTCATTCCATAAACTACACCCTTCTATTCATGCACAGTCCTCTTGGGCTGACTTTATAAGGTTTCATGCACGGTAAGACCCTCTGTAGATTCTTTCTCAATCATAGAATTCTCAAACTTTATTTCTTGCTCTGGGCTCTCATCTAGTGTCATACAACTGCTCTTTAGTCACGAGAATGACCATTATCATATGATCTGGTGTCTTCATGAGGTACTGTCACTTCATTTGTCCTATGGACTCTACATCTTTTGGCACTTAATATATGGTCATCAAGAACCTTGATTGTCCTGTTCACTTACCCTCTTAACTTTTGAGCACTATTTCTTGTCATTCTTTCCACTGTCATCTATTATTCATGATTGACTCTCCTTTGTCCATTGTTGTCCATACCCTATACATCGATAAAAATCACATACTAACTCTGCCTTCTATGAATTGTGCTCTCATCACTTTGAATCACTGTCCTCTGCTATTTCATGGTTTTGCAACTTCCCAGACCACTGTAGGTTATTGTTCATTTGATGGTTGCCATCTTTTCTTTCATCTGAAATCACATGGGTTGTGTATTTCTACAGCTTGGGATCTCAATATAAAACTTACCTCTATCTTCTAAGATCACATGACCTATCTAGTTATCACTTAGGGCATTGGAAAACTTGTAATCCTTTCAATTGTTCATAAAATTTCTTGTAGCATTGCTATAATGGCTTGGCCTTGAGGACTCTCCCTAGTATGTTGCCTTCTTTTAACCTCTGTTATACTCTTTCCATGCTAAGTTTGGAATTTGAGCTTAACACAATAATGGAGTCCTTACTTTTGAGGTGGTCTTATGGCTCTATTATCAGATGAGGATAACTCAATAGGATTATCATGACTATTTATCTCACCCTGCAACCTATGCTTGTTTTGAGGAACTACACAAGACTTTGTTTCTACTTCAAAAATGACATTATTATTATGCATGATGATTGTCCTATGTGATTACTGAAGAATCCCTGGTGAGAGATCATTAGTCTTGCTATATGACTGGGTGATGATTGTCCTCTATGAGTTTGCTATACATCAAAAAATTATGAAAGCATAACGATGATATGGAACTAAAATTACACAATCTGTGGTTGTGTTCCTTATTTCAATGGCCTTGAAAAACAATATGTGTGGACATGTATGTGTATGCACTTGAGTGTACATACATGTAAATGTGTACACAATATATATAAATGCATGTGTGTATGTACATACATACATTTTTCCTAAATTTACATTTCTATAAATTCAAAATTGAAAACCCCATTCATGCACGTACATGTATGTGTACATATATATACATGTACATGTGTACATGTGTATATGTATGTATTATATATATACATATGTATATGTGTGTATATATGTATGTAAATTATGTATGTATATGTGTGTATGCATATATATATACATACATGTATGTGTGTATGTACATGTACATGCATATATGTGTATATGTGTATGTATGTATGTATGTGTGTATGTATGTGTGTATGTATGTGTGTGTGTGTATGTATGTATGTATGTATGTATGTATGTATTATATATACATATGTGTACATGTGTGTTTGTATGTATGTATATGAATATATATATGTATGTACATGCACATATATGTGTATGTGTGTATATATGTATGTATTATATATGTATGTGTATGTGCGTATGCATGTACATGTATTATATATACATATGTGTACATGTGTGTATGTATGTATGTATATGCATATATATATGTATGTACATGTATGTATGTACATGCACATATATGTGTATACATGTGTATGTATGTATGTATTAAATATTTATGTGTATGTGTGTATGCATGTATGTATGCATATATATATATATATACATATGTATGTGTGTGTGTATGTATGTACTTGAGTATGTACATGTACATAAATATATGTATGTATATGTACGCACGTGCATGCATATATATATATATGTACATGTGTGTACATGTATGTATATAGACATACATACATATACATACATGTAAATATACATGTGTACATACACACATACACATATATATGCATGTACATACATGTACATACACACATACACACACACACACACATATATATATATATACATGTATATATACATGTGTACACACATGTACTCCCACATACATACATGTGTACATACATGTACATACATATATATGCACTTGTACATATGTATGTATACACACATACACATATATATACATGTATATACATGTACACATGCACTCCCACATACATACATGTGTACATACATACATACACATAAATGTATATATATGTACATACACAAATGTATTGAAAGTCTCAGATTTGGAGTTGTCAAATTTAGATTATGTTATCTAAGTTGTTGCAAAAGGTGAACTATTGAGTTAAGTTCATTGAAGAAGAAAATAAATTAAATATGATGAAATAAAGGTCATTCCATGCTTACAAGGCCAAGGTTTCTAATCAAACATAGCATTCCCGAGGCCTAAATTCATCTTTGATGAAAGAAAAAGATTATATCAAAGGAGATATTGTGCCTACAAAACATGTGTACAATGTTTATATTTTATTCCTAAGGAATTTATTTCAAAGAATTTTAACTTTATTACTTTAATATGTTTTAAGTTAGATAAAAAAATTAAGGAAATGTTAACCTTTTTATTTAGTGTTTGATTTAAAAAAAATTGATTACAAAGAAATGCTAGATATATATGTGACCAATTATAAAGAAGAGTATTTTTTTATTTTGATCAGAATTTTAGTATAGAGTGGTTGAAAGGATAAATATATTTTTTCCATATTTATTCTTGGTTGAATATTACATGCATCTATGATTTAATAGGTTCACATAGAGATAGATATAAAGTTTGAACTAGATCTCATTAGATACATTTAAATTTAAAAATGTTTTCTAGTTTTGAAACTTGAAAAATTTACCTTCAATTTAAATATATATATATATTTTTTAGTTTTGAAAAATTTTCAATTTAAATTTGTTTAGTTCATCATGTAATTTTTTTTTAATGATATGCAGATCTCTATCTATTTATATATCACATGGCCGATGAGGGATCTCATCATTCCCCTTGTTCTGAGCGAGAAGCTCAAACTAGATCAAATATATTTCAGGATAGTATTCCTAGATTGGACAATGCTCTAAAATGTTTAGAGCAAACAATTCACAACTCCCCCAATTTGGCTAATCGAGATAGATTAGTCACTATTAGAAAAGAGATTATTAAGATGATCGAGAAAATTCGATCATACAATCCTTATGATGAAATCAACATTGAGCAGTTTTATTTTTCTCTTTCCAGGAGTGTTACTGGCATAGTGAATCATAAAGAAGTTGCCAAATTAGTTTAAGGTGAAAATGTGTTATCCATGTTCCCATTTTATAGAGGAAAAAATAAAATTAGAGGATATGTGGTTACGAGGTGTGAAGATCCTCTTGTTGCGCCATTCATATACCCTAGATGGTTGGCAACACATCATAGATGGCCTCAAAATGACGAGCTGCCATTGTATTTTGTCAAACAATTATATGCAGAATTTCATTTACATATAGAGGTGGACTACACATCTTATCCCGAGCATGCTGGCCAAGGTAAAGGCTATTTTTCTGAAAAACCATAGTTTAGACCTTCAAATTTTCCACCACCTGTGGACAAGAGGGCATTAGTTGGCCCAAACCTTTTTGTTTTACCAAAATGTTCAGAATTGGCAGTAGCAGGGGAGGCAACAATAGGCTCCACTCAGAGTCAGATTTTTGAAAACATTGCCTCTATTATGATGTAGATTGATCAGATTTCATCTGATCAAATTGGTAGATACTTATTACGCCCACAGATCAACCTTCCTCCCACTGAGGCTACATATGCATCGTATGATCCATTTATTAGTGCCGATCTACCTACTCTTGCAGATGTCGAGCATATGACCCACACAACTCTACGTAATACGTGTAGACTCTCAATTTTGGATTTACTAGCAGCATATCAGGTTATCAGTGAGGACCATGGGATTGCTCTTGACAGGGTACTAGACTTTATTAGACAACAATATCCTCATACACATACAAGCCACAGGGTGGCAAATGCAGCTCAGGATATTCCACATCAGCCTACAAGATCCCATGCACATCATGTTTCTATTGATCCTTTAGCTTGTCCAGGTAGTCGTCAGGATGTTACAGGTCACGTTGAGGCTACTATGACACTTGATCCTGTCCATGGGACATATAGTCGACTTTTTGCTACTGATACTGTACATGCTACAAAGCCCCCTGCGATGTCTTTACATTCTCATGATCTTAGTGACATTGGTAGAGCCATTGAGCAGGAACAATAGGTACTTTCAATTTATAATTTAAATACATATATTTAAAATTGTGTTCTAAAAAATTATGTAATGCATTTTAAAAACTTCTAGTTGTTTAACTCCTGATTGAAATTGTGTACTTGAAAATTTTAAGTAGTATGGTGATTTTCCAGCCTTTGGAAATTTGGACCATGATGGCAATTCCACGCAGTATGCAAATGAGGTACATTTAAATTTAATTTAAAAAAACTAATTACTTGATGTTTAAGTTTGAACACATTGAAATCAAGTACATTGTAATTTTAGATAATTTTACATATATATGTACTTGAACACATGCAGGGGTTGGGATGAGGCTCATGACATAGATCAGGAGATATTGGATTGGGACATGGATCCACACATCTTGGATCAGCAGAGCGATCAGTCCATGGATCGAGGGAGATATTGGGTTGTGGATTGAGGGAGAGATCGAGCCATGGATCGAGGGAGAGGTCGAGGGAGAGATCGAGCCATGGATCAAGGGAGAGGTCGAGGGAGAGATCGAGCCATAGATTGAGCCAAAGATCTGATGATTCTATTCATACCAGACATCCCTCTCTTTGAGATTTTTTTTATAGTATTACATGTTTGAGATCATATTATTACATGCTGGAGACACTTTTTATGATTTATGTATTGACCATTTGCATGTGTTACATACTTATGTTTTATGGTACACATATATATACTTGTTATGATTTACATGTCACATTCATACAATTATGTTTTATGGTTTGAATCTAGGTTTGTTATATACATGCATTATTATGGTTTGATGTTCACTTACATTACATCTATAAATACATCGTGCATTAAATTAGTTTATGGTTTTATTTATTTAGCAAGGAACAAGTACCTTTATTTAAATTTAAATTATGGTTTGTTCAAATGCACTTGTTGTACATATAGATAAATTTACATTGTGAAATCAAAATGTTGGACTCCACTATCTAATGGTTGCTTTTTGTAAATTTAAAAAGATGGACATGTACATGTAATTAATTTAAATAAATAGTTCAAATGAATTTGTCTTTAATAAATAGTTCAAGAAATAGAAAAAATTGAATGCAAATATGCTTGAGATTAATGCTATATTTTAAAGTAGAACATAAAAATGCAATTGGAAATAGATGATAGTTAGATTGAATTCTTTAAAGCTCTAAATGTTCATTTTTAAAGTTAGTATAGGTTACATACATTTAAATTGTGCATATATCATGCTATACATGAACCTAATTTCTAATTCCATATAATCTAATACACATGTTCATTTGAATGTGCATGCAAAGAATTCTTGAACTAGATGATGAGCTATACTTGTGTCCAGTTGAATGTAAATGAAACAATATATATATATATATATTTGAAAGTGTTCACTTAAGAATGAACCATATAATTCAAAGAAAGTATGTAAGCTATAAGTGGAGTTGAATGTAAATGAAATCAAATTTCTAGTCTTGAAAGTTTAAGAATTCCATGTGGAACATTTATATATATGCAATTGGAAATTGATATATATATTTAAATCTTGAAAGTCATGCACATTTAATATAAATTAAAAATTGATGACAATTCTATATAAATTAAAAATTGATCAATCCATATTTAATTGTACTGGAAAGATGGACCATTACATACATGGTCTCAAGCTATACATGGTAAACAAAGTTAAATTGATGCCAAAATGTAGCTATCTCAAGCACCCTGAACACCATCACTATGATTCACTACAATGTTCATATATTCCAATGCACCTTGAGGTGAACAAGAAAGACCAAACCAAGAGAACCTGGATACAATCTAACATTAAAAAAATGGATAAATAATAGTTCTATACTTAAAAGATAGGAGCTAATGTTCTTAAGCAAATTTGGATTTTAAAGATGAAATCAAATTATAAGGTCAAGTGATTTTTTATTAGGAGATTGGATTTGAAATGGATGATAGTCCAAATTAAGGATAAGGTCCCTAGACGTTGAAAGCTTTGGGTGATGACGAAAGGACAATATGATGTATGGACTAGATTGAGACCAAGTAACCAAATTTTGATGTTCAAGTGATGTTTTTTATTATTAAGGATGGAGAATGGATGTATGGTTGAGATGGATCTAGATGGGTAATTTTTAAATGATTCTAGGATGATTATGGTTAAATGGGTTATTACAAGTGATAAAACTTGATCTTAACTTGATGATTAGGATGAGGGATGCTTACCTGATGAAAATAATAAAATTAGGATGTGATGATTAGGATACATGAAAATCTAGATGATCATTTAAAATTATTGAATGTCATGCATTAGTAATGTATAAAAAATAAAGAAAACTAGAGACAACATTTATGTCTAGATTCTTCACCACTCAAAACACCAAATCAACTAGATAATTATATAAGTTTGTGGAGTTGAATGTTCAAATGAAATGAAAAATTTGAATGTGAACTTAAGAATTCCGCGGAACATAAATAAATTTAAATGCAAATTTGGAACATAGACTAGGTTTTGTACAAATTGTTGCACATATATATATATTAAATCTAGCTCATGTATATAAGTGGAGTTGAAAAAATATTTAAATTCAAAGATTTGAAAGTGAAAGTTTAACAATTCCATGTCAAACATAAAAATTTACAATCAAGGAATCTAGAGAGATGATATAAAGGAATTTCTAGATATTCTCAAGAGTGAGCTTAAAAGAATGAACCATGTCCAACATGTAAAAATGCAATTGGAAATTTAGATGATTTAAAGGAATTTAGGCAAAATGTAAATGAAAACATTTTTAAAGTCACTAGGTTTTGTATCAAGCATATATATGATCTAACATACATGTCACATTCTAAAAAAAAAACCCATTCTAAATCATGTCACATGTCCAATCAATACAAATATATATTATCTAGATTTGGAGTCATAAATGTGTACATATATCCAAAAAACAACTTAAAGCTCATGGTACATAAAATCTGGATCCTCTCTATCTTTAATTATCTCTAAAATCTTCTCATGATCTTCAATAGGAAACCTTCACTTTTGTTTGGCACGTCCTCTTTTAGGTAAAGTTTCTAAATTTATTTTTGTTGCCAAAACTAAGTGACTGTATTGTAGAACCTTTTGTCCTAGCCTATAATCAACAAATATAATACCATTTTTATCTATCTTTATTTGTTGATAATATGTGCCTTCAATAACGACTGATCCAATGGGATATTCTTGTCCATCACCATCTGTCATCGATTTGACCAATTTGCTTTTTGGTTGCGTACATCTTAGTAGATAGTAATCTACACCTTCCGCATTTTTAGGATCTATAACTACAAAGAAAATATCTCCTATACACACACCACATATTTACATATTTAAGTAAATTATACATTTAAAAGTTGTAAAAATTTATATTTTATATTTGAAACTTACTTAAACATAGAATATATATATATAAATTTAAATCTTGATTTTAACTAAATTAATCAATTTCCATACCTGTAACAACTAAATCAGATACACATTCGTAATCAGCTGAATATAGTGGATCGTAGACATCGACATTGTCATCTTCAGCAAAATGATGCATTGATATTAATTGTTTCATTTCCCATTGTGAAACATACCCATCTCTAATATTCTCACATTGATCAATATTTGCATTGTCCTCAATGCAATCAATACAAAAACATGATTTTTCTCTCACATTCATTGCATAAGGCCTACTACTCCCTATTGTCATGATTTGATGCAGATTTCTAATACCATGAATTGCTTGACAATTATAAGGATTTGATCGATCAATATATGTTTAAATTCAAACTTGAAAATTCAAGTTGAAATCATGTATGCACTTGAACTTTGAAATTCAAAATTTTAAATTTTTTTGACTAGACATACATACCTGTAACTTCCCAAAAATACCGTGTGTTGTATGTTGAGTCACGAGCAGAAAAATGACTTTTGCACCATTCAACAATTTCGTTTGCATTCCGTATGGCATTACCTACAAGTTACACACAATTTGGCACAATTTTTCACCTATTACTTTCAAGGAACTTAAAAGAATTTAATTTAGTTAAATTAAATATATATATCTAATCTTTTAAAAAATATCAAGCTAAATTGGACATATATATATATATATGGTGAAAAATTTACATACCAACAAGTTCATATTGACAAAGTGCTCGCTTCACACATGCTCCTGCTCCATTGTGCTCTCCTTTTCCATGTCCACTCTCATAAAAATTCCACAAAAAATTGGTGTTGCGTCTAGCATGTTGACTGCTTAACCAAACAAAGACTTTTGCAGACTTAAATTGTCCCGTGAAGTTACAAATAATTAAACACTTGAAAACCAAATTATCTTCAAAAAAGTAATTATATATATATATATAGATTTAAGCAATCAAACAATTTAAGTCTCAAAGCTAAAAGTAAATATAAATTAAATAAAAATAATTTAAAAACCAATGTACTTACTAGCACATCCATCAGACCATATCCAGTGTTGTTCTTGATTTATGCCACGTTGTCTTAGGTCTTCAAATTTTTTTTTGAAACAATGAGCTACATAGCTTCTATCATGATTCGTATCATCACTGATATAAAAGTGAACCTCTTTGATGATAATTCTATCATCTTTGCTACTTTTTATTCCATCGACTGCTAACTCTGCATGCCTGTAGCAAACTTGCACGAAGATTGCAACTTGCTCTGAATGATAATATTGACTTTGGATCTCAGTTTGAGGACTAAATGTATAGTTCTCAGAGAAATCTACAATAGAGAGAATACAACCTAGTGGAAAACAATTCTTTGAATAACGAAATTTCTTATCTTTCCATCTTGCACCATGACAATGTTAGATATGTGGATATATGATATTGCAAAATTTACTCATGAATTCATTGTAAGGCAATCCACTCTCTTTGAGAACAATTTTTTTGGCCTCAACTCTTGACTTCGTTAAGTATGTCTCATATTCAAATCTCTTACAAGTAACTTGCATTTCATTATTGTCAACATGTAAAAGATTCTTCAAATCTCCACAATCATTACATACATTTTTATTCACTAAACATTGAATTCATCTGAATTTTCTGATTTTTCACATAGAAGAGACTTCACAAATTGTGTTGTGCTTCCAAGGATGGCTAAATTTCGATCATTTGTTGCCATAACTTTTCTATATGATTGTAGGTGTAGATCAAATTCAACATGATTTTGACAACAACAAGTTTCATGTACTTTATTTATATGTACAAATGATGGTCGTAGTGTTTCAAACATCCTTTGACAAATCTTCACATTTAAAAATTCTTGTTTAAATGCTTCAAAAAGTTCACTTTGTGTTGTATCTATAAAATGTTTTGGATGAGAAATTTTTGTACCATCATCACCTATTATTTGTATAGTATCCCTTCTATTGGAAGAAACATGAGAGTGGGTGGTCCAATATTCAACTACTTGTTTCTTTACATCTTCTGAAATTCTATCTTTTCAAGGAACCCTACAAATATTTACCCAATTTTTCTCAAATTTTCCATCTATTTCATCTCTCTTTTCAATATATCTTTGAACAGTTCTCCTAGAAACATTTAGTAATTCAGAAATTGCTTGAACTTGTCTTCTATGTGATAATTTCTTATTAGAAATTACAGTCATCAACTCTCTATGTGCAACACTTAAATCACTAGATCGACTCTTCTTTTCAATACATTCTAATGCTTCTTGCAAGTTTTCAACAATTGTTTGTTTTAAATTTGATGACCTTTTCCTATTATCAACCCCTAACAACTCTAAAACAGGGGTCATTTCTTTTCGTCTAAATAACTTTGCAATTAACTGTGCTCTTCCAATTAGAGATTTCTCTTCAAAAAATTCATCCCATATTTTTTTAGAGTGTAATTTTAATGTGCTTTCAGATAACATATCTTCAGATGAAATATTATTGAAAAGAGAATATTCATCCATCTCCATCAAATTTTCCATACCATAGTCCAAAAAATTTATATTAGTACTAGGTTCAGTTTGTTCTTGTACCTGTACGTCACCTTGATCATCAATATTTTCCATGGGTTGTTGTTTAGTAGATGTTCCTTCATCCGCTTTTCTCTTTCTTTGTCTTACTCGTGTTCGATCATACTTCCTCGATCTAGCCCTTGGATTTTCCATCACAAATTACACTCAAATTTGAATGATTGCCTACATACAAATTTGTACACACATAAGCTTTCCACGAAACATGTACATGTAATATAGCATAAATATTTTAAAGATCTTGTAACTAGATGCAAAACATAAACATAAAATATTTAAACAAAAGTTTTTAATAAACATAGATATGCAAAACATAAAATATTTTTAGTTGAATAATAAATATATTTCTACAAATATTTTTTTGATGTTAATATTTTAATAAAAAAAAAATAGTGAAAAAAAACTTCAAATGCATTTTTAATAAAAACATAATCAATTAAATAAGTTGAAGATCAATACATACCTTAAAAATATCTCTCCTCTTCTCCAAATGCCTTTTTTTTTGCCGAAATAAGTCTTGTAAATTTCATAAATTATAAACCTTCTAAAATGTCGAAATAAACCTTCTTTAATCGAAAACAGTCGAGAAATTTTTGAAATATTTGTTATTTTTGAATTTTTTTAATTTGAGAAATTAGAAAGAAAATAATTTTATTTTATTTCAGTTATTTTCGGCCGATAGATTTTCGACCGATTAGTTTTCGGCCAATCCATTACCGGTCGAGAGGGTTTTGGTCAAAACCTTATCGACCAAAAATATGTCGGTCGAAAATGTCTAGTTGGCATCCTACATGGCAGCCAACTCATCATTTCTCAGAATTTTCTGAAACATTCATCTTTGGTAGAGTATTTCTCTAGTTGGATTGATCTTTTTGCAAAAAATAAAAATACTATTTTGTAGAGCTTGAAGTGTAGAATCCAAATATATAATTTTTATAATATTTTGATTAGTTTTAATATGTTTTATTTTTAAAATAATACAAGTAGGTTTTAAAAATAAAAAAGAGGCTGATTAGATATTAAAAAAAAGATAGTAAAGCTTACTAAAATGTTTTAAATCTTATATGGGGCATAAGAGGAGAGAGTCTACTTCAAAAGGGTATGTTTTGTTTTTTGAAAATGATTAAAAAAATTGAAATTAGTTTATGGTCCGTGAAAACTGTCAAATTCTGACATGTTTGACTTTAAAGCGTTATTACGAGAAAAATATGCATGAAAATGTGATTTTTTTTTCCATGCACAAGATATTGAAATTACCTATTTGGAAAAAAAAAGGGAGAAATGAAGTTTTTTTCAATTTGTTTCTTTACGGCCCGTGAAGTCATCTTTTATGAAATTTTCAGCAGTCCAAAATTTGTCCTTAAATTGATAAAAACATAATAAAAATAATTTTTTTAATTTTTTTTAAAAAATTGCAGGAATAAACTACACCAAAAGTTCTACATTTCATTAGTTTACATCATTTTGAAATTCAAAACATAAAGACCACTTTTATGTGGTCGAAGTTTAGAATTTTTTTTGCTGTTGGTCAATTCCTTTATAAAGTGTGACACAGGTTTGTGCTTTTACCCAATGATTGTTTAAATGAGAAGTGTTTGAAATGTGGTGGTTTGTCAAAGTTTGTAACATGTTTTCATGAGGGAAAAAAACATGATTTTGCTAACAAAATTATTGAGAAAAAGAGATTTAAGACAGTGAAATATAGTTTGAAGATTCTAGAGGTGAAGGTTCTAGATGCGAGTTGGTTACAAGAGATGCAAGTATTGCTGATTTTAAGAAAAATATTTTCTACAAGATGCAAGGCATAGTCATAGGTCCCAGTGGTTGGATTAACAATTTAAGATGTGTAAGGAATCTTTCCTAATTGGAACTATTATATCTATTGTCGATTTTGCTAAACATTACACATTACAACCACAAAATGAGGTACAATCTCAATATTACAATTCTATTCAAATTTCTAAATTTGTCCATATCACGTATATGCATGCCTCTCATAGTACATAAGAGGATAAGAAGATAATCAGGGAGTACAATTTTTACATGAGTGATGATAGATCTCATTCCTTAGAGTTTGTGCAACATTGTTTTGAAAAAGAATTGAGTTCTTGTAGGAAAAGGATGTTGCAATGGGTCAACATCTCATTTAATCAGATAACTGCATAGGGAAATTCAAGAATTCTTGTATATTTTATTGGTTGAGAAGGATGCATGTACAAAGGGGTGTACCACATATTTGGAGCTTTTTGAAGATGGGAATAGAAAATGCTAGCATGATGGAGTAGGTGCATGTGTGAAGAGAGATTTGGTAAGGAACAAATGGAGATTAGAGGTGGTGTGACATTCAATTATGCATGTTCTATTTGATTCGTGTAGTTATGCATTGTCACAAGGAGGGACACTTGATTCAAAAGTGTGCATATTATTTTGGTTGGTTGATGAGGGAATAATGAGAGAGAAATTAGAATGTCAAACAAGTAGATAATCTTCAAATATGCATTCATTTTGAAGCTCAGATGCAGGTGCATGAACCATATAGAAATGAGAGTAGGATTATTTTTATCAGAATTATATTTAGTGTGATTGGGATCAATGTGAGTCAAGTAAGTGAGTAGATACATGGATTCCATAGTATCTAACCTCTTTATCTATAGAAAAATCCTCTTTAGAAGATGAAATGGAAAGTTCACTTGACTATGACCATCTCTTAGATCTTGTACAACTAGGACATGTCTATACACTTGTTGCACCATAGGGGAATGAAGAGGGATCAAACTATCGGTTGGAATGATATGTACAGGGAAATAATAAGCTAACACAATTGATGATAGATGATGATGGGTTCATGTATCCTATAGGTTCAGTTGTTATTGTTGGAACTTGGTTACAAATTATGTATATCATTAGAAAGAATGGCATACCTTCATTTAAAGACTAAAAGAAACACACAAGAATTCTCATGCATTCACACCTTCTTATAGAAACAAACATTAAGTTATCGAGACATAATAACATATATACATGCCCCTGATAGTATAGAAGATGACAAGAAGATAATCAGTGAGTACCACTTTTACATGAGTGATGATAGATCTCATTCATCAGAGTTTGTGCAACATTGTTTTGATTTTTTTTTTAATTTCTTGTAGGAAAAGATATTGCAATGGGTCAACATCTCATTTAGTTAGATAGTTGCATGAGAAAATTCAAGAATGCTTGTATATTTTATTGGTTGATTAAGATGCATGTACAGAGGGGTGTACCACATATTTTGGAGCTTTTTAAAACTAGGCATGGAATAGGTGAGCATGATGGAGTAGGTGCATGTTTGAAGAGAGCTTTGGTTAAGGAATAAATGAATATTAGAAGTGGTGCAACATTCAATGATGCACACTCTATTGTTGATTGGTGTAGTTATGCATTGTCACGAGGAGCAACACTTTATTCAAAAGTGTGCAGGTTCTTTTTGTTGGTTGGTGAGGGCACAATGGGAGAGAAATTGGAATGTTAGATAATCAGATAATCGTCAAAGATGCATTCATTTCAAATCTTAGATGTAGGTGCATATTTAGTGTGATTGGGATCTTTGTGAGTCAAGTGAGTGAGTATATACATGGATTCCATAGTATATAACCCCTTTATCTGCAACAAAATCCTCTTTAGAAGATGAAATTGAAAGTTTGCTTGACTATGACCATCTTTCAGATCTTGTAAAATTTGGACATGTTTATATAGTTGTTACATCACAGGGGAATGAAGAGGGATTAGACTATTGGTTGGTATGATGTGTATAGGGAAAGAAGAAGCTAACACAACTGATGATAGATGATGATCAATTCATGTATCCTATAGGGTTAGTTGTTGTTGCCGAAACTTGGTTGTGAATGTATACATGATTAGAAAGAATGACATAATTGAATTTAAAAACTATGAGAAACATAAAACCATTCTCATGTATTCACACCTTGTTATAGAAATAAATGTTAAGTTATCAAGAAATCATTCCAAAACAAGAAGAAAGGAACTATGGATAGTTAGTAGTATGGATCATGAAGCAATATTGGATACTCTGAAGGTAAGAGATGACCCTTCAGGCGCACATAAGTAGTAGATCATTTTTTGTACAGGACAAGTATGATATTATTCATCATTTAAATTCATCTTATTTCTATGGGTTGGATTAAAAGTACATTAAAATTTTGCATAAAAAATTAACTGATATATAAAAATATAGGTTTTTTGGAGAACAAAGGTATATTTTCAAGTGATTCAGATCAAACCATCTATGATAGTTCATGTAGATCAATATATTTTCAAGGTACATATTTGATTTGAGAGAATGTTCAGTTAAAACTTTGTAGTTCATGCTGCTTATGACAATAAATCCACCATTTTTGAGTTTCTAATAGGTATTGAAGATTGATTTTCTTGACAATTCACTTGTTTATATGTGTAGGATTTTTGGAGAACAAAGGTATATCTTTAAGCAATGTAAATCAATACATCCATGGTTGTGTTATGACTACAATGAGGTAATGATGGTAGCGATTCAAAAGTAGGTTGGTGTTTATGTGTCTTAAAAAAAAAATCTTAACAAAATATGAGGCAATGAAAAGAGACCTACCCTAGCATTCACCTACCTACCTCAACATGTCCACACTGCTCATTTGTCAAAAATATTGAAAATTTAACAATTGTGAATTTTTTTCTCTTACAACACTTTCAAGACTACCCCCCATTAGTGCACTCCAAAATCATAGGGTGACTTGGGAAACAAAAGGAGGACTTCCATAGCATTTACATACCAACCTTGATGTGTTGGTATACTTGGTTTCACTCCTTCATGTACAAAAAAAATTCTTCTTTCCATTTTGCACTACTTTCCACTGACATTTTTTACAAGAATACATTTGACATTGGAACACACAAATAGTGTTGAGTTGACCAAAACCGAGAGATTTTGGTTTGAAGGGATTCTATATCCACTTGTAGGTCCAAACAAAGCATTCCCACATGTCACAAGCTCCTGGAATGACTTTGTCATAGTTTGATTTTTTTTTGCTTTTAGGACTCTTTACAAACTACCCCGAAAAGAGAACCCCAGAATAATTGGGTGACTTGGGAAACTAAAGAGGCCTTCCCTAGTATCTATTTTCCTACCTTGACATGTCCACACTTCCAATTTGTCAAAAATGCTAAATTTTTTATATTTTTTGCATTTTTCGCTCTTAGGGCTCTATAGATACTACCCCAAAAAGAGCACCCTAGAATGATCGGGTTACTTTGGAAATGAAAATAGACCTTCCCTAGTATTTAATTTCCTATCTTGATATGTCCACACCCCCCATTTATCAAAAATATTGAAAATTTAACAATTTTGCATTTTTTGCTCTTATGACACTTTCAAGACTACCCTAGATTAGTGCACTTCAAAATCATGGGGGGAATCGGGAAGAAAAAGGAGGAATTTCATAGCATTTACCTGCTCACTTTTATGTGTTGGTATTCTTGGTTTCGCTCCATGATGCACAAAACAAAAAAATGCTTCTTTCCTTTTATGCACTTCTTTCCATTGATAATTTTTGCAAGAATGCATTTGAAACTAGAACACACAAATAGTGTTGAGTTGAACAAAACCAAGAGAGGTTGGTTTGAATGGATTCTATATCCACCTATAGGTCTAGAAAAATAATTCCTACGTGCCATGAACTCCTAGAATGACTTCATCAAAGTTTGACATTTTTTGCTTTTAGGGCTCTTTAGAGACTACCCTAGAAAGAGCACCCCAGAATAATTGGGTGACTTGGGAAAAAAAAGAGACCTTCCATATTATTTACCTACCTACCTATCTCAACATTTCCACACTTTCCATTTGTCAAAAATACTAAAAATTTTACAATTTTTACATTTTTCTCTTAAGGCTCTTTAGAGACTACCCCAAAAAGAGCACCCCAAAATGATTAAGTGACTTGGGAAACAAAAAGAGAACTTACCTAGTATTTACCTACCTAATTTTATGTTTCCATGCTTCCCATTTGTCAAAAATATTGAAAATTCAACAATTTTTCATTTTTTTCTCTTACGACACTTTCAAGACTACCCCAAATTAGTGCACTCTAGTATCACAAGGGAACTTGGGAAAAAAAGGAGGCCTTATTTAGTTTTTACTTGCCCACCTTGATGTATTGGTATTATTTTTTTCACTCCGTGATGCACAAATACAAAAAATGCTTCTTTCCATTTTTGCACTGCTTTCCACTAACAATTTTTGCAAGAATGCATTTGACACTAAAACACACAAACGGTGTTGAGTTGACAAAAATTGAGAGAGTTTGGTTTGAATGGATTTTGATATCCACCTTTAGTTCTAGAAAAAAAATTCCTATGTTCCATAAGCTCCCATAACGACTTCTTCATAGTTTGACAATTTTTTGCTTTTAGGGCTCTTAAGAGACTACCCTAGAAAGAGCACCCCATAATGATTAGGTAACTTGGGAAATGAAATGATGTTTTTTGGCTTCTCATTTCTCTACAATTACATTTCAGATGTTGTGAAAGGTATGTTGATGGTGTTGGTAGTTTACCTCAGTCAAGAGGAATTGAGGTTTGGTGCTTCAAAAGTCAATTTTTCAAGCAATGGTGTATGGTAGAGTTTGAGTGTACACACCTATACATTCTTTAGGTGAAAGTTGTTGTGAAGGATTTTTTTGGATTTTAGGGTATAAGAGGAATATTCTAGATCATGTTTGAGTGATGCGGTTCACAAGTCATCCTTGGGTTTGAGGAAGCATGTACATAAAATTTTAATGGTGTTTACACAAGTAACGACTGACCTCATGTTTACACTACATGTGAAGGATACATATTGTTTGTGGTAGTGTGTGGTTGATTGGTGTTGTTGATTTGGGTCCCAATTAAGTTTTTATGTGGTCCAAATTCACTTCTATCTACCATGGAAGTGTTTTGGTGCTGACCTAATTTGAATTTACATGTTTGAGGTGCACAACCGACCTTGGAGAGGGTTTCAAGGTTGAAGATGGTATAAGTACATGAGTTGAGTTATTGAGAAATGTTAAGATAGATATGAGAGATGCAAATGATGCAATGTGTATAGTGTTAGAGTGTGAAATTAAGAAGTACAATGCAAGCTTTCAATTGTTAGTTTATTGGATGCAGTGAGCAGAAGGTGGCTACAATTCTTCAATCAGACTGTGAAGGTGTTGAAGTCATTGTGGTGGATTCCTTGTTGCATTGAGATGCTTTTCTCTATGTAATATTCCTTCTCTGTCTTCTTTTCTATTTTGGAAGTGGGCCTTTTGGCAGCGAGCCTTTCTTCTTTGGGTAGTGAGTCCTACCAACAGTGATCCCTATCATATTCGGTGTTGATATTACTTATATTGTGAGCTAATCCTCACCGTGGTTTTCTCTTCTTAGGTTTTCCATGTAAATCTGGTGTTCTCTTGTGTATGGTGTTAAGTTGTTTTAGTTTTTGTTATTTTCTTTTCATGCTAATTCATCATAAAAGAATTAAAGGTTTAATGAATGAATATCATGGATTTGAATGTTAATAAAGGTTTTTAAAGTTTTAAGGTAGAACTGATTCACCCCCTCTCTCAATTGTCTTTTGCATTCAAAAAATTATTATACACTCTTTTTAATGAATTGCGAAATTTTTCCTATGTGGTGATGGCCCAAGTTGGCATAATTGTAGTAGCTTTAGAGCCTTATTTTCTAGATATTAGCCTATATGCATATTCTATTATGGGTCAGGTGTGAGGATTATCACAAATGGTTTGTCATAACTTATCTTAATCAATGTTATATGTTTTGAGAATTTTTCAAATATAAGATTTTGTCACAAAAGTAAGACTGTGGGTTGTTAAAATTGGTGGAATAGATAGTTATGTTGGTTTATGTGAGATATAGAAGTTGTTTTGAAAAAATATCAGCCCATGCTCAAGTATTTTTAGATCCTCCAATTTTGACTTAATTTTGTAGTGTATTCACCTTGAACTCTGTTATGAAGGTCTAGAAAAAGACCCACATCTTTTTAGCACATGTATTATTTTAGTTAGCCTTTTTTATGTAGCCTCTTATACTATTTTATAAATGACATCCTCAAAACATTTTCATGGCGAGCTTATTTGTGCTCTAAAATTTTCAATGTTTAAATTTTAAAATATCATGTGGATAAAGTTTTGTAGATGCTAAGAAAAATAAATAGTAAAGATTGTTTATTTCTATTTCAAGGACATTTATTTTCTACAAATTTTCTACAGCTGGTTTTCCAAGATACAAATTAGTGCTGAAAATAATGCAATTGAAAGGAGAATCTACATAATGTAATGATATTTTTGGACTAGTTTTCCTTAATATTCTTCTATGTTATCTTTCTGTTGGCCCTCTTTTACTAGAATTTATTTGTATGGATTCATTAAAGCCGTGGATGAGTCATCCCATCTTAATTACAATAATTGATTTTTAGCTTAATGGTAAATTGTATGGAAATGCTCCACATATATTACCGAGTTATTCCCATTCACTTTGCAAGGAAAAAATGATCCATCTATACTGGCAGAGAAATCCAAGGCCACAACTATTTATCTTGGTTTTGTTAGACAGGTGATTTAACTTTTATTTATTCATATTTTATAAATTAAAATATTATTTATTGGCATATCTCTTCAATCTTTTATAGTCACTTGAACCGCACCGCCCTTTCCGCCACATAACCTCCTCACGCCACTACCCCCACCCATCCTCAAAATCCAGAAACAAACACCCTACCCAAAACTATGTGCTCCTATTATCCCTTAAATTCAAAGAAAAAATGTAAGTCATGTGCAATGAAAATTACACAACACAAGAAGGTTGGCTAGCAATGCCATAATGGAGTCTAGGAATTTCTAAATGCAGGTATCTAGTAAAGTGTCATGGAGACAAGATCCATGATGAAAAATAAATTGTGGATGTCTTATTGATGAATGATTTAAACATAGGCCATCCATAATCAACAACCTCAGTGAGGAAAAATCTAGGGATTGATAGACAAATGACTGCGGAGTCTGTGCAACAACTATCTATTGGATTATGACAACAATAAAATTAGAAATAAAGTAGAGTTTTTTTCCTCTGGGAAAGATAAAGGAAATAAAGAAAGGATAATGATCTTATCTTGGAAAAAGATAAAGATTTTAAAAAACAAAACAAAACAAAAGAAAGCGATAAAAACAAAGCTAGATTTTTCTAT
>VDFB02271358.1:661558342-661611246 GCA_007258455.2 Sequoia sempervirens
AGAAACTTCACATAAGAATTTGAATAGGTTATTAATATAATTTTGAAAATATGCAAGAATTGAATTTGTAGAAAATTGAATGTAGTTTGTAAGCTACTAATCCTTTTTTGGAAAAAAGTGATTTGATCTGGTGAAAATTTAAGATTTTAATGTAGTAGTACATTAAAATTTGGAAAAAGATAAAAAGTATGTGTTTGTCTGGCTACCCTAATGGGGAGAAAAAATAAATATTTTTCCGAATATTTCAATATAAGTAGACACATTCTCGGATGTGACACATTTTTTGTAATTTTTTTGCAAGTAAATAATTAGTTATGAATTTTCTTGTAGGAATTTTTAAAAATATTAAAAACCATTTGTCTGGCCACCCTAACTTGGTCAAAAATTTATGAAATTCATTTTTTTTAAACTATAATTTGTGAAGCATAGTGTGTGATGCATCTTTCGGGTTTGAAAAATATATAACCATTTAAAACTTATAGATGTTTTTCAATCAGCCTATCAATCAAGACTTTACACATAGTGCATGTAGAAAATGAATAATAATTACTTATTAAATTTAAAATAAATCATATCTTATATCAGTAGAATGTTGTCAATTTTTTGAATAAACCATTTTTGTTTCATCACCTTCCCTCTCTCTCCCTCTCTCTCTCACCTTCCCACTATACTTTTATCTATCTCCACTCACCCTCTTCCTCTCTACCTACATTTCTCTCAATCCGTATCACCCTACCTCTCCCTCCCTCCCACCTTACCCCCTCTTCGTCTCCCTCTCTCTACCTCTCCCTCTCCCTCTCTCTCACACACATGGTACATCTATCTCTTTGTACTTCTCTCCCACCCCACCTCTCTATCTAGCTTTACCTACCTCTCTCTTTATTCCTTCCACCTTATAGGTCCCTATGCCTACCTTCCCTCAATCCATCCCACCCCACCTCTCTTTCTACCTACCTTTCCCTCCTTCCCAACTTCCCCCCTCTTTCTACTTCTCTCACCACCTACCCCTCCCTCTCTCCCTAACTCTCTTTATACCTACCTCTCCTACCCTACCTCTCTCTATCTCCATCCATCCCTCTTTTTCTTCCTCCCTCTATCCCTCCCACCCTACCACTTCCTATCTCCCTCCTCCCTTCTCTCTCCCTCCCTCTTTCCATCACACACAATGACAACCTCTCTCTACATACCCCTTCCTCCCTCCCTAAATATCTCTATACCTATCCCTCCCACCCTACCACTCCCTATCTCCCTCACACACACAACCTCTCTCCACCTACCCTTTCCTCTCTCCCTAATTATCTCTATATCTATCCCTCCCACCCTACCACTCCCTATCTCCCTCCTTCCCTCTTTCTCTCCCTCCCTTTATCCCTCCCACCCTACCACTCCCTATCTCCTTCCCTCTCTCTCTACCTACCCCTTCCTCCCTCCCTAAATCTCTATACCTATCCTTCCCATCCTACCATTCCCTTTCTCCTTCCCTCTTTCTCTCCCTCCACCTATCCCTCCTTTTCTCCCTCACACACACACAACCTCTCTCCAACTACCCCTCCCTACCACTCCCTAAATCTCTCTATAACTACCTCTCCTACCCTACCACTCTCCACCTACCCCTCCCTCTCCCCCTAACTCTCTCTATACCTACCTCTCCTACCCTACCACTCTCCACCTACCTCCTCCTCCCTCCCTAACTCTCTCTATACCTACCTCTCCTACCCTACTTCTCTCCACCTACCCCTCCCTTCCTCCCTAACTCTCTCTACCTCTCTCTCCCTATCTCCATTTCTCTATCTATATTTTTTAATAATAATATAATATATATAATATATATAAAAAATAAAAAAAGGTAATATATAGGTAATATATAGTATATAATATAATACATAATACATAATATATAATATATAATATAATATGTAATATATAATAGATGATATATAATATAATAGATTATGTTTTAAGTTTGGTATAACAAATATCTATTCTGTGCAATACAGGTACTCATTTTGTTCTAAAAGAATATTATATGTCTAGAGACATGTTGGGTATGTTTTAAGCTTAGTATAACATCTATCCATTTTTGAAAGAAGAACAAATATTCATTTTGTAAAGCTTGTTTTCGTATATGCTACAAGATTTTGTAAACAACTATAAACAAAATGGATATCCATTTTGCTTTATAGAACATATATCAATTTTTCTTTACAAAACGGATATCCATTTTTTTGAGTAGAAAGATGGATAAAAGTCCATTTTATCCATTCCAAGAGTCCCCACATTATCTTCTTTGTTGGGAATATCATGATTTTTGCACATTATAGACATAATTTCACTTTTGGAGCACTCTTTTTTATAAAAGTTTATCCTTTTAATCATTTTGGTACTTGTTTAAGTTGGGATAATGGGAATTAATAGTCATCAAAAAGTGAAAAGGAAGAGGAATTATCTCGCAAAGGAAATTGAGGCAAGTAGAGAGAACGATAATGTAAGGAAGAGGGTGGAAAGAAGAGGTATGCCAAATTATCTTCAAGGAGAAGGCTCCTATTTACCTTTAAATGAAATTTAAAGTGACCATGATATTGAATTTAAAAATATTGAAGAAGAAATTGCAATTGAAACTTTACAACATGAAATTGAGAAGCAAAATGTTGAGCATGAAAATGAAAATCAAAATGCTGAATTCTCAATTGAAATTGAAAGTTTTGAACATGAAATTGAGAAAGAAAATGTTGAACATGAAATTATAAATGTTGAGCATGAAACTGAAAATATTAATATTCAATATGAAATACGTGAAAATGAAACAATGAATATAAATGTATCTCAAAATTACGCAAGAAGAGATGATATTGGTGAAGAATAAAATGAAATCCTAAATCCATCTATTTGTAATGAGTCCAATGAAAATTATCAACATTCAAGAACCCTAAAATGGTTAATTGAAATAGATGAGAACATAATAGACAAACTTGATGGAAAGAGGTCATCACAAACGGTTCAATTGTGGACTACCCAAATTTTCAATCAATAATTTTCTAATAAGACATTAACCAAACAATGCCAAAATTTTGTACAATTTCTAAAGTCTTACAAAATGACACCATTATTTAAAAAATTGAAGATTCGTGTCACCAAAAAGTAAAAAAAAATGGTATTATTGTCAAAAATCTTTTTAATGCTCTAAATTCTATTGGAAATACTAGTAAGGAAAAAGATAAGAGAGTTGCTCATAGAGTAATCACAAACTCATTAGTAATCCATCATTTGAGAAAGGCTCGTTTATTGAGGAAAAATTATGTTGATTTAAACCTAAATCAAAAAACATTATCTAGAGTACTCTCAAGAAGAGGAAGAGTTGATAGTCCTCTTCAAAATGATACATGGGATTTTAGTAGGAGACTTCCATGTGTTGATAAGAAGCTAATGGATAACATAAAGGATGCAATTAAATTTTTTTGGCACTCTCAATCTAGAGTATCACTAAATGAAAATGATGTTTTAATGTTAAGAATTGGAAATCAAGACCTCACACCACATCCTAAACATTTCTTGGAATGTAGCCAAATAATATTGTACAAACAATTTTGTGAAACACATCCAACTTTGAAAATCTCACAATTGGATTTTGAATCTTGTAATCCATTTTATTGTCTATCTCTTAATATTTGTAATACATGTTGTAAATACCATGTAGATTTTTCAATGTATCATGAAATATTATGTTATATTTTTTCTACTATGCATACTAACAATTTATGTTGTAGGAGTGTGGTGCAATGCAACTTCCAAAGTCATCCAGGGAATTGTTAGATTTACTTTCATGTGTTAGAGGCGATGATTTCTTTTTCTATAGAAATGGGGTAAAAGCACAAAACTATGTCACACTTTTAGCCAAATAAAGTAATCCGACCGGATTACTTTCGACCGAATCCATGGGGCAATGACATGGTGCCTATGTGGCTCCACTTTTTCAGGCGAGCTACTTTCGGCCGAAACCTTATCGACCGAAAATGTGTCAAGATGGCGCCTATGTGGCTCCACTTGTTTGGGTGAGTTACTTTTGGCCGAAACCTTATTGGCCAAAAATGTGTCGATCGAAAATATCGAAAAAAAAAAATAGGCCGACCATTTTGAATGCTCGAGCGAAAGGGTTGAGGGCAAGAGCTTGTCGGCTGATGTCAACACCAACAGTGACCATATATACCTAGGTTCCGTTCGGGGTCATTTGTTGGATTGTTTTATTCATGTTATGTGTGTTCTATCTCGTTTGGGAGATTTATTCGATTTATTTTGGGTTAGGGTTTCATTGAAATGTGAAAATAAATTTTTCTGATCGATTTTATTGGCAGAAAGATATGAAAGTTTGTGTTGTTTGTGATAATGATGAAGGAAATATATAGATTTGGTTGTGATGTTTGGAACATTATTAGATTTTGATGTTTAAACAGTTTTCTCTAGTGTTTTAATAATTTGGCATTTTGTGAGTAAAGTGACCTAATTGTCAAATTCATCCATACTATATATATTTGGGAGGTATTTGATATTAGCCAACATATCTTGTGGATTCTTCTTGTTTTGTCTCCAACCAAAATTGAATGCTGCCCAAACCCACACTAATCAATTGACTTAATGAAGGAAAATTCCTGCTCACCTCACCTCCTTTTCTTGACTTGCAAGCTACACAAAAATAACAACACAAATCTTCCTAAACCTTGTGTTAAACACTGATCGAAACAACCCAACAATAATCCTGCTGCTTTGCTCAATAAAGATATCTACCGTAAGTTCTGGTTAACATACTATTTAGGTGGGGACAGTTGACTATACTGCATGAATATGAAGAGCACCTCCTCCGACCATTGTTATAATTTTTTATTTCTATCTAGAAAGTAGAATGATCGTACACATTGCTTGAATTCACAACGTGAAATCATAACTTTGTCCAATGTCAAAATGCATGGATCTTTCCAGTCAATGTCGCAGTTGATAAGATATATTTCACTATTTTTTATACTGAAATTGACTTATGCTGAAGTTGACTGATAACAAATAATTAAAGGCTGTTAACAGTATATATATATATTTTAGGCTCAAAAGATTTAAAGATTGAACAATTTTAGGAAAAGGTCTTGAATGATTATAAACAAAGCAAGAACAAAAAATTGTGATAACTCCTATAGAGTTCACAAATTTGATTGTTCACATCCAATAGAGAGCCCCAGAATGTTGGGAATTGGCATAGTTAACAAACCAAAAACTTGATGTCTCTATTATCACCATGTCAATAGCACAACATAACTTCAACATCTAATTATGGCCATGATATTTATAGTCTAGTAAATTATTTTGAATGCTTCTGGTAGAAAACTGAGTTTTTGTTAACATTTTTTAATATATATTATCACCATGTCAACAACACAACATAACTTCAACATTTGATTATGGCCATGATATTTCCAGTCTAGTAAATGATTTTGAATGCTTTTGGTAGAAAACTAAGTTTTCGTTAACATTTTTTAATATATATATATTGGCTAAGACTGAAATTTTTGTTAACATTTTATATATATATAGGCTAATATCAAATACCTCCATAGATCTGTTTTATCTGTCTTTGTTTAGACCATTCCTTTGGTCATTCCATAAACTACACCCTTCTATTCATGCACAGTCCTCTTGGGCTGACTTTATAAGGTTTCATGCATGGTAAGACCCTCTGTAGATTCTTTCTCAATCATAGAATTCTCAAACTTTATTTCTTGCTCTGGGCTCTCATCTAGTGTCATACAACTACTCTTTAGTCACGAGAATGACCATTATCATATGATCTGGTGTCTTCATGAGGTACTGTCACTTCATTTTTCCTATGGACTCTACATCTTTTGGCACTTAATATATGGTCATCAAGAACCTTGATTGTCCTGTTCACTTACCCTCTTAACTTTTGAGCACTGTTTCTTGTCATTCTTTCCACTGTCATCTATTATTCATGATTGACTCTCCTTTGTCCATTGTTGTCCATACCCTATACATCGATAAAAAGCACATACTAACTCTGCCTTCTATGAACTGTGCTCTCATCACTTTGAATCACTATCCTCTGCTATTTCATGGTTTTGGAACTTCCCAGACCACTGTAGGTTATTGTTCATTTGATGGTTGCCATCTTTTCTTTCATCTGAAATCACACGGGTTGTGTATTTCTATAGCTTGGGATCTCAATATAAAACTTACCTCTATCTTCTAAGATCACATGACCTATCTAGTTATCACTTAGGGCATTGGAAAACTTGTAATCCTTTCAATTGTTCATAAAATTTCTTGTAGCATTTCTATAATGGCTTGGCCTTGAGGACTCTCCCTAGTATGTTGCCTTATTTTAACCTTTGTTATACTCTTGCCATGCTAAGTTTGGAATTTGAGCTTAACACAATAATGGAGTCCTTACTTTTGAGGTGGTCTTATGACTCTATTATCAGATGAGGATAACTCAATAGGATTATCATGACTATTTATCTCACCCTGCAACCTATGCTTGTTTTGAGGAACTACACAAGACTTTGTTTCTACTTCAAAAATGACATTATTATTATGCATGATGATTGTCCTGGTGAGAGATGTCTCGCTATATGAATGGGTGATGATTGTCCTCTATGAGTTTTCTATACATCATAATTTTATGAAGCATAAAAATGATATGGAACTGTATGTGGTTGTGTTCAATGGCCTTGAAAAACAATATGTATGGACATGTATGTGTATGCACTTGAGTGTACATGTAAATGTGTACACAATATATATAAATGTATGTGTGTATGTATGTGTATGTACATGTACATGTATGTATGTGTGTATGTATGTATTATATATACATATGTGTATGTGTATGTGTATGTATGTATGTATATGCATATATATATACATACATGTGTATGTGTGTATGTATGTACATGTACATGCATATATGTGTGTGTGTATGTATGTATGTATGTGTGTATGTATGTATGTATGTATGTATTATATATACATATGTGTACATGTGTGTATGTATGTATGTATATGATATATATATGTATGTACATGCACATATATGTGTATGTGTGTATGTATGTATGTATTATATATGTATGTGTATGTGCGTATGCATGTACATGTATTATATATACATATGTGTACATGTGTGTATGTATGTACATGCACATATATGTGTATACATGTGTATGTATGTATGTATTATTAATATGTATGTGTATGTGTGTATGCATGTATGTATGCATATATATATATATATACATATGTATGTGTGTGTGTATGTATGCTTGAGTATGTACATGTACATAAATATATGTATGTATATGTACGCACATGCATGCATATATATATGTACATGTGTGTACATGTATGTATATAGACATACATACATATACATACATGTATATATACATGTGTACATACACACATACACATATATATGCATGTACATACATGTACATACACACACACACACATATATATACATGTATATATACATGTGTACACACATGTACTCCCACATACATACATGTGTACATACATGTACATACAGATATATGCACATGTACATATGTATGTATACACACATACACATATATATACATGTATATACATGTACACATGCACTCCCACATACATACATGTGTACATACATACATACACATAAATGTATATATATGTACATACACAAATGTATTGAAAGTCTCAGATTTGGAGTTGTCAAATTTAGATTATGTTATCTAAGTTGTTGCAAAAGGTGAACTATTGAGTTAAGTTCATTGAAGAAGAAAATAAATTAAATATGATGAAATAAAGGTCATTCCATGCTTACAAGGCCAAGGTTTCTAATCAAACATAGCATTCCCGAGGCCTAAATTCATCTTTGATGAAAGAAAAAGATGATATCAAAGGAGATATTGTGCCTACAAAACATGTGTACAATGTTTATATTTTATTCCTAAGGAATTTATTTCAAAGAATTTTAACTTTATTACTTTAATATGTTTTAAGTTAGATCAAAAAATTAAGGAAATGTTAACCTTTTTATTTAGTGTTTGATTTAAAAAATAATTGATTACAAAGAAAGGCTAGATATATATGTGACCAATTGTAATGAAGAGTATTTTTTTATTTTGATCAAAATTTTAGTATAGAGTGGTTGAAAGGATAAATATATTTTTTCCATATTTATTCTTGGTTGCATATTACATGCATCTATGATTTAATAGGTTCACATAGAGATAGATATAAAGTTTGAACTAGATCTCATTAGATACATTTAAATTTAAAAATGTTTTCTAGTTTTGAAACTTGAAAATTTTACATTTAATTTAAATATATTTTTTTTTTAGTTTTGAAAAAAATTCAATTTAAATTTGTTTAGTTCATCATGTAATTTTGTTTTAATGATATGCAGATCTCTATCTATTTATATATCACATGGCTGATGAGGGATCTCATCATTCCCCTCGTTCTGAGCGAGAAGCTCAAACTAGATCAAATATATTTCAGAATAGTATTGCTAGATTGGACAATGCTCTAAAATGTTTAGAGCAAACAATTCACAACTCCCCCAATTTGGCTAATCGAGATAGATTAGTCACTATTATAAAAGATATTATTAAGATGATCGAGACAATTTGATCATACAATCCTTATGATGAAATCAACATTGAGCAGTTTTATTTTTCTATTGCCAGGAGTGTTACTGGCATAGTGAATCATAGAGAAGTTTCCAAATTAGTTTAAGGTGAAAATGTGTTATCCATGTTCCCATTTTATAGAGGAAAAAATAAAATTAGAGGATATGTGGTTACGAGGTGTGAAGATCCTCTTGTTGTGCCATTCATATACCCTAGATGGTTGGAAGCACATCATAGATGGCCTCACAATGACGAGCTGCCATTGTATTTTGTCAAACAGTTATATGCAAAATTTCATTTACATATAGAGGTGGACTACACATCTTATCCTGAGCATGTTGGCCAAGGTAAAGGCCATTTTTTTGAAAAACCACAGTTTAGACCTTCAAATTTGCCACCGCCTGTGGACAAGAGGGCATTAGTTGGCCCAAACTTTTTTGTTTTACCAAAAAGTTTGGAATTGGTAGTAGCAGGGGAGGCAACAATAGGCTCCACTTAGAGTCAGATTTTTGAAAACATTGCCTCTATTACGACGCAGATTGATCATATTTCATCTGATCGAGTTGGTAGATACTTATTACGCCCACGGATCAACCTTCCTCCCACTGAGGCTACATCTGCAACGTATGATCCATTTATTAGTGTCGATCTACCTACTCTTGCAGATGTCGAGCATACGACCCACACGACTCTGCGTAATACGTGTAGACTCTCAATTTTTGATTTACTAGCAGCATATCAGGTTATCAGTGAGGACCATGGGATTGTTCTTGATAGGGTACCAGACTTTATTAGACAACGATATCCTCATACACATACAAGCCACAGGGTGGAAAATGTAGCTCAGGATATTCCACATCAGCCTACAGGATCCTATGCACATCATGTTTCTATTGATCCTTTAGCTTGTCCAGGTAGTCATCAGGATGTTACAAGTCACATTGAGGCTACTGCGACACCTGATCCTGTCCATGGGACATATAGTCAACTTATTTTTGCTACTAATACTGTACATGCTACAGAGCCCCCTACGATGTCTTTACATTCTCATGATCTTAGTGACATTGGTAGAGCCATTGAGCAGGCACAATAGGTACTTTCAATTTATAATTTAAATACATATATTTAAAATTGTGTTCTAAAAAATTATGTAATGCATTTTGAAAACTTCTAGTTGTTTAACTCCTGATTGAAATTGTGTACTTGAAAATTTTAAGCAGTATGGTGATTTTCAAGAATTTGGAAATTTGGAGCATGATGGTGATCCCGCGCAGTATGCAAATGAGGTACATTTAAATTTAATTTAAAAAAACAAATTACTTGATGTTTAAGTTTGAACACATTGAACTCAAGTACATTGTAATTTTAGGTAATTTTACATATATATGTACTTGAACACATGCAGGGGTTGGGATAAGGCTCAAGACACAGATCGGGAGATATTGGATTGGGACATGGATCCACACATCTTGGATCAACAAAGCGATTAGTCCATGGATCGAGGGAGATATCGGGCTGTGGATTGAGGGAGAGATCGAGCCATGGATCGAGGGAGAGGTCAAGGGAGAGATCGAGCCATAGATCGATCCAAAGATCTGATGATTCTATTCATACCAGACATCCCTCTCTTTGAGATTTTTTTTATAGTATTACATGTTTGAGATCATATTATTACATGCCGGAGACACTTTTTATGATTTATGTATTGAACATTTGCATGTGTTACATACTTATGTTTTATGGTACACATATATATACTTGTTATGATTTACATGTCACATTCATACATTTATGTTTTATGGTTTGAATCTAGGTTTGTTATATATGTGCATTATTATGGTTTGATGTTCACTTACATTACATCTATAAATACATCGTGCATTAAATTAGTTTATGGTTTTATTTATTTAGCAAGGAACAAGTACCTTTATTTAAATTTAAATTATGGTTTGTTCAAATACACTTGTTGTACATATAGATAAATTTACATTGTAAAATCAAAATGTTGGACTCCACTATCTAATGGTTGCTTTTTGTAAATTTAAAAAGATGGAAATGTACATGTAATTAATTTAAATAAATAGTTCAAATGAATTTTTCTTTAATAAATAGGTCAAGAAATAGAAAAAAATGAATGCAAATATGCTTGAGATTAATGCTATATTTTAAAGTAGAACATAAAAATGCAATTGGAAATAGATGCTAGTTAGATTGAATTCTTTAAAGCTCTAAATGTTCATTTTTAAAGTCAGTATAGGTTAAATACATTTAAATTGTGCATATATCATGCTATACATGAACCTAATTTCTAATTCCATATAATCTAATACACATGTTCATTTGAATGTGCATGCAAAGAATTCTTGAACTAGATGATGAGCTATACTTGTGTCCAGTTGAATGTAAATGAAATCATATATATATATTTGAAAGTGTTCACTTAAGAATGAACCATATAATTCAAATAAAGTATGTAAGCTATAAGTGGAGTTGAATGTAAATGAAATCAAATTTCTAGTCTTGAAAGTTTAAGAATTCCATGTGGAACATTTATATATATGCAATTGGAAATTGATATATATATATTTAAATCTTGAAAGTCATGCACATTTAATATTAAATTAAAAATTGATGACAATTCTATATAAATTAAAAATTGATCAAGTAGATCTAGATCTTCTTGGATGATAATTCTATATAAATTAAAAATTGATCAAGTAGATCTAGATCTTCCTGGATGACAATTCTATACAAATTAAAAATTGATCAATCCATATTTAATTGTACTAGAAAGATGGACCATTACATACATGGTCTCAAGCTATACATGGTAAACAAAGTTAAATTGATGCCAAAATGTAGCTATCTCAAGCACCCCAAACACCATCACTATGATTCACTACAATGTTCATGTATTCCAATGCACCTTGAGGTGAACAAGAAAGACCAAACCAAGAGAACTTGGATACAATCTAACATTAACAAAATGGATAAATAATAGTTCTATACTTAAAAGATAGGAGCTAATGTTCTTAAGCAAATTTGGATTTTAAAGATGAAATCAAATTATAAGGTCAAGTGATTTTTTATTAGGAGATTGGATTTGAAATGGATGATAGTCCAAATTAAGGATAAGGTCCCTAGATGTTGAAAGCTTTGGGTGATGACGAAAGGACAATATGATGTATGGACTAGATTGAGACCAAGTAACCAAATTTTGATGTTCAAGTGATGTTTTTTATTATTAAGGATGGAGAATGGATGTATGGTTGAGATGGATCTAGATGGATAATTTTTAAATGATTCTAGGATGATTATGGTTAAATGGGTTATTACTTGATAAAACTTGATCTTAACTTGATGATTAGGATGAGGGATGCTTACCTGATGAAAATAATAAAATTAGGATGTGATGATTAGGATACATGAAAATCCAGATGATCATTTAAAATTATTGAATGTCGTGCATTAGTAATGTATAAAAAATAAAGAAAACTAGAGACAACATTTATGTCTAGATTCTTCACCACTCAAACACCAAATCAACTAGATAATTATATAAGTTTGTGGAGTTGAATGTTCAAATGAAATGAAAGATTTGAATGTGAACTTAAGAATTCCACGGAACATAAATAAATTTAAATGCAAAATTGGAACATAGACTAGGTTTTGTACAAATTGTTGCACGTATATATATATTAAATCTAGCTCATGTATATAAGTGGAGTTGAACAAATATTTAAATTCAAAGATTTGAAAGTGAAAGTTTAACAATTCCATGTCAAACATAAAAATTTACAATCAAGGAATCTAGAGAGATGATATAAAGGAATTTCTAGAGATTCTCAAGAGTGAACTTAAAAGAATGAACCATGTCCAACATGTAAAAATGCAATTGGAAATTTAGATGATTTAAAGGAATTTAGGCAAAATGTAAATTAAAACATTTTTAAAGTCACTGGGTTTTGTATCAAGCATATATATGATCTAACATACATGTCACATTCTAAAAAAAAAACCCATTCTAAATCATGTCACATGTCCAATCAATACAAATATATATTATCTAGATTTGGAGTCATAAATGTGTACACATGTATCCAAAAAACAACTTAAAGCTCCTGGTACATAAAATATGGATCCTCTCTATCTTTAATTATCTCTAAAATCTTCTCATGATCTTCAATAGGAAACCTCCACTTTTGTTTGGCACGTCCTCTTTTAGGTAAAGTTTCTAAATTTATTTTTGTTGCCAAAACTAAGTGACTGTAATGTAGAACCTTTTGTCCTAGCCTATAATCAACAAATATAATACCATTTTTATCTATCTTTATTTGTTGATAATATGTGCCTTCAATAACGACTGATCCAATGGGATACTCTTGTCCATCACCATCTGTCATCGATTCGAACCAATTTTCTTTTTGGTTGTGTACATCTTAGTAGATAGTAATCTACACCTTCTGCATTTTCAGGATCTGCAACTACAACGAAAATATCTCCTGTACACACACCACATATTTACATATTTAAGTAAATTATACATTTAAAAGTTGTAAAAATTTATATTTTATATTTGAAACTTACTTAAACATAGAATATATATATATATTTTAAATCTTGATTTTAACTAAATTAATCAATTTCCATACCTTGTAACAACTAAATCAGATACACGTTCGTAATCAGCTGAATATAGTGGATCATAGACATCGACATTGTCATCTTCAACAAAAGGAGGCATTGATATTAATTGTTTCATTTCCCATTGTGAAACATACCCATCTCTAATATTCTCACATTGATCAATATTTGCATTGTCCTCAATGCAATCAATACAAAAACATGATTTTTCTCTCACATTCATTGCATAAGGCCTACTACTCCCTGTTGTCATGATTTGATGCAAATTTCTAATACCATGAATTGCTTGACAATTATAAGGATTTGATCAATCATATTTGTTTAAATTCAAACTTGAAAATTCAATTTGAGATCATGTATGTACTTGAACTTTGAAATTCAAATTTTTAACAAATTTTGACTAGACATACATACCTGTAACTTCCCAAAAATACCGTGTGTTGTATGTTAAGTCGTGAGCAGAAAAATGACTTTTGCACCATTCAAAAATTTTGTTTGCATTCCGTATGGAATTACCTACAAGTTACACACAATTTGGCACAATTTGTCACCTATTACTTTCAAGGAACTTAAAATAATTTAATTTAGTTAAATTAAATATATATATCTAATCTTTTAAAAAATATCAAGCTAAATTGGACATATATATATATATGGTGAAAAATTTACATACCAACAAGTTCATGTTGACGAAGTGCATGCTTCACACATGCTCTTGCTCCATTGTGCTCTCCTTTTCCATGTCCACTCATAAAAATTCTACAAAAAATTGGTGTTGCATCTAGCATGTTGATTGCTTAACCAAACAAAGGATTTTGCAGACTTAAATTGTCCCGTGAAGTTACAAATAATTAAACACTTGAAAACCAAATTATCTTCAAAAAAGTAATTATATATATATATATAGATTTAAGCAATCAAACAATTTAAGTCTCAAAGTTAAAAGTAAATATAAATTAAATAAAAATAATTTAAAAACCAATGTACTTACCAGCACATCCATCAGACCATATCTAGTGTTGTTCTTGATTTATGCCACGTTGTATTAGGTCTTCAAATTTTTTTTTGAAACAATGAGATACATAGATTCTATCATGATTTGTATCATCACTGATATAAAAGTGAACCTCTTTGATGATAATTCTATCATCTTTGCTACTTTGTATTCCATCGACCGCTAACTTTGCATGCCTGTAGCAAACTTGCACGAAGATTGCAACTTGCTCTGAATGATAATATTGACTTTGGATCTCAGTTTGAGGACTAAATGTATAATTCTCAGAGAAATCTACAATAGAGAGAATACAACTTGGGGGAAAACAATTCTTTGAATAACGAAATTGCTTATCTTTCCATCTTGCACCATGACAATGTTAGATATGTGGATATATGATATTGTGAAATTTACTCATGAATTCATTGTAAGGCAATCCACTCTCTTTGAGAACAATTTTTTTGGCCTCAACTCTTGACTTCATTAAGTATGTCTCATATTCAAATCTCTTCCAAGTAACTTGCATTTCATTATTGTCAACATGTAAAAGATTCTTCAAATCTCCACAATCATTACATACATTTTTATACACTGAACATTGAATTCATCTGAATTTTTTGATTTTTCACAGAGAAGAGACTTCACAAATTGTGTTGTGCTTCCAAGGATGGCTAAATTTTGATCAATTTTTGCCATAAATTTTCTATATGATTGTAGGTGTAGATCAAATTCAACATAATTTCAACAACAAGTTTCACGTACTTTATTTATATGTACAAATGATGGTCGTAGTGTTTCAAACATCCTTTGAAAAATCTTCACATTTAAAAATTCTTGTTTAAATGCTTCAAAAAGTTCACTTTGTGTTGTATCTATAAAATGTTTTGGACGAGAAATTTTTGTACCATCATCACCTATTATTTGTATAGTATCCCTTCTATTGGAAGAAACACGAGAGTGGGTGGTCCTGTTGTCACCTAGAAATTCACCCTATGCAAAGTTGTAAAACTGAGCTTTCTAGTGAAACATTGGATCACTCCAACGCTGTGGGTCACTTGAGATTGGAGTGAACCTCCAGAGAAGGCCAACTTCCTTTGGGTATCACCTAAACTATTGATCTTTGTGAGGTAAAGGGAGAAGAAATGCATACAAAATGAAAACTATACTAAACTATTCCTATGGTGATACACCTAGTTGATAAGAAATCAGAAGAATGAAAACAAAAAGCAACCACACTGAGAAAACTAGGCTATAGCTACTTTACTTACTCAACATGACCCCATTAGGCTTATGCATAACTCTTGACAGGTTTGATCTACATACATATCTCAAGAAGGAAGAAACAGACTTCACAACTTTGTGGTATGAACACAGATTGAGAAAAACACTGTTAAAGAAATACATACATAAGCTAACATACAAAAATGAGAGTGGTAAGAGCATTAATACTTGTCTTCAAGGTGGACTCTATTTTACATTCCAGATTTTAGTTGAGTTACAAAAACATACATTTAGTTGAGAAAGGATTGACAAAAATCACTAACTCCCCTGAGTGTATAATCCGAATTGTTTATGAAAAGGAAAAAAATGCCTTATATATCAGACTGTGTCGGCCCCTTAGGGCTTACAAAATATCGGTCTCCTTGGAGTAGATTTTTCCTTAGATCTTTTGGATGAAATAAATGCAGGACCCTGCGTGTCCTTGCTGTATGTGTTGGTGGAGAGCTACTGCTTGGAGAAGCCTTTTGATCTTTCCACAACCACCACATTCATTTTGATCCTGGCATCGTGTCCTATTTGAACCACCTTTGGATGAACACCTTGAATGCTCTGAGCTCACAACATATACGCATTGCATTCATCCCATTGACATTCTTCATTCTGATCAGATTGCCATGGCTCTCTTCGTTCCTCCTGGTTGGTCGAGTGTATTCCACGCAGGCTCTACAGGCGGTCGAAGCTCTTTTGAAAAGAATCGCATCTCGGCGAGACATTGAAATTGTCTCGCCAATGTGATTATGTCATCTGAAACTATTGGCACAACATGGATATATCGATGAGAGTCTTTATCGAGCCTCAGAACTCATACCAAAGTTGCCTCTATGGTCACTAAGACAATCGCTCGTCGGTAAGACATCATACCGAGTGTACAACCTCCTCCTAAAGTCTCCTCGATCTTGATATTACAAACCATATTGGCAAGAGTCTGCCAATGTCACCTCGATGCATTTTGCTCTACCGAGCTCCATTTTCCTTTCACCAAGAGATCACCGAGTCGTGGAGACACCATAGTGAGGATAAAATGTTGCACCGATACCTGCTTCTATCACTGAGACCACACAATGTCGGTAAGACATCCTGTCGAAGGCACCCACCTCAGCCAAAGAATCCATCCTATGCCAAGTCATTCACTTATTGGCAAGAAATCATGAGCCAGGGAGACTTCTCTTCGACTTAGAATGTTACACTGAAGGCCTTCCTATCGGTGAGACTCTAACGGGTCGCTGAGACCATACCTGAGCACTTTGTCCTTTGGTAGGCTCCTTTTTTTGTCACTGAGACACTCACACTTTGGTATGAACTCTTAATGAAGTCTGTTGACATACGCTGAAGGCTATCCATGTTAGCAAGATCCACTCAGTTCGCCAAGACATCACGTAGAAACCCCCTCCCTTTGGCGAATTCCTTTTCATCTTGGAGACTCCACTGGTCGGTAAGACCTTTGTCGATGTCTCTTCTATGTCGCCAAGACTTCCCAGTGTCGGCAGGACCTCAGGGCGATATCCTAAACTGTTGGTGAGCCCCTTTCATTTTTGGTGAGTCCTCCCTTTGACCTATCAGTAAGACCTTTTGTGTTTGCCGAGACCTTTTGTCGAACCATTTTCCTTTTTCCGAGCTCCAATCTCAGCAAGACATTACGAGTTGGGGAGACTTCTCGGTGAAGTCCCTTAGTCATATCGAGGGGTTCCTTTGTGTTGGCGGGACTCCTACCGAAGACAACCATATCGAGGCCCCTTACCTTCCTTTCAGCAAGACTTTCGCCTTCGCTAAGACCTCTCGGTGAAGCCCTCACTCTTATGCCGAAAGAATCTCCATCCAAGGCTCCTCACACGTCGGTGAGACATTAGGAGTCGCTGAGACTATATACCGAAAGAGATCTCATGCCGATAGGATCCCTGGCTTGAAGCACTCGGACTTAATGGAACCCTGCTAGTCGATGAGACCTCTTAAATGTCCTGCCAACTTTCTCCTTAGATGAATTTCATGCCGAATCTCCCTAGGGAAGTTTCTCCCACTGAGCTCCCTGTGACATAGCAACAGATGTAGAGTCTTTTCCCTCGTGTGAATGTTCCATTTCCCTCTGAAGATCTAACATATGATCATCTTGCCTGATTTAAACTGTAGGTGAAATATTGGCAACAATTCTGGCAACCTTTGTAGGATGTTTGCTTGCTAAACATGAGAACCAGTAGCTACAACTTATCCATTGGGAATGGAGTCGTTAGAAAACTCAGAAAACAAACAAAATAATAGTCTTTCACATGGCCTCAACTCCCTGAGATCCATGGGTCATAACAGGTTGCCAAAAAACAAAACAGAGGAAACTGAAAAGAAAAATATTTACTATGCTAAAACAACGCTTATGGAAAACATAAAGCCTAAAATAATATGTACAATAGATGGACCTGTCAAACTTGGAAACATGGCTTGAGGTGTATCCCATTAACTAGGATAGGAAGCGCTTCACCTTTTGTGGTGGCCAATCAATACGCATTGTACTCCTTATAGCCTGTGATAATAAATGGACCGGTCCACATATTATCAAACTTAGTGTGATGGCCAGGCCTACTTTTAAGAATGTCCCACCTGAGCATGAGATCTCCCTCTTTAAAATACTTTTCTGTTGCCTTTTTGTCAAATGTCTTCTTTGTCTGGAGCTGATGATACTCCAAAGTTTTCATTGCTCTGTCCCTTGATTCTTTGAGCTCCATGAGCTCTGCATACCTTACAGACATTGGGTCTTGTCCCTCAAGCATCTCCAACTGGTGAACAATGTCCAGAGCTGGAAGCTCCACAGATAGGGGTAATCTTGCCTCTTTTCCATACACCAACATATATGGTGAATTGCCAATAGACCTCTTAGGGGTCACCCTGTCTGCCCAAAGTGCATTCTTTAAACTGTTGTGCCAGGTCCTTTAATTATCCTCTATGGTTCTTTTAATGATCTTGATGAGGTTCTTATTTGTGCTTTCAGCTAAACCATTACCCTGAGGATAATAATTTAAGGAGGTGTTCAAATGAATGCCATTCTTGATAGCCCAATTAGTCAGTCTTAATCCTATGAATGTAAGAGCATTATCAGATATGATAGAGTTAGGGACTCCAAATCTGGTGATTATATCTTCATAGAAGCTCAAAACTAAAAACTCTTTTGCTTCTTTCAATGCAACTGCTTCTGTCCACCTTGTAAAATAGTCAGTGGTTGTAAGTACCCACTTGTGACTAGCACTGGAAGGTGGATTTATTGGTCCAATGAAATCAATACCCCATCTCATGAAGGGTTGCTCTACTTGAATTGGATGTCGAGGCATAGCAGACAGTTTTTCCTTTTCTAAAAATAGAGCACATTTGACACACTTTTTTGACCAAGAGTATGCATCTTTGAACAAGCTGGACCAGTAGTAACCATCTCTCATGATTTTCCAGGCAGTAGTTCTAGGAGCAAAGTGGCCTCTTGCAGCTCCATCACGAAATCCATGAAGTACCTTCTCAACTTGGTAACTATGAATGCATCTTAATAGGACACCGTTTAGATCCTTTTTGAAGAGAACATTATTTACTAGCACATATGGGATGGACTTCAATCTGAAGTATCTCCTTTTAGCTCTATTTAATCCTAATGGGCATTCACCAGTTTGTAAAAATTGGATCATATCTTGAACCCAATTGGTTGTCCCTATTGGTACATCATCTTGAGCATTCTGAGGTACATCATTTGTATTAGCAAGGATAACATCCTTTTCTAGTTCACTTCCACTGCTTGAACTAGTAGCAAGTTGTTCAGAGAGACCTCTGCCTCTAACCAATTTGTTGATCCTAATATCTACATCATACTCCATGACCCTAGTGATCCATCCTGCTCTTTTTTCATTCAGGTCTTTATTCAATAGAAAATCCTTCACACTTGAGTGTGCCACCATGACATGAATTTTATTATGGGAGATCAAAGGATTGAATTTCTTCAGGCTTCTGATCACAACAAGAACATGCCTCTTTACAAAGGAGTATTTTTGTTCATAATCAATCAATCCTTGACTAAAAAAGGCTATTGGTTGTTCTAAATTCTCTTCATATTTTGGAACCAATATTGCAGAAATGTTACCTGTGCTACCATAAGCATACAAATAAAAATATTTAGAAAAATTGGGATTTACTAGCGTAGGAGCTGCTGCTAGGGCCTCCTTGACCTTTTCAAAACTATTCTTGGCATCCTTTGTCCAACTAAAAACTGCATTTTTCTTTAACATTACTGTTAAAGGTTGTAACAGGTTTGCAACATTAGGGATGAATCTTCTTATAAAGTTGATCTAGCCGAGAAAGCTTTGTAGACCCTTCTTATGATTAGGTAGCGACAACTCAAGTATGGCTTTGACTCTCTCAGGATCAATAGTAATTCCTTGCTTTTACACTATGTGTCCTAATAATTTCCCTTCATGAACAACAAATATACTCTTTTTTGGATTGAGAGAGATCCCAAACTCTCTGCATTTTTCAAAAACTTGCCTAAGATGTGACACATGTTCATCAGCGTTCTTGGAATATACTGTAATATCATCTAGGTAAATTAGTATAATCTTGTTGATTAAACTTTGAAATGCCATGTCCATGGCCCTCTGAAATGTGGCACCAGCATTGGACAAACCAAAAGGCATCATTTTGTATGCCATGGTGCCCCATTTAGTCGTAAAAACAGTTTTAAACTGATCTTCTTTAACTAGCTCCTGATTATACCCTGAAAAGCCATCTAATAAGGAAAATATTTTAGAACCAACAACCCCTTGCAAGATTCGTTCCATGGAGGGCAGCGGGTAGTGGTCTTTCAAAGATGATCAGTTAAGGTCCCTAAAATCTATGCAAAGCTTTATTTCGCCACTTTTCTTCCTAACCGGTACAAGGTTAGAAACCCATGAAGTGTGTTTGATAGGAAAGACAATACCCCCTTCAACTAGTTTGGTCAGTTCTTCAATCATTAGGGGCTCGAGTTTAGGATTCAAGGGACTTTGTTTCTGTCTTATTGGCTTAGCATCAGGCTCTAACTCAATTATGTGCTAAGCAATATGGGGATCAAACCCTTTCAAATCCGAATATTCCCAAGCAAAGACATCATAGAATTCTTGACATAAAGCAACAAAAGCTTGTCTATCTTCATGTGAACAGATTTTGCCTATCTTAAGAAGTTTACCTTTGAAAATCTCTAATTCTTCATAGTGTTCTTCTTTGATTTGCAAGCTAGCTCTACCCTTTTTAAGCTGATCATCAGTACTGAAAATTGACTCTAAGGTAACAAGGCCTTTGGGTAATTTATTTTTCTTTAGTTGTATGACTTGATCACCATACTGCTGCTTGAGTTTTGCTTGATTCACCATGGAGAACTGATCTTCTTCGAGCAGGAAAGAAAGGATCTGTTCATCACTGTTAAAGACTTGCCAATGAATGTTGTTATCAGGAATTGATGGCTTGAATACAACCTTCACATACTGCTGCACTTTCTCTTTTTTAATATCTCCTGGAATATCAAACTGTGCTCCAATGGCTGCAAGCCTATCAGCATGCTTGTTCTGATTTCTTGGAATAGACACTAAGTTAAAGGCATCAAAATCTTCGAGCATGTCCCACACTCTATTTCTATAAGACTTTAATGTGTCATTTTTAGCAACATTTAGGCCCCTTACTTGATTAAAAATTAATTTGCTGTCCCCATAGACTTTCAAGTTGGTTATTCTTCTCTTCCTTGCCCACTCTAGACCTTGAACAAGGCCTTCATACTCAACAGTGTTATTAGAGCATGCAAAAGCAAAACAGAATGCAAAGTAGTACCTATCACCTTGTGGAGAAATCAACATTGCACCTCCTCCTGCCCCATTCTTACTTCTGGAACCATTGAAGAACATCTCCCAAAGTCCATTTAGTAGTTGCAACAACTGATTTTCATCTTTCTCCAAGTTTGGAATTTCTGTGTCAGGCTCAAGAATGACATAGTTTCCCATACCAGCATCTTGAATGAGGTCCTCAGGACTATCCAATACATTCTCAATTGCCCATTCATGCAATAGCATGTCAGGAACAACTTTTGATTGGATTTCTTGAGCAGCAGCTAGTTCATTGTCAGAAAGAATGACACAATTTGTGTCTGCAGCAGTAGGAATAGCATTAAAGGGACTTGGGTTATATGGCTCAGTGTGATCTTTAGCCAATCTTTCAGATTTAATGGTAACCTTGGTTCCATATCTTGTTCTAAATAACATATGCGACTAATCAGCTGATACATAACCACCTATCTTGGCTGTAAAGTCTCTAGATAAACACAAGGAAAAGAAAGGTGGAAGGTTTATGACACATATGTCTTGAGGGACTAAAAAATTTGGACAAGCATGGAGGGTGAGATTTAAATCCTTGATAATACCCAAAGTATTAACTGAAGTACCATCCAATTGGATCACTCCCTTCTCTAAAGGTTGGTATTTTAGTCCAAGTTTGTCAGCAATCTATTTTGGCATGATGGAGCTGCTAGCTCCACTATCTACCATACAGTTATGGACTAATTTATCACCAATAATCACAGACATGTAGAAAGGGGGTGGTTTAACTTTTTTTTCAGTCTCTATGCAAGGCTGCTGATCATTTCCCTGGGAATTGTTTGTTAACATAGCTCTAACCTGACCTATTAGGGGCTTGGATTTATCAGACATTTTCAAACTTGACAGGGCTGTCTATAACATATCCTTTTGACCTGGGATGGATAATGATTCCCACATGGACATTGTAACATTCATTTTTTTCATGCTATCAAGGATATTATAAGGTACAATTGGATTTACTTTAGGATGTACCTTTATACCAGTATGATCAGCTTGCAGATGTGACTACTCCTTGTTTGAGAGTTGCTGATTTCTTTGCCAAATAGGAGCCGCTCGAGATGTAGATGGTTCTACAGTTGCTACCTTTCCTTTGTCAACCACTTGACTAAGCTCAAAAGCTCTCTTCTTTACCCTGGTGTTAGCTATAACTAGAGAACTATCTTCATTCAACCCACAAAATTCTTGACCTTGCTAGTTAAGCAGGGTTGTATCATTGCTGAATTGGTCCTGATGTTGTGAAGATGCATCATTGCATGCACTCTGCTGTGAGCTTGAAGCATTTTGTACCATAATTGCCTGATTAGTCCATTTGAGCAAGTTGCTTGATTATGAGGTTAGTTACAAGGGTAACACCACTCATAGTCTGCTGGTAAGTTGTTTTGGGTAGGAACCAGCTCCTTGGTAGCACTAATAGGGGCTAGAGCATAGGCCTGAAAAGGACTTGTATTCACACTTTGTCTTGGGCCCTGATTATTGCCATGATATTGCTGTCTATTCTCTTGGAATTGTTGTTGACCTTGAAAAGGCTGACTTGAGGCCTGATTCTGCAGTTGATAAGGCCTGGAATAGGTCTGTTGCTTTTCCAAGTTCACCAACTTGTTACCAAAAGTTTGAAAGAGACTTTTGATCTCTTGTAACTCCTGTGATGAGCTTGAAGCAACACTTTCTTGTTTATCAATGGTTGGAACAACAACTGGCAGCATTGGTACAGCTCGTAGAGGTGTGAAAGAGGGTATTTGCAAAGGGATGTTTGCATGAATTTTTGGAAATATAGGCATTGGTGGCCTAGGAGCAAGCTTACCAGCTTGAATTAAGTTGTTTTTAGCTCTAATAGCTATTTCAAAGGCATCTGGCAAGGACACTCCTCCCATTGACTGTATCATGACAACTATATCACTGTTCAGAGCCCTCAAAAAATACAAAAATGCATATTCTGGAGGTGGCCTCACCGTTGCAGGTATCTTATCCCAAGTTCTCTGAAATCTAAAGTTGAAATCATTCATCTGCTCTCGTGGAGCCCTCCTAATTGTAGTCAATTGCTCCAATAGAGACAAGTTGTCAGACCTGTCTTGGAATTGCTTATGCAACTTATCTCCATATTCATCCCATGTTGCAATTGAACTGACTGGTAGGCTCCTATACCACTGTACAGCTCTTCCTTTCAGTGAAGTAGCTAGTAACCTCACTGCAACGTCCTCTTGGGTTATGCGGTGGACTCCGCATAACGAAGCCACGTCTCTCATGTGTTCAATTGGAGTAGTTTGGTCTTCCCCTCTAAAAATTGGCAGGCTCTTCAAGGCTAGCATTGGAATATCATTATGTTGCACCAAGTTCAAAGGACTCCCTCTGTTGAAAGCAACAAAGGGTTGATTCCTTGGAGTGGCCATTGGAAGTATCTGAATTGGATTTACTTGTATAGCAAAATGAGATCCCACTAATGGAGTAGACTAAGTTCTTCTAGAATAGATAATTGTTGTTCCTCTTTTTTCTGTTGCTCTGCCTTTCCTTCTTGGTGGTGATAGCTTCAAATATTCGAAGGGACCTGAGCTGCCTCTTATCTGAACTTTTCTCATAAACTGAAGAAGGTGTTGATTTCTGGAGTTCTTCTTTGTCGAGTCGCCAAGTATGCCAAAGGACTTCTATACAGCCTAAAATTTACTAGTTGCATACTAAACCAATAGTTTAATCTAGTTCACTATCCCACCGGGCGTGCCAGAAACTGTTGTCACCTAGAAATGCACCCTATGCAAAGTTGTAAAACTGAGCTTTCTAGTGAAACATTGGATCACTCCAAGGCTGTGGGTCACCTGAGATTGGAGTGAACCTCTGGAGAAGGCCGACTTCCTTTGGGTATCACCTAAACTATTGATCTTTGTGAGGTAAAGGGAGAAGAAATGCATACAAAATGAAAACTATACTGAACTATTCCTATGGTGATACACCTAGTTGATAAGAAATTAGAAGAATGAAAATAGAAAGCAACCACATTGAGAAAACTAGGCTGTAGCTGCTTTACTTACTCAACATGACCCCATTAGGCTTATGCATCACTCTTAATAGGTTTGATCTACATACATATCTCAAGAAGGAAGAAACAAACTTCACAACTTTGTGGTATGAACACAGATTGAGAAAAACACTGTTAAAGAAATACATACATAAGCTAACATACAAAAATGAGAGTGGTAAGAGCATTAATACTTGTCTTTAAGGTGGACTCTGTTTTACATTCTAGATTTCAGTTGAGTTACAAAAACATACATTTAGTCGAGAAAGGATTGACAAAAATCACTAACTCCCCTGAGTGTATAATCCGAATTGTTTATGAAAAGGCAAAAAATGCCTTATATATCAGACTGTGTCAGCCCCTTAGGGCTTACAAAATATCAGTCTCCTTGGAGTAGATTTTTCCTTAGATCTTTTGGATGAAATAAATGCAGGACCCTGTGTGTCCTTGCTATATGTGTTGGTGGAGAGCTATTGCCTGGAGAAGCTTTCTGATCTTTTCGCAACCACTGCATTCATTTTGATCTTGGCATCGTGTCCCATTTGAACCACCTTTGGCTGAATGCCTTGAATGCCCTGAGCTCACAATAGATACGCGTTGCATTCATCCCATTGACATTCTTCATTCTAATCAGACTACCATGGCTCTCTTCGTTCCTCTTGGTTGGTCGAGCGTATTCCACGCAGGCTCTATAGGTGGTCAAAGCTCTTTTGAAAAGAATCGCATCTCAGCGAGACACTGAAAGTGTCTCTCTGATGCAATTATGTCATCTGAAACTATCGGCATAGCATGGATATATCGATGAGAGTCTTTATCGAGCCTCAGAACTCATACCGAAGTTGCCTCTGTGGTCGCTAAGATAATCGCTCGTCGGTAAGACATCATACCAAGTGTACAGCCTCCTCCCGAAGTCTCCTCGATCTTGATATTACAAACCATATCGGAAAGAGTCTGCCGATGTCACCCCAATGCATTTTGCTCTACCGAGCTCCATTTTCCTTTCGCCAAGAGATCACCAAGTCATGGAGACACCATAGCGAGGATAAAATGTTGCACCAATACCCACTTCTATTACTGAGACCACACGATGTCGGTAAGACATCCTGCCGAAGGCACCCACCTCAGCCAAAAAATCCATCCTCCGCCAAGTCATTCACTTATAGACAAGACATCATGAGTCAAGGAGACTTCTCTCTGATTTAGAATGCTACACCAAAGGCCTTCCTATCGGTGAGACTCTAACAGGTTGCTGAGACCATACCCGAGTGCTTTGTCCTTTAGCGGGCTCCTTTTTCTATCGCTGAGATACTCACACTTTGGTATGACCTCTTAACGAAGTCTGTTGACATACACTGAAGGCTATCCATGTCGGCAAGATCCACTCAGTTCGCCAAGACATCATGTAGAAACCCCCTCCCTTTGGCGAATTCCTTTTCATCTTGGAGACTCCACTAGTTGGTAAGACCTTTGCCGATGTCTCTTCTATGTTGCCAAGACTTCCCGATGTCGGCAGAACCTCAGGGCGATATCCTAAACTGTTGGCGAGCCCCTTTCATTTTTGGTGAGTCCTCCCTTTGACCTGTCGGCAAGACCTTTTGTGTTCGCTAAGACCTTTTGTCGAACCCTTCGCCTTTTTCTGAGCTCCAATCTTAGCAAGACATTACGAGTCGGGGAGACTTCTCGGTGAAGTCCCTTAGTCATACCGAGGGGTTCCTTTGTGTCGGTGGGACTCCTACCAAAGACAACCATATCGAGGCCCCTTACCTTCCTTTTTGTGAGACTTTCGCCTTCACTAAGACCTCCCGGCAAAGCCTGCCTTCTTATGCCAAAAGCATCTCTCCATCCGAGGCTCCTCACACGTCGGCGAGACATTAGGAGTCACCGAGACTATATATTGAAAGAGATCTCATGCCGATAGGATCCCTGGCTTGAAGCACTCAGACTTAATGGAACCCTGCTAGTCGGTGAGACCTCTTAAATGTCCTGCTAACTTTCTATTTAGATGAATTTTATGCTGAATCTCCCTAGGGCAGTTTCTCCCATTGAGCTCCCCGTGACATAGCAACAAATGTAGAGTCTTTTCCCTCATGTGAATGTTCCATTACCCTCTGAAGATCTAACATATGATCATCTTGCCTGATTTAAACTACAGGTGAAATATAGGCAACAGGTCTAATATTCAACAACTTGTTTCTTTACATCTTGTGAAATTCTATCTTTTCAAGGAACCCTACAAATATTTACCCAATTTTTCTCAAATTTTCCATCTATTTCATCTCTCTTTTCAATATATCTTGAACAGTTCTCCTAGAAACATTTAGTAATTCAAAAATTGCTTGAGCTTGTCTTCTATGTGATAATTTCTTACTAGAAATTACAGTCATCAACGCTCTACGTGTAACACTTAAATCACTAGATCGACTCTTCTTTTCAATACATTCTAATGCTTCTTGCAAGTTTTCAACAATTGTTTGTTTTAAATCTAATGAAATTTTCCTATTATCAACCCCTAACAACTCCAAAATAGGGGTCATTTCTTTTCGTCTAAATAACTTTGCAATTAACTGTGCTCTTCCAATTAGAGATTTCTCTTCAAAAAATTCATCCCATATTTTTTTAGAGTGTAATTTTAATGTGCTTTCAGATAACATATCTTTAGATGAAATATTATTGAAAAGAGAATCTTCATCCATCTCCATCAAATTTTCCATACCATAGTCCAAAAAATTTATATTAGTACTAGGTTCAGTTTGTTCTTGTACCTGTACGTCACCTTGATCATCAATATTTTCCATGGGTTGTTGTTCAGTAGATGTTCCTTCATCCGCTTTTCTCTTTCTTTGTCTTACTCGTGTTCGATCATACTTCCTCGATCTAGCCCTTGGATTTTCCATCACAAATTACACTCAAATTTGAATGATTGCCTACATACAAATTTGTACACACATAAGCTTTCCATGAAACATGTACATGTAATATAGCATAAATATTTTAAAAAGCTTGTAACTAGATGCAAAACATAAACATAAAATATTTAAACAAAAGTTTTTAATAAACATAAACATGCAAAACATAAAATATTTTTAATTGAATAATAAATATATTTCTACAAATATTTCTTTGATGTTAATATTTTAATAAAAAAAAATAGTGAAAACAAACTTCAAATGCATTTTTCATAAAAACATAATCAATTAAATAAGTTGAAGATCAATACATACCTTAAAAATATCTCTCCTCTTCTCCAAATGCCTTTTTTTTTTGAAATAAGTCTTGTAAATTTTAGAAATTATAAACCTTCTAAAATGTCGAAATAAACCTTCTTTAATCAAAAACAGTTGAGAAATTTTTGAAATATTTGTTATTTTTGAATTTTTTTAATTTGAGAAATTAGAAAGAAAATAATTTTATTTTATTTCAGTTATTTTCGACTGAGTACTTATCAGTCGATAGGTTTTCGACCGATTAGTTTTCGGCCAATCCATGACCGGTCGAGAGGGTTTTGGCCAAAACCTTATTGACCGAAAATATGTCGGTCGAAAATGTCTAGTTGGCATCCTACATGGCAGCCAACTCATCATTTCTTAGAATTTTCTGAAACATTCATCTTTGGTAGAGTATTTCTCTAGTTAGATTGATATTTTTGCAAAAAATAAAAAAACCCTTTTGTAGAGCTTGAAGTGTAGAATCCAAATATATAATTTTTATAATATTTTGATTAGTTTTAATATGTTTTATTTTTAAAATAATGCAAGTAGGTTTTAAAAATAAAAAAAGAGGCTGATTAGATATTAAAAAAAAAGATAGTAAAGCTTATTAAAATGTTTTAAATCTTATATGGGGCATAAGAGGAGAGAGTCCACTTCAAAAGGGTATGTTTTATTTTTTGAAAATGATTAAAAAAATTGAAATTAGTTTACGGTTTGTGAAACTGTCAAATTTTGACATGTTTGACTTTAAAACGTTATTACGGAAAAATATGCATCAAAATGTGAATTTTTTTTCCATGCACAAGATATTGAAATTACCTATTTGGAAAAAAAAAGGGAGAAATAAAGTTTTTTTCAATTTGTTTCTTTACGGCCCGTGAAGTCACTCTTTTATGAAATTTTCAGCATTCTAAAATTTGTCCTTAAATTGATAAAAATATAATAAAAAAATATATATATTTTTTTAAATTTAAAAATTACAGGAATAAACTACACCAAAAGTTCTACATTTCATTAGTTTACATCATTTTGAAATTCAAAACATAAAGACCACTTTTATGTGGTCAAAGTTTAGAATTTTTTTTGCTGTTGGCCGATTCCTTTATAAAGTGTGACACAAGTTTGTGCTTTTACCCAATGATTGTTTAAATGAGAAGTGTTTGAAATGTGGTGGTTTGTCAAAGTTTGTAACATGTTTTCATGAGGGAAAAAAACATGATTTTGCTAACAAAATTATTGAGAAAAAGAGATTTAAGACAGTGAAATATAGTTTGAAGATTCTAGAGGTGAATGTTCTAGATGCGAGTTGGTTACAAGAGAGGCAAGTATTGCTGATTTTATTTTTGATTTTAAGAAAAATATTTTCTACAAGATGCAAGGCATAGTCATAGGTCCCAGTGGTTGGATTAACAATTTAAGATGTGTAAGGAATCTTTCCTAATTGGAACTATTATATCTATTGTCGATTTTGCTAAATATTACACATTGCAACCACAAAATGAGGTACAATCTCAATATTACAATTCTATTCAAATTTCTAAATTTATCCATATCACGTATATGCATGCCCCTCATAGTACATAAGAGGATAAGAAGATAATTAGGGAGTACAATTTTTACATGAGTGATGATAAATCTCATTCCTTAGAGTTTGTGCAACATTGTTTTGAAAAAGAATTGAGTTCTTGTAGGAAAAAGATGTTGCAATGGGTCAACATCTCATTTAATTAGATAACTGCATAGGGAAATTCAAGAATTCTTGTATATTTTATTGGTTGAGAAGGATGCATGTACAAAGCGGTGTACCACATATTTGGAGCTTTTTGAAGATGGGAATAGAAAATGCGAGCATGATGGAGTAGGTGCATGTGTGAAGAGAGATTTGGTAAGGAACAAATGGAGATTATAGGTGGTGTAACATTCAGTTATGCACGTTCTATTTGATTCGTGTAGTTATGCATTGTCACAAGGAGGGACACTTGATTCGAAAGTGTGCATATTATTTTGGTTGGTTGATGAGGGCACAATGGGAGAGAAATTAGAATGTCAAACAAGTAGATAATCTTCAAATATGCATTCATTTTGAAGCTCAAATACAGGTGCATGAACCATATAGAAATGAGAGTAGGATTATTTTTATCAGAATTATATTTAGTGTGATTGGGATCAATGTGAGTCAAGTGAGTGAGTAGATACATGGATTCCATAGTATCTAACCTCTTTATCTATAGAAAAATCCTCTTTAGAAGATGAAATGGAAAGTTCACTTGACTATGACCATCTTTCAGATCTTGTAAAACTAGGACATGTCTATACACTTGTTGCACCATAGGGGAATGAAGAGGGATCAAACTATTGGTTGGAATGATATGTATAGGGAAATAATAAGCTAACACAACTTATGATAGATGATGATGGGTTCATGTATCCTGTAGGTTCAGTTTTTGTTGTTGGAACTTGGTTACAAATTATGTATATCATTAGAAAGAATGGCATACCTTCATTTAAAGACTACAAGAAACACACAAGAATTCTCATGCATTCACACCTTGTTATAAAAAAAAATGTTAAGTTATCGAGGCATAATAACATATATACATGCCCCTGATAGTATAGAAGATGACAAGAAGGTAATCAGTGAGTATCGCTTTTACATGAGTGATGATAGATCTCATTCATCAAAGTTTGTGCAACATTGTTTTGATTTTTTTTTAAATTTCTTGTAGGAAAATATATTGCAATGGGTCAACATCTCATTTAGTTAGATAGTTGCACGGGACAATTCAAGAATGCTTGTATATTTTATTGGTTGATTAAGATGCATGTACAGAGGGGTGTACCACATATTTTGGAGATTTTTAAAAATAGGCATGGAATAGGTGAGTGTTGATGATGTTTTCTGCATAGCAACAACTTAGACATAATGCAATATCCTATCTCTCTTGAAAGGTAATTTTCAAAAAGTTACTAAAAATCACCCCAAGGTCTCTCAGGTGTCAGGTCTTGACAATGCATAGACAACTCAGATAATATGTGAAAATGCTGGTAATCACAATTGGACCTTATTACAAGCAAACTGTGTCATTCCAATTTGTTAGATTTTGCAATATTATGATCTTAAATCCTAGATCTAACCAAAATAATAAAGAAACAACAAAAGATGGGGGTGCAAGAGATGTAATGAAATCTAAACTATAAAATATTTCTAGAATGAACAATGCAAATGATAAATTCTTGGAATGGACCAATCTCAAATAACCAATTCCTGCTTAACCCACAATGCAATATCACAAGAAAGGTGCAATCTTCTAAGGCATACAAATTTTCAAATCATAGACATTCATCTACAATCGAACTAAGCACAAATAGATATATGGTCCAAGTTGACTTCACCAGCCTACTACAATCAGATAGTTACTGGGAGTATAGACCAGAGATTGCTACAAACATTCCAAGCATGAAACCATGAACATTATACCAAACTAATCTAATTCTAAATTTAACATCAAATCTTATGTCTTCAAGTAATTTCAAAAGATGGAACAACAGGAACCATGCAAGATAAACTAACACAAAGGAATTCACCAGAGAAACCACAATGCCTTCAATTGTATTAGATCACCAAAATGTAGCAACAATTCCACTATTCTGTGTTACAACATTTGATCCAAAGAAACTAACTACTATCTCTACTATAAAATGATCTAGCTCTTCCTTAATCTAACTTGTCTCTATTATCTGTCTAAATCTTACAAATGAGGCATAAATGCCATTTATAGAGAATCCTCAAAACATGTCGGCCCAGCCAAACATTTACAAAATAAAATAGCCAAACAAGTCAGCCTCAGTAATTTCAAAATAAAGCACACATTAAATGCCGATACATCATCAAGGTCAGCCAAAACTCAGTCCTCAATGCAGCCCGGATCAACACATGCCCTATAATAATAGGGAAGCACAAATCTCCAAGTTGACATTAATTACCGCCTCCCTTATCTTTATTCTGATCCAATGATTCATGAACTTTCAAAAACATCTTGTCCAGCTCAGCAACAGGTGGCAGGGGTAGGACTTTGAGCCGACATTCAATTGATCCAATTTCTTCCTTTGATTGCTTAACCACTATATCCCAATCACCCCTATATGCAAAGTACTTATCCACCATAGCTAGATAAGTAGCCGCATCATCCAATTGGTGCCCTGTCACAATATTTTCAATATCAAGGGCATAGACATCATGCCACCATTCCCTCAATTGTTCCAAACTCAAGTATTTTGGGGAAATCTTCCTCCAACTAGTCATTATATCAAAGAAAGCGATGCACCCATCATAAACATTGGTTAAATTCCCATCTATCTGCTTCCTTTTTTTATAAATCTTTTTGATGGATTTATGTTGGATTTGCAGGGCTTCAAACCATTCCCAAGGCTCATTAACCCTAGATGAAAGAATTCCATCAGTAACCAGCTGATCTTTACCATATTCAATGATTGCTTTGGTTTTTTGCAATAAAAGATCAGTGTCTTCCTTATCTTGAGATAAAACATGCTCTAATAAATCTTTAGCCATTATTGCATCTTTTCTAGTTGAAAGGATCTGTTTTATTGCATCATCTCCCTTAACCTGTACCTCCTTCAACCAATCTACTATAGCCGTGGTACAAGCTTTCATCTTTTCTATTTCAGAGATGGTCCCCTTTGGCAAGAAACCAGCAGCAGCAGAAGAGGATGGGTGAAAGGATTGCAAAGGCTTCATTAAATCTTCTAGACATTTTCTAAGCCTTTCATTCTCCTTTTTAAGCTCATACTTTGATTGTGTTTCCTTCCTCAATCTTCCAATGATCACTGCACTTGACCCTTCATATTCTTTAATATCTTGTTCCATAGAATAGGCCCAAGATTAATAGTCTGTACATCATAGTCCTTCCTGGTGACCTCATCTCTACTTTTATCAGCCGTAGGGGTAGCAATATGAATAACCTTGTTACTATCTTCATCTCTTTCAATCTTGGAAACCACCTTGGCTACCTTCTTCTTCTTTCCCTTTCCAATCTTGGCCAACATTTCGTCCCAGTTGAGAGGAGTATCCTCAACAATGACCTGTTTCCTTCTGATTTCTTTATCTAGCCAATTTGGAATAGTAGGATCTACCCGGATTTCATCCTTCTTGACCTTTTCAGGAGATTGGCCAACCGTCTCATCCTTCCCCTTTTCAGGAGATTGATCACCTTTGTCTTCCAACTCTGGCTCTTCTTCTTACAGGGGTGATGGAGTCTTAACAAGAACATCCTCCTTCTCAAGGGATCTGTTTTCTTTGCTACTGGCAGGAGAATCTTCATACTGTACCAATGGAGAAGGATGCACTTCTACATCTCCCACCTCGATTTTAGTAGCTGTGCCCTAAATTTCTCCATCCTTAAACGGCTTTGCCTCCTCATTGGTCTCATGCTCTTCATGAGCCATCTGCTCAGGTATACCCAGTGAAGGAGAAGTATCTTTTTGTTGTTCCATAGTGGTTGCTGTTGGAAGAGGATCCATCTTCTACATGGTCTCCTTGGGAAATGGAGTTCTGGACCTCCTTGAATAAACCCTGGTTTTCTCCCCTGAGCTCTCCACATCAATCACATGAGAGTCTGTCTTATCCCCAAAAGTTTCTTGATCTCTCTTCTTTGAAGCCCTGGTTATCCTTATTCTCTTTGGCTTTGGAGGGGTATCTTCTCTCTCTGCTTTCTCTAGTTCTTCCTCTTCAGCAGACTTACCTATTTTCACAGTATGACTCCTCTTCTTACCCCTAGGCTTTCTTTTCTTTTTAGGCTCACTCTCCTTAGGGCCTCTAATTTTAATCTTGAAAGGTGAGCTCACCTTAGTTTTCCCTGTAGAATCACCCTCACCAGATTCCTCTGAAGTGGAATGGGAATTCAAATTTCCCATTAAATTGAAGGTACAGGGTACCTTCTCACTTTCCAATTCCCATACTTTATGCTTTAGCCAGGACTTGGTAGATTTCATAATAGGAGCCATCAATTCCTCTAGCTCAGTTATTTCTTTTTCTGACCAGTTTACCTCTCCAATGGGTCTGTCCTTAACTGATTCATATGCATGATCCTGGATTAAATTTCCATCATCTTCCAGCTGATCAGGAATCAACTTGACGTTGTACATTCTAATTATATTAGCTAGAAGCCTAGAATATATTTTCTTTCTCACTTCAAAATCATCCTTGCTATTTTCCCAATAGTCCTCTAGATCATCCTTGTAGTGATATTCTTTGGTGGCCTTCTTCTGTGCTTCGCCAGTGATGTCAAAGTTTTCCCTCTTAGAATGGAAAGAGAACCCATAAGCACTCAACTCCTCTCCTGATGCATGAGCTGATTGAATTGAAGGGAAAACCTCAGCTATACCAATTTTCAAAGGAAAATCCCCACCAAACCCTATTTTGTGCTTCTCTCTTTTAACAACAACGTCAAAATCACATACCTGCTGAGTAACCTCCAAAAGTATGACATGGTCGGTAGGATATCTTGGCAGTCTGTATGGAGTAGTTGGACATCCATCAATCCTGATATAGGAGAAGGTAGGGAATTGTATAAACCAAGCTCCATATTTCTTGATTAGCTCCTTGGCTCCATCAGAAATTCTCACATGTTCTACATTCTGAAGCAACCTAGTAATATGCATAGTGAATGCATCATTTTCTCTTCTATAATTTGAATTCCCTAGGTGTATCTTAGGGTACACCTCATAAATGACATCTTGCCCAAATGTTCCTTTTGGATTCAATCCCTGGTATGGATAAAATCTAGCAAGTATGTATATCACATAAGAGGACATGGTGAATTTCTTTGATTCCAGCACATCTCTCATTTGTCTGTCAATCATTGCACTGATAATCCCTACCCAGTGATAATTAATACCTTGCTCAATCTTGTTGATGACATGCACCATCTAGTTCTCTAATACCCCAGCACTCCTCAAACCAGCCACCCTGCTCAACAATGTGACTGCATCATATATATCCAGTCGGAACTTGATCCTGTGTAACTGTTTGGGCCACTTAGAGAAATGAGATTTTGGCTTTTCAAGCCAAGAATTGATCATTTGTTGGGCTTTGGTGGGTTCATCTTCATAATAAGTTCTGGCCAAATCCATGTCCAAGGCACACACACATGGAAAGTCTAGCATATCAAATGCCTGGGCAATGGAAACTGGATTAAAATTTGCCAACACTCTTCCATCAATGCTGACAATCCTTTGCGAATCAAAGTCATAGTGCCGAGCACACTCCAATATTAGTTCATAGCATTGAATTGCAAGAGGAAAGCTGGCCACATGGGCCAATCCGGACTTCACCATCCCCTTGGTCAAGACTGATAAATCTTTCTGAGCTGTCCTTTCCTTGAACTCTTCATATCTCCATGCTCCTACATTGGTATCCGAGACCTCAGACTAAACTGAAGCTATCTTACTATCATGCAACTGACTTTTTACATCCAGCCTTAACCTTTCCGCATCTGTAACTGAAGACCCCTCTGTGTCTCCCTTGGCCTTTCCTGCTGCCGCTTTGCTTGATTCAACCTACATTCATAAAAGAGCCTCATGAGAATCCAACTATCATCCATACCTCAATCAAAGATTAGCCTTGAAACCATATGAAATCATTAAGATCAATCACTAATCATCAATCTTGAAAATTGGGAAAATGAAGTAATCTGGGAAAACAAAGTAATATGGAAAAATCTAGTCAGGGCAGAATTCGGAGAAGTCTGACCCAAATGAACTCCTACTGCCAAGACATCATTCATCAAATAAATTATCAACACAGACAAAAGAGATGGATAATTAGCATGATATTGATTCATTTAGCAACAAGAAATCATCATCGAACCTTTAGTTCATCACTTTAATTTCAAAAATTGAAATCAACCATAAACAGGCAGAGAACCAAAAAAATCTGGACAGTTCGGATTTCAGCAGACAGCTTGAAATTCTAGGAGTTCACCATACTTTGGGAAAATGGACGAATCTAGGAAAATTTGGTCGAGCAGGAATTCTGCGGACACCTCGGAAACCCGATGACTGTTAACTGAATAATCATACAAACCTCCCTATTCGGATTCCATGAAGAGAAACTCAACCCTAATGAGCCAAATTTTGATTGCACCTAGATTTAAACTTCTAAAACTCTCAAATGGGAGATCCCTACAATGAAATAATGATGCCCTAAGTTTGACCGCTAAACTTTCGCCATGAGAGCTTAAAGCGAGCTCGAAATCCAAACACAATCCCTCAAAATGAAGCTAGGGTGCACCAAAGTCTCAAGTGTTGTGAACAAGGTTAAGCGAAATGCAAGGCAAGAGGATCATGACAACTCCACTGAATTTAACAACCTTGAGTAGACATATTGAAACCCTAATCTTCACAAAATATAGCAGACTACGTGCCAACAAGGCAAAGACCTAATCGAAACACCTAGCCCCAGGGGTATACTTGAAATTTGATTGATAATCGAAGGGATGCACAGTGTGGGTGCTAAAACACGCTAAAAAGGTGAGTTCAAACCCTAATCTGATAAATACGTGATCATGAAAACAAACAAGGGCCGACCCAAATAACCACCATTTAATAACCTGAAAGATTCAATCAAAGTGCAAACAATAGGAGAAGTCAAAACGACTTTCCATGGATCAATTCTGAATGAAGCTCGAACCCAAGGAAGTTACTATGAATCAGGGAGCCCTAGCGACGAAAATTTTCAACACAAGTGCTCATGCAATCCACACATGAATAGACCAACTCCAACGATCAAAGCTCAAAACGAACAATCCTAAGTGCTATAGCAGATGGAAAATGAACAATGAAATCATGAAAAGCACTAAAAGCCTTTAAATCCACTCACAATCATGCTAGAGAGGGTGTACCTCAAGCATTAATGGCCGATAAGACATATCAAGGAAATCTGGAAACCCGAGCTCAAAATGGAACTTCAGAGAAAACCGAGCCAGACGGACAATCCGGGTGAGCACAAATTCTGTGGATAATGCACCCTTCGGGATTTCGATGTAGTCCGGGAAAATCTAGGTGACCCAAAAAATCTTGGATTCATCCAAAAACCTTGACTTCAGAAATTCCGACAGTGACCAGATGATGAACCAGGACCCGAGAAAATCCAGGTGAACCGGAAAATTCCGGACCCAGGGCAAAACCCAAACTTCCATTAAAAACCAAGTTTGATCAATTCAACCTTCGGACCAAGACCAAGGCAAGCAAGACCAACATCCCAAGACCTTGAAAGAATAAATCCAATAAAATCAAAGGTCCAAGAGACATCCAAAATCAGAAAAGAGGGTCCCCACTCCAAGTGGGGCGTGTGTGCAAAATTGCACAACAGTGAGCATGATGGAGTAGGTGCATGTGTGAAGAGAGCTTTGGTTAAGGAATAAATGAATATTAGAAGTCATGCAATATTCAATGATGCACACTCTATTGTTGATTGGTGTAGTTATGCATTGTCACAAGGAGCAACACTTTATTCAAAAGTGTGCAGGTTCTTTTTGTTGGTTGGTGAGGGCACAATGGGAGAGAAATTGGAATGTTAGATAATCAGATAATCTTCAAAGATGCATTCATTTCAAATCTTAGATGTAGGTGCATATGTAGTGTGATTGGGATCATTGCAAATCAAGTGAGTGAGTATATACATGGATTGCATAGTATATAACCCCTTTATCTACAACAAAATCCTCTTTAGAAGATGAAATGGAAAGTTTGCTTGACTATGACCATCTTTTAGATCTTGTAAAATTAGGACATGTTTATATAGTTGTTACATCACAGGGGAATGAAGAGGGATTAGACTATTGGTTGTTATGATGTGTATAGGGAAAGAAGAAGCTAACCCAATTGATGATAGATGTTGATCAGTTCATGTATCCTATAGGGTCAATTGTTGTTGCTGAAACTTGGTTGTGAATGTATACATGATTAGAAAGAATGAAATAATTGCATTTAAAGACTATGATAAACATAAAACCATTCTCATGTATTTGCACCTTGTTATAGAAATAAATGTTAAGTTATCAAGAAATCATTCCAAAACAAGAAGAAAGGAACTATGGATAGTTAGTAGTATGGATCATGAAGCAATATTGGATACTCTGAAGGTAAGAGATGACCCTTCAGGCGCACTTGAGTAGTAGATCATTTTTTGTACAGGATAGGTATGATATTATTCATCATTTAAATTCATCTTATTTCTATGGGTTGGATTAAAAGTACATTAAAATTTTGCATAAAAAATTAACTAATATATAAAAATATAGGTTTTTTGGAGAACAAAGGTATATTTTCAAGCGATTCAAATCAAAACATCCATGATAGTTCATGTAGATCAATATATTTTCAAGGTACATATTTGATTTGAGAGAATGCTCAATTAAAACTTTGTAGTTCATGTTGCTTATGACAATAAATCCACCATTTTTGAGTTTCTAATAGGTATTGAAGATTGATTTTCTTGACAATTCACTTGTTTATATGTGTAGGATTTTTGGAGAACAAAGGTATATTTTTAAGCAATGTAAATCAATACATCCATGGTTGTGTTATGACTACAATGAGGTAATGATGGTAGCGATTCAAAAGTAGGTTGGAGTTTATGTGTCTTAAAAAAAAATTATTAACAAAATATGAGGCAATGAAAAGAGACCTACCCTAGCATTCACCTACCTACCTCAACATGTCCACACTATCCATTTGTCAAAAATATTGAAAATTTAACAATTGTGCATTTTTTTCTCTTACAACACTTTCAAGACTACCCCCCATTAGTGCACTCCAAAATCATAGGGTGACTTGGGAAACAAAAGGACTTCCATAGCATTTACATACCCACCTTGATGTGTTGGTATACTTGGTTTCACTCCTTCGTGTACAAAAAAAATTCTTCTTTCCATTTTGCACTACTTTCCACTGACATTTTTTACAAGAATACATTTGATATTGGAACACACAAATAGTGTTGAGTTGACCAAAACCGAGAGAATTTGGTTTGAAGGGATTCAATATCCACTTGTAGGTCCAAACAAAGCATTCCCACGTGTCACAAGCTCCTGGAATGACTTTGTCATAGTTTGATTTTTTTTTGTTTTTAGGACATTACAAACTACCCCGAAAAGAGAACCCCAGAATAATTGGGTGACTTGGGAAACTAAAGAGGCCTTCCCTAGTATCTATTTGCCTACCTTGACATGTCCACACTTCCAATTTGTCAAAAATACTAATTTTTTTATATTTTTTGCATTTTTTGCTCTTAGGGCTCTATAGAGACTACCCAAAAAAGAGCACCCTAGAATGATCAGGTTACTTTGGAAATGAAAATAGACCTTTCCTAGTATTTAATTTCCTATCTTGATATGCCCACACTGCCCATTTATCAAAAATATTGAAAATTTAACAATTTTGCATTTTTTGCTCTTACGACACTTTCAAGACTACCTTGGATTAGTGCACTTCAAAATCATGGGGGGAATTGGGAAGAAAAAGGATGAATTTCATAGCATTTACCTGCTCACTTTTATGTGTTGGTATTCTTGGTTTCGCTCCATGATGCACAAAACAAAAAAATGCTTCTTTCCTTTTTTGCACTTCTTTCCATTGATAATTTTTGCAAGAATGCATTTGAAACTAGAACACACAAACAGTGTTGAGTTGAAAAAAACCAAGAGAGGTTGGTTTGAATGGATTCTATATCCACCTATAGGTCTAGAAAAAGAATTCCTACATGCCATGAACTCCTAGAATGACTTCATCAAAGTTTGACATTTTTTGCTTTTAGGGTTCTTTAGAGACTACCCTAGAAAGAGCACCCAAAAATAATTGGGTAACTTGGGAAAAAAAAAGAGACCTTCCATATTATTTACCTACCTACCTATCTCAACATGTCCACACTTTCCATTTGTCAAAAATACTAAATTTTTTACAATTTTTACATTTTTCTCTTAAGGCTCTTTAGAGACTACCCCAAAAAGAGCACCCCAAAATGATTAAGTAACTTGGGAAACAAAAAGAGAACTTACCTAGTATTTACCTACCTACTTTTATGTTTCCATGCTTCCCATTTGTCAAAAATATTGAAAATTTAACAATTTTGCATTTTTTGCTCTTACGACACTTTCAAGACTACCCCAAATTAGTGCACTATGGTATCACAAGGGAACTTGGGAAAAAAAAGGAGGCCTTCTTTAATTTTTACTTGCCCACCTTGATGTGTTGGTATTATTTTTTTCACTCCATGATGCACAAATAAAAAAAATGCTTCTTTCCATTTTTGCACTGCTTTCCACTAACAATTTTTGCAAGAATGCATTTGACACTAAAACACACAAACGGTGTTGAGTTGACAAAAATTGAGAGAGTTTGGTTTGAATGGATTTTGATATCCACCTTTAGGTCTAGAAGAAAATTCCTATGTTCCATGAGCTCCCATAATGACTTCTTCATAGTTTGGCAATTTTTTGCTTTTAGGGCTCTTAAGAGACTACCCTAGAAAGAGCACCCCATAATGATTAGGTAACTTGGGAAATGAAATAATTTTTTTTTGTTTCTCATTTCTCTACAATTACGTTTCAGATCTTACAATTTTGAAGGTGTGTTGATGGTGTTGGTAGTTTACCTCAGTCAAGAGGAATTGAGGTTTGGTGCTTCAAAAGTCAATTTTTCAAGCAACAGTGTATGGTAGAGTTTGAGTGTACACACCTATACATTCTTCAGGTGAAAGTTGTTTTGAAGAAGTTTTTTGGATTTTAGGGTATTTGAGGAATATTCTAGATCATGTTTGAGTGATGTGGTTCACAAGTCATCCTTGGGTTTGAGGAAGCATGTGCATAAAATTTTAATGGTGTTTACACAAGTAACGACTGACCTCATGTTTACACTACATGCGAAGGATAAATATTGTTTGTGGTAGTGTGTGGTTGATTTGTGTTGTTGATTTGGGTCCCAATTAAGTTTTTATGTGGTCCAAATTCACTTCTATCTACCATGGAAGTGTTTTGGCGCTGACCTAATTTGAATTTACATGTTTGAGGTGCACAACCGACCTTGGAGAGGGTTTCAAGGTTGAAGATGGTATAAGTACATGAGTTGAGTTATTGAGAAATGTTAAGATAGATATGAGAGATGTAAATGATGCAATGTGTATAGTGTTAGAGTGTGAAATTAAGAAGTACAATGCAATCTTTCAAGTGTTAGTTTATTAGATGCAGTGAGCAGAAGGTGGCTACAATTCTTCAATCAGACTGTGAAGGTGTTGAAGTCATTGTGGTGGATTCCTTGTTGCATTGAGATGCTTTTCTCTATGTAATATTCCTTCTCTGTCTTCTTTTCTATTTTGGAAGTAAGCCTTTTGGTAGCGAGATTTTCTTCTTTGGGTAGTGAGTCCTACCAACAGTGATCCCTATTGTATTCGGTGTTGATATTACTTATATTGTGAGCTAATCCTCAATGTGGTTTTCTCTTCTTAGGTTTTCCATGTAAATATGGTGTTCTCTTTTGTATGGTGTTAAGTTGTTTTAGTTTTTGTTATTTTCTTTTCATGCTAATTCATCATAAAAAAATTAAGGGTTTAATGAATGAATATCATGGATTTGAATGTTAATAAAGGTTTTTAAAGTTTTAAGGTAGAACTGATTCACCCCTCTCTCAATTGTCATGTGCATTCAAAAAATTATTATACACTCTTTTTAATGAATTGTGAAATTTTTCCTATGTGGTGATGGCCCAAGTTGGCATAATTGTAGTAGCTTTAGTGCCTCATTTTCTAGATGCTAGCCTATATGCATATTCTATTATGGGTCAGGTGTGAGGATTATCGTAAATGGTTTGTCATAACTTATCTTAATCAATGTTATATGTTATGAGAATTTTTCAAATATAAGATTTTGTCACAAAAGTGAGACTGTGGGTTGTTATAATTGGTGGCATAGACAGTTATGTTGGTTTATGTGAGATATAGAAGTTGTTTTGAACAAATATCAGCCCATGCTCAAGTATTTTTAGATCCTCCAATTTTGACTTAATTTTGTAGTGTATTCACCTTGAACTCTGTTACAAAGGTATAATTATAAAAGACCCACATATTTTTAGCACATGTATTATTTTAGTTAGCCTTTTTTATGTAGCCTCTTATACTATTTTATAAATGACATCTTCAAAACATTTTCATGGTGAGCTTATTTGTGCTCTAAAATTTTCAATGTTTAAATTTTGAAATATCATGTGGATAAAGTTTTGAAGATGCTAAGAAAAATAAATAGTAAAGATTGTTTACTTCTATTTCAAGGACATTTATTTTCTACAATTTTTCTATAGTTGGTTTTCCAAGATACAAATTAGTGCTGAAAATAATGCAATTGAAAGGAGAATCTACATAATGGAATGATATTTTTGGACTAGTTTTCCTTAATATTCTTCTATGTTATCTTTTTGTTGGCCCTCTTTTACTAGAATTTATTTGTATGGATTCATTAAAGCCGTGGATGAGTCATCCCATCTTAATTACAATAATTAATTTTTAGCTTAATGGTAAATTGTATGGAAATGCTCCACATATATTACCGAGTTATTCCCATTCACTTTGCAAGGAAAAAATGATCCATCTATACTGGCAGAGAAATCCAAGGCCACAACTATTTATCTTGGTTTTGTTAGACAGGTGATTTAACTTGTATTTATTCATATTTTATAAATTAAAATATTATTTATTGGCATATCTCTTCAATCTTTTATAGTCACTTGAACCGCACCGCCCTTTCTGCCACATAACCTCCTCACACCACTACCCCCACCCATCCTCAAAATCCAAAAAAAAACACCATACCCAAAACTATGTGCTCCTATTATCCCTTAAATTCAAAGAAAAAATATAAGTCATGTGCAATGAAAATTACACAACACAAGAAGTTTGGCTAGCAATGCCATAATGGAGTCTAGGAATTTATAAATGCAGGTATCTAGTAAAGTGTCATGGAGACAAGATCCATGATGAAAAATAAATTGTTGATGTCTTATTGATGAATGATTTAAACATAGGCCATCCATAATCAACAACCTCAGCGAGGAAAAGATCTAGGGATTGATAGACAAATGATAGCGGAGTCTGTGCAACAACTATCTGTTGGATTATGACAACAATAAAATTAGAAATAAAGTAGAGTTTTTTTCCTCTGGGAAAGATAAAGGAAATAAATAAAAGATAATGATCTTATCTTGAAAAAAGATAAAGATTTTAAAAAAACAAAACAAAACAAAAGAAAGCGATAAAAACAAAGCTAGATTTTTCTATGTGCAACACAGGTTGAATATATTATTTATATCTTGCTGCCTTGAAGGCTAAATCATTATTGTAATGAATTGTAATTGAAGAGAAACAACTATGTGAAAGTTTTAATCAATTTATTTGAGCAATAAGAATACCAATACTTTTCCCCATGGATGTTTCCTTGGCACATTGTCAAGGTTTTACCATACAAATCTGTGTCTTGTTTATTCTTCTGTTATTCCATTTTATTATCTTCAATATTTCTTTGCATCTAACTTGTGCTGCAAATTATTTAAGGTTTTTGGGTTTATGTTTCCATTTACACAAGTGGTATCAAAGCAATTATTTTGTAGCATCTTTGTTAGGATTTTGTGTTTGTTTTGTAGCATCATATGGAAAAGGTTTGAATGCAAGGTTTGAGGTGGAGAAATTCAATGGGAAGAATAATTTTGAGCTATGGAAGCTCAAGATGCATGATTTGTTAGTGCAACAAGGATTGCACAAAGCATTGGTTGGAAAGTCAAATAAACCTGCAAATATGACTAATGACTTGATTGGGAAGATCTTGATACAAGAGCTCTGAGCACAATTCAATTGTGTTTAGTATATGATGTTATTTTTAATATTGTTAGAGAGGATACAACTGCAAGATTATGGAGTAAAATGGAGAGTCTTTATATGGAAAAATCCTTGAAAAATCAGATCTACTTGAAGAGGTAGCTGTATAGTTTGCAAATGGAGGAAGGTATACAAATTGCTCAATGATATAAATATTTTCAATACTCTTATATGTCAATTAGCTAGTATGGGTGTAAAAGTCAAAGATGAAGAAAAGACAATTATGTTATTGTGTTCATTTCCCGAATCCTAGAATCAGTTAGTCACTTCTATTAGCTTTAGCACAACTGATACCCTTGAATTTGATTCTATTGTGGGAGCTTTTTTGTCTAAAGAGGTGTGGAGGAAATCTAACATAGAATCCTCAACATCTAAAGTAATGGTGGTTAGAGGGGGGAAGATTCGAGAGGTACATCCCGATCTAAGTCAAAAGAAAAAAAGGTTAAGGGGAAATGTTGGTATTGCAATAAATTAGGCCATCTCAAGAAATATTGTTGGGAGAGGAAAGAAGAAAATGATGACTCCAAAAAGGAAGCAAATTCGGTTGAGACAAGTTCAAGTACGGTTGATGAAATTTTATCTATTTGTAACTCCCTACAATATCACTAGGAATGGTTATTAGATTATAGTGCTTCTAATCACAAGTATCCACATAAAAATTGGTTTTCTTCTTACCAAGCTATTGATGGCAGTGTTGCTCTTATGGGAAACAATGTTTCTTGTAAGACTACTGGGATTGGGAGCATTAAAATTAAAATATTTGATGGTGTTGTCAGAATTTTAACATAACCTGTAAGACATGTGTCTGAACTCAAAAAGAATTTAATTTCTTTAGGATTTTTGGATACTAAAGGTTATAAATTTACAAGTCAAGATGGATCAATGAAAGTGTCCAAGGGAATTTTGGTGGTCATGAAGGATACAAATGTTATAAACCCTTACAAGCTTGAAGGGAGTACAATAATAAATGAAGCGTCAGTGGTATTGGAGGAAGAAAACAAATCTACTCATTTATGGCATCAATGATTGGGTCATATGAGTGAGAAAGGATTGGAGACCTACTGTTAAACCATAAGTTACTTCCAATTTTAAAATCTCTGAATTTGAATTTCTATAAGAATTATGTTTATGGGAAGCAATCTAGACAAAATTTTAAAGCAGGTAGTTAGATAAGTAAGGGTATTCTAGATTACATTCATTTAAGTATTTTGGGGTGTTTAAATTAGACCCAAAATATAAGAAGTATATCTTTGTTGGTTATGGTGATGGAATTAAGGGATATAGATTGTGGGATCCCACTACTCACAAAATCATCATTAGTAGAGATGTATTTGATGAATCTCTAATAAAACCAGACATAGTAGAAGTTGAAAATATAGAGAAGTTAGATGTTAAACCAACATTTCTACATGTATAGAGATTTGGATGAGGAGATATATATGGAACAACCAGAAGGGTTTGCTCAAGATCGCAATAGGAAATTTGTTTGCAAACTCAAGAAGTCATTGTAAGGCCTAAAGGGGTTTCCCAGGAAATGGTACAAGAAGTTTGATTCCTTCATTGCAAACCAATATTTTACAAGGAGTGAGTATGACCATTGTGTTTACTTTAAAATTTTGAAAAATGGCTTATTCATTATCTTGGTGTTATATGTTGATGATATGCTTGTAGGAAGAAAAAGAATAGTTGAGATCAATGGGTTAAAGGCTTAGATGACTAGGAATTTTGATATGAAGGATCTGGGAGCAGCAAAACAAATTTTGGGCATGGAAATACATAGAGATAGGGAAAATGGTAAGATTTGGTTATCATAGCAGAAGTATGTGGAGAAGATCCTCATAAGATTCAGTATGAAGAATGTGAAACTAGTAAATATCCCTTTAGCTTCTCATTTCAAGCTTTCTTCAAGTTTATGTCCTAGTAATAAAGAAGAAAAGGATTATATGTCTCGTGTACCATATGTTAATGTAGTAGGAATTTTTATGTATCGATGGTATGTACAAGACTAGATATTTCACATGTAGTTGGTGCTACCAGTAGATACATAGAAAATATAGGTAAAGAGCATTGGGCAATAGTGAAATGGGTGCTTCGGTATCTTAGAGGCACAAGTGATTATTGTAGATCACCTTTGATGGTAGTAGTGGTTCAATTTGTAGTTATGTTGATTCATATTTTGTAGGTGATTTGGACAAAAGGAGATCTACATCAGGTTATGTCTTTACTCTTACAGAAGGAACTATTTGTTGGATGTCAAAGCTTCAAGAAATAGTTACTTTATCCACTATTGAGGTAGAGTATATGGTTGTCTCACATGCTTGCAAAGAGGAAATTTGGTTGAAGGGTCTTTTGGGTGAGTTTGGAAAAGTACAGGACAGGGTGATTGTATTTTGTGATAGTCAAAGTGCTATACATCTGACTAAAATTCTATCTTTTCACAGTAGGACTAAGCATATTGCGACTAAATATCATTTTGTAAAATAGGTTATTGATGGAGAGGTGGAGTAGCTCTTGAAAAAGTTCATACACTATAAAATTGTGTAGACATGTTGAAAAAACCATTACAATTAGAGAAGTTGAAGTGGAGTTTGACTTCTTTTGGCTTGCATAAAAGGCGATGAATGGGCATGGGAAAGTATCAGGTAAATTTTTGTCAAGGTGGAGATTGTTTTTGATTATATAAGCAACATTTAGAGAGTGATGTACCCTTTACATGAGGAGTCCAAAGGGCCAAAAAGTACCAAACCAAAAAGTAGCAAAAATATTATAGTAACAACAAACTATAGATGCAAAAACAACCAACTAACAACATAGACACAACATAGACACAACCCAAAATAGACCCAAGAGCTAATTGTCTGAACCCTCCCATTTCTTAACCAGGAGGTTTAACACATCCTCCCCAACACAATTGGGGCCTTCATCCATGGTGTTCTTGTTCAGCTCCTCCTTAATCACATCTCAGAGAGTGAGAGACAAATTATGAATCAACTTGACAACAAAATGAGCCAGGAAATTAACCTTCTGGTTCAACATAGACACCTGCTTCTACAACCCTTCGAACACATCCACTTTGTCTTCCTTGCTCTAGATCTGCATTTTAGTGCCAACCCTAGTGTTTGAGGAATTAGTGGAGTCCTCACACAACATTTGGTTAAGGTATGAGAAGTGACTAGGGTCTTCAATGGGTCTAGTGTCCTTCCTCTTTTTAGTAACTTTGATTCCTTCCACCCTACTACCAGACCTATCCGAGTCACTAGAAAGAGTGTCAACAGGGGCTTCTTTTTTTCTCTACACTATTCTGTGAGATATTCTCACACTCAAATTCTTTTCCCCTAAATCATAACTAGCCCCCACCATAGTGTCTCCCTTAAAATATTTTTCCTCATCCAATTTATCTTCCACAGAGATCGAAAGAACTCTCGGGAGAAGAGACTTTACTTTCTTCTTAGCTGCAGTAGTGCTACCCTTCTTACCTTTCTGCTCACCAAGCCCAACTACCTCACTAGCCTGAGATAAACCAGCCCCAATTTTATTTTTTCTTCAAGGGAGGAGTGGCAATAGTATCAGTATCAGGGACCTCTTCAAGGATAGGGGATTTTTTCTTGAAACCCACCGAAACAACAAGGGAAGGGTTACCAGTGTTAACCTTAGGAGAAACCAATTCTTCCACCCTCATAGCCGAGATGGGTTTGGGTGGGACCAAAGCTGAATGGAAATGGTAAATTATGTGGATTAGCCCTTGGTGTAAAGGTAACGAAGGTGGAGATTCAGGGTTGTTAATGGCATAATCCTATTTTTCATTGATGGAGCTTTCCAGAGAGGAAAGCAAAAAGAAAGGAAAATTGAGCACCATCCTATGCCTTAAATGATTCAACAACGGTAAGTGATAGAAAAAATAAACCTTGTAGTGGCCTTCAAGAGTGACATACTTCATAATGGCCAGACAAACCTTGTCCCATGGTTGAGGAAATGCTTCCCAATCAAAGACAGACTGCTTTTTCACCGACTTCTCATTACCTTTGAAAAATGTGTTCAAATTCACCAAATCTTGCGATTTGGTGTGCTTCTTATACTTTATGCCTTCATAGGAGAGGCTAGTGGCCCTACCAATGACCTCTTTAGTGACTTTGAAATAAATGCCACCCAAGGTGACTCGTCGATCCTTCCAAGAGCTAGCAAATCGGGCCGCCAACATTTCATCGTGGCCCACAAGATTTTCCATTAGCGGCGCTAACCCTCCTTCCAAACAAATATGCCAGGCTAGGGGATCCTAGTGGAACTCCTCATAGCTGTTTGGTTCAGTTCAAACACAATCATCACCCATTGTGACCCACAACACACAGTAGAACAAAAAGAAAAACCAGACAATAGAAAGAGTGCCGAAAATGATACCATTGCAAAAAAAAATATAAAACCTGAAGAGATGAATAGGCTTAATAAAGGCATAGTGATATTCGCATGTTCCAATAGTCTTTTCCTATGACGGAAGACATGCAGGACTATCATCATCACCCATCCACCCAAGAATAGGCCAAATAACATAAATAATGGCCTTCGAAATTAACTTCACATATCTCATCAACTTGCAAGAATTACACACATTCCCAAACCATATAAATGCGGAGGGCCAATTTGAAATATTTAAGTACATTTGATAAACTCTGAGGTGCAAAATATGCCTTAATTTGAAATTATTAAGAGAAAAGGAAAAATAAAATCTTGTACTCAAACTCCATAAGATTTGGAGTGAATCGTTGTACCATTGATAGAAAAGCTCATAAGTGTTAGGGGCCCCACCAATAGTAATCACAAGAAGGATAACCCACTTGGAAGCCCATGTGACCACGAACACCTCATCCCACCAAAATCACATCAACCAATGATTATGACAAAAATAAAATTAGAAATAAAGTAGAGTTTTTTTTCCTTTGGGAAAGATAAAGGAAATAAAGGATGATAATCTTATCTTGGAAAAAGATAAAGATTTAAAAACAATAAAACAAAAAAAGAAAAGCAATAAAAATAAAGCTATATTTTTCTATGTGCAACACAGGTTGAAGATATTATTTATATCTTGCTGCCTTGAAGGCTAAATCACTATTGTAATGAATTGTAATTGAAGAGCAATAGCTATTTGAAAGTTGTAATCAATTTCTTTGAATAATAAGAATACATATACTTTGCCACATAGATGTTTCTTTGGCACATTGTCAAGGTTTTACCACATAAATCTTTGTCTTGTTTATTCTTCTATTATTCCATTTTATTATCTTCAATATTTCTTTGCATCTAACTTGTGCTGCAAATTATTTAAGTTTTCTGGGTTTACGTTTCCATTTACACAACACTATCCTACCAAATGTAATCAACACAACCAGTTATCCTCAGAATGATAAGCCTTAAAAAAATTAGACATAATCATCTAGGCATGAAATGTAACATGTGACATGGAATAATGGGAACCTAAGTGGTGAAGAGGCTTTTAGATGCCAACATGGTATCTATGTGGCTCTACACACCCCTTAATTAGGACCCATAACTACTACTTTTCACCCTTAGCTTATTATAGTGTACTTTGAAAAATTACATTATGAGATGTATATCATATGATAAATTTGCATAAAAAAATCATTTAACAAAGAAAATAATGTATACATGGATAATGAAGACAAAGAGGTGAGACCAGTCAACATGTGTAGGATAAAACGATTCTTAACAACCTCAACTCATGCTTGCTGCTTATCTTACAATGTGAGAAAACTAATTGTGCCTGTGACAAAGCAGCAAAATTTTAGGGCTATGTAGTGATTCAATATTTTCTCTGAAAGACAACTAGCTGGTATTGTTAAAAACTTACCTTTATTCAAGGTACACAAGCACATTTTATTGTTTTCCAACATTCTAGGAAGACCATGAAACATTTAATTTACTATGAATTAGATAGATAGTATACCCATAAAAACAAATTGATCCATGTGGTTTTCAAAACTATAATATATTAGAATCCACAAAACCTGATTTTAGATAGACATAATTTGTAAGGACGTATAATGAGAAGGGCTAAAATCAGTTTAATAGGGAAATTTCCATTTATGGGCCTTGACATTAATTTCTGCTTTTGTTTTTATGGTTGTATTAATATTGTTCCAAGTCTTATTCCTCTTGTCTGTTGGAAAATTGAATGTTCCCAAGCCTCCTGCTCTCACGTCGAACCCCTTGTTTCACCTACTCGTCAAGAGCCCCCAATTTCAATGGAATTTTTTGGGATCTTCATCCCTGCAACTCCTGACAACCCCTGAAGTTAATGTGATAGGAATTTTTGAATTCTAAAATTAATGCTGGTAGGTAATTTCAAATTTGAGAGGGAATGTTTGGAAGACAAAAAGAATTGAAGGTAGTTTATTCTGTCGATTGGTGATGTTGAATTCTTGAGTAACAATAGACTGTAAAGAGGATTTTTTTTGTTCTCTATGTGATTCAGAGAATTCTGAGTGAGCTCCTAGAAGCTCCTGAACAAAAACAGTTGTGTGTTTTGTATGTGAGTTGTGATTGCTCTTGAAGAGCTCTGCATAGCTCTTGAAGTTATCTGTTTTTGGTTGAGCAACTAATGAAGTCCCAACAGATTGTTAGTTCATAGTTTAAGTTTATTTTCTGAGTTTTATGCTTAGCATTTTATGTATTTCCATTTCCAGTTTCATTGAATACAAAAAGGAAAACATTGCATGCCCAGATTTGTCTCCTATTCTTTTTGTTTATTCCGCATTTGTGTATTCCCCTGTTGTGTTTTGGGGAAATAGAGCAACAACTCTATGTTATTCTGTGCATACATAATATTTTGACATGGTATCAGAGCATTTGAGTTTTTGACATGGTATCAAAGCCACAAGCCCCATTTCCTTGTGAGTTAGGGCTTTTTTTTTTTTGGTATTAAGTTTTTTCTTGTAGGAGACATGGCTGGAGATGAAGGAAAGAGCTGGCAGTAGCCACCATCCTTTAATGGACAGAACTATGATGTTTGGGAAAAGAAGATGAAACCATAATGGTCGCCAATGATTTGTGGGAGTTCGTGGTCAGTAGATTCAATGATGTGATTGACCTAGCAGCATATGCTGTGCTCACAAACAACTAGAAGACCGAGTTGAAGGAGTTGAGGAGGAAAGATGCTAAGGCATTGAGTTTGATGGAAGCAGCCTTAACAAAGGCCATTTTTCCCAGAATAGCAACAACTAACTATGCAAAGGAAGCTTGGGAAATCCTCTAAACGAACTATAAAGGGACTGACAAGGTCAGATTGGTGAAGCTCCAGATGCTTTGAAGAGAGTTTGGAACTCTTGAAATGAAGGACAATGAGTCCATCTTAGTTTTTCATACAAGACTCTTAGGTTTAATAAAATAGTTGAGAGTGAATGCTAAGGTCATTGATGATCAGAGGATTGTGGAGAAAATCCTCAGGAGCTTACCCACAAAGTTTGATGCAGTGGTGATTGCCATTGAAGAGGAAAAGGATCTCACAACGTTGTCCATTGATGAGTTGATGGGTTCTCTGCAAACCCATGAGAAACACCTAAATAGGTTTTGCTACTTCTTCCCAAGAGAAAATTTTTAAAGCTCAATCAAATGCAAGAGGAAGGGGGAGAAGAAACAATGGTGGAAGAAGCTCAAGAGGTAGAGGTCATGGAAAATTCAGACAAGGAAATGTTGGAGGAGAAAGCTCAGGATGAAAAAACAACCAAGAGGGAGTGAGCAGCACTCAGACCAGCTCCTGAAGAGGCAAGAATAATAACAGTTCGTATCAGAAGAATGGAAAGAGCAATGTTGAGTGCTACTACTGTCATAAATTTGGTCATTATGCAAGTGAGTGCTAGACAAAGCAACGTGATCAGTCAAAACAAAGTGAAAATGTGGATGAAGGAAATTAATCCACAACCTTCATCATGTGCAACATTGGTGAAGAAGGGAGCCCCAAATTCTGGTATTTGGAAAGCGGTTGCAACAACCACATGAGTGGTAATGAAAGTCAGTTTTCTTTCATTGATAAAAATGTGAAGTCTGAAATAAGAATGGGGAACAATGGAGTAGTTCTAGTTGTGGAAAAATGATCTATTATGATCCACACCAAGCAAGGTGAGAAGGATATACAAAATGTATTTCTTGCTCTTGGGTTAAAGCATAACCTCATGAGTGTTGGATAGCTGATCCAAAATGGATACAAAGTGCTGGTGGAGAAGGGTCAATGTGTCATTTATGATAAGAATGAGAGGATGAAGGTGTTTGCAACAATTCAAATGACAACGAACTGAATGTTTCCTTTGAAGATTGAGACATGTTTCTCATCTTAGTTTGTTGCTACACCTCTCATGAATGGAAAATATACAATAGTACAACAAGTAGCGCTCAAGAGCACCATTCAAGACCCCTCCAAGCTATGGCATCTCAGGTATGGACATTTAGGCTATGTTGGTTTGAGTCTTTTGTCCAAGAACAATATGATTGATGGTTTGCCAAGAATTTAGTAGAGCCTAATGTTAGATGTGAGGCTTGCATTTTGGGCAAGCAACATAGGTAGCCCTTTCAATCAAGAAACTCTACAAGGGAAAGAGCACCATTGGAGCTGGTGCATACGAATTTGGTAGGCCCTATGCAAATCATTTCTATTGGTAAAAGCAATTTTTTTATGATCTTTATTGATGATTACAGCTGTAAGACATGGGTCTATTTTTTACAACATAAATCTGAAGCTTTTGATAAGTTTTTCTATTTAAGGCCTAGGATGAAAAGGAGAGTGGACACGTGATCAAGGTCCTAATGTCAGATCGAGGAGGAGAGTATACCTCTAATTTGTTTGTGAATTTTTGCAAGCAAAATGGCATCAAGAAGGAGCCAACAACCAGTTATACTCCACAATAAAATGGAGTGGTTGAGAGAAAGAATAGGACCATCATGGAGATGGAAAGGAGCATGATGAAAGCAAAGGGACTCCCAACTAAATATTGGGGAGAGGCTATAGCAACAGCTATGTACTTGATAAATAGAAGTCCAACAGAGGTGGTTCGTGACAAAATCCCTCAAGAGGCATGGACAAAATGCAAGTGGATGGTTGAGCACTTGAGAGTGTTCAGTTGTGTGGCATATGCACACGCGCCTAGGGAAAAGAGGCAGAAATTGGATGATAAGGGTGAAAAATGCATTTTCATGGGCTATAGTGAAGAGTCCAAAGCCTATAGGCTATATAACCCGGTCACCAAGAAGATAGTGATTAGTAGAGATGTGGAGTTCCTTGAAGATGAGTCATGGGATGG
>VDFB02271358.1:661611346-661722792 GCA_007258455.2 Sequoia sempervirens
TCCCTCCCTCTCTCCCTCACACATACACAACCTCTCTCCACCTACCTCTCCCTCTCTCCCTCCCTCTCTCTATACCTACCTCTCCTACCCTAATTCTCTCCACCTACCTCTCCCTTCCTCCCTAACTCTCTCTACCTCTCTCTCCCTATCTCCATTTCTCTATCTATATTTTTTAATAATAATATAATATATAATATATTTAATATAATATATAGTATAATACATAATACATAATATATAATATATAATATATAATATAATATGTAATATATAATAGATGATATATAATATAATAGATTATGTTTTAAGTTTGATATAACAAATATTTGTTCCATGCAATACAAGTACTCGTTTTGTTCTAAAAGAATATTATATGTCTAGAGACATGTTGGGTATGTTTTAAGTTTAGTATAACATATATCTATTATGTCTACATAATGAATATCCATTATGCACAACATGGGTACTCGTTTTGTTTTGTGTAAAGTTCTTTTTCATCTATGAAAAAAAAAACTTCACAAAATAGATATCCATTTTTGAAAGAAGAATAAATATTCATTTTGTAAAGCTTGCTTTCATATATGCTACAAGCTTTTGTAAACAACTATAAACAAAATGGATATCCATTTTTCTTTACAAAACATATATCCATTTTTCTTTACAAAACATATATCCATTTTTTTGAGTGGAAAGATGGATAAAAGTCCATTTTATCCATTCCAAGAGTCCCCACATTACAAACATAATTTCACTTTTGGAGCACTCTTTTTTATAAAATTTTATCCTTTTAATCATTTTGGTACTTGTTTAAGTTGGGATAATGGGAATTAGTAGTCATCGCAAAGTGAAAAGGAAGAGGAATTGTCTCGCGGAGGAAATTGAGGCAAGTAGAGAGAACAATAAAGTAAGGAAGAGGGTGGAAAGAAGAGGTATGCCAAATTATCTTCAAGGAGAAGGCTCCTATTTACCTTTAAATGAAATTGAAAGTGACCATGGTATTGAATTTAAAAATATTGAAGAATAAATTGCAATTGAAACTTTACAACATGAAATTGAGAAGCAAAACGTTGAGCATGAAAATGAAAATGAAAATGCTGAATTATCAATTGAAATTGAAAGTTTTGAACATGAAATTGAGAAAGAAAATGTTGAACATGAAATTATAAATGTTGAGCATGAAACTAAAAATATTAATATTCAATATGAAATACATGAAAATGAAACAATGAATATAAATGTATCTCAAAATTATGCAAGAAGAGAGGATATTGGTGAAGAATAAAATGAAATCCTAAATCCATCTATTTGCAATGAATCCAATGAAAATTATCAACATTCAAGAACCCTAAAATGGTTACTTGAAATAGATGAGAACATAATAGACAAACTTGATGGAAAACGGTCATCACAAACAGTTCAATTGTGGACTACCCAAATGTTCAATCAATAATTTTCTAATAAGACATTAACCGAACAATGAAATTTTTTTGTACAATTTCTAAAGTCTTACAAAATGACAATATTATTTAAAAAATTGAACATTCGTGTCAACAAAAAGTCAGAAAAAATGGTATTATTGTCAAAAATATTTTTAATGCTCTAAATTCTATTGGAAATACTAGTAAGGAAAAAGATAAGAGAGTTGCTCATAGAGTAATCACAAACTCATTAGTAAGCCATCATTTGAGAAAGGCTCATTTATTGAGGAAAAATTGTGTTGATTTAAACCTAAATCAAAAAACATTATCTAGAGTACTCTCAAGAAGAGGAAGAGTTGATAGTCCTCTTCAAAATGATACATGGGATTTTAGTAGGAGGCTTCCATGTTTTGATAAGAAGCTAATGGATAACATAAAGGATGCAATTAAAAAAATTTGGCACTCTCAATCTAGAGTATCACTGAATGCAAATGATGTTTTAATGTTAAGAATTGGCAATCAAGACCTCACACCGCATCCTAAACATTTCTTGGAATGTACCAAATAATATTGTACAAACAATTTTCCAACTTTTCAAATCTCACAATTTGATTTTGAATCTTGTAATCCATTTTATTGTCTACCTCTTAATATTCATAATACATGTTGTAAATACCATGTAGATTTTTCAATGTATCATGAAATATTATGTTATATTTGTTCTACCATGCATAATAACAATTTATGTTGCAGGATTGTGGTGCAATGCAACTTCCAAAGTCATCCAGGGAATTGTTAGATTTATTTTTATGTGTTAGAGGTGATGGTTTCTTTTTCTATAGAAATGATTGTTTAAATGAGAAGTGCTTGCAATGTGGTGGTTTTTCAAAGTTTGTAACATGTTTTCATGAGGCAAAAAAACATGATTTTGCTAACAAAATTATTGAGAAAAAGAGATTTGAGACAGTGAAATATAGTTTGAAGAGTCTATAGGTGAAGGTTCTAGATGTGAGTTGGTTACAAGAGAGGCAAGTATTGCTGATTTTATTTTTGATTTTAAGAAAAATATTTTCTACAAGATGCAAGGCATAGTCATAGGTCCTAGTGGTTGGATTAACAATTTAGGATGTGTAAGGAATCTTTCCTAATTGGAACTATTATATCTATTGTTGATTTTGCTAAACATTACACATTGCAACCAAAAAATGAGGTACAATCTCAATATTACAATTCTATTCAAATTTCTAAATTTTTCCATATCACGTTTATGCATGCCCCTAAAAGAGGATAAGAAGATAATCATGGAGTACAATTTTTACATGAGTGATGATAAATTTCATTCCTTCGAGTTTGTGCAACATTGTTTTGAAAAAGAATTGAGTTGAACTTGTAGGAAAAAGATGTTGCAATGGGTCAAAATCTCATTTAATCAGATAACTGCATAGGGAAATTCAAGAATTCTCGTATATTTTATTGGTTGAGAAGGATGCATGTACAAAGGGGTGTACCACATATTTGGAGCTTTTTGAAGATGGGAATAGAAAATGAGAGCATGATGGAGCAGGTGCATGTGTGAAGAGAGATTTGGTAAGGGACAAATGGAGATTAGAGGTGGTGCAACATTCAGTTATGCACGTTCTATTTGATTGGTGTAGTTATGCATTGTCACAAGGAGGGACACTTGATTTGAAAGTGTGCATATTATTTTGGTTGGTTGATGAGGGCACAATGGGAGAGAAATTGGAATGTAAAAAAAATAGCCAATCTTCAAATATGCATTCATTTTGAAGCTCAGATGCAGGTGCATAAACCAGATAGAAATGAGAGTTGGCTTATTTTTATTAGAATTATATTTAGTGTGATTGGGATCAATACGAGTCAAGTGAGTGAGTAGATACATGGATTCCATAGTATCTAACCTATTTATCTATAAAACAATCGTCTTTAGAAGATGAAATAGAAAGTTCACTTGACTATGACCATCTTTCAGATCTTGTACAACTAGGACATGTCTATACACTTGTTGCACCATAGGGGAATGAAGAGGGATCAAACTATCAGTTGGAATGATATGTACAGGGAACTAATAAGCTAACAAAACTAATGATAGATGATGATGGGTTCATGTATCCTACAGGTTTAGTTGTTGTTGCTGGAACTTGGTTGCAAATTATGTATATCATTAGAAAGAATGGCATACCTTCATTTGAAGACTACGAGAACACACAAGAATTCTCATGTATTCACACCTTGTTATAGCAACAAACGTTAAGTTATCGAGACATCATAACATATATACATGCCCCTGATAGTACAGAAGAGGACAAGAAGATAATTAGTACCACTTTTACATGAGTGATGATAAATCTCATTCATTAGAGTTTGTACAACATTGTTTTGATTTTTTTTTAATTTCTTGTAGGAAAAGATATTGCAATGGGTTGACATCTCATTTAGCTAGATAGTTGCACAGGAAAATTCAAGAATTCTTGTATATTTTATTGGTTGAGCAAGATGCATGTACAGAGGGGTGTACCACATATTTTGGAGCTTTTTAAAACTAGGCATGGAATAGGTGAGCATGATGGAGTAGGTGAATGCGTGAAGAGAGCTTTGGTTAAGGAATAAATGAATATTAGAAGTGGTGCAACATTCAATGATGCACAATCTATTGTTGATTGGTGTAGTTATGCATTTTCATGAGGAGCAACACTTTATTCAAAAGTGTGCAGGTTCTTTTTGTTGGTTGGTGAGGGCACAATGGGAGATAAATTGGAATGTTAGATAATCAGATAATCTTCACAGATGCATTCATTTCAAATCTTAGATGTAGGTGCATATGTAGTGTGATTGGGATCATTGTGCGAGTCAAGTGAGTGAGTAGATACATGGATTCCATAGTATATAACCCCTTTATCTGCAACAAAATCCTCTTTAGAAGATGAAATGGAAAGTTTCTTGACTATGACCATCTTTTAGATCTTGTAAAATTAGGACATGTCTATATAGTTGTTGCATCATAGGGGAATGAATGGGGATTAGACTATTGGTTGGTATGATGTGTATAGGGAAAGAAGAAGCTAACACAACCAATGATAGATGATGATCAGTTCATGTATCCTATAGGTTCAATTGTTGTTGTTGAAACTTGGTTGTGAATGTATACATGATTAGAAAGAATGGCATACTTGCATTTAAAGACTACAAGAAACACAAAACCATTCTCATGTATTTGCACCTTGTTATAGAAATAAATGTTACTAAGTTATCAAGAAATCATTCCAAAACAAGAAGAAAGGAACTATGGATAGTTAGTAGTGTGGATCATGAAGCAATATTGGATACTCTAAAGGAAAGAGATGACCCTTCAGGCACACTTGAGTAGTAGATCATTTTTTGTATAGGACAGGTATGATATTATTCATCATTTAAATTCATCTTATTTCTATGGGTTGGATTAAAAGTACATTAAAAGTTTGCACGAAAATTAATTGATATATAAAAATATAGGTTTTTTGGAGAACAAAGGTATATTTTCAAGCTATTTAGATCAAAACATCCATGAAAGTTCATGTAGATCAATATATTTTCAAGGTACATATTTGATTTGAGAGAATGTTCAGTTAAAACTTTGTAGTTCATGTTGCTTATGACAATAAATCTACCATTTTTGAGTTTCTAATAGGCATTGAAGATTGATTTTCTTAACAATTCACTTGTTTATATGTGTAGGCTTTTTGGAGAACAAAGGTATATTTTTAAGCAATGTAAATCAATACATCCATGGTTGTGTTATGACTACAATGAGGTAATGATGGTAGGGATTCAAAAGTAGGTTGGAGTTTATGTGTATTAACAAAAAAATATTAACAAAATATGAGGAAATGAAAAGAGACTGACCCTAGCATTCACCTACCTACCTCAACATGTCCACATTGCCCATTTGTCAAAAATATTGAAAATCTAACAATTGTGCATTTTTTTCTCTTACGACACTTTCAAGACTACCCCCCATTAGTGCACTCCAAAATCATAGGGTGACTTGGGAAACAAAAGGAGGACTTCCATAGAATTTATGTACCCACCTTGATGTGTTGGTATACTTGGTTTCACTCCTTGATGTACAAAAAAAATTCTTCTTTCCATTTTGCACTACTTTCCATTGACATTTTTTACAAGAATGCATTTGACACTGGAACACACAAATAGTGTTGAGTTGACCAAAATCAAGATATTTGGGTTTGAAGGGATTCAATATCCACTTGTAGGTCCAAACAAAGCATTCCCACGTGTCACAAGCTCCTGGAATGACTTTGTCATAGTTTGAATTTTTTTTGCTTTTAGGACTCTTTATAGACTACTTCAAAAAGAAAACCCCAGAATAATTGGGTGACTTTTGAAACTAAAGAGGCCTTCCCTAGTATCTATCTACCTACCTTGACATGTCCACACTTCCACTTTGTCAAAAATACTAATTTTTTTATATTTTTTGCATTTTTTCGCTCTTAGGGCTCTTTAGAGATTACCCCAAAAAGAGCACCCTAGATTGATCAAGTGACTTTGGAAATGAAAATAGACCTTCCCTAGTATTTACTTTCCTATCTTGATATGTCCACACTGCCCATTTATCAAAAATATTGAAAATTTAACAATTTTGCATTTTTTGCTCTTACGACATTTTCAAGACTACCTTGGATTAGTGCACTTCAACATCATGGGGGGACTTGGGAAGAAAAAGGAGGCCTTTCATAGCATTTACTTGCCCACCTTTATGTGTTGGTATTCTTTGTTTCACTCCATGATGCACAAAAAAAAAAATGCTTCTTTCCTTTTTTGCATTTCTTTCCATTGATAATTTTTGCAAGAAGGCATTTGACACTAGAACACACAAATAGTGTTGATTTGACCAAAACCAAGAGAGGATGGTTTGAACAGATTCTATATCCACCTGTAGGTCTAGAAAAAGACTTCCTACGTGCCATGAACTCCTAGAATGACTTCATCAAAGTTTGACATTTTTTGCTTTTAGGGCTCTTTAGAGGCTACCCTAGAAAGAGCACCCCAGCATAATTGGGTGACTTGGGAAAAAAAATAGACCTTCCATAGTATTTACCTACCTACCTCAACATGTCTACACTTTCCATTTGTCAAAAGTACTAAATTTTTTACATTTTTTACATTTTTCTCTTAAGGCTCTTTAGAGACTACCCCAAAAAGAGCACCCCAAAATGATTGAGTGACTTGGGAAACAAAAAGATAACTTACCTAGTATTTACCTACCTACCTTGATGTTTCCATGCTTCCCATTTGTCAAAATTATTGAAAATTTAACAATTTTGCATTTTTTTCTCTTACGACACTTTCAAGACTACCCCAAATTAGTGCACTTCGGTATCACAAGGGAACTTGGGAAAAAAAGGAGGAATTTTATAGTGTTTACTTGCCCACCTTGATTTGTTGGTATGATTTTTTTCACTCCATGATGCACAAATAAAAAAATTGCTTCTTTCCATTTTTGCACTGCTTTCCACTAACAATTTTTGCAAGAATGCATTTAACACAAGAACACACAAACGGTATTGAGTTGACAAAAATTGAGAGAGTTTGGTTTGAATGGATTTTGATATCCACCTTTAGGTCTAGAAAAAAAATTCCTATGTGCCACGAGCTCCCATAATGACTGCTTCATAGTTTGACAATTTTTTGCTTTTAGGGCTCTTAAGAGACTACCCTAGAAAGAGCACCCCATAATGATTAGGTAACTTGAGAAATGAAATGGAATTTTTTTGCTTCTCATTTCTCTACAATTATGTTTTAGATCTTGTGATTTTGAAGTTGTTTTGATGATGTTGGTAGTTTACTTCAGTCAAGAGGAATTAAGGTTTGGTGCTTCAAAAGTTAATTTTTCAAGCAATAGTGTATGGTAGAGTTTGAGTGTACACACCTTTACATTCTTTAGGTGAAAGTTGTTGTGAAGGAGTGTTTCGGATTTTAGGGTATTTGAGGAATATTCTAGGTCATGTTTGAGTGATGTGGTTCACAAGTCACCCTTGGGTTTGAGGAAGCATGCATATAAAATTTTAATGGTGTTTACACAAGTAACGACTGACCTCGTGTTTACACTACATGCAAAGGATAAATATTGTTTGTGGTAGTGTGTGGTTGATTGGTGTTGTTGATTTGGGTCCCAATTAAGTTTTGATGTGGTCCACATTCACTTCTATCTACCATGGAAGTGTTTTGGTGTTGACCTAATTTGAATTTGCATGTTTGAGGTGCACAATCGGCCTTGGAGAGGGTTTGAAGGTTGAAGATGGTATAAGTATGAGTTGAGTTATTGAGAAATGTTAAGATAGATATGAGAGATGCAAATGATGCAATGTGTATAGTGTTAGAGTGTAAAATTAAGAAGTACAATGCAAGCTTTCAAGTGTTAGTTTATTGGATGCAGTAAGTAGAAGGTGGCTACAATTCTTCAATCAGATTGCAAAGGTGTTGAAGTCATTGTGGTGGATTCCTTGTTGCATTGAGATGATTTTCTCTATGTAATATTCCTTCTCTATCTTCTTTTCTATTCTAGAAGTGAGCCTTTTGGTAGCGAGCCTTTCTTCTTTGGGTAGTGAGTCCTATGAATAGTGAGCCCTATTGTATTCGGTATTGATATTACTTATATTGTGAGCTAATCCTCACTGTGGTTTTCTCTTCTTAGGTTTTCCATGTAAATCCGGTGTTCTCTTGTGTATGGTGTTAAGTTGTTTTAGTTTTTTCTATTTTCTTTTCATGCTAATTCATCATAAAAAAAATTAAGGGTTTAATGAATGAATATGGATTTGAATGTTACTAAAGGTTTTTAAAGTTTTAAGGTACAACTAATTCACCCTTAGTCTCAATTTTCTTGTGCATTCAACAAATTATTATACACTCTTTTTAATGAATTGCGAAATTTTTCCAATGTGGTGATGGCCCAAGTTGGCATAATTGTAGTCGCTTTAGAGTCTATTTTTTTGGACATTAGCCTATATGCATATTCTATGGTGGGTCAGGTGTGAGGATTATCGCAAATGGTTTTGTCATAACTTATCTTAATCAATGTTATATGTTTTGAGAATTTTTCAAATATAAGATTTTGTCACAAAAGTGAGACTGTGGGTTGTTATAATTGGTAGTGCAGACATTTATGTTGGTTTATGTGAGATATAAAAATTGTTTTGAATAAATATCAGCCCATGCTCAAGTATTTTTAGATCCTCCAATTTTGACTTAATTTTGTAGTATATTCACCTTGAACTCTGTTATGAAGGTCTAGAAAAAGACCCACATCTTTTTAGCACCTGTAATATTTTAGTTAGCCTTTTTTATGTAGCCTCTTATACTGTTTTATAAATGACATTCTCAAAACATTTTCATGGCAAGCTTATTTGTGCTCTAAAATTTTTAATGTTTAAATTTTAAAATATCATGTGGATAAAGTTTTGTAGATGCTAAGAAAAATAAATAGTAAAGAATGTTTACTTCTATTTCAAGGACATTTATTTTCTACAATTTTTCTATAGTTGGTTTTCCAAGATACAAATTAGTGCTGAAAATAATGCAATTGAAAGGAAAATCTACATAATGTAATGATATTTTTGGACTAGTTTTCCTTAATATTCTTCTATGTTATCTTTTTGCTGGCCCTCTTTTACTAGAATTTATTTGTATGGATTCATTAAAGCTATGGATGAGTCATCCCATCTTAATTACAATAATTGATTTTTAGCTTATTGGTAAATTGTATGGAAATTCTACACATATATTACCAAGTTATTCCCATTCACTTTGCAAGGAAAAAATGATCCATCTATACTGGCAGAGAAATCCAAGGCCACAACTATTTATCTTGGTTCTATTAGACAGGTGATTTGACTTTTATTTATTCATATTTTATAAATTAAAATATTATTTATTGGAATATCTCTTCAATCTTTTACAGTCACTTGAACTACACCGCCCTTTTTACCACATAACCTCCTCACGCCACTACCCCCACCCATCCTCAAAATCTAGAAACAAACACCATACCCAAAACTATGTGCTCCTATTATCCCTTAAATTCAAAGAAAAAATGTAAGTCATGTGCAATGAAAATTACACAACACAAGAAGGTTGGCTAGCAATGCCATAATGGAGTCTAGGAATTTCTAAATGCAGGTTCTAGTAAAGTGTCATGGAGACATGATCCATGATGAAAAATAATTTGTGGATGTCTTATTGATGAATGATTTAAACATAGGCCATCCATAATCAACAACCTCAGTGAAGAAAAGATCTAGGGATTGATAGACAAATGACAGGGGATTTTGTGCAACAACTATCTGTTGGATTATGAAAACAATAAAATTAGAAATAAAGTAGATTTTTTTTCCTTTGGGAAAGATAAAGGAAATAAAGAAAGGATAATGATCTTATCTTGAAAAAAGATAAAGATTTAAAAACAATAAAACAAAACAAAACAAAGCGATAAAAACAAAGCTAGATTTTTCTATGTGCAACACAGGTTGAATATATTATTTATATCTTGCTACCTTGAAGGATAAATCATTATTGTAATGAATTTTAATTGAAGAGCTACAACTATGTGAAAGTTTTAATCAATTTCTTTGAGCAATAAGAATATTGATACTTTTCCCCATGGATGATTCCTTGGCACATTGTCAAGGTTTTACCATGTAAATTTTTGTCTTGTTTATTCTTTTGTTATTCCATTTTATTATCTTCAATATTTCTTTGCATCTAACTTGTGTTGAAAATTATTTAAGTTTTCTAGGTTTATGTTTCCATTTACACAAGTGGTATCAAAGCAATTATTTTGTAGCATCTTTGTTAGGATTTTGTGTTTGTTTTGTAGTGGCTCATCATATTGAAAAGGTTCAAATGCAAGATTTGAGGTGGAGAAATTCAATGGGAAGAATAATTTTGAGCTATGGAAGCTCAAGATGCATGATTTGTTAGTGCAACAAGGATTGCACAAAGAATTGGTTGGAAAGTCAAATAAACTTGCAAATATGATTGATGACTTGATTGGGAGGATCTTGATACAAGAGCTCTGAGAACAATTCGATTGTGTTTACTAGATGATGTTCTTTTTAATATTGTTAGAGAGGATACATCTACAAGCTTATGGAGTAAAATGGAAAGTCTTTATATGGAAAAATCCTTGAAAAATTAGATCTACTTGAAGAGGCAGATGTATAGTTTGTGAATGAAGGAAGGTATACAAATTTCTCAATCATTTAAATATTTTCAATACTCTTATATGTCAATTAGCTAGTATGGGTGTAAAATTCGAAGATGAAGTAAAGACAATTATTTTATTGTGTTCATTTCCCAAATCCTGGAATCAGTTAGTCACTTCTATTAGCTTTAGTACAATTGACACCCTTGAATTTGATTTTATTGTGGGAGCTTTGTTGTCTGAAGAGGTGTGGAGGAAATCTAACATAGAATCCTCAAAATCTAAAGCAATGGTGGTTAGAGAGGGGAAGATTCGAGAGGTACATCCAAATCTAAGTAAAAAAGAAAAAAGGTTAAGGGGAAATGTTGGTATTGCAATAAATCAAGCCATCTCAAGAAAGATTATTGGGAGAGGAAAGAAGAAAATGATAACTCCAAAAAGGAAGCAAATTTGGTTGAGACAAGTTTAGGTATGGTTGATGAAGTTTTATTTGTTTGTAACTCCCTACAATATCATGAGGAATGGTTATTAGATTATGGTGCTTCTAATAACACTTGTCCACATAAAAATTGGGTTTCTTCTTACCAAGCTATTGATGGTGGTGTTGCTCTTATGGGAAATAATGTTTCTTGTAAGACTGTTGGGATTGGGAGCATTAAAATTAAAATATTAGATGGTCTTGTGAGGATTTTAACATAACTTGTAAGACATGTGTCTAAAATCAAAAATAATTTAATTTCTTTGGGAGTTTTGGATTTTGAAGGTTATAAATTTATAATTCAAGGTGGATCAATGAAAGTGTACAAGGGAATTTTGGTGGTCATGAAGGATACAAATGTTAGAAACCATTACAAGATTGAAGGGAGTACAATAATAAATGAAGCAAAAATGGTATTGGAGGAGGAAAATGAATCTACTCATTTATGGCATCAACGATTGGGTCATATGAGCGAGAAAGGATTGGAGACCTACTATTAAACCATAAGTTACTTCCACTTTTAAAATCTCTGAATTTGAATTTTTATAAGAATTGTGTTTATGGGAAGCAATCTAGACAAAAGTTTAAAGAAGGTAGTCAGATAAGTAATGGTATTCTAGATTACATTCATTTAGGTGTTTTGGGGTGTTTAAATTAGAACCCAAATATAAGAAGTATATCTTTGTTGGTTATGGTGATGGAATTAAGGGATACAGATTGTGGGATCCTACTGCTCACAAAATCATCATTAGTACAGATGTATTTGATGAATCTCTAATAAAACCAGACATAGTAGAAGTTGAAAATCTACAGAAGTTAGATGTTCAACCAACATTTCTACATGTATAGAGATTTGGATGAGGAGATATATATGGAACAACCAGAAGGGTTTGTTCAAGATCGCAATAGGAAATTTGTTTGAAAACTCAAGAAGTCATTATATGGCCTAAAGGAGTCTCCTAGGAAATGGTACAAGAAGTTTGATTCCTTCATGGTGAGCCAAAATTTTACAAGGAGTGAGTATGACCATTGTGTTTACTTTAAAATTTTGAAACATGGTTTATTCATTATCTTGGTGTTATATGTTGACGAATTGCTTGTAGCAATCAAAAGCATAGTTGAGATCAATGGGTTAACGGCTCAGATGGCTAGGAATTTTTATATAAAGGATCCGGGAGCAACAAAACAAATTTTGGGCTGGAAATACATAAAGATAGGGAACACGGTAAGATTTTGTTATCATAGTAGAAGTATGTGGAGAAGATCCTCATAAGATTCAGTATGAAGAATGTGAAACTAGTAAATATCCCTTTAGCTTCTCATTTCAAGCTTTCTTCAAGTTTATGTCCTAGTAATAAAGAAGAAAAGGATTATATGTCTCGTGTACCATATGTTAATGCAGTAGGAATTTTGATGTATGCAATGGTATGTACAAGACTAGATATTTCACATGTAGTTGGTGTTGTTAGTAGATACATAGAAAATATAGGTAAAGAGCATTAGGAAATAGTGAAATGGGTGCTTCGATATCTTAGAGGAACAAGTGATTATTGTAGATCACCTTTGATGGTAGTAGTGGTTCAATTTGTGGTTATGTTGATTCATATTTTATAGGTGATTTGGACAAAAGGAGATCTACATCAGGTTATGTCTTTACTCTTGCAGAAGGAACTATTTTTTGGATGTCAAAGCTTCAAGAAATAGTTACTTTATCCACTATTGAGGTAGAGTATATGGTTGTATTTTGTGATAGTCAAAGTGTTATACATTTGACTAAAATTCCATCTTATCATAGTAGAACTAAGCATATTGTGACTAAATATCATTTTGTAAAATATGTTATTGATGGAGGTGGAGTAGCTCTTGAGAAAGTTCATACACTATAAAATTGTGCAGACATGTCGACAAAACCATTACAATTAGAGAAGTTGAAGTGGAGTTTGACTTCTTTTGGCTTGTAGAAAAGGTGATGAATGGGCATGGGAAAGTATCAGGTAAATTGTTGTCAAGGTGGAGATTGTTTTTTATTATATAAGAAACATTTATAGGGTGATTTACCCTTTACATGAGGATCCCAAAGGGCCAAAAAGTACCAAACCAAAAAGTAAAAAAAAGATTATAGTAATAGCAAACTATAGACACAAAAAAAAACCAACTAACAACATAGACACAACACAGACACAACCCAAAACAAACCCAAGAGCTAATTGTTTGAACCCTCCCATTTCTTAACCAGGAGGTTTAACACATCCTCCCCAATATAGTTGGGGCCTTCATCTGTGGTGTTCTTGTTCATCTCCTCCTTAATCACATCTCAGAGAGACGAATTGTGAATCAACTTGACAACAAAACAAGCCAGGCAATTAACCTTCCGGTTCAGCATAGACACCTGCTCTTGTAGCCCTTCAAGAACATCCACTTTGTATTCCTTGCTCTGGATCTCCATTTTAGTGCCAACCCTAGTGTCTGAGGAATTAGTGGAGTCCTCATAAAACATTTGGTTAAGGTTCGAGAAGTGACTAGGGTCTTCAATGGGTCTGGTGTCCTTCCTCTTTTTAGTAGCTTTGATTCCTTCCACCCTACTGCCAGATCTATCTGAGTCACTAGAAAGAGTGTCAACAGGGGGTTCTTTTTTTCTCTACACTAGTTTGTGAGATCTTCTCACTCTCAAATGCTCTGCTCCTAAATCATAACTAGCCCCCACCATAGTGTCTCCCTTAAAAAAATTTTCCTCATCCAATTTATCTTCCATAGAGACTGGAAGAAATCTCAGGAGAAGAGACTTTCCTTTCTTCTTAGCTGCAGTAGTGCTACCCTTCTTACCTTTATGCTCACCAAGCCCAACTGCCTCACTAGCCTGAGATAAACCAGCCCCAATTTTCTTTTTCTTCAGGGGGGGAGTGGCAATGGTATCAATATCAGGGACCTCTTCAAGGATAGGGGACTTTTTCTTGGAACTCACTGAAACAACAGGATAAGGGTTACCAGTGTTACCCTTAGGAGAAACTAATTCTTCCACCCTCATAGCTGAGATGGGTTTGGGTGGGACCAAAGCCGAATGGAAATGGTAAATTCTATAGATTAGCCCTTGGTGTAAAGGTAACGAAGGCAAAGATTCAAGGTTGTTAATGGTAGAATCATGGTTTTCTTTGATGGAGCTTTCCAGAGAGGAAATAAGAAAGAAAGAAAAATTGAGCAACATCCTATGCCTTAAATAATTCAACAAAGGTAAGTGATAGAAAAAATAAACCTTGTAGTGGCCTTCGAGAGTGACATACTTCATAATGGCAAGGTAGACCTTGTCCCATGGTTGAGGCAATGCTTCCTAATCAAAGCTAGACTACTTTTTCATCGACTTCTCATTACCTTTGAAAAATACGTTCAAATTCACCAAATCTTATGTTTTGGTGTGCTTCTTATACTTTATGCCTTCATAGGAGAGGCCAATGGCCCTACCAATGACCTCTTTAGTGACTTCAAAATCAATGCCACCCAAGGTGACTCATCGATCCTTCCAAGAGCTAGCAAATTGGGCAGACAACATTTCATTGTGGCCCACAGATTTTCCATTAGCGACGCTAACCCTCCTAAACAAATATGCTAGACCAGGGGATCCTGGTGGAACTCCTCGCAACTATCTGGCTCAATTCAAACACGATCATCACCCATTGTGACCCACAACACACAGTAGAACACAAAGCACAACCAAACAACAAAAAGAGTGCCAAAAAATGATACCGTTGCAAAAAGCTTTACAAAACCTGATGAGATGAATAGGATTAATAAAGGCATAGTGTTATTCACACATTCCAATAGTATTTTCCGATGACGGAAGCCATGTAGGACTATCATCATCACCCGACCACCCAAGATTGAGCCAAATAATAGAAATAATGGCCTCCAAAATTAACTTCACATATCTCATCAACTTGCAAGAATTACACACGTTCCCAAACCATATAAATGCAATGGGCCAATTTGAAATATTTAAGTACATTTGATAAAATCTGAGGTGTAAAAGATGCCTTAATTTGAAATTATTAAGAGAAAAGGAAAAATAAAATCTTGTACTCAACCTCCATAAGATTTGGAGCGATTTGTTGTACCATTGATATGAAAGCTCGTAAGTGTTAGGGGCCCCACCAATAGTAATCACAAGAAGGATAACCCACTTGGAAGCCCATGTGACCACGAACACCTCATCCCACCAAGACCAAATCAACCAATGATTATGACAAAAATAAAATTAGAAATAAAGTATAGTTTTTTTTTCCTTTGGGAAAGATAAAGGAAATAAAGAAAGGATGATAATCTTATCTTGGAGAAAGATAAATATTTAAAAACAATAAAACAAAAAAAGCAAAGCAATAAAACTAAAGCTATATTTTTCTATGTGCAACACAGGTTGAAGATCTTATTTATATCTTGCTGCCTTGAAGGCTAAATCACTATTGTAATGAATTGTAATTGAAGAAAAATAGCTATGTGAAAGTTGTAATCAATTTCTCTGGATAATAAGAATACCGATACTTTTCCCCATGGATGTTTCTTTGGCACATTGTCAAGGTTTTACCACATAAATATGTGTCTAGTGTTTATTCTTCTATTATTCCATTTTATTATCTTCAATATTTCTTTGCATCTAACTTGTGCTACAAATTATTTAAGTTTTTTGGGTTTACGTTTCCATTTACACAACACTATCCTACCAAATGAAATCAACACAACCAGTTATCTTGAGAATGATAAGCCTTTAAAAAATCAGACATAATCATCTAGGCATGAAATGTAACATGTGACATGGCATAATGGGAATCTAAGTGGTGAGGAGGATTTTAGATGCCAACATGGTATCTATGTGGCTCTACACACCCCTTAATTAGGACCCACAACCACTAATTTTCACCCTTAGCTTATTATAGTGTACTTTCACAAATTGCATAATGAGATGTATATCATATGACAAATTTTCATAAAAAACCATTTAACAAAGAAAATAATGTATACATGGATAATGAAGACAAACAGGTGAGACTAGTCAACATGTGTAGGATAAAACGATTCTTAACAACCTCAAGTCATGCTTGCTGCCAATCTTACAATGTGAGCAAACTAATTGTGCCTATGACAAAACAACAAAATTTCAGGGCTATGTAGCGATTCAAGATTTTCTCTGAAAGACACCTAGCCGGTATTGTTGAAAAATACCTTTATTCAAGGTACACAAGCACATTTTATTGTTTTCCAACATTCTAGGAAGACCATGAAACATTTAATTTACTACAAATTAGATATCTAGTATACCCATAAAAACAAATTGATCCATGTGGTTTTCAAATCTATAATATATTAGAATCCACAAAGCCTGATTTTAGATAGACATAGTTTGTAAGGACGTATAATGAGAAGGGCCAAAATAAGTTTAATAGGAAAATTTCCATTTATGGGCCTTGACATTAGTTTCTGCTTTTTTTTTAATGGTTGTATTAATATTGTTCCAATTCTTATTCCTCTTGTCTATTGGAAAATTGAATGTTCCTGAGCCTCCTACTCTCACGTCAGACCCTCTATTTCACCTACCTGTCAAGAGCCCCCAATTTGAATGGAATTTTTTGGGATCTTCATCCCTGTAGCTCCTGATAGCCCTTGAAGTTAATGTGGTATGAATTTTTGAATTCCAAAATTAATGTTGGTAGATAATTTTGAATTTGAGAGGGAATGTTTGGAAGACAAAAAAAATTGAAGGAAGTTTATTTTGTCGGTTGGTGATGTTGAATTCCTGAGCAGTAGTAGACTGTAAAGAGGATTTTTTATGTTCTTTGTGTGATTCAGAGAAGTCTGAGTGAGCTCCCAGAAGCTCCTAAACAACAACAATTGTGTGTTTTGTAAGTGAGCAGTGATTGCTCTTGAAGAGCTCTGCATAGCTCCTGAAGTTATCTATTTTTGGTTGAGCAACTAATGAAGCTCCCAACAAAGTGTTAGTTCATAGTTTAAGTTTATTTTCTGAGTTTTATGCTTAGTATTTTATGTATTTCCATTTCCAATTTCATTGAATACAAAAAGGAAAACATTGCATGCCCAAATTTTTCTCTTGTTCTTTTTGTTTATTCCGCATTTGTGTATTCCCCTATTGTGTTTTGGGGAAACAGAGCAACAACTCTGTGTTATTCTATGCATACAAATTTTTTTGACATGGTATCAGAGCATTTGATTTTTTGACATGGTATTAGAGCCATAGGCCCCATTTCCTTGTGAGTTAGTGCATTTATTTTTTTTCTGGGTATTAAGTTTTTTCTTGTAGGAGACATGGCTGGAGATGAAGGAAAGAGCTGGGAGCAGACACCATCCTTTAATGGATAAAACTATGATGTTTGGGAAAAAAATATGAAGACCATAATGGTTGCCAATTATTTGTTGGAGTTTGTGGTCAGTGGATTCAATGATGTGATTGACCCAACAACATATGTTGTGCTCACAAACAACCAAAAGACCTAGTTGAAGGAGTTGAGGAGGAAAGATGCTAAGGCATTGAGTTTGATAGAAGCAGCCTTGACAGAGGCCATTTTTCCTAGAATAGTAGCAACTAACTATGCAAAGGAAGCTTGGTAAATCCTTCAAATGAATTGTAAAGGGACTGACAAGGTCAGATTGGTGAAGCTCCAGATGCTTCGAAGAGAGTTTGGAACTCTTCAAATGAAGGACAATGAGTCCATCTCCATTTTTCATACAAGACTCTCAGGTTTAATAAACTAGTTGAGAGTCAATTTTGAGGTCATTAATGATCAGAAGATTGTGGAGAAAATCCTTAGGAGCTTACCCACAAATTTTGATGCAGTGGTGATTGCCATTGAAGAGGCAAAGGATCTCACAACGTTGTCTGTTGATGAGCTAATGGGTTCTCTGCAAACCCATGAGCAACACCTAAATAGGTCTGCTACTTCTTCCCAAGAGCAAGCTTTTAAAGCTCAGTCAAATGCAAGAGGAAGGGGGAGAAGAAACAATGGTGGAAGAAGCTCAAGAGGTAGAGGTCATGGAAACTCCGGAAAAGGAAATGTTGGAGGAGAAAGCTCGGGATGAGCAAAAAACTAAGAGGGAGTGAGCATATCTTAGACCAGCTCTCGAAGAGGCAAGAAGAATAATAGTTTGTATCAGAAGAATGACAAGAGCAATGTTAAGTGCTACTATTATCATAAATTTGGTCATTATGCAAGTGAGTGCTGGAAAAAGCAGCGTGATCAGTCAAAACAAAGTGCAAATGTGGCTGAAGGAAATCAGTCCACAACCTTCATCATGTGCAACATTGGTGAAGAAGGTAGCCCCAAAGTCCAGTACTTGGACAACGGTTGCAACAACCACATGAGTGGTAATGAAAGTCTATTTTCTTTCATTGATAAAAATGTGAAGTCTGAAATAAGAATGAGGAACAATGGAGTAGTTCTAGTTGTGGGAAAATGATCTATTATGATCCACACCAAGTAAGGTGAGAAGGAGATAAAAAATGTATTTCTTGCTCCTGGGTTAAAGAATAACCTCATGAGTGTTGGACAGCTGATCCAAAATGGATACAAAGTGCTGATGGAGAAGGGCCAATGCATCATTTATAACAAGAATGAGAGGACTAAGGTGTTTGTAGCAGTTCAAATGACAAAGAACCAGATGTTTCCATTGAAGATTGAGACGTGTTTCTCATCTCAGTCTGTTGCTGGACCTCTCATGAATGGAAGATGTACAATAGTACAAAAAGTAGCACTCAAGAGCACCATTCAAGACCCAAGCTATGGCATCTTAGGTATGGAAATTAGGCTATGTTGGTTTGAGTCTTTTGTCCAAGAACAATATTATTGATGGTTTTCTAAGAATAGTAGAGTCTAATGTTAGATGTGAGGCTTGCATTTTTGGCAAGCAACACAAGCATCCCTTTCAATCGAGCAACTCTACAAGGGCAAGAGCACCATTGGAGCTGGTGCATATGGATTTGGTAGGCCCTATGGAAATCATTTCTATTGGTAAAACAAGATTTTTTATGACCTTTATTGATGATTATAGTCGTAAGACATGGGTCTATTTTTTATAACATAAATCTGAAGCTTTTGATAATTTTTTGCTATTTAAGGCCCAGGTTGAAAAGGAGAGTGGACACGTGATCAAGGTCCTAAGGTCAGATTGAGGAGGAGAGTATACCTCTAATTTGTTTGTGAATTTTTGCAATCAAAATGGCATCAAGAAGGAGCTAACAACTAGTTATACTCCACAACAAAATGGAGTGGTTGAGAGAAAGAATAAGACCATCATGGAGATGGAAAGGAGCATGATGAAAGAAAATGGACTCCCAACTAAATATTGGGGAGAGGCTATAGCAACAACTATGTACTTGATAAATAGAAGTCCAACAAAGGCAGTTCATGACAAAATCCCTTAAGAGGCATGGACAAAACACAGGTGGATGGTTGAGCACTTAAGAGTTTTCAGTTGTGTGGTATATGCATATGTTCCTAAGGAAAAGAGGCAAAAATTGGATGACAAGGGTGAAAAATGCATTTTCATGGGCTATAGTGAAGATTCCAAAGCTATAGGCTATATAATCTGGTCACTAAGAAGATAGTGATTAGTAGAGATGTAGAGTTCCTTGAAGATGAGTCATGGGATGGAGTGATAGTTTCTGACACCTTTGAACTACCCCTGACAACTCTTGAAGAAGAAAAAATAGAACATGAAGTTCAACAAGAAGAGTGTGCAAATGCTCCTGAAAGCATCGACCGAGCTCCTGAAAGCTCCTAAAAGCTCCCGACAGCTCTTGACGGCTCCTAAAGCTGGAAGATAGTCATAAAGACAGTCAGGCAGACAGTCACAGTCAGCTAGAGGATTGGCTCCTGAAGGCACCGGTCGAGCTCCTCAAAGCTCTCAACAGCTCCTAAAAGCTCCTGAAGTGAGAAAACAAAAAGGCAAGTAGCAGAGACAGCCAGAAGATTGGCTCCTGAAAGCTTTGGTAGAGCTCCTGAAAGCTCCAATAGAGCTCCCAAAAGCTCTGGAAGAGCTCTTGAGAGCTCCTAAACCTAACTATTCAATAGAGAAGCAATAGTAGTGAAAGTTCAGACCCCACTCTTGCCTCCCTAATGCCAAAGAAGACCAAGAATCTAAGGGAGATCTACCAGAATGAAAGGTATGATGAAGAATTTGATGAAAGTGTGAATTTTGCATTATTTTCTTGATTTATTTTGAGGAAGCTGTGAAAGAGGAGAAATGGTGTGAGGCCATGGATGAGGAGATAGATGCAATAAAGAGGAACAACACATGTGAGTTAATTGATTTTCCTCCCAACAAGTAAGTTATTGGGGTGAAATGGGTCTACAAGACCAAATGTAATGCCGAAGGAAGGAGAGAGTGACACAAAGCATGATTAGTTGTCAAGAGGTATAAACAACAGTTTGGGAGAGGTTATAATGAGAATTTTTCCCCTGTTGCAAAGATGGAGACCGTGTGGGAAGTCATAGAAATTGCAACCCAATACAAGTGGAAGGTGTTTCAAATGGATGTGAAGTCTGACTTCCTTAATGGAGTGTTGAAAGAAGAGGTTTATGTGGAGCAAACTTTTGGATATGAAGTTCTAGGTAAAAAAAAAAAGGTTTATAGGCTAAAGAAAACTCTCTATGGGCTAAAGCAAGCTCTATGGGCATGGCACAACAGGATTGACTCATATTTGATGAGCAACGGCTTTAGAACAAGCAATGGTGAGCCCACTCTTTACATCAAGGTAGCTGATGGTAAGGTTTTAATTGTTGTCTTGTATGTTGATGATTTAGTTTTCACTAGGGATGATGATTTCCTCATTGCTGATTTTAAAGAGGCCATGAAAAGAGAGTTTGAAATGACAAATTTAGGTCTCTTGAGATATTTTCTAGGCATAGAAGTAAAAAAATGCATGATGATATATTTATCTCTTAAGAAAAATATGCAAATGAGATCTTGAAGAGATTTAGGATGCTTGAAAGAAAGCCTGCCCCAACACCAACAACCATAGGTCTAAAGTTGAGCAAGGAATATTGCAACAACAATGTGGATCCAACCCTGTTTAAGAGTTTGGTTGGAAGTTTAATGTATTTAACATCAACTAGGCCTAATATAATGCACAGTGTGAGTCTTATTTCTAGATTTATGGAGACTCCAAGGGACACCCATTGGAAAGTAGGTAAAAGAATCCCGAGGTATGTGAATGGCACCAAAGGATATGGCACTTTTGTACACAACAAAAAATGAGTTTGGGTTGGTTGGATACACAAACAGTGATTGGGCAAGAAGTTTGGATGATAGGAAGAGCACACAAGGCTATGTGTTTCATTTGGGTTTGGGAGTCATCTCATGGGCTTTCAAGAAACAACCCATAGTTTCCCTATGTACAATAGAGGTTGAGTATATATCAACAAATGCAACAACATGTCAAGCTATTTGGTTGAGAAGAATCTTGACATATTTGAAAGAAGAAAAAGAGGATGGAATAGTAGTATTTTGTGACAATGTTTCATCAATAGCTTTGATGAAAAATCCCGTGTTTCATGAAATAAGCAAGCACATTGAAATCAGGTATCATTTTATTAGAGAATTGGTTGAGATTGATGAAATTAAAATAGCATTTTGCAGGTCTGAGCAACAACTAGTAGACATATTCACCAAGCCTTTGAGCAAGGATAGTTTTGAGCGCCTAAGGAATAGATTGGGCATTGTTGATTTGGATCAGGTTTGATCTTGTTTCATCGGCTCAGGACCAAGGGGGAGTGTTGGAAAATTGAATGTTCTTGAGCCTCCTACTCTCACATTAGACCCCTTGTTTCACCTACTCATCAGGAGCCCCCAATTTCAATGGAAGTTTTTGGGATCTTCATCCCTGTAGCTCTTGACAACCCCTGAAGTTAATGTGGTAGGAATTTTTGAATTCCAAAATTAATGTTGGTAGGTAATTTCGAATTTGAGAGGGAATGTTTGGAAGAAAAAAGGAATTGAAGGAAGTTTATTTTGTTGGTTGGTGATGTTGAATTCCTTAGTAGCAGTAGACTGCAAAGAGGAATGTTTTTGTTCTCTTTGTGATTTAGGGAAGTCTGAGTGAGCTCCTAGAAGCTCCTGAACAACAACAGTTGTGTGTTTTTTATGTGAGCAGTGATTGCTCCTGAAGAGCTCCTAGTAGCTCTTGTCAGAGAGCTCCTAATAGCTCCTGAAGTTATTTGTTTTTGGTTGAGAAACTAATGAATCTCCCAAGAGATTGTTAGTTTGTAGTTTAAGTTTATTTTCTGAGTTTTATGCTTAGTATTTTATGTATTTCCATTTCCAGTTTCATTGAATACAAAAGGGAAAACATTGCATGCCCACATTTGTCTCCTGTTCTTTTTGTTTATTCCATATTTGTGTATTCCCCTATTGTGTTTTGGGGAAACAAAGCAACAACTCTGTGTTATTATGTGCATACAAATTTTTTTGACATGGTATTAGAGCAGCTGAGTTTTTGACATTGTCTAGTTCAAGAGTCCATTTTCTTGGCTTGCATTAAGATGAGTCACTCATTAGGTTCTCCTTCTCTTCTATAGATTCTGACAAGTGTCTTGTTAATACACAACCCAAGCTCCACCATTTATAAAGAGACTTTAGATTTCCCAATTATGGTGTCCAATTTGAATTGCTACACTGCCTTAAAACCTCAATCACAATGCCTCAAAGCACAAAGGCCCCTAGTATCCAATCCCTTAAGAGCATTAACACTTTTGTTTTATTAATCCATTAGATAGCTACAAATTTTACTATTTTTCAAGGCATTTGCACTAGTTGTGGATAGTTTATTTGTCCTCTTTAATAGCTTTAATATCAATTTTATTCAAGTTTTATATTTGTTGTGTTTTTCATTTTAATGTGTTTCATTGTTCTTAGGAAAATGAACTTCTAATGTTGTAAATTTTAGTTATTTACCTAACTAGCATGTTACTAAGCTAACAATTTCATACCACATTTGAGCATTAATGGAGAAATTAGTAAATTCTAATCTATGCTAACGAAAGAGTTGACAATTTTATTTACCACATTTGAGCATTAATAAAGCAATAGGGTATGTGTAGGATCATGATGGGCCAAAAAAGTGGCAATATGATGGGTATGTGTAGGGTATGTGGCTGATGATTTTTTTTACACAAAATTGATGAAATGAAAAGAGTTTTTAAATGAGATTCTTATCTTTCCATCAATATAAATTATGCTTTACTTTGAATTTAATAAATAATTATTATTCATTTTCTATTTGAATTATGACTAAATTCTTGATTGATAGGTTGATTGAAAAATATTTATAGCTTTCAAATGGTATCACATTTTTTGAATCTAAAACATGTGTCACATTCTATGATTCACATAATATAGGATTAAAAAAAGAAAAATTGAATTTCATGAAGTTTTGACCAAGTTAAGGTGGTCAGACATGTGAGTTTTTATATTTTTTAAAAGTTGTAATAAAAAAATCATATTTAATTATTTACTTGGAAAAAAATTACAAAAAAATATGCATCACATCGGGACATGAGTCCTCTACTTATATCTAAAATCTTATAAAAAATTATGATCATTTTATTGTGGGTAGGGTGGTCAGACAAACACCTACTTCTTATTTTTTCCGAAATTTAAGTACTACATTGAAATTTCAAATTTTCACCAAATAGATTTAAAAGAAAAAAAAAACCTAGTAGTTTAGAAACTACATTCAATTTGCTATAGATTCTATTCCTACATATTTTTGAAATAATATAGATAACTTATTCAAATTTTTACGTCAAGTTGCCTAACTTTGATTTTTCTTAATTTTTTGCCACTTAAGGGCCTATTTTTTCCATGATGATCCTGCACGTACCCAATAAGTAAAAGATAATCTATGTTAAAGAAAAAACACTAAAGGTGGGAATCAAATTCACTAAAGCACTAAAATGAGAGAAAAGGTTAAAGAAGCATCCTTGATTAACATTTGACAAAGATTGAAGGTTGACAAATATGTAGGATACTAGAAAAGTGTTGAGTAGGCATCTTGTAGATGGTTCTAGGCTGTGAAACCTACAAAGGATGATAGAGAGCTCAAGGTTAGTGACTTGAGAGAACTATGGTAGTGACCTATGGACCCTCACAGGTGACCAACACTTGTCAATCAACTAAAGGTTGACTTGTCATGTAGCTGATCAAGATGGTTCTAGGTTGTGAAACCTACAAAAAATGTTAGAGATATAATGGTCATGATAGTGATGTGAGATAATTGTGATAGTGACCTATGAGCCTACACAGTTGACCAAGACTAAATAAGCTACTAAAGAATGACCTATCATGTGGCTGATCATACATACTACTCTATTGAACCCTAAATCACACTACTGATGTGAAATAAGCAGAGATGTCCTTTGATCATAAAATCCAATTTTTTCATCGAATCCATGCCTTGCCCTCACAGTCCTCACTGTGCTTGAAGATTGTCAATTCGACCCTTCTTTAATGACATTAGTTGCATAAATTCTGATGGGACAAAAATGGTTAGTCCCTTGGTATGTTATATTCCAACCTCAACAATAATGATAAATATCAGGGTGTTTATAGACTTAAGGTGCAAGTGTATGAAAATGGTGGGTGCTAATAATGCAATAAAAATAAACCTAACAGGGATTTTTAGCTACAATTTGGGTGTAGTGCTTTATGAATGGAGAAGTTTTTGGGATATGAAATCAACAAGGATGCCTAGGTAAGGGTAAGGGTAAGGAAGAAGTTGCAGGAGATTTGTCCATGGGGAGTTAAGCAATAATGAAAGATAGTAAAAATGCATATGGTAGATTATGCAACAATAATGAACATTAATGGGAATAGAAGCAAAAGCAACAAGTAGAATACCCTAGCGATCTTTAATGAATATTACAACATGCTCTTATAAAGTTGGTACAAGCTAGCTAGTTGTTTTAAGAATGCAAAAGAGCCAAAAGGATTAGTTTTGAATGCATGGACACTACTGCAATAGTGCTAGTGACTAGGTCACTATTGTGATCACACTAGCATCCAAGTTGAATAGGGTTTGTTGAAGGAAATAAATAAATAGGTGGTCTGGGTAGGCATCATGGTGATTCTTTTAAAACTCAAAAATAGGCTAAATGAATTCTAAAACATACTAGGGGAATGGGCACTAAAATTAATGTTTAATGTGGAGTGATAATTTTAAAAAGTGAAAATATAAACTCTATACTGATAATTGTAATTTCCTTGGGGCTATTATAACATATTAATTTAACTTACATTTTTCTACTTTCCTTCCTTAGTTTGTGTAGAAGTAAAGTAAATTCTCAACCTACGGATTTACTACTTGAGAATTCAAAAGAATTATGTGCTTCTCTTTTTCTATAATTGTATGGAGTGTATATAGTGTTTGATGAGTGTTTATATTTATTTGAGTATGCAATTAATATTTTGTTAGTCAATTATTTTCTTGGTTAATTTGTTGTCTTTCGAGTTAATTGTTTATGCTAGTTGTATCAGTTTCCAACAACTTGTTCTAGGTTAATTTGTTGTCTTTCAAGTTAATTTTTTATGTTGTATCAATTTCCAACAGCTTGTTCTAACTGACAATTATTGACCTCATTTAAATAATAATCGTAGATAGGGAGAGCATTTTATCTTGGCTTGGGCTACTATGATCTCTATGAATGTAAGCAAACTCTATTGAATAAAGTTTCTATTGTGTAAGATTTTGTTGCTTTATGTAATATGCATTATTAGTTTGGATATTGCATACAATTGATAACTTAGTTAAATAACATCTAATTATTCAAGTATCAACATTGATCAAAATACTTATAGACAACAAAAGAAAGACAGAGGCCTACCACCAAACAAATAGAAACAAATCATGTGTAGGATAATGATCTCATAAAAAAGAAAGAAAGAAAAATGATATTAATGTCCACATATGATCAAAAGTACATCAATTGGACTATAGGTTACTACAATGTAGGATAATGATCTCATAAGAAAGAAAAATGATATTAATGTCCACATATGACCAAAAGTACATCAATTGGACTAGAGGTTACAACAATTAACAATATAAAATTTTACAAAGAGAGAACCTTAGAATCAAAATAATAGAACTCTATATACAAGGTAGGGATATGACTATTTTTCAAGACTCCCTAATATGAATATGATTGGACGTGACAATTGTATATACATAGATAGAGAGAGATAAAGAGACAAGAGGATTAATTCTAATGATTTATATTTTGTTCTAATTTTAAAAACAAATAATTAAACACTTTCACATTTTAATCTAAATAAAAAAATAAAAAATGAAATAAAATAAATATAATTTATTTTATATTAAAACTTAAATGGACAGTGTACATGTGATAACGTACAAGCACTTGAAGCTCTATGGAAAGCACACCAAGCTCTTTGCATCGAGTCTGCACCAAAGAGGGTTGTTGCTTTCGACATTCCCATTAGCAAGTTCCACCAAAGAGCAAATGAGCATGCTTCACAGCAGGACCGAACTCAGTACGTAGGACAATTACCTCGAAATGTTAAACGGGAAGAATATATAAGCAAAAATGCTTTCCCGATATCGAAGAGACTAGGGAATATCATGAAGTCTTCTTTCCAAACATGAAAGACAGATTCAGGGCAATGAGCTTGGCATGCATCCCATAGAGATTGAAATGCCCATACGCCATCACGTTAAACAACCCGTGATTTTAGAAACGTTCAACCAAAAACATCAAGCGGACAAAGGACATGGGGAAACGTGGCGGAGGCTTCTTTTTCCATTATTATTATTATTATTATTTTATAGTCCACGAATACCAGGCAATCTGTTTTTGGGTCTATTAAAAAAAACATTTTACCTGGATACAATTTTTTTTTCAAAATGCCAAATACAAACATATCGAATACGACTCTAAATATGCCTTAAATTTGGTTAGGAGGCAACACTATGTCTAGATCGTATCGTACTCAAGGGATGGCATATTCTGCAACCTTGACTACGCCTGTAACAAGAGCCCTAAGAGCATGTGTTGGTGAAGACTAGAAGGAAAACTCATTGAATATCCCTATCTGTGTCTGAAATGGAGTCAGCTGAGACATCATCAATCGCTTAGAGATAATGCTCGTTGTGAGTATCCGAGGTCAAAAGGCCACACTACAAAGGAGGAATCAATGTACTTCCTCGAGAAATTCCCCTAACATCTGGGGCCACTAATGTAGCTTCCATGGTAGGAAAGCTAGTCATATGAGTTTGCTTCTATGGTCGAGGGGGCACCCGATGAGTAGTAGATCCAAGTTGGTATAATGGGAAAGAGTCACGCGATGGGAATAAGCAAAGCCATTATAACAAGGGAGAGCAAAGTGGGGAATATGAGTAGTTATGGTACATGTTAGAGAGAAGCACCACATAATTGACCTATCAATTGAAGTGTTGATCTATCCAAAGGTCATTTTGTGTTGCTTGTTGCCTAGTTGGGCTAGAAAAGAGAGGTGATCAACATGGGGCTCTAAAGCCTCTAGACCCCACTAAGGTCCTTGTAGGGATTTATGTCAAAGTATGATAGTCTCATGAAGAAAAAGAGCCAAGCACCACTAGTCTAAATATCTTAAGAAATAGATGGACTATTCCCTAAGTCCCTATAGAGGCAATGAAATGTTCCTCAAAGCTTATAGTAAATGCAACATTTGAAAATGAAATGCTCCATGATCTCCACCTCCTAGAAGGAGCAATATCGACAAGTTTGGTCCTAAGGGAGGATGTGATGATTAGTTTCAACTTATAACTAGTGAGAGCACACTCTGAGTTGGTCAAGGGGAAGCCTCTAGCCATGGGACCAGTGATGCTAGAGAGAGTGAGGATGGTGAATAAAACCATCAACCTTCTATAAGAAATGCTCAATATAGAAAACCAATTTGAGGCTGTTTGGATCATGAGGAGAGACCCAAGTTGAATATAATTTTTATAGATCTCCTCTCTAGTAGTCCTAATGATGTCATCCTTCATGAGAAGGAGATGAATTGGGGAAGGGCATCCAAGGAGTACATGAAAGGGGGTAGCCTATCAATAGAGATGCCAATACTTGGCTTCCAAGCAAAAACAATGTTGGCATCTAGTCAAGATCAAAGACACATTAGGGATGAGTAAGTCATCCTCTAAGAGGGGAAAAGTGCTAAAAAATGGATCTCTCATGACCAAAAGTTTAGGCCCATGTGGATTGGAGATTTTGGATGTAGAAAGTAAGCTTGAAGAAAATCTCAAGGTATAATGGCTAGGCAACAACTATGACCTAGACAAAGCATTGAGAAACTATCTATTTGCAACAAATTATGTGTTATATGAGAGTCTAGAACCTCTCAATATAGGCCCATTAAATGATCCCCAATCCTCTAAGCCATATAAAAATATAGGTTTGATATTTGTATAAAAAAGGAGCGATTTGGTGTGGATGTCTTGCAAGTGGATCTAAAAACACTAACATTCTAAGAAAAAAAGATATACATACCCCTTGCAAAGGTGCAACTAAGAGGAAAAATTCACACTAAAGGATGGGCCATAAACATGACCCCTAAGTATGTGTAGCCAATGTGATCTTTCAAAGTTTTGCTTTGTATAAAATTTGGAATCTAGAAAGAGAACACTTGGAGATATTAAAAACCATGACCTTAGTTTTACTAGGGTAGACCACAACCTATCAAAGTTCACAAAAACAAGGGAATCAATTTTTTATTGTAAGCCTTTGGTAGAGTGTAAAAGGAGGACAATATTGTTGGAAAAAAGAAGAATATAGATCTATAACCACCTCATCTAAAATACAACCATCATCTAAATGGCTATGCCACCAAAGAAATTTCTCTAACTCATCAATGCAATTGTTGAATAGGGTTGGTGAGAGAGGGCACCCTTGCTTGACCCCAATAGTACCCTTCATAAAGTTAGAGAGACCATGAGAAGTACAAAATTACCCAATAATTGTCTTGTAAAGTCTCCAAATGGTAAAGTCAAAGAGACTAGGATATCAATATATCTCAACTTCTAGAAAAGCAAGTATTTGGGAACAAAGGCCTTTCTAAAGTTAACACACTACTGTATTTGACTCCACTTTTCGACGAATGTTTGTTGAATTGTCGACAAACTATTGTCGGAATTCCGATGAATCTCTTGGAAATTTTTTGTCACTGAATTTTCGTCAGTATCCTAACGAGCTTCAAAATGTTGAACTCACGACTGAACTTCATCGGTTGTTGCCACAAAAAAGGGACCTCCTGTTCGTCATAATATCGACGCACATTGCAACCAGAACACACGTGACATGCCTCTTCCAAATTGTCAGAACAACATGAGATGTTTGTTGAAATTGCGACCAAGTTTCATCGAAAGTCAAACAAACATTCGTCATTTGTTCGACGATCTCATGATAGGAATGAGATCAAAATTGCGTCAGAGCTATAGCTATATCAGAAGGACTAACTTATGGTCTCATCGATGAGCACGAGGAAGTATATTTTTGAGACTTATACCATCGGGGTAAGTTCTGAATGTTTACCTGACCTGCTATGTCTCGCCGATATATTCCCAGTGCTCCTGTCAGTGAAATAAATGACAGTCTCACCGATGAAACTTCATCAGTGAGACTTAAACATTCGGGCTAGCATATATTTTTCATGCCGAGATGACTTGTCTTGCTAATAGATTATCTTCATTGATGAGACCATAAGCTAGTCTCCCTGATATTCCGACAAGCATTCATCATTTGTTCCATGATCTCGCCATTGGAATGAGATCAAAATTGCATCAGAGCTATAGCAACCTCGTCATAGGGTATGTGCAAGATCATGATGGGCCAAAAAGTGGCAATATGATGGGTATGTGGCTGACGACTATTTTTTTACCCAAAATTGATGAAACAAAAAGGGTTTTTAAAGGAGATTCTCAACTTTCCACCGATATAAATTATGCTTTACTTTGAATTTAATAAGTAATTATTTTTCATTTTCTATTCAAATTACGACTAAAGTCCTAATTGATAGGCTAATTGAAAAATATCTATAGCTTTCAAGGTATCACATTTTTGAATCCAAAACATATGTCACATTCTATGCTTGCATACTATAGGATTAAAAAGAAAAATTGAATTTCATGAAGTTTTGACCAAGTTAAGGTGGTCAACATGAAGTTTTTATATTCTTTAAAAGTTGTAATAAAAATTCATAATTAATTATTTACTTGAAAAAAATTACAAAAAATATGCATCACATGGGGCATGAGTCCTCTACTTATATGTAAAATCTTATAAAAAAATATTATCATTTTATTGTGGTTAGGGTGGTTAGACACCTACTTATTTTTTCCCGAAATTTAAGTACCACTTGCATTGAAATTTTAAATTTTCACCAAATAGATTTTTTTTGTTTTGAAACAAACCTAGTAGTTTAGAAACTACATTCAATTTTCTACAGATTCTATTCTTACATATTTTTGAAATAATATAGATAACTTATTCAAATTTTTCGTCAAGTTGCCTAACTCGATTTTTATGAATGTTTTGCCACTTAAGGGCCTGTTTTTCCATGATGATCCTGCACATACCCCACACCTTTTTTTTTTTGTTGGACTGTGGCATCAAAATTTCAACGAAACATTGCAGTTTTAAAAAAAAAATAAAAATCAGGAGGACTGACTTGCATGGTCTCATCGACAGAGCACGAGGAAGTATATCGACGAGACTTATACCATCGGGGTAAGTTCTGAAAGTTTACCCGACCTGCTATGTCTCGCTGATATATTCCCAGTGCTCCTGTCGGTGAAAGAAATGATGGTCTCATCGATGGAACTTCATCGGTGAGACTTAAACATTTGGTCCAACATATATTTTTCATGCCGAGATGACTTGTCTTGCTGATAGATTATCTTCATCGATGAGACCATAAGCCAATCTCCCTGATATGTCTTCTTTAGTAATCCTGATCGCTACAACAATTTTGATGTCTCATCGATGTGCAGAAAAGTGCTTGTAACCCATAATAGGTTGGGAGGACCCATACCAGATCATGCCAATGTGATTTTTTTGCCACAATATCTTTGATCAGAAGGATTTTTAGGAGTAGAACAAGGTGACCATGGGTAATTATATTTTGTAGGGCTAATTACATCATTTTCTGACACAAAATGTAGTTATTATTGAGAAATTTACATGAGTAAATCATTATAAATTTTTGAGTAAATCATTATATTTTGTAGGGCCAGTTCACATAAACTACTCAGAACTAGGGAAATGCAGAATCAATGATACGTCAATTGTTGAACCAATCATTTGAATGATATGATAAAAAGCACTTGCTCTTTCAACTTCAAATGAACACCATTGGAGAAGTGACTTATAGATGATACATGCAGATAGAGGTCTTCCATTATTAAAGCCAACATCTTTTGTCATACATTTGATCAATGCATCTTGATTTTCCTGAAACCAAAATAACAAAAAAATGTAGTGTAAGGGAATAAAAAAATCGTTAGAGCTTTATAATGTAATATGCCTAGGCAAAAAAGTGATATAATTGGAAATACAAATAGAAGAGATAGATACTCCTCCAGAGGGTCAAAATCATATACTTGTTGCTTGTCAATGAGAGTCTTCTGTGGCCTCTACTCTCCATCAGTGAGCTCTTTCAAGGCATACATAGGAGTTTGTGAATTCTGCCAGACACATCTATTGGTTAAAATATTATTGAAAAATAATATTACTTATTTAAAATTAGGAGAAGGAGATAACTAAAATTATACATAAAAAGATATAATTTGTTTATATTGGACAACCATGAGTGTATAATCATGATGGCATTTACCATTTTAAGGCACAAAAATGGACAATACATAATGACAAGTGGAAACTTAACCTCCTTGAGATAACAATACAAGCCAAACTAGCTTTGGTCTCTACTAAACAATGTTGCAAGATCATTGCCCACACACAAAAATTTGTGCTTCTGACAGTCCACAAATGCACCTACACAAGCAAGTACACACAATAATAGTGCTCACAAATATGCCAACCCCATTGCAGCAAGAAAGGTTCAACAAGATATTGCAGCAATACGAAGACATCTTTCTATCCCTCTCAGTCCTCTCTCTATCTCTTTCTATTTGCTGATATAAACTTATATTATACAAAGACAACACAAAAATGATAACTATTTGGTGGTTTGACCATTCAAAGGATTACAAGTTGGCTTCACATGCATTAAAAAACACCATACATGACATGTATTTGCTGATATAAACTTGTATTAAGTGCTGATCATAGAATAGATTGCTATAGCACTACGGAATTGAGCCAAATGTCGTAAAATAACTCTTAAAGTATTAAAGGACAACAAAGTACCTTGTAAGAATGAAGAGGAATGCTGGTGCAAGTTTGTGAGATAGTATTTATCCATCTTGAGGTTGCAAGTTCTAAAACATGGATGAATTTTCATAGTGAATTGTAATTCACTTTTACAAAATATTCCAAAAGTTGTAGTATAGGAAAATAATTGGAATTACAAAAAGAACAATTGTACGAGAGTATACAAAATATTGATTTTGTTTTAGAGGTAGTGTTCAATACAATGCTAGAAATATAGAGAGGACCTATAATAAGATCAATACCATAACAACAAAAGGGGGGGCATTGAAAAAAAATCACATCTGTGTCTATATCCATGTCCATGCAACTCTTATTGAAACTAGTGCATTGTTATTTATTGTTACATGTACAAGTCCTGTATTGTTATTCTTCCAAAAACTTCTCAGACATCCAATCAACTACTTATATACATGCAACTCCTTTCTTGGGCCTTCCTAGATATATCCAAGATCATAGGGCTTGGATACAAAAATATATGTAGTACATACTCATGTATTGAATAGAGCTCTCTTCCTAGTCTATATGTTTAAGAATTTTATGAATAATAAATACATATAACATAGTATAAAGAATGATTGTTAATGATGGTTTTTTTAACTTACACGCCCCTTTTCACCCCCTATTCATTGTAAACTATGCATAACTTGAACATATTAAAAAAACTATAGCCCACATTGACATTGTATGCCACATTAATCCAACCATATGACAAAAGATAAGCGATCTAGCCTCTTGAATGAATGTAAGTAGAGAAATTTTTACATACCTACAGATGGTACAAAATTTCATGGTTAAGTGGAAGCCTCCCATCAACAACAAGATCCAAATATCTGTGTATCCATCTCAATCGAGCCTTTAAACCCTTCAAAGCTGTCAATTTTTCCACTAACCTATTATGAAAACAAGTAAAATTTTAGGGTTATGTCACCACTAAAAACAAAAGAAACAGAGCTTTGAAACCAAATCCACACACAACAAAATGTGGTATTCATAGAAAGCCATACAAACAAACTAAACTCAGAACATTGGAATGGAAACAACTTCAAATTATGATACAGAGCATGGATTCACTTTACTCAACTAGAGACACATTTCACAATAATGGGTTCTTCATCTAAAACATCTGTACGAGGTTCAAATAGTAAACAGATTGATGAAAGATAGAGGAATTAAAAAGATACTTGGATGTCATTGGATTGAAGGCCATAAACTGGTACATGTTTTTTGTGTAGGAGTCATATCACATCCACAAACATGGTAGAGCTATGCAAAGCAGGATAAATTGGCTTGGAAAATGAAGGCATCAGGGTATAAAGAATCATTTTTCTGCCACCATAGTCAAAAGTTAGCACTTTCTTTCATCTTTTCATATTGGTTTGATGCTTCAAACGATGCATTTCTTATATTCAAAAGTTCATTACCTTATTGAGCTTCTCTTTGTTTCAAGAATAGTTTAATATTCTCTACTTAACAGGGCCAACCACATGATGGTGGAAGCTCATTTGGCCCCTCCCCCCCCTCACATCACTCTCAATTCCCCATACTCGATCATATAACATTAATCATTCATTCATCCATTAATAACATATAACATTCATTCATTCATCCATTAATAAAATATAACATTCATTCATTAACATATATAACATTCATTCATTAACATATTCACGTTCATTCATAATATGATTACAATCACTTTTTTTTTTGTTTCTTTTTTGAAGCTAAAAAAAGCTTAAGTGGAGTATCATTTTCTAAATCAACTGTCCCCCCTTCTATTGTTTTTCCCTTTGCTTGTGATCTTAATGTATGCCTAGTCATGTACTCATGATGTGGATGCCACTGCAAGGGGGGGTCTGCTGCAATAACAAATAAATGTTAAATTGATATGTTTTATTATTATTGTTACAAGTATTTCATTAATTAAAAGAACATTAGAGTGGTTCTCTTTACTTGATGGGGCCACATCATGTTCTTGATCTTCTCTTATAGCCTCATGCTCAACATGCTGAACAACCTCTAAATTGTGATATGGAGTTGAAACACGAAAGGTTACATTAATTAATACACCAATTGCAATTAATTATGTTTAAAAGAACATTATAGTGGTCCTCTTTACCTGATGGGGCCACATCATGTTTCTGATATTCTCTAGCCTGATCATGCTCAACATGTTGATCACGCTCTACATGCTCTAAAGTTGAAACACGAAAGGTTACATTAATTAATACACCAATTGCAATTAAAGATGTTTAATTGTATTAATCCATACTACGTTTTGTATAGCACATGGATACATCCAGTACCGGGATGCACACCATGACCTTCATCTGCAGGTTGTGCTCCACCCTCACTAGGCTACATTCCAATGTCATGTGCAGTATTATCATTGCTTGTCTATTTAAAACAAATAGGCACATAATTACTTTATGGTGGAAATTAATATTGAATAGATTGCACAAGTATTCAATTTTAAATAAACTTTATTGAGTTTATTTACCCATGTGTCAGATGCAGTGGAAGATTGTGTTTTCCCAGTCAAGAATCTTAGGTATTCAGCCATAGCTCCATTGCCTTGCTAGAAGGAAATCTTCAAGTCCTCTTTTGTGGGCACTCTGTTGAATTCAGAGCCCTACATTTTTGCATAAGATCATAAATTTTTCTTCTATGGTGTGATAAAAACAAAATTGTTTGCAATTTATTATTTGGATGCACAATATTACATTTATTGATACTTACAATTCGTGTGGCTAATTTCATATAACCACCAGAGCCAAGTTTGTGATGCCCGTGTTTTTCTTGTCTTTCCTTTGTTGCCTTTGATGTTTCGGGAAATCTATGAAAAGTTTGAAATACGTTAGATTATGTAAAAAGAAAGAGTAATCAATATATAATTACATTGTTGATAGTATCACATACCTTCCTTGGCTTGGTGGTGTCTTTCCTTTTTTCTTTTCAGCCTTCTCCTTTCCATCTGACACCAGGTCTTTCCACTCCCTCTCCAGAATCATGGGGGGACGCTCATACTTTTTTTTCTTCTCTAAATGTGACCTATATTGGTCCCTCACATACTTTAGATAGGTAACAGCTTTCTTAAGGACCTTCATTCGGTTGAATTTTTTATCACCGAACAACACAACTAAACGGTTAATGAGCTCATCTTTTAAATATTCATTTTGAGAATTCCACCGTGTATGTATGGTGGGCCCAAAGAGATCCAATGTAATATCACTTAGATGTTTATAAAAAACATCATTTCCTACAAAATGATCATGGGATCATTAGTCTAAAAAGAGTGATCAATAAGTAAATTTTAATTTGATTATATATAATAATAATTAAAACATTTTAAAGTACCTAGGACCTTCTCTATCTTTATGGGAATGAAATCCTCGGTCACCACAAATGTGACCGAAAATGTTCTCGTACTAGTAATACAGGAAGATCCAATAAATGCTACTAAAACATCACTAGTACTAGCTGTGACCTCTGCATCCCCAAGTACATGTCCTGACGCATGTTCTGGCATGTGTTCACTGTGAGAGGGTGCACTACCCGATGCCTACATGCTGTGTTGCCAAAATTTGAGATGACAATATAGGCATGGATGATGGGGTTGGATGATGTGATGTATGTGCAGGAATATCGGGATCGACACTTGTACCAACCCATACTCCATGGGCAACACCTACAGTACCCTGATCATGGCCAGCAACATCATGAGGATGCAAATAATCCTATAAAAATAACACATATTTTAGTTCATGACATAAAAGAGTACAAAATATGAATGAACTTATGTTATAATTAAAGACCTCATGACAGCTTACTTGCAAGTTTTGTGCTCTCTTAGTCAATATTTTAACCCTCTCTCTTATCTCATCTGTTTGAGGCACTATGAATATCAACTTAAGGATTTCTTCATTGCATTTTTTTTGGGTCTTCCTTAATATATTGAGAGGGCTTGTTGAATATGTGATGTCATCATCACATAATATTGACTGCACCTCCCTATGGATGTTCTCCTCTACTATTGGTTCCTTTCCCTGATTAGCCGATTTCATCAAGAATATTAAAAACATTATCGAAATTAACCCAAGGAACTTATGAAAAAAACATAAAAACAAAACATTTTTCTCATATCTAATTTGTACAATTACAATGAGGTAAAACTGTCAGGTAGAAGCGGCTATAGATGCATCACGATCTGTGCTCTGGGTTGGATCCTTGCCCGTATGATCAATGTTCCACTGTGACAAAAATTAAATATAAAAAATCATTACTGAAATGAAACCAATAGAAAAGTTTATGAAAAAAAGAAGAAGAATAAAATGGTATATTGGAGTCATTAATTGGAGGTTGGGTAAAATGGTACATAGTACATACCACCCCCATAGTAACTTTGTTTGTAACTAAGCGATTCAAATTGTAATCGATTAGCAACTCTTCCCTTGCAGTTATTGATTTTATTGCAAATACGAATACATGGTTTCCCTCGCATGCCTCGAATATGCAATTGGGTTGCTTATTTTTTGACCCAGGTCATGTACTATTTATAAACCCTACAACATTCCCTGATGCTTTTGGTCTTCCGTCAATGTACATAGCCACTCCTTTATTTTGATCCTTATCTTTTAGCTGTATATAATTTGTTGACAGTGCATACCTATGCATACTTCATGTATATCGAACCAGCTACATCCAATCTTTGTAACTGTAACAGGGTCTAACATACTCCATCAATTCAGTAACTTTGTTGTAATAGACCTTTATTCTGTCCATGCAAAATAAGCCCAAACCATGTAATGATGATGGTGCTATGCGATATATCCTCTCGTTGACACAAAAATCAATGTTTATTGGAGGAAGTTCCTTGGGTACCCATTGTTTTCGTAGATGTTTGTACCTCAAGGGAACCTTAATGTTTCCTATGCTCTCATCATCATAAGAACATGACCCCCCTTCAACAAGAAAAAATTCCATGCGTTTACAAAATTTTCTTCTAATCTTTTGACCTCTAGTTGATCTCACTCTTTTAGACCTACTACATGTCTCGCTTTTCTCTTCTCTTCATGAATATCCATCGCTCAAGGAAGATAGATCTAAAAAATACCTATTTGGTGGTACCTGCACTCATAAGGATGTTGGATGAAGTTCTTTCATGGTGATGTGATCCCAAGGTGACATTATGATAAATCTATCATTTCATCACTAGAATTTGACAGGTTATAAGGTAATCAAGTCTTGATAGATTACAAGTTATTGTTACTACCGTCCAAATGTGTTCATCACAAATCAAATCTACTTAACGTTTTAACTCCCAAACTTTGTAACAAGTGTTAAATGTGACTATGGTTTGGACCAGTTACACAACCAAGGCCTCAAATGTATTATATAATTGTAATCAAAGGACTTTTTATCTTCATTCAAGTAAATAAACTTGAAGGGAAACACCACCAAGTGGTTTATTGGACACCTACATGACTAAAAATGACATAAAATTTACATTTAATTTCCATATGTCTAAGTGGTTAACAAGGAGGGAGTGTGTACTAGGCCTAGTTAAGTCATCGTAAGTTTATGCTTTGGCAATAAAAATTGTTTAATTCATCTTAAATCTTCCTATGTCTAATTGATAGGAGAATTTTGGTATGTTTTAAGGTAGGATGAGTGGTTGCATCAATGTTCTAGTTCTCTATGACAAGGTTTCAACATCTTCAAATAGTGAAGGTTAGTGCTCATAGTCATTTGAAACAACAACATTTTCATTATGTATGATGGTAGGATTTGATAACTTAAGAGAATTGGCTACCCAACAAACTTAAAGTTAAAAGAAATTTTTTTAGTTTAAGGGGTTAGCACTTTCTTTCATCTTTGCATATTGGTTTGATGCTTCAAACGATGCATTTCTTATCCCAATTCTATCATATTGTGTTCCCATCCCATTGCAATTGTTGATACCAAAATTTCATATCAAATACCACATTTTTGAAGCAATTTTCTGTGTTTTTACTATTTTTCTGAAGTTCTTTTGTGTTGTATGGATCCGTACATGAAATGCTCAGAGATCACTGGTGTAGATAAATATATGTGTTCGTACAAGCTTGATATGCGCTGAGATCACTGCCTTGTGGGAGAAAACAATGAAATATAGGGACTGCCCTATTTTTCCTGTGTAAGGGTTTGAGGGCTAAATAGAAATGACATCCACCAATCCACCCACTATCTTGGAACTGTAACTCAATGGATTGGTGTGAAACATGATATGATAGAGGTTCATTGCATTTAGGGGTCTATTAAAGCAAGAAACTTGGCATTGAATTGATTCCCTAGGGTTGACAGGGGCAATTTTCTTGTGAATTTGTGGTTGTTAAGTGAGGGTTTGTCAATTTGATGGATATATTGGTAGAGTCATGCTGGCACTATTTGATGGTCCAATCTCTACTTCAAAACAAAAATATCTCTAACAACTCTAAGAGCTATAATGGGATGACCACCATTCTAGGAAAGATTCTTCATTCTCACTTTTATGTGTTAAAATTTAACAGTACCTTGATTGATGAAAGAGCCCAAAGAGCCTTTCTCCATGGTATCCAAGTACACATATCGATAGTCTTCTCTTATACGGTTGGACATGATTTAAAGAACTTAGCTAGGAATTATTCATTTAACCTAAGGTTTTCTCATAATGCCATCATTGGAAAAGTATGATCAAATTCTTCTATTATGAAGAATTGGTCTATGTGCCTCTAGTAATCACTATAAATGTTTGTAAGGATAAAATGACTAATTGCATCAGGTAGGAGAGAATCAACTTTGAGCTCTTCAAAGATTATATTCCTCTATTCATAATTTTTAAGGGTTGTGTGTGGAGGAGGTTATCACTACCAAGAAGAGAGGAGACCTTTCCTTGCATATGTTTGGGGTGGAGGTATTAAAGAAGAATTGTATGCCTCTATTTCCATTCATTAGATCTAGCTTAGCCTAGCATATACTTGGACTAAGTCTACAATTGCTTCAGAATCATACGATGAAGGCTATGTGTGATGAAATCCTAGAACTTTGGGGATGCCAATGTACGAGATGAACTTTGGAAACTAGGCATGAAAATTGTAGGTTAAAGAGAATGGGGGTGCCAAACTTACAGTACTCATTGTCCCTTGGTCGTCGATTTTCCCTGAGTTCCCTCAACCTAATCCTCGATGCTAGTATTGATCTTGTTTTCACTCCTCCAAACTCTTCCTCAGTGTTGGTATTGACCTTGTTTTCACTCCTCTGCTCTCCGTCGGTGCTGGTATTGACCTTGTTTAACTCCAAACTCTTCCTTGGCACTGGTATTGATCTTGTTTTCACTCCTCCAAACTCTTCCTCGGTGCTGGTATTGACCTTTCACTTCTCCAATTTGATGAGCTACAACCTGGTTTTGTTAGGTTTTAGAGTATGTTAATTAAATTGAAAATTATGGCACCATTTAGCTAGGTTTTAATATTCCACAATATAGTTAAGTATATATTAGTTAAATACATATTAACTATATTAGATTTATATTTTGTAGCTCATTCTTGTAGATTACTAATAGACATTCATGTTCTTTCTTCATGAAAGTATATATTCTATATTTTCCCTGGTGTTATCCCAATGCAAAATATAATTAATATAATATATATTTAATATAATAGTAATATTAGATTAAATTATATATAATATAATTATATTTATATTTTATAATAGTATACATAGGCTTTTACTTGATATTTTAGAGGATTTTACCATTACACTACAACTGGTTTACCATTAAATGACAATTGAAACTTTTTTTCCAATGACACAATAGTGGTTTCCAGGAATGAGATTTGTTTCAAGCTCAAATCTCACAATATATGTAGCCTATTAGCTAATAGAAAGAGATATAGAAACTAAAAAGATAGAGAATGAGAGAAAGATATGAACTTAGATAGATAGGGAGAGAGAGAGCTGAGAGAGAGAGAGAGAGAGAGCATGAGAGAGAGAAATATAAGAGATACAAAGGAAAAGAGAGAGAAAAAGAGAAACTAAATTTTAATTGGTTGTTTCATGTCAACAATCCAAGGATGGCATGTGTCCTTTGGGATTTATGCTCAAGGTAGCATGCCATTTGATTAAAGATATGATAATTCTCCTTTAAGACCTCTTCAATGTACCCATTGCACACTTAAGGAGACAAAGATAAATATAGGGAAGAAAATATAGAGAGAGAGGGAGATAATGAGAAGCATACAAATAGAAAGGGAGACAAAGAGATAGAGAGAGGTAGAGAGATAAAGAGATAAGGATGAATAGATAGAGATATAGGGAGCATGATTGATATATCTCTCCTTGTTGCTCTCTATCTCCATAAACCCTAAAACCTATTCTCTATCTCTCCTCCTCTACCTATCTATATCCCTTTCTCTCCGCCCCCCTCTCTACCTCTCTATCTCTCACCATCTCTAGTCCCTCCCTATCCCCCCTATCAATCAACTCTCTATCACGATCTCTCTATCTCTTTCACCATCCCCCTCTATCTATCTATATCACCCTCTTCTCTATCTCTCCCCCTTTTCTCTATCTCTCCTCCTCTACCTATCTATACCCCTTTGTCTCCCTCCCCCTCTCTATCTCCCCTTCTCTATATAAAGACGACACAATAGTGGTTTCCATGCATGATATTTGTTTCAAGCTCAAATCTCACAATATATGTAGCCTATTAGCTAATAGAAAGAGATATAGAAACTAAAAAGATAGAGAATGAGATAAATAGATGAACTTAGATAGATAGGGAGAGAGAGATCTGAGAGAGAGAGAGAGCATGAGAGAGAGAAATATAAGAGATACAAAGGAAAAGAGAGAAAGGGAAAAGAGAAACTAAGTTTTATTGTTGTTTCATGTCAACAATCCAAGGATGGCATGTGTCCTTGGGGAGTTATGCTCAAGGTAGCATACCATTTGATTAAAGATATGATAATTCTCCTTTAAGACCTCTTCAATGTACCCATTTCACACTTAAGGAGACAAAGATAAATATAGGGAAGAAAATATAGAGAGAGAGGGAGATAATGAGAAACATACAAATAGAAAGGGAGACAAAGAGATAGAGAAGGTAGAGAGATAAAGAGATAAGGATGAATAGATAGAGATATAGGGAGCGTGATTGATATATCTCTCCCTATTGCTCTCTATCTCCCTAAACCCTAAACCCTAAACCCTAAACCCTCTTCTCTATCTCTCCTCCTCTACCTATCTATATCCCTTTGTCTCCCTCCCCCTCTCTATCTCCCCCTCTCTATCTCTCACCATCTCTAGTCCCTCCCTATCCCCCCTATCCATCAACTCTTTATCAGAATCTCTCTATCTCTTTCACCATCCTCCTCTATCTCTCTATATCACCCTCTTCTCTATCTCTCCCCTTTTTCTCTATCTCTCCTCCTCTACCTATCTATATCCCTTTGTCTCCCTCCCCCTCTCTATCTCCCCCTCTCTATATAAAGACAATGACATAATAGTGGTTTCCATGCATGAGATTTTTTTCTAGCTCAAATCTCACAATATATGTAGTCTATTAGCTAATAGAAAGAGATACATAAACTAAAAAGATAGAGAATGAGAGAAAGAGATGAACTTATATAGATAGGGAGAGAGAGAGCTAAGAGAGAGAGAGCATGAGAGAGAAATATAAGAGATACAAAGGAAAAGAGAGAGGGAAAAGAGAAACTAAATTTTGATTGGTTGTTTCATGTCAACAATCCAAGGATGGCATGTGTCCTTGGGGAGTTATGCTCAAGGTATCATGCCATTTGATTAAAGATATGATAATTCTCCTTTAAGACCTCTTCAATGTACCCATTGCACACTTAAGGAGACAAAGATAAATATAGGGAAGAAAATATAGAGAGAGAGGGAGATAATGAGAAACATACAAATAGAAAGGGAGACAAAGAGATAGAGAAAGGTAGAGAGATAAAGAGATAAGGATGAATAGATAGAGATATAGGGAGCATGATTTATATATCTCTCCTTTTTTCTCTCTATCTCCCTCAACCCTAAACCCTCTTCTCTATCTCTCCCCCTATTCTCTATCTCTCCTCCTCTACCTATCTATATCCCTTTCTATCCCTCCCTCTCTCTATCTCTCACCATCTCTAGTACCTCCCTATCCCCCTATCCATCAACTCTCTATCTCCACCTCTCTTCCTTTCTCTTCCCATATATATCCATCTCTCTTTCTCTTCCCATATATCCCTATCTCTATCTCTCTATATCTCCCACTATCTATGTCACTCCCTCTTCCCCCCTCTATCTATTGAGCTATCTCTCCCTCTCTCCCCTTTCTATTTTATTCACTCCATCTCTCCCTAGCTCCATCTCTCCTACTCTTTATCTCTATCTCTATTTCTCTTTTTATCTCCCTCTCAGTCCTCTCTCTATCTCTTTCTATCCATATATTTCTCTACCTCTATCACGATCTCTCTATCTCTTTCACCATCCCCCTCTATCTCTCTATATCACCCTCTTCTCTATCTCTCCCCCTCTTCTCTATCTCTCCTCCTCTACCTATCTATATCCCTTTGTCTCCCTCCCCCTCTCTATCTCCCCCTCTCTATCTCTCACCATATCTCCCTCCCTATCCCCCCTATCCATCAACTCTCTATCTCCACCTCTCTTCCTTTCTTTGATGATTTCACTGTATTAGCAAGGGATGGATATGATATGGTTCTCAACAAATTGCTGCAATACAACATGAAGAAGGGTATGTTGGAACTATAAAATTTTCAAAATTTTATAATGATTTACTCATGTAAATTTCTCAGTAATAATTAACTACATTTTGAGTCATAAAAGGATGTAATTGAAACTATAGAATATAATTACCCATGGTCACCTTGTTCTACTCCTGAAAATCCTTTTGATCAAAGATATTGTGGCAAAAAAATCACATCGGCATGAGCTAGTATGGGTCTTCCCGACCTATTATGGGTTACAAGCACTTTTTAGCACATCAATGAGACATCAAAACTATTGTAGCGATCAAGATTAATAAAGAAGACATATTGGGGAGATTGGCTTATGGTCTCATCAATGAAGATAATCTATCAGAAAGACAAGTCATCTCGGCATGAAAAATATATGCTGGCCTGAACATTTAAGTCTCATCGATGAAGTTTCATTAGTGAGACCATCATTTCTTTCACTAACAGGAGCACTAGGAATATATTAGTGAGACATGTGCAATCGGTGTAAATCCTGAATGTTCACCCGACCCGCTAAGTCACACTGACAGGAGAATATTGATAGGAGTTTTGGCAACATATTCAAGACCAAAAGAAAAGATATCAACGAGACTTATAACATCGGAGGAACCACTGAATGTGTTAGCGATACTAAAATTCAGGCTGATGAAGAAACAAATGAACCAAAATGATTGTCAGGGTGACTCTTGGTAATGTATATGGGACAAATGTTAACATCGGTCAGATGTATAGAGTGTTACCCCGATCAACAGAGTATTCAATGAACGTTGGTTGGGGCCTAATGTATAGATCGCCCAAAGTTTTACAGTGTCTTGCCAACCAGTTCATTTGATGTGTTATTGATGAGACTTATAACATTGGAGGAACCACTGAATGTGTTAGTGATACTAAAATTCAAGCCGATGAAGAAACAAATGAACCAGAATGATTGTCGAGATGACTTTTGGTGATGTTATGGGACAAATGTTAACATCGGTCAAATGTGTAGAGTGTTACCCCAATCAACAGAGTATTCAGTGAACATTGGTTGGGGCCTAATGTATAGATCACCCAAAGTTTTAAGGTGTCTTGCTGACCAATTCATTTGATGTGTTATCAGTGAGACTTATAACATCAGAGGAACCACTGAATGTTGTAGCAATACTAAAAGTTAGGCCAATGAAGAAACAAATGAACCAAAATGATTGTCGGGGTGACTCTTGGTGATATATATGGGAAAAATGTTAACATTGGTAAGATGTGTAGAGTGTTACCTCGATTAGCAGAGTATTCAGTGAACGTTGGTTGGGGCCTAATGTATAGATCACCCAAAGTTTGAAGGTGTCTTGCTGACCAGTTCATTTGATGTGTTATCGGTGAGACTTATAACATCAGAGGAACCACTGAATGTATTAGCGATACTAAAAGTCAGGCTGATGAAGAAACAAATGAACCAAAATGATTGTCGGGGTGACTCTTGGCGATGTATATGGGACATGTGTTAACATTGGTCAGATGTGTAGAGTGTTACCCCAATCAACAGAGTATTCAATGAACATTGGTTGGGGCCTAATGTATAGATCTCTCAAAGTTTGAAGGTGTCTTTCCAACCAATTCATTTGATGTGATAGTAAGGAATTCAAAAATCTGTTACATTCGTGCGTGGAGTTAAAACATTAATGGTGCCACAAAGTATATGTAATTTCATAAATTGAAAGGAAATCATTGCAAAATGAACATTTTTGCAAATTGGTAGCGAAGGAAACAAGGAGACAAACAAAGCACCAGAGAATTGTTTCAGTTGAAAGACCTCAATCAAAACCAGTAAGTCCTCTGCATTTTAACTTTTTCATTTTTGCAATTTTAAGCGAGTAATATGGAAGCCACCAGCTCGAGGAAGTTGAAAGGTAGAAAACAAAGTGAGAGCAGTCACCCTAAGAGTAAGAAGTAGAAAGTTGAGTCTAGAATTGAGCTGGAGGGTGCTGAACGAAAGCTAAATCAGGATTTAATTGACCAATTGCTTGGCTCTGGGCCCAGAGGTAGGCACTCCACGCAACTGAGGGCAGAAGTGGAAAAATTGGATAAAAATCCAAGCACATAGGAGACATTTGGACCCCAATAAGAGGCTATGAATTTTTTAGATTCCACTTTCACCGAAGAGATCATTTTGAGCTAGTTTATAATTCGTGGCATCTAAATTTGGGAAAGATGGTTTTCCCTAATGTGTTTGTCAGTATAGAGCTGGTAAAATTGTTGGCCACCCACTATGACTTAAAACTTAAGTCCATATGCGAACCATCTGGGAAAGCCTTCATATACATATTAGAGGCTTCAATAAGTGAGATTTTTTAGTTGGAAGGGTGGAGTAATGAGAAAATTGTGAATGAAGAGTTGGAAAAGGAGTTTTGGAGAATGGACACCACTTACAAGGGTTGGAGGTTTCCTTTATATAGAATTAAACAAGATGGTAAAACTGTCCCACTTGACAATGGCGATGGGCCTCCATTCCATGTGGTCTTATTTGAGCCCTATATGAGATATACCTATTTCTTGGTAGGACAAGTGTTGGTATGAAAGTTCCTAAGTATATTTCCATTGTTCCCATGGTAATTGCAGTTGACATTCAATGTCATAATTCTAGGTTTTTCGACTATGCTTCATTTGTCTCCAAGGAACTCGACTTAGCATTGATGGCAATCAAGAATAAATCCCCTCTTTTGCACCTTAGGCATTATTCTCTTTTAATGCATCTAGTATTGTACTTCAGACAAGAGTTAGGGATTTGGCTAGAAAAGTTGAAGGTTTCACAGTTTGATAAAGAGGGAAAATTGTTACCCATTCAATTATGGAATGCCATTTGGGACATTAGGTTTGCTAATTCCAATTACCTATATTTTGAAGAATATTTTGTAAAGCCAGTATATGAATTCTATAGTCATCCTTGCGCGCACTCATTGTCTGATGAAATAAAAAACTTCCTCAGAATTAAGGACTTTAACGGACCAATTGATCACAATTGGGGAGACTGGTATTTCTTGGAAGATGATACTATTGTAAGGGTGTTTGGTTTTGAGGATTCTCCATTCATTTTGCCTAAAACAGTCCTGAATAGGATTGCATATTTGGAAATTGTAAGATAAATGGATTTTTCTAGTTTCATGAATTTTGGCTCATTCGAGAAATAGGCATTTATGCCTAGTACTCTTTCCTTTGGTGATTTTACTGTGCTTTCAAAGGAAGGATATGATTTGATCTTTTCCAAATTAATGTAGTATAATATGAATAAGGGTCCACCAAGAAAAGGTTTTGATACAAAGGGATATATCAATTCTACTAGACAAAGGATAAACTTTGGAGGATATGATCATGTGCCTTATCAGTTTGATGACATGATTATAAATTTGGAGGCAGAGGAATACAACCAAGGGTTGCTAGATATAGGGTTCCCTTTTTTTGGAGATTAGGAATTTGGAGAAGATATGCCACTAGACCTACCCAGTAGGATTTCTAGATTAAAAACTCAAGATTACAACTGGCCTCCTAGAGAACCAAGTGTTGAAGAGAGCCAAGATACAGACACCAGAGAGATGGCATATAGGTCATTTGTAGCAGATAATGAATTTGTGAATTCTTTATAATTCAGATCTTTCTTGTATAAACAAAAGGGCATGGAGATAAGGGATACAGTTGATAATATTACACCAATCAATGAGAAGCAACTACTAAATAGTTTGAAATTAACTGTGGATAGAGAAATGGCTAATATGACCCCCGATAAAGGAAGGGAAATGTTAGAGGATGCTGGAGTTATGATCTTTCCAAGGCTAGATTTGAATTTTGCATTGGTCTTTGATAGATTCTTAAAGGATAATAGTGCCACACACAAGCTTAGTCTAGAGGGGATGACAAAAATATATGCTGGATCCAAATATAACCTAGATGAAGGAACATTCATGATATGGGCCTTGTATCCACCTCATAGAAAGTAGTGGTGATTGATACTAAGAAAGCATTTGGACATGTCTTGACTTTGAAGGTTGGAGAGGTAGATCCTATGGTGACTGCAGACATTGGGATTAATGTAACAAAATTGAATAAAGCCCAAATACAAATGTTGATCAAAGAAAATGAAATGTACAAAATGAGTAATGAAAGGACCATGAGAGAAAATTATCTTTTTAAGGAAATGCTAGGAGTCACAATGGGGCCTCTTAAATTAATTAAGCATGGTGAAAGCTCATAGGTAAAAGATCATTGGGATGAGTCAATTGCATATTCACAAGGTAAATATGATACACTCGCTGCAATAATCAGAAAAAGGCAGGCCAACTTAATGATTTGGTTGAATAAGCTATGGGTAGCATATTCAAAGAACCATCTTACAGGGTAGGAACACAAGAGAATTGATGGAAGGATTCAAGAAAAGCTCCAAGAATTTAATGAAAGAGATGTTCCTGACAGTGTGGCCATTGGTATGGGTGACCATATTATAAAGAAACACAAGGATCTTTATGAGGAACTGAGAGAAGATGCAAATGGGTTGGTTGATGTTATGAATATGGGACTGCCTACACTATTTGAAGATGGAGAAAAGTTGAAAGAGAAAGCCAAGTGGATCAAAGAATGTGAATTGATGCTGCAAAGAATTCTGGAAAATGCTACAAGGAAGGATTAGACATTGGACGAGAGCTGTGAGTAGAACGAAAGGATGATAAAGGTGGAAATATCAGCCAGGAACACATTAGGAGATGTTGATACTCATGAATGACAGGATTATCTACATCATTTATCAAATGTTTATCTATGGCTAAATAGAGCCTAATCTCTTGTTTTAATTAGTTAAGTAAAATAAAATTTTTGTGAACGGACGTGTCCCTTCCAAGTTTTGATGTATTTATATCTCTTCCATAGTAATGCAATAGATATAGGCATTAGGAGATATTCAGTAGATAGCTTTCTAGCAAAATGCTTTCATAGACAGAGACTCAGATGCATGTATTTTGATGAAGTAAATGAAGATATCTAAGTCATGGATTAAGATTTTGGTATCATTTTTTTGTTAAATTTATGCAGTTATTTGATTGTCTCCATTTCGATGCTTCTCTAATGTTTAAATTGATATAACAAGTTTATACTTTTTTTATCATTGTACATTTTCTATATATGTGTGATCTGGTTATTTGGTTCTCTCAAGTAGGGATTAAAATCTTTTAATCAATCACATCAATTAGTAAGTGTTAGTTGGATTAATCAGAAGAATCACATAACTAGAATCTCCATTCTATCTCAAGAAGAGTTTGTCAATTATTCACTTGCACGTTTACACAAGTTGTAAATAGTTTATGTGCCTGACAGTTTGAATTATATGTGTTGAAGACTTTAGAATTTCAATTACATTAATTTATGGATATGTTGTATCTATAACACTACAAAACCATATGCTCTTTGTATTTACACTTGCATTTAGAAATGCACATTTATATACATAGATATAGATTTCTTTAATGATATGTTGCATTTATTGTTCTAGGAGAGTATCCAGTAATTGTATTTACATTTACATTTTCAAATGCATATACATACATACATACATACATACATACATATATACATAAATATGTATATGTGTGTGTGTATGTATATAATTTATATTCAGTGTTTAGATACAACCCATTAGGTTTGTACATGGATAAAAATTCATAAAATTAGATCTCCCATAAGTCAAATATAATTCTATCAAGAAATTAATATCAAATAGATAATATAATCAAATAACTCATACATATGTCAATGTAAACATCATGAATTAATTATGTAACCACATAAGTCAAATATAATTCTATCAAGAAATTAATATCAAATAGATAATATAATCACATAAATCATACATTTCAATGTCATTGATCTTCTTCTTCATCCAAATCTTTGTCTGTATCATCCAATCCAGTTTCAACATTGTAAGGATTGGTCATATCATCATCATTGTCATTGATATCAGTTTCAATAATGTCATCATCCACATGAATATCATCTTCATGAACATTAACTCCTACATCATCATGATCTAGTTCCTCCTCTTTGACATCTTCATTAGGCACATCATCAACTAACTGTTGATCCTAATAATCATCTACATCATCTTCTAGTTCTTTGGTATCTTCTTCTTCTACCACATTATACTTTATCAGCCTTCTTCTTGGATCATGTCTAACAACAAATGACCAACCTGGTTTACCTGAAACCTCTGAGTAAAATACCTACTCACATTGGCTTGGAAGAACATAGGGCTCATTTCTAGCTCACTCAATCGACCTTGTATTAACCATGGTAAATCCATTGTCATGTTTAATAATAGTTCCCTCAGGATCATTTTCATTCAATTGTAGCTTGTACCATAGGACAACGAATAGAACTAATTTGAAGGACTTAAAGTCACACTCAAGTATATCATCCAAAATCCCATAGTATCAATTTTATGAGACTTTTGGATGTATGTCGCTTCTAGATGAAACATTAGTCACCTGAAAGAATGCAGTTATACTAGAATCGCAAGTTTTCTTCATTTCATCTAACTTTTTGATTTGAAACTTACGACCATTACACCACATAGCCTTGTGGTGTTTTACCCGCAATATGTCAAACATGTAAAAATTATTGCAATATCGGTAGTTGATAAACATATTTATTCTTGGCTGAATGTATGCAAAGAAAAAAATCTCAACATATATATTGGTGCAAGAGCACCTAGATCTTGTAAATGCCTTCAAAAGGCTAATATGTTAAATTTACATGTTCAAGTCTAAATTTGTGTGTCAAGGCCATGAAAAGGATAATTTGAATGTAATCAAATCATAAAAGAAGTCACTAGGAGGTGAAAATGCAAAAAAATGCAAATAATGCAATATTATGTAAACAAAAAGGCATAAATCAAGCATATTAGGAGATAAGAGGTAGTTTGAACCGATGAGAAGTTAGAAAAGGTAGTTATTAAGAGGGAAAAAGTTATAAAAAGCATGGTAAGGTGTGGAAGAGCAGAATCTTGAAATTCTTGTAACAAAATCTTGAATAAAAGCCCTATTTTTCTGAGTTATCAAGCATTCTTTCTATTTCTCCTAACTTGTATTGCTAATTTGGTAACATCCAAGAGTTAGTTCTTGTGTAATATCATTTGAGAAAGAGTAATTTTCATTGTCAAAGAGTTTGAAAGTTAGTTTTAAGCAGCAAAAGAATCAAAGACAATCTTGTGTCTCAGGCAGAGTTAGTTTCACTATGATTTTGAGAGTCCCTAAAGAAGTTTAAGGCCCATCCCACCAATGTAAGCCTAGTAGAAATGGTGGGATGGGATAAGTAGGGTGTCCTTTATGTGATTTTTTTTTGTGTGAGTGCAGGGTATCAAGAATATGGTGCTGTGTTGCTGATTTAAAGTTAATTTTCTAAGTTTTCCTCTTGAAAATGAAGGTTTCCAGTAGGGTATTGGAGAAATAACATATGCATGTCCAAGGAGATGTTTCTAAAGGAATTTTCAGACATAATGGAGCATTTTTCAATGGTTGGATGAGTATTGGAGGCTTGTAAGGGTGATAATCACAAAACCCTCACTGTTTTGGGTGTTTCCAGCCTAAAATTAAGGGTTTGTTAATACACTTTCTAAATGGGTCTTTCAATCTTTGAAAGTGGATAAATATAGTGTTTTGTGACTTTACTTTGACTGTTTGAGTTTTTCTAACAATTTGGAGTTGGAAAAAAGGTGGATGCTTTGTAAAATAACCCTATTCTAGTAGCCTTTCTTGGGCGTATAGTCTGAAATCTGCTAGTTTCTCCAATATAAATCATTATGAGTTTTTACTATGATGATATGGGCATGAAGAGGTCTCTAAATGTTCCTTTGGATCTTGGTTTTGAACCTAGTGTGAGTGGTTCACCCAATCTAGGGTATGGAGGTCTATTGCTAATTAATGTTTAGATTTCATGGACAGTGGAAATCTATGTGTACAGGGAAGTGAGTTACCTTAAATACTTGAACCTTGTCATTTGGATGGAGTTACAGTAGAATTTATGCTTGAATAAGGTTGTAAAGGAAGTGCATATTGTTTTGAGAATGATGATTCTATTGTGTGTCTTGGTATCTGTATAGAGCAGGCAGATCTAATATTTATACATTGATGTATTGAATTGGTTTCTCTCAAACATGATGAATCTTGTGTCTTGAAGGACTAATTAACTAGTTGATAGCAAGAAGGATTGGTATTTGTTAGTTTTCCTTGTAAGGAAAATAAATTGGTGCTATTTGAGAAGTTTAGACTGTTTTCAATGATTGAAGTTTGGTTATTGACATTTTGGAATCTGATTTAGATCAAGTGTTTTGTTGCCTTGAGGATATGATGTATACAAGAATTTGAAGGATTGGTAATTGGTTGTGTAGCAAGTGAGCATAATGTTTTTCCTTATGAAAGGTTGAGAGAATGTATAGATGTTGATATGGTGGTTGAGAATGATGTGAATTTGATTGATTGAGTCAAAGTTTTCTAATATGGTTTTTGCTTTGAATGAGTCAACTGGAATACTGATAATAACATATGGTTTTTTGAAATTGGAGTACTAACTTGTTGCCTTGAAGTCTTCTAGAATTGAAGAATCAAAATAAGTTGTATGAGTTTTGAGGAAAAAGAAAGTGAATTAAGAATTTGATCTTCTCTTGATTCTGATTGGGTTTGACTTACCCTCATGAAATGATGTTGTTGGTGTTGTTGTTGGATCCTCTACATCACATATACATCAATATAATTGAAAATAATTAAATAATATGGGTGATTAATATATTTATATGTAACTGTTTATCTCTTAAACCATATTCTAAATCAATTTCCCTTTGTGTAACATTGGAATCTCCATTACGATGAGCTTCTTTAACCAATGAAGCCACACCTTCCCATGTTAATGCACGATCAGATTGTTGACATCATTCAATCCATACCGACATTCAATCAAGATTTTTTGTGACCCACAAATGTATTGCATCCCACTCTCGACCAACTGTATAAAAAAAATGAAATTCACAAACGACGTGTAATTAGTTAATTACCACGGTATACAACCTTAATTTATAATTGATGTATATTGAAGATTAATAATTAAATAAGTACAATATACATAAAAACCATATGTAAAATGTATTCTAATTAATCTCCATGACCATATTATAATTACCTCTCACTTTCCTCAATCTACCTTTCCCCATCAACTACTCCCCTTCAAATTTTTTAATGGAGTTGGGATCCCAAATGCGATCTACATGGATCTTTGCTGAAAACTTAGGAAGATATTCACTAATGTACACCATGGATATACCATATATCCCTCCACCATAGAACCCTCAAGATGTGCTCTTTGTCTAACCAAAGCCTTCAAAAATTTAAAGTACCTCTCAACCATCCACATTGACCTTGTGTGTACAGGTCCACACAATTCAATCTCCTCAACTTGGTGTATGAGGTAGTGTTCTTGTGCATTGAAAAATGTCGAAGGTAGACACTTTTGCATTTCACATATTTGACAAGGAATTTTTCTCTTCCAATAATTTATATCTTCTTTATGGATTTCTTTAGATGACAACCATCTACAAGTGATTCAAGGTGCAAATATATTAATGAGATTTAACAAAATAATACAATATATTACATAACAAGTAAAACAAATGGAAATTATAAGATCTATACAATGAATTGAACAAATATGGCTACTTACCTCATGTATTTTCAAAGATCATATATAACTTTCTTGACATTATTGTCGAAGTTGTCTAGGAGAGATAGAGGTAGAACGTACTGCAACAATTATAAAATGATCTTTTCATTATTTTTCCAAAAGTAGTAAACATAATATACTAAAAAGTACATGCAGTATACAAGTGTATATAATATACCAGAATAATTACCTTAATGAAGGTATGCCAATCATGTGTTTTCATCCCTAACCAAAATTCACCTTTCTTTGTTATGATATTGTTTATGTTCGCAACAAATCCTGTGGGAAATCAAATTTTTTGTATGACTTATTTTATAGCATTGCTTTGTTGCTCTGTTAATAACCAAGGAAGGGCACTTATATTAATTTGGTCTCCATCGCTATTCAATTGAATGAAATTTTTCATTGCATGATTGGCTTCCTGAATGTCACTACAAATTTTGACAATTTTTTCTTTGTCATACCTTCCATCCAATATTTTCCATAACGTTTTTGTTATATTGTTTTTGATATGTATTGTATCAAAAAAATGCACAATTTGTAGCTGCTCATAGTAGGGAAACCTACTAAATTGTCTGGGATAACTTTTCAGTCCCTATGGAAGCCGACCATTAATGCCTTGATGACCTTCATGAAGCATATAAGTTAAAAAAATTAACAACGACAATCATTGTCAATTACAGCATGAGTAAACACAACACAATATAAAAATATAAATTCCAAACATATCATATATGATAGATAAACAATTTGATCCGATGTATAACCTTGACGATTAATTCTATTATATTCCAACTTCCATAGGCAAGGTGTCATTCTTTGTGGTTTTGATGTAGTCTCTTCTTTCCCATTGAAAAGATGTTTTTCAGTAGTTCGATACTTATGATTTATGTGGAGGAAGTGCCTATACTAATCAAACACCCACTTTCCTAAAATTGTTGAATGATGAGATTTCATTTTTGGACCACAAATTGGACATGCAAATTTTCCCTTTGTTTGAAGACCTGCAAGATCATATATAATTGGATTAAATATGTCAATTTTCATAATTATATATAATGAATAGATTATTTAAAAAACATGCATAATATCTAATTCATAAAATTAAATATCATTAAAGTGCAGTCAAACATTATAACATACCACAAAAATGTGTTAGCCCTGGGGCATCATGAATTGTCCATACAAGCATTGCATGGAATTGAAATTGTCTTTGTCCTATTGGTCTAGAGACGTCATACATAGTGATGCCATTCCATAACTTTAGTAACTCGTCAATAAGAGGCTTGATATATACATTCATATCTTTAACTTGGTACTTACCTAGTTGAATGAACATAAAGATTACATAATTATTATAACCATTTTACTGCAATATATATAAATTAATGTACATGACTATTAAATGAAAAAAATATAAGTCATTATGCAAAAAATAAGACAAATGAGATGCTACTACGTTAAATAAAATTGATGTAAGCAAATACCTAGAAAAATCATTGAAAACATTATGTGCTCCCTCTTTATTGACATCCATGGAGGAATGTTATTGTTGATAACAAAAACAGGCCACACCGAGTAAATAGATCTCAGTTCTCCAAATGGATTGACACCGTCTGCTACCAATGAAAGCCTGAGATTATGAGGTTCTTCTTTAAAGTGTGGCCATTTTTCTTCCATGTCCCTAAATGCAGAACCATCTGCATGCATTCGAAGAATGTCATCTCCACTTCTATTCCATGCATGGTAATCCATAAATTGTGCTGAGCTTTCACACCTAAATAATTGCTGCATATGTGGAATAATGGGAATATAACGAAGAACCTTGCAAGGCACCTTTTTTGTTAGTTGATCTGTTCGATATCTACTGATATGAAATTTTGGGCATTCTATTGCAAATTCATGTTATTTATGATATATAATATGATCATTGGGACATGCATCTATTGCTTGATACTCCATTCCAATATCTTTCATAATGCCAAATAAATATCGGTATGAGAGAGGTAAAATATTTGATGGTGGTAAAAAAATTCACCAATCAATCTACAACAAAAAAATAATTTGTTAATATAAAGAATATTAATGGTACATATTTCATCCTTTATTTACTAGTGATGAACTAACAACAGTTAAAATAGATGAAAAAAGATGACATATATGACATACCTTAACATCCGTGAGATTGCTATGTTGGATAAACCATTCATAACCTTCAAGCTCACCAACAACAATACAAAAAAGAGAAGAGTTGTTTGGGATCCTTCATAAAGGGGCTCGTATGCCTTCTCAAGTATAGGTAAATCATGAAAATCATCAAAGTCATCTCGATCATCATGATTAGCTATGCCACTAAATGTGTCATGGATCAATGTATTTGTACCATCATCTTCAATTGTGTTTTCTGGTGCATGATCATCTTCTTCCATAGGATCATTAACTTCATCTTCGATATTCATAGCTCCATGTTCCTCCACTTGCAAAACCACATTCTCTGGAATGTGATAATCCATATCATGTTCCCTAGGGCACCCCACCTTTATAATAATGATAGACACAAATAAACTATGATCATGATCAAGTGATTTTTTTTATATATAAAAAAATGTTAAAACGATATAAACATTTACAAATTCAATCAATACAAACACATATAATGAACAACTTATCAATGGAAGATAATCATGCCCCCCTTCAACGTGACCATGCTACCTACAATGTTTCTTAGTTGTGATTAAAAGTCTTCTTGTCTTTAAGCCCTTTCAATTATTGCAAGGACAATAACATTTCCCATCACCCTTTCTTTTCAATCTAGCCCACATTCTAGCAACTGTCTCTTCATTTTGTTCTGGACTAATATTATCTAACATGATTTTTCTTTACCAAGCTTGAATATTTAGATCTTCAAAAAATATCAAACTCACACTCCAATAATTTTTAATCATAGATGGGTAACAAAATCTAATAATTTTGATACTTTACACCAAAAAAATTTGGCATGCAACCACCCCTACAAAAGAGAAGATAGCCTGAAGTTAATGACACCAAAAAACACTTTAAAATGGTAATTCCAGAACTTATTAAATTTTGATTTTACTATGATTTCCAACCGTTAGACTCCTAAAATCAGAATATTGAACTTGCACAACAAAAATTGGAAATGAAATTCTCAAAATGCACAAGTCTAAAAATGAAATCTGATGAGATGTTGCTTTAAAATATGATTTTCAAACCTGGAAGTACAAATTTGACTTCACAAATGAGTTTTGGAAAAAGACAATGACTACCCTCAACTTGGCGATATCTTGAATTTTTTTTTATTTTTCTGAGGAAAATCATCCTTAGTTCTCCACAAACTGTTGCAAGTAGAGAAAATTCACAAGTAGAGAAAATTCAAAAGTATAGCAAAACACTATCGCAATAAATAGGAGAACTCACTTTTATTTATGTCAACCACAAATTCATTTTTATTTTTATTTTGAATGTTCCTCGAAATTTCAATGAGACTGTGCATCGTACTTTCGACGAAACCCAGGTTCGTCAAAATTTTGATGAACGTCGGGGATAAAATTTAATAATATTGAAAATTACACATCAAATCCTGACAATACATCAAATTATAAATCTATCGTCAGAAATTTTCGTCAGATTTTGCAATCAAATGAGTTAGTGACAAAACAACAAAATATTTCAAAATACCTATGATGAGTCCCCTCAATGATTACTTGAAGTTTGGCAATCGTATGGACAAAGTATGCCCAATCATAATGGTCATGCAATTTCCAAGGATAGAGAGATCCCCAAAATTATGAATAGGGTGAAAGATATGCTAGGACCATGACTAAGGAAAACCTAAAAAACCACCACCTCCTTAAAGAGTGTGGCAAGTGGAAGGGAAAAGGAATCCACACAATATTTGATGAGATTAGCTTGGAGCACAATCCACTACTTTGTTGTTGCAAAGGCTCAAAATAACTCTCTTGCAAAAAGTGGAAAAGAGAAAGGAGAAAGGTAATGGAGTGGATGCAATTACTATAGGATTTTCAAGAACATCATAGAGGGAACTAGCATAGGAGAACCATGTGTGAGGGGTGATGACATAAGCAATATTTTTTCTAAGAATAAAATTTAACCAAAGAGTGAGTAGTGGAGATCTAAAAAGAGTGTAAACCATCTAAATGCACAAAAATATTACTTCTTATGTCTTAGAAGATAATAATACTCCCTACAAATCATGAGTATGGAGGGAGGGTCATGAGCAAGGGAAAATAAAGGTCTCTAATGAAGGAATTCATACTCATTGTCATACCATTAGTTCATAGGGTAGGATCCATGGTGGGAAGGGTATTGAGAGTAATGTCTAGTATGGGGACAAGAATCAAGGACATGTCCCAAAGGATTTGGTGTAAGAATTCATACATGGATATGGTGGTAGGAAGAGGGAGGGAATAAAACCCAAATGTGAGAAGGGTGAGACAAGCAACCTAATCAATTGTGTATCAAAGTGGATTGTGGTATGTCTAATGTTGAGGGTGGGGTGGGAAGAGAGGGGAAAATAGAGGTAAGAACTAGTATGGAGGGTGATTGTCAAGGTGACATGAGAAACATGGGGAGTTGAGGAGAAACTGTAATGCCCCGACTTAGTTACATTATAACAAAGTTAACTGAATAATTTTTTTTTTAATTGTTTACACATATGTTATAAAGTTTCCAAGACGTTAAATAAACTGATTAATTAAACTCAACACATTGATCATCAACAAAAGTACAAATTTTGAGTTCATGTAAGATCCAATTTTATAAAACTACTTACAATCAAATATCCCAAATGTCCATTTTACATAAAGGGAGATTTCAAAGAATCTTCATACATCTAAGATGGTTCAATCACTACACTCTTACATAAGAGGTAAGTTTACAAAACATATAGTGTTCATCTAATATCTGGTACATAATCCACGAACAAGCTCTGCATCAACAGTCACGAACAAAGTAGTAACAGGAAACTACTGCAAGCTTAGGATCATCTGCAAGAAATTACAAGGAAGATAGATCACGGTTTCCTCCCGACCACGTGGAACCCAAAGGTCCACTCCCTCCATGCTAGGAGATACTGACAGGTCCACAAACAAAGCAGACAGGACATCACGTTTACGAGGTTTACAATTCACTATATGACATAATGATTACAAATCAAAACAGATAAAAGCACAGTATCAAGTTACATTAAATTGAAAACTCAACAAAAGGAAACACCATCATGATATAAACTAAGAGAGTGTCATCACATTGTCGGGATAGGTTACCCTGGTGAATCTTCCTAGACTACCGGCCCTCACCAAGAGTTACCCTGGTAGCCTCTACCGATTCCTGGCCCCTAAGCAGACTAATGTGGAGTCATCACATCTTTCAAGAGGACAAGATGGCGACTTGCCATTCCAGGCCTTCTCAGCCTTTTCTCAACCTAAACGAGCGTTAAGAAGTAGGCGAGGCATACCATTATCTGATTTAGTGTTTAGAACTACCCAACCCCTAATATATTAATTAGGTTATCACTTAATTAACACACCTACGTTAGGTTACCCAGACAATCACTATAGGATTTCGGCCCCTAACGCAAGCCACTCTCTCTATAACATGACTCAACATAAAATCAATCTAGGGGTAGCTACCAAACGTAAAGATTAAACCCATAAACGTTTACATCCCCCTATTAGAGATAAATCGTAATCTCAAAAATGTCTTAAAAGACAACAACACAAAGGGAAAAGTTATACTCTCACAATAAAGATCACCATAATTGAACTTAAAAATTTAAGGTGTTATAAACTTGTCATTATAATTTTCACTTTTCAAGTCTTTAAGAAATAGAATAAATTTTCTCCAACATTACGAATCCACTCATATATAACTCATGACTATATTAATACAATCTCTATGAATCAAAAATTCTTAATAACAACTATAGAGATTAAATAAATGTTCTAATAATTTTAAAGATAAAACATTTATTAACATTATAAAATAAAGATAATGTTAATTCTTTGTTTACATAAAACTGTTCCCTTAAAAATAAATTATATACAATCTACAACTTAACACTTTATATATATATATATATATTCACCTTTTAAATACATCGACTTACTCTTAACTAATACTAGTTTTTGTAAAAGTCTACAAACTGTTAGTTATCTAATTAACTACTGTCGAACTTTGCATGACAAGATAAGTCGACTTAAGACAAAGTGTTAACCCACGATTAAATCTCACAACCTAAATATTGAATAAGAAACCATGCATTGAGCGAAATTAACGATGGCAGGAAAAAGCTTTAGTAAAGCCATATCAGAACTTAAACAAGAAATTGAAGACTCAGTTTATACTTAAACTTGCTAGCAAATTCACACGCACATAGGTTTCCAAATAACTCAGGAATAACGTATATTAAGTTAAGACTTGCGTTTAACAGCTTAGAAAGATATCAGATACAAAATACATTGAGCACCATACATATAATAAAGGATGATTAGCAGAAAATGGCAGTTGCTTAAAATATATATATATAAAGTCAGGAGAAGAGAGTGAGGTCAGGCACTAAGATCAACAGACTTATTGGCAGAAATTCCAAACAATAATAGATATAAATCACATATCAAGAGATCTTCAGGGCGACGCCAAGACTTTAAAGGATAACCTCAGAAATCTTTCTTAAATCATCTTTTATACCGACAATATATATATATATATATATATATATATTTACAATGAATTTACTGGCTATCCCCTGATGGTACAACGACGGTTTAAATAGTCTCAGAGAGATCTGCGCATCATCTCAGGAGGTATAATTTATAAGGGAAGGAAAACAATTTAAAATTGTACAGGGATGTTTGCATGAACAAAACTCACAGGAATAAGCAAATAGTGGCGAAGTGAGGTTAAGAAATTGAATTGGATATTACAGTATTTCCAATAGACTAATTGTCTCTTCAGTTTACTGCGCTGGTGTATATGATCATGTAATGCATGACAAAAATTTTAATGCTCTGTAAGGTTAGATACTAGATCTTTTGGTCATGGTTATACCAAATATAACTTGAAAAAGAGGTTGCGTCCAATCACATTGGTCAATCTATGATTAGATTTTAAACACATGTACCTATAGGTATCAATAATGAAAGCACCAGCGTATTATATATGCGTACCAAGCACTATTATATACACAAGTTTCATAGAAAGGAAGATATCATACAAATAAATAAATAAAGTAACTATATATCATTAGGAGCACCATACAAAATGGTATAATTTAAATTTACAGCTATCAATAAGCTCAGATCAGAAAATCTATTAAATTCTTCATTCGTTTTCCTAAAACTCCAAATACAAAAATTTATTATCATTTCACAGCCAGATTTAATGACGATCTTGTGTCTGGTATACTCTAATAGCCATTTGTTTATATTCATTTCTTCTTTATAGTACAAATACTATTTTAACCTATTTCTTTGTGTTTGTGCAGGTTCAGTAAAGAGAATTTCTACATTAAATTTTCTAGAATTTAAATACAAGAACTTGAAATCAGAAAGAACCTGTTAAAACTTGAAAACTGGCTGAAAAACGATCCTTTGAAAACCTTTTTCAACCCCAAAGTCAAATCACCCTATTTCAATGAAGAATTTGCAATGATCTCAGCTTCAAGATTACTCTTCAAAACAAAATCCTTAAGAAAAACTCTTCTGAAACAATTGCTGTACTGAAATTTTGCTAAAAAGCTGCTGCCATAAAATTCTTCCCGTGAATGTATGCACAATCCCAAAATCCCTTTTTTATATATATTAATTCATGCAATTCCCTTTCAATCACAAAACTTAACTGGCAAATCAATTTTCATTGTAAATAACTCATTCAGTTCAACTAATTCTTCAAAATATCATAACAGACCTTTAACTGACAATCAGAGATTCTTATCTCATCGAAATATCTTGTTTTAGAAATATCTATTTCACACAATTCAATTTGCACAATTAAATCAGCAATAATATTATTTTAATTAAAACATTGCAAAGAATTAACTTTCACTGATAAATTCAACAACATATTTAATTTAACTTAATAAATTAAATCACAAACGTAGGCATAAACATTAATAAACATTTAATAAAATCAATATTAAATACACAAACACAAAACAATATATATTTAAACACAACAAGACAAACTGGGCTACACGGGAGAAACACAGAGATACTCGTTCGAAAATGAACGATGGTTTAAAAGGACCTGTCAATACCTCCGACAACATATTTATAATGGATTAGGGTACACTCAGACCTAACAAGCAGGTGGAGCTGTTACTCGGTACCAGTGTCTGCAGGAAAACATCAAGGTCAAAAACATGTATATATATAATCTCATGTTAGAAAACACACCGTGAATAAGAATTGCAGCGTAGCAGGGCACTCACGAAAGAGTAATGCTACACTGTCTTATCCACCGACACAAACGAGCAAGATCAATCATATCAACATGATAACATAAGCAATAACTAAAAACAATAAGCTCTATCATGAATGAAACTATCACAGTATCATCGAACCAACATAACCAAATAACCAGGATGTCAATGTATCATCCGCAAAATCAACACATCATAGTATCCAGAATCAACTAAGCATCTAACAAGCAGAATCAAACTAAACAGTATGTCTAAACTAGAGGGACACTACAGAAACAAAGAAGACAAAAATGTAGGGTATGAGGACCTTATTGTGACAACATTTTTCACCCCCAATGATTATGTCTTCATGTTGAATAAGCTAACATCAATCATACAATAATGAAATACTTCAAAATATGGAAGCATACATAGTCAATTAGAACTTCAAATTAGTTTTTCATTCCTTTGAAAAACTTACAAGGAAAACCTCCAAAACTAATGTTACTCTTAACAACACATAAATCAACATGTACTATGTTGGCATAACATTATGGATACAATTTTCAATCCTTCTAAAAACTTAGTCTTTTAGTCCTTTCAAAGACAATTTGTATGTAAAAGTTATATCTTGCTCCTATCTTTATATTAATTTAGCTAAAAATCTAATCACCCAAAATTCAACATTATTTTGAATCACTAATATATGGCTACACTTTATTAGACTTATTTATCTAGGTATGTGTAGGATCATGATGGGCCAAAAAGTGGCAATATGATGGGTATGTGGCTGACGACATTTTTTTTACCCAAAATTGATGAGACAAGGGTTTTTAAAGGAGATTCTCAGCTTTCCACCAATATAATTATGCTTTACTTTGAATTTAATAAATAATTATTATTCATTTTCTATTTGAATTACGACTAGAGTCTTGATTGATAGGCTGATTGAAAAACATCTATATCTTTCAAATGGTATCACATTTTTTGAATCTGAATTATGCGTCACATTCTATGCTTTGCATCCTATAGGATTAAAAAAAAAAATTGAATTTCATGAAGTTTTCACCAAGTTAGGGTGGTCAGACATACGAGTTTTTATATTTTTTAAAAGTTGTAATAAAAATTTCATAATTAATTATTTACTTGGAAAACAATTACAAAAAAATATGGATCACATCAAGACATGAGTCCTCTACTTATATCTAAAATCTTATAAAAAATAATTATCATTTTATTGTGGTTAGGGTGGTCAGATAGACACCCACTTCTTATTTTTTCCCTGAAATTTAAGTACTACTGCATTGAAATTTCAAATTTTCACCAAATAGATTTTATTTTTTAAATAAACCTAGTAGTTTAGAAACTACATTCAATTTGCTATAGATTCTATTCTTACATATTTTTGAAATAATATAGATAACTTATTCAAATTTTTAAGTCAAGTTTCCTAACTCTGATTTTTCTGAATTTTTTGCCACTTAAGGGCATGTTTTTTCCATGATGATCCTGCACATACCCACCCAAATAAAAGACTTTTCACTTTAGTCCTTCAAAGTGGAATGCAAAATATACTAACTCAAACCACTTGAAATTTTCCACATGTTCACACTAAACTTGTGTTGAAGTTTATATCTAACATAAAAAATCAACAGTCCCTCTTAGTGAAGAAGGAATTCTACACTAATCCATGTTTTTTCTCTAAATGCTTCAAACTTTCCTTTTTATAAAGGCTTGGTTGAAATATCAACTCCCTGATGATTAATGGATATGCACTAGAGCTTAACTACTCATGTATGAACCCTATCTCAAATGAAATGATATTTGATCTCTATTTTCTTGGATTTTTCATGAAACATTGGATTCTCTAAGAGTTTGAAAAAACTCTAATGATCATAGTAAATGATTGTGGGATCCAACTCCTAGTCAAATAACCTTGTAAGTTACTTGCAAAGCCAAATTCCCTCACAATTAGTAACTTACTAGTTTCCATATACTCTATCTCTATTGGGATAAGTGCTATGAAAGTCTACTTCCTACTAAACTATGATATCATTGTTGAACCCAAGCTAAAGAAAAACCTTGAGGTGTTCTTCCTATTTTTTACACTTCTTGGTCAATCAAAGTTCGTATACCACTACAAATTCACTTCAACATCTCCAAGATATACCATACCATACTCCATTGTGCCTTTTGAATATTTGAGCACATGTTTTGATGCTACCCAATGCTCCTACTTTGGCTCTACCATGAACTAACTTAAGGTGTTTACTACAAAACATATGTATATTTGGTTTAGTGTTGACTAGTTGCATGTACATGGGATCAATCATCTCTAAATCTGAAGTTCTTACCTTCTTTAGATTAATGATCATAGGTGTGGCCTTAGGCTTGCAATACTCCATCCAAAATCACTCTAGTATCCATACTATATGCTTACCCTACCTAAGAAAAATCTCTCTTGGTCTCTACTAAAACTCTAGTTCTAAAACTAATGCATCAAATCAATGTCCATCCAAACTCAACAAATAAATATACTTTTCACCCTAGAATAAGCTACTTTTAACCTATAATGATCAAATAATCTATGTACAATAGTAAAATAAGAACGCCTGACCCAAAAAATATCTAACATAGATTAGAATCTGCTTCACTTTTTCTTAAGCCCATGTTTAGTAAATATTCAACTATCTTAGAATACCATTCCCTATGTGCCTATTTGAGTCCATACAAGGATTTTGTAAGCCTACAAACATGGAATTCCTTCCCATTTAACTCAAATATCTAAGGTTTCTCTATATACACTTCTTCCATTATGATAAGAAAATTTGTCTTAACATCCATTTGATGTATTTTCTAACCAATGATTGAAACTACAAAAAAATTATCCTAATTCAAGTGTATTTGGTGATTAGAGAAAAATTCTCCTTATATTCCACTCCCTCCTAAGAGAACCCTCTTGCCATAAACCTTGCTTTGAAATTTTTAATGCTACATCTATAGCATTCTTGATTTTGAAGAGCCATCTAAAACTCACAAATAAATTTCTTTCCAATCTTGGCACAATGTAACATACATCATAAAAAAAATTCATGATAGAGGTGTACTTGTCCACCATGCCACCCCACCAAATATGTTGATCTACAACTTCCTGGAAGCTAGAAGGCTCTAAATTATTGATGTTACTCATCAATGCTGCTAGAATTGGTTCACCCTATAACATGTAAAAAATGGTTTAAAATTAGTGTCAACTAGTAAAAAATTATGACTACAAGTCATAAATACCCATGCCAAAACCTTGGCACGATTCTCACAAAAATTGCTATAGTTTCTTACAAAAAAAATCCCAATTTTCTATCTTTCCTCAAGGCATGATTTATCCATCTTCTCAAAGTCACTTTTTTTATGAAAATCCTATGACTTGATAAAAGCTTACGTGATTTCATTAAAACATAATCCAAAATTTTCTTAAGAAAATTTGTCAAATCATAAACCCCAAAATTCCTTCTCTAGCTGTGTGATTTTATCCTTTTTCCCTTCTAACTCTAATACAATGAAGAAAATTTTCCCATCCTAATGATTATGTCCTAATGTTAAATAACATTGAATCAATCATAAAATAATGAAAAACTTCAGATGTGGAAGCATACACAAACTATTATACCATCAAATTAGTTTTCCATTCCTTCGAAGAATGTATAAGGAAACCTTCACAACTAATGTTACTTACAACTAAAAATTAATCAACATGTACAATCTTGTTATCAAATGTTACATATAGTTTATCAAACATTTGAAACATTTTATTTCATTCCTTTGCAAGATAATTTTTATGTCAAAAATTTATCTTGCTCCTATATTTATAGTAATTCAACTAAAATTTTGATCTCCCAAAAATTAGCTTTATTTACAAAAAGAATCTTTTCACTTACAAGGATGAGATGGTAGATAAGTCTAGATCACTAACACATATCTACACTTTATTACACTTATTTAGCTAAATAGAATACTTTAACTTTAGTCATTCAAAGTGAAATACAAAATAGACTAATTTGAACCACTTGAACCTTTCCACACATTCAAATTGAACCTATGCAAAAGTTTCTATTCAATTTAAAAAATCAACATTTTGAGAATCATTGCCATGGAGAAAACAAGTGAATGTACCAAATTTGGAAAAGTGATGATGTCCGTTGAGCATGTGGATTCCATGATTTGATTCTCCATGATTTGAGGTTTATAATTTGTGATTCAACTTGAGGAGACATAAGGCACCTTATATTTGTGGGATCATATGATAGATCTTATGATGCATAAAAAGAGTAAATCTAGGGGGAGTTCCATAGGAATCTTATGACATGTCATGATGCATGTCATAAGCATCATTTAAGGTGATTATGGAACCTAGAATAAAGTTCCTATTTTGGGGAGTAAGTTATGTTTTATGAAAACTCATGACAATGTAAGAAATCTACTATTTTTGGTGGATTTGATTCTATTTGGATTAAGATGCTTCAACCTTTGCAAGTAATAGCATTGATTTATTTGATTATTATTTATTTTATGTCTATGTCATTATTTTATGCTTGTTATATGATTTCACTTTGTGGGACCTGCCTTGGTGTGTTGGCAACCTTCAAGGTAGGTGACTAGGATGACATGCATCCTAAATTGGAGGAAATGAATGTCCCACTTTGTGGAACACACTATAAGATATTTTTGTGTAATGCCCCATAAGTTCTAAGAGTTATATATGACAACTTCCATGAAAAAATATGACAACCCTATGATAGCTTGTATAATAATGCAAGAGTTAGGAAGTTAGTGAATTTAGGCAAGTTGCGATCTTGCATGTGATTGGCACAAAGTATGCCAAGTGGGACCATTTGTATGCATGCAAATTGCTTGCATTTCAAGTGGGTGAAAACATGTCAAGAGTTATGTTTTGCATGCATGTAAACTATTTGATGATGCCATGCGACAATCCTAGGCGTCCACTTTGGAGTTCTTTAAAAATGAGGCATGTTGGGGTGTTTTGTAATGAGTTTTAGAGGTTTTTAATAGGTATTATTATGTTGCCTAAATTACTCCAATAATCCTATCATTTTTGAAGAATCTTGAAAATGAATTTTCTCTAAAGCTATATTGTAATGATTGCTTACAAATAATACATTGATTTGTGCTTTTGGAGTGGGGTTTTTCTCCCGTAAGTGTTTTCCCCACATAAATCTAGTGATTTTCTTATATTGATGATTTGCATGTTGTTTATGTTATCTGATATGTATCTTCTTATGATATGAATATCAGGATTCAACCGTGTAGTTTCGAGTCAAACTCATTGACCCATGTTTCATGAGTAGTAGTTCAACAAGAACCCATCTCTCATGATATCGAATGGTCCACTTAGCATCATCAACTGTGAGTTTCGAGTCAAACTCAACTGGGAGTTTTCTCCAAGGTTAAGCCCAGAGTTGTTACCATTCATTTGCAAAACCTTCGGCAAGTGTTGTTATGAACCATTCATAATAGAGCCCTTTAATCAATTGATAGTAGATTATTCCATAGCGTGTCTTCTTATGATATGAATATCAGGATTCAACCGTGTAGTTTTCGAGTCAAACTCATTGACCCATGTTTCATGAGTAGTGGTTCAACAAGAACCCATCTCTCATGATATCGAATGGTCCACTTAGCACTCATTGCATCTAGGTGATGCTCACATAGGTGAAGCACTGGTCCGTCCCGGGAGGTCACCCATCCCAGTACTGCTCCAGCTCAAGTGCGCTTAACCAGGGAGTTTTCTCCAAGGTTAAGCCCGCTTGAGTTGTTACCCCATTTGCAAAACCTTTAGCAAGTGTTGTGCCTTATGAACCATTCATAATAGAGCCCCTTTAGCTCATCAATTGATAAGTAGGAGGTATTTTTCCACAGCGTGAATGAACCATTCATAATAGTTATTTTTCCACAGTGTGAATGAACCATTCATAATGATCCCCTTATCAATTGATGAGCTAAAGGGGCTCTATTATGAATGGTTCATAAGGCACAACACTTGCTGAAGGTTTTGCAAATGGGGTAACAACTCAAGCGGGCTTAACCTTGGAGAAAACTCCCTGGTTAAGCGCGCTTGAGCTGGAGCAGTACTGGGATGGGTGACCTCCCGTGACGACCAGTGCTTCACCTCTGTGAGCATCACCTAGATGCAATGAGTGCTAAGTGGACCATTCGATATCATGAGAGATGGGTTCTTGTTGAACCACTACTCATGAAACATGGGTCAATGAGTTTGACTCGAAACTACACGGTTGAATCCTGATATTCATATCATAATTTGACACGCTGTGGAAAAATAACTCCTACTTATCAATTGATGAGCTAAAGGGGCTTTATTATGAATGGTTCATAAGGCACAACACTTGTTGAAGGTTTTGCAAATGGGGTAACAACTCAAGCGGGCTTAACCTTGGAGAAAACTCCCTGGTTAAGCGCGCTTGAGCTGGAGCAGTACTGGGATGGGTGACCTCTCGGGACGGACCAGTGCTTCACCTCTGTGAGCATCACCTAGATGCAATGAGTGCTAAGTGGACCATTCGATATCATGAGAGACGGGTTCTTGTTGAACCACTACTCATGAAACATGGGTCAACGAGTTTGACTCGAAACTACACGGTTGAATCCTGATATTCATATCATAATTTGACATGCTGTGGAAAAATAACTCCTACTTATCATGTATCTTCTTCACAAAAAATATATAAGGGTTTTAAAAATTGCACTATCTCCTCTTAAATTGGTATAGGAAGGTGTTTCCGCTTACCTTCATTTCTTTCAATTGGTATTAGAGCTTGGGTAGTTTTATTCTTGTTGTTGGGTAGCAGGTTTTTGTACTGATCTTCATTTGAGTGGGAGCTTGTTGCAAATAATTTTGTGACTATTTTAGGAAGGAGATGAAAACAACATTTAGAAGGACTGAGATGGAGAAGTTTAATGATAATAATTTTGAGTTGTGGAAGCTTAAAGTGGGGGATATGCTCATAGACCAAGATTTTTGGGTTGCAATATTTGTATCAAACCTACTATCATGACTCAAAAAAATTGGAGTTGATGGATCATAAAACTAAGGTTCTAATAAAGCTATGTTTGGAAAACCCTATTTTGTTGAATTTTCATGAAGAGACTGTTGAAAAACTATTGAAGAAGATTGGAGATGTTTATCAGGTTAAATTCCTAGTGAGAAAGATATTCATGAGAAAGAAGCTATATTATTTGAGGATGTAAGATGGAGGATCCATGACTAATCAATTTAATGCCTTTAATATTCTTGTTGCATAATTAAGTTATGTTGGTGCGAAAATGGAGGATCGTTACATGGATTTTCTTTGTTCATTGTAAAAATTGTGGGACCACCTTGTGATGGATATTGGGAGTGAAACTGCCAAGTTCAAGATGGATGAGGTGGTTGCATCATTATTTTCTGAAGAGATGTGGAGGAAATTTTTTGAAATAGCCCCCCCCTCGTGTGTTCCATCTCCCAAAAGGTGGAGCACCCAATTTCCATGTGTTCAATTTATTTTGAATAAGTTCCTATCATTGATGCAAGATGAGAGGATAATTATGAATTATAAAGTCATACAAACAATTATTCCTAGACAAAATGCCTTACTCCAACCATTAGAAAATTAATAGAACTAGATTAGATACTTGGAAATCTCACATAGTTTGGCCAATTTTTAGAACAATGTTGAATCTTCTCCACATCATATTCTTGGAATTTCCCTTGATATTTTTAATCAACTTCTTTGATAACTCCCTTTTGTGTCCCTCTCCCCTAATGACAGATAATATTGTGTGATAGTCCTAGACCGAAGATGCCCCCTTCTCCCTCAATACAACTTGGTATTAATCACCTCCTTTATCCAAATTAAATGAGGGAATACAATGCATATCCCTTCACTTCCACATATTCCCATCATTTCCCCCTATAATTCCCACTGTATTGCCCCTCCATTCTCACCGTGGAGGTGTAGGTAGTCTAGCTAAGGAAACTGAAGATGAAGGATGCAAGCTATGGGCATATTTGTGTTATGGAAGTGATTTGGTTATCTTTAGGATTTTCACATGATTCTAACATATACATTCACAAATAAATGATTAATAACATACTAAAACTAGGAGATTGCTTTCAATAGGGTTTTTCATTAGGTAATTGAGAAATTTAGCAGTATACATAATTTTCCCTCAACAAATTTAATTCAATCCCAGAGGGTTTTTATTTTAATTTCCAAACTAGAAAATTTCCTTCACAATCTATTTATTCAAAATATTTTCTATAGGAAACTTTTAACAAAGATTGTTACAAAGGTTTCCAATTTCTCATTTTATCTACAGAGTTTTTCTTTTGAAGCTTTCCAATTGCTTAACAAATTCTACAAAGTTGCTCTAAAATTTCACTATAAAATCTTGTTTTAAAAGATAACAGGGAACTAACAAATTTCTACAGAATAATTTTTACAAAATTCACAGAGAAGAAATACAGCAATCGCAACCACAATTATTTCCTCAAGCAATCTTTTAAAACCACAATTTTACAAATCTTACACAAATCTAATTCTTACACAGGCAATCTTTCAAAAGAAGACAAATTAAATTAAATAGAGGAATACCTGTATTCCTGTAGCTTGAAGAACTTGGTTGTTGAAGAGAAACTTTGTTTGCCTGCTGCGTGCAATCTTCCAAAGCCCTTCTAGAACCCCAATTTCCAAAAGAAAGAAAATACAAAAACAAAAACAATTCCAAGACAACTTCCAGAATTTTTAAAATAAACCCAAAAGAATTCAACAAAAATCTTTTCAACAATTCACTGTACTTTTCATTTCCCGTGTAGTCATTTCTTGTTTTCCCCAAATCACATAATATCTTCTGAGAGAATCCTCAACAAGAAAAAGCAATTAATTTAACTAACACACATGTCAAGAAGAAAATATCTTCTAACAAACTTACAAGTGAATCTTTCTCTCTTCCTTATCAAGAATTGAATGCATTTTAAAGAATTAATGAATTCAAAATTCAAAATTCAATTTCCTTTTTCTTTTTCTTTTTTTTATATTTAAAATTTCATTCCCAACAAAGCAATTAATTTAAATTTAATCCATTCTCACTAATAAAAGAAACTTTAATTTATTTAATTGGTTTATTTAATTAAATAATTTTTTTTAATTAAATAAAATATAAGGTTTTATTTACAACATTTAAAATTAATTTAAATAAACATTAAATTAAAAGAACATTAATCTATCATTAAATTAACAAAATTTTCCTTTCAAAATAAATAATCCAATCAGACACAAACGAGACAGCCAAATACACTAGACTTAAACTGACGACATACTGTGACTGGGTTTGAGACTAGACTAGGAAAAACCTTGTTACTACCTCCCAATCAACATTTCCATTAAGTCTTGACATGCTCAGACCTGAGAAACCAGGTGGAGTCGGTGTCATGTACCTGCAATCCTGCAATCAAGCAAATAACATACATATATATATATATATATAAAATTCATGATTCAAACACACCGTGCGGAGAAAATCACAGAAGTCACAGGGCACTCACAAGCGAGTGATGCAACTCCATTCTCCACACCAATACACATCACATCAAACTAAAAAATTAAATAACAGTTAATCTACCATAAACATATATATAGCAATAACATCTGGAATTAAACATCTATGCTAACATAAAGCATGTCAAAATAATTACCACCATACAATGTATCATCATATCACAAAATAAATCCACCATCACTCTAATGTCATTGATCAGTACATCAAAACAAAGTACCAAGGTCTAACAAAGTGAAAACATGCTAACAGAAAAGATAAGCAAAGTGGAGGGGTACTACATCCTCCCCCCTAGGATCAAGCTTGCTCCTGAAAGCTTGCGAATAGATAGGGATAAAGTTCCCTCATGCGTGTCGCATCCTCCCAAGTAGCAGAAGCCTCATGACTAGGATCCCATTGGATCCTCACTTGGTCAACATCTCGACCCTTGAGAATGAGCGTCTGGCGCTGTAGAATGGCCACAGGCTCCAAAGCTAGCTGCCCATCCTTTACCTGTAACGCATTCCAATCAAGTACACAAGAAATGTCGGGATGATATGGTCTAAGAAATGACACATGAAAAACATCATGAATACGTGACAAACTAGGTGGTAAGGCGAGTTGATATGCCATAGGACCTATCCTCTCTAGGATCTCAAATGTACCAATGAAATGAGGCACAAGCTTAGAGCCTTTTCCATAATGGATTGGACTCTTTTGCGGTCGTACTCGAAGAAACACTCTATCACCAACTGTAAATTGTCAATCTATTCTATGCGCATCGGCATACTTCTTTTGTCTATCCTGTGCTACTATCAAATGTTCTCTAATATGATCAACCTGTTGCTCCATATCTCAAAGCATCTCAGGTCCAAGTAACACTCTATCCTCAACTCGATCCCAACTCAATGGAGTTCGACAAGGACGTCCGTATAATGCCTGAAATGGTGGCATACCTATGGAACTCTGATATCCATTATTGTAAGCAAATTCTACTAAATATAGATAATCCTCCTAATGTGATTGTTGGTCCATTACGTACATTTTAAGCATATCCTCAAGTATTTGATTAACTCTCTCCATTTTTCCATCTGTTTGAGGATGATATGCTGAACTGAAGTTCAACTGTGTACCTAGAGCATGTTGTAATGAAGTCCATAGGGCTGAAGTAAATACAGGATCTCTATCAGATATAATCCTACGAGGAATCCCATGCAATATAACTATGTCCTCCATGAATATCCTAGCTATCGATGAAGCATTATAAGATGATCGTACTGGCGAAAAATGAGCTACCTTAGTCAATCTATCAACAGTTACCATAATAGCATCATGTCGACGTGATGACATAGGTAATCCAACAATAAAATCAACTGATATAATATCCCATTTCCATTCAGGAATGAGATGCGGCTGTAATAATCCAGCGGGATGTTGATGCTCAGCTTTGACTTGTTGGCACTCAAGACATCTCGATACATAATCAGCAATATCATGTTTCATACCAGGCCAAAAATACAGCTATTGAAGATCCGCATGCAATTTCTTAACACTCGGATGAGCTGAGTATGGCGCTCGATGTGCTTCAGTCATAATCAATGTACGAAGACCCTCAGAATGTGGTACATAGATACGACCTGAATGTCGCAATAATCCATCTGGTTTAAGGGAGTACCCTATAAATCAACCCTCTAAAAGTCTACCAGATTCAATCTCCAACTTCACCTCTTAATACAATCTATCAGTAGGAAGTTCTGCTAAAATTTGACCCCTCAAATCTATTTCAAGAGTAATAGCAGAAATCTCATGTCGATGACGACTGAGAGCATTAGCTACTACATTCTCTTTTCCCTAAACATATTTCACCTCAAAGTCATATTCACACAAGAACTCCATCCACCGTCTCTTTCTAGCATTCAAATTAGGTTGCATAAATATATATTGTAGACTACGGTGATCAGTATGAAGTTCGAAATGGTGACCCAATAAGAAATGCCTCCATCTAACTAATGAATGCACAACTGTAGCAAGCTCTAAATCATGAGTGGGATAATTTAGCTTGTGATCCTTAAGTTTGCGAGACTCATAAGCGACCACACGCCCATCTTGCATCAGTACTACTCCCAAACCCTCTAAGGATGCATTAGTACAGACTACAAAATCCTTAGTAGGATCCAAAACAATTAATATAGGCACATTAGTCAGCTTTTCTTTAAGTGTCTGAAATGCTAATTGGCACTTCTCTATCCAAACAAATTTCTTCCCTTTCCTCTGAAGAGAAGTAATGGGGTGACCAATCCTAGAAAACCTCTGAACAAACCATCTATAATAACTAGCTAGACCCATAAAACTATGAACCTCACCTACGTTAGTAGGTACGGGCCAATCAACAATAGCTTGGATCTTTGAAGGATCCACAACAATACCCTTTCCAGAAATCACATGACCAAGGTATTTCACCTCAGTTTGAAAGAAGTCACACATCTTCAGGTTCGCATACAATTGATTTTCCCTTTAGCATTGCAATACCTGTCTCAAGTGCTCTTCATGCTCCTTCATGTTTCTCGAATAGATCAAAATATCATCGAGAAACACAAGGACAAAGCGATCAAGATATGTACGAAAGACACCATTCATTAAACTCATGAATACTGATGGTGCGTTCGTTAACCCAAATGGTACTACTGTGAATTTGTAGTGACCATAACGAGTTCGGAAAGCAGTTTTATGTATATCTGCTTTAGCGATGCGTAATTGATGGTAACCAGATTTTAGATCAATCTTAGAGAACACATTAGCTCCTTTGATCTGATCGAAAAGATCATCGATTCTAGGAAAAGGATATCGATTCTTTATCGTTACTTTGTTCAATTGACGATAGTCAATACACTATCTAAGTGATCCATCCTTCTTCTTTATGAAGATGACAGGTGCTCCCCATGGAGAAACACTCGGATGAATAAAACCCTTATCCAAAATTTCCTCTAACTAAATACAAAGCTCCTCTAATTCCTGAGTTGTCATTCTATATGGAGCTTGAGATATAGGCTCAACTCCAGGAACTAGGTCAACTCTAAGATCAATATCTCGTTTCGGTGGCATTCTGAGTATATCATCAGGAAACACATCAACGAATTCCCTAAGGATAGGATGATCATCAAGAGATATCTCACGACTCTCTCCTTCCTCCAAATTAGTAACTGTTGTTGCAAATAGTTGACAACCCTGACGAAGACATCTCTTCAATTGCATAGCAGAAATCATCCGCAAAGAGATAGGTCTTTGAACACCTATGATTTCCACTTTCACACCTAAATCATTAATGCAACTAACTATCTTAAGTCGATAGTCAATTACAACATGATGAGATTCTAACCAATCCATACTTAAAACTATGTCATACGATCCTAAAGGTGTAAGATGAAGATCCACTAAGGTAGATAATGTACCAATTCTAAGTTCACAATTATGTACAAGGTTCTCTACAGCTACTTTCACCCCAGAGGTGAATTCTACCTACCACTTACCACCTTGATTTACTGCCACAAGACCACATCTCTCAACAATGGTAGGTGAAATAAAGGAATCAGTAGCTCCTGAATCAAAAAGAATAGTAACACTAACACCTTGTAACTTACCTGAAGTCTCGACCAATGTGTTCTGATGATTGGCTTGGTGGTTATTAACCACAACATATACTGTATGAAAACAACTTGCATCACTGACTGTAGGCTCAGAAGCTGTCGGTCGTGGCCCAAATCCTGAAGAACCTCTCATAGGACACTACCTAGCAATGTGTCCCTGTTGACCACACGAATAACAACCAGTACCCCTACCAAATCCTCTACCACCCGAAGGTGCATTGGATTGTTGAAAGCTACCTCTACTGACAGTAGACTGTGCACTTTGAGCTGGCTGATCCTATCGATTGTGCTTGTTGTGCCACCAGTTGCGGTTCGTTCCTAACTGAGGAATATTACCCCTCTGGGCTTGTGAATTATTATTCTTTTGAGGAGTACGCTACTGCTGCTGTCCACACTTAGTGGGTGTCTGTAGGTTCCTAGAGGAACCTCTTGTCTGTACCTTACCACCTCGCGGTCCAACACCTGCTATAGGAGCACTACTTATCTGGACACCTGTATGTCCACCCAATGCTAAAACCAGATTCTCTTCCATAATGCGCGCTTTCTCAACTACAACTTCCATGGTCTTCGGTTCGAAGACTCTAACTCCTCCACTAATGCAGGCATTCAAACCCCTAATAAAATGTTGTACCAACATTGCCTCATCATCTCCAACTCCTGCATATTGTTTGAGTTCATAAAATATACATTCATATTGCTCAACAGATAGAGCCATCTAACGTAAATCATGAAACTCATTAGCTCGTCGTTGCCTCCAATGTTCAGATAAGAACCGAGCTCTGAACCTTTCCAGAAACATCTCCCAAGAAACTGACCCAATCTCTAAATGGAGCTTCTGCTCCTCCAAGCGCCACCAAGTAGAGGCAAATCCTCTCAGATGTATGATAGCACATCTAGCTCGAGTATTGCTACCGTATGGGTGCATAGCAAAACATCTACCCAAGTCCAACAACCAAGTCTCTGCCTCTAGACCACCTCCTATACCATCAAAAGTAGGGGGACATGCCCTCAACAAATCCCCCATATGTCCTGCAACTAAGGCATCCTACTCCATAGTACTAACAATCCTCCTAGGAGATCTATCACGTTCCCTAATCACTTCCTAATCAACTTCCTACCTCGGACCAAGTCTGGCAAGTACCTCTTCTAATAGGGGGTACAACTGAGCTCCCTCAACATCTGGCTGTATCGGAACCCGCTCCTCACCTATCTGTTCCAACCAAGGACTCAACTATTCCACATGTTCACTCTCGTGGGAGCTCTGAGGGGGAGTAACCTAAGGGATTGGCCCATGGCCTCCACCTCGATCTCTACCATGACCTCTAGTATGATGCCTAGGCATGATCCTACACATAAAACAAAAATGAGTCTCAGATACACAATAATCAAGGCTAACAGAAAATGATGCTATGTACTAGGTCAAACTAATGGGCTCACAATTACACAAAGTGTCCAGTGTTAGAACCTTTGCTCTGATACCAATCTGTAATGCCCCGTCTTGTAACCTAAGGAATGATGCATTTTCTACGAAAGTGTAATAATTTTTTTTTTAGTGTAATCATTTACTTAACTAATTGCAAACATTCCCTAAGTAACACGATGACACACTATCTGAAAATTCCCATAGACGACAATAGTATTTAACATTGCATGTATTTATTTAACATAAACTTAAAAGAATACATTGTATAACATTTGAATTTCATGGATGAAATTCAAATGTTATACAATGTATGCTTTTAAGTTTATGTTAAATAAATACATGCAATGTTAAATACTATTGTCATCTATGGGAATTTTCAGATAGTGTGTCGTCGCGTTACTTAGGGAATGTTTGCAATTAGTTAAGTAAATGATTACACTAAAAAAAAATTATTACACTTTCGTAGACAATGCATCATTCCTTAGGTTACAAGACAGGGCATTACAGGTTCAATTTTTTGTATTAGACAATGAGTCTTGAGTAATGAATTAAGTGTTTATGGAATTGTCAAAAAGGATGTCATTTGTGTATTACATATTAAGTTTTTGTGTCATTGGGAAGTATTGTATGATAGAAAAAAGTATTTCTTGCTTGACATGGGAGTAATTCATGATAAATTAGACTCAATGAGGCATTGATTTAGTGTTACAAAGTGTTTTACATGTCCACATTAGGTCTTGGACCCTTACAAATTGAATAATCCATTTATTGATGTCTTGTAAAGGTGTTGTATAATGTTGTACAAGACTTTCACGCTTTTCTAGACTTAATGAACCCATTTTCCCTTAATTCAACATTATAAAATGTATTTAATTGCATCTTCGCATCAATCTAGAAGGATTTTAAAATAAACTTAGTGTTAATCCAGTGTTGTACAATGTGTTTTACACATTCACATTGGATGTTGTGCCTTTCTAGGCTATGTGGACCTCATTGTAGTGTTGTAAAGTGTATTTAATCACACTTTCACATTGAATTTTGTGTCCCAAGCCCTAATTGACCTTTACATCATCATTAATAGGCACCTATGATCCCATATTGTGCATCTTGAGGCATAATTTGATCAAATACCTGATGAAATCAACATAAGAATTGGAATTCCTCATTCCCCAACAACCCAACTTGAAAATGGGCCCCTCTTGGACTAATTCACCATCTATGGTGAATGAGTCCCTTCCAAGTGGGACTGATTCACCCAAGGTGGTGAATTAGTCCCATTTGGGTCATTTTTGAGTTTTGAGTGGGAAAAAGTTGAATTTTAAGTTTTATTTTTCTCCATGTTGGTCTTGGGGATCCAATTAACAAGAAAATAAGGTGAATTTCCTTTAAATCAAGTCTCTAAACCACAATTCATATCTCTTATCATTCATTCATCATCTATCTTCTCCCTCAAGTCAAGCAAGTTGGGGTTTTATCATCTTAAGTCACCAAGATAGCATTTTTCAGACATTCAAGGGAAAATTATTCATATTGTTGTTGCAATCTAGGATCAATCATTATGGAAATGGATTAATCCCTTCATTTCATTTTCATTCTTCATACTCTCTCTTCATTTGGTTAAATTACCGAAAAGGGGTTTGACCAAGGCAAACCCCCATACCCTAACATTCAACATTTCTTTTTCTCTTCTTGTGTGATTGCAGATTTAGACATCTTGAAGGCTTGTAAATCATTGAGGATCAAGTTGAAAAGCTGTTGAAGACATCTCCTTATTGAAAAAGTCAAAACATCAACAAAAAGTCACTTTCAGACCCAAAAATCAAACTTTTAGAGGCAGACACTTGTCAAAAATTGAAGCGTAGACCAGAGACTTCAGTTTCCACTTTTGGATTTTCAAAAATTCAAAAGTGGATTGATTCACCATTGATGGTGAATGAATCCCACTGGAAGGCCTGAAATAGGTTTTATGTAGTTTTGGATACCCTTTTTTTTGAAATGGGCTCAAGAATAGTTTCCTAGATCTGGGACTAATTCACCCAGAATGGCGAATGAGTCCTTGTAGGTCAAATTTCTAATGTCAGCAGCATTTCATAAGTCATTTCTAGTCTTCATCAAGTTCTCAAATGCACACCTTCAATTTCATCCATTTCTATTATAGTTTGCATTCATTTCTAGGTGTTCTTGCATATCACAATGTGTTTTCCAACAAGTTGCATTTCTTTGGTTTTCACTTAATAATCAATATATTTCTTTAGTTTTTACATTTAGATCATCTCATCTAGGCACATTTCATTCATATTTTCATTATTCTTGCATTAGTTTGAGTGAACCACCTAGGTTTTTGGCCTATCTCTATCCTTTTAGGTGAAGAACCCTAATTGAGAAAGAGAAGTACATGGACTCAAAAATCTATGGTTCATTTTGGTGAACCCGCCTTTAGAATACTTTTGTTTTCAGATTTGGAGTCCTTCACCATAGATCTAGCTTGCATTGACCTTGCATTAGGGTTTGCATGGATTAATTTGCATGCTAGGTTTCAAATTTTGCATTCATGAAAAGTACATTTAGGCTGCATTTTTGGTATCTAAAATCATTAAAATTTTCTGAAATTTTGCATTTTCATCTTAGGTTTGCATCTTATAGCACAAAAAACATCAAAATCCATCAAAAAGAGCTGAAAATTATGAAAAAAAATCCCACTGGGATTTATTCACCACCCTAGGAAAATCAGTCCCTTTTCACCCCTGAAATTGCCTTTTACATAATTGAAAACCCTATTTTGATTCTTCTATTTGGTGCCATTACCTACCTGTATCAGTTGGTTGAGTTTCTGTAACATGCATTTCATTAGATTTAGCCTAAATTAGCTCATTTCATGCATTGCCTAATTTCAATTTTAGATTCACAACATTTCATTTTCAGATAATGGCATTATGTAATCAAAAAATTATCTTGCTTGAAAACTGAAAAATTGCATTTCGTTTTACATTCTTACATTGCATTTCAAGTTTTCCTAGTTTATTTTTTCTAAATGTTACTTTCAATCTTCTCCAAATTTGCAAAGAACAAGTTAGTAAATAAGCATGTTAGTCAATCATTCAATGCATTCCCTAGTTATGAAAGTCTCTTAGTGCAAGAGAGTGAAAATAATAATGTTAATCTTAAACTTACACCCCCTCCTATCTCTCCTATTTGTGTGGATGATGTGATCAAAGATCATACAAACATAGAAAACCATGATGATTATAATTTTTCTTTTCTGAATACCTCTCCTTTTAGTGATGAAGGTATCTTGGCGAAAGAAGATAAAATCGTTGAGAATCATGAGGATCTTGTTTGTCCTTCTCCTCATCCCCTTTGGGAAGATATTTTAGCACAAGAGAATGAAATCATAGAAACCTTCTTAAACATCACCTTACCTAATTTCCATTCTCCTTTGGCTTGTGAGAATGGTTTCAAGGAAGATCAGATTATAAATGATGAGGATATGTTGATCTACCACAACCCTCTTTATGATCCTTCCCCTACCTCTCCTATTTTGGAAGACATTCCAGATCAAATAAATGAAGTTATAAATGATCATGATAATTATACTTGTTCTTCTCCTAGTATCTCTCCTAGTTGTAAGGAAGATGCTTTGTTGTTAGAAACCACAACCAATGAGAGTCATGAGAATCTTAGCTGTCCCCTTTCACCTAAGGAAAACCTTATTGAGAAAAACAATTCAACCATTGATCATTCCCCTACTTGTGATGAAGTCATTTTAGAAGAACCAATACATGAATGTCAAGAACATTTGATTCATAGTTCTCTTAAACACTCTTCTCCCAAGGAGAATATCATGGTGTTAGAGAAAGGAAACAATAATAGGGTGATCCCACAATAGTGGTTTACAATTTTTGGCCAGACTGGACACTGAAATAATTTTTTTAACTAAATCTTCACTTTCGGGCACCTATAGCAGCTAAACCGTGAGGAATTTGAAGATGATGCAAACTAGAGTTTCGTGATATTTTTTCTTTAGATTCTAAATATATTTTTTTCAAAATTTTTGGAATCAGTTTGCACTTATTTTTCCATCTCCCTCAAAAACTAGCTTTTTTTAGAAAACAACATTTTAAAAAAATGACGCTTACTGTATAACGCATAACTTTTTTTACATGAAGGATAAAATTCTAATTCTTTTGAATTTAGATTTGTAACTCTAATATCTAGTGCTTCCACTTGGTTAGATAGTTTTTTATTGAATATTTTTTCTTTAATCAAGTTTCAAAGTCAAACCAATTATAATTCAGACATAGTACGACCGTATAACATGTAACTTTTTTTGTATGTATCAAAATTCAATTTTTTCTTGTTGGATCACAAACTTCAATATCTGGTGCACTCATATTTTTCAATTATTTTTTTGATAATCTGCTATTTTCCACATGTACAAAACAAAGAGCTTGATTTTCGGTGAAAAACCTATGTTTAATAAAACTAAAAAAACAAATACATAATAAAACCAAAACATATTAAAATTATATTTTTTGGATAGCTTGTTCTAAGGACTACTTGATTCCAGTTGGGTTTGTGAAGTCTCCACCATTTTTTTCTTCAACCTAAGCTCTGAAGTGCAAAAATTTAGATTTTTTTTGTCTCAGGGGGAGAATGAGGGATATGGAGGGTTCGTACGAACCCCTAGGGGTTCGAGTGAACCACCCTTCCATAATGCATTTTGTTTGGTTTTTAGGCGAGAAAGAATTAAATGGGTTTGCTCGAACCTTGTTTTGAGCGAATCCCTTATGGGTTCAATCAAACTAGTAGGTTCGTAGGAACCGCTAAAATCAATTTTTTTTCCATGGGGTCATTTTTTGTGGGTTTTCCTTCCTCACTTGAATTGTAAACCACTTTTGTGGGTTTACCCAATAATGTATCTTCCTTCAATGAAAAATCTGATTCTAGATTGCCCTTTATTAGAGATACATCAAACCAAGACCTCTGAGGTTATGAATGTGCACGTGTCCATTAGATCCCCCAATCAATGGACCTCATACATACCCCATGGGACATCCTAACAACCCTCTAATTCTCTACCCACCTTCACACAAACAACAAACTTAGAAAAAACCTGAACTTATCCTTTACCCACCTTAGAATAATGTGTCACAATAACCAAGTCATCATACTGTTGCTCATACATATAACACTCAAAATAATTTGCAGCCACATCAACCAACCCCAAACTCCTTACCTTTTCCTAATTCTATACTACCCAGTGCTCCTGGATTGTGGGAGTATGATCTTGTTGAACAACTTAAGAGCACTCCCACAAAGATATCTCTTTGGGACCTTCGTTAGAATTCACCTACCTATCACACTATGCTTCAAATGGCCTTACAAAAAGTTCCTATCCCTTCTAATGCACAACCAAATGACATAGTAGCCATAATTCAAGGATTGAAAGCTGACATTGTTTTCCACCAAAGCGAACTCCCCACTTTAGATGTGCAAAAAAAAAATGAAGCTTTCATGATCATTTCTCAATACAAAATTATAGGGATAAAGCGAACCCTTGTTGACAATGACTCCTCTCTTAATGTGTGTAGTGTAAACCTCTTGGATAGGCTTCATGTAGATCGATCAAAAATTCAACTTGATTCTTTATCTATTAAGGGCTTTGACAATATAGAAAAACAACCACTTGGTGTGATCACTTTGCCTATTATAGTTGGAGTGGCCACATTGGATACACAAATTCATGTTGTGCCTCATGACCTTTCATATAATCTCTTTTTAGGCAGACCATGGATTCATGAAATGAATGCAGTGCCTTCTACTCTTCATCGCAAAATGAAATACATTCACAACAACAAAGTGTACACACTTGAAGCTGACCCTGATCCCAATAGTCCTTTGAACATTGAGAAAAACAAAGCGCATCATTTAAATACATTAACACTGACCACACAAATAAAACCCACACAACAACAAGACAAACAACATCTTGAACAAGTCACAAAGCTATTAGAAGATGATTGGGGTTCCTTGGATTTCGAACATGAATTCATGGGAGAGTACAAGATCATACACAAAGATTCAAATAGGGGAAATGACAAAGCCGATGAACCTTCGAAAGCATCCACCTCAACCACTTTATACGATGAAGAAAACTACACAAACACCTTTGATGACAATTATCACCAACCACCAGTGCCCAATCCAAAAACAATGAAAAAGCTTTATGGAAAAGGGTATGAGCTTATGAAACAACTTGGCTATAGTGGAAAAGGATGTGGTGCTAATGAAAAAGGTATCTACAACCCTATAGACCCTATCACACAACAAGCCACTCATGGTCTTGGTTATTGTCCTTTGATAGAAATTGCTAGGGCTTCAATCAGCGCCAATACTCTCACACAACACTCTTCTAACTCAACTTTAACCATAAAGCATCCTGAACTGATAGACACTAGTAGTCTTGACTGTTCTCCTTTGAAAACAATCAAACAAACAACTACACCTCTTAATGTCAATGTCATCTCGCAAAATTCTAATTATTTGAATTTGTTAGATTTTACACCCTCTTATAAAGGAGGAAATGAAATCTTGCAATCTAAGAAATCTTGCGTAGGTATGACATCTTGTACTAAGAAAGAGGTATCTTTGTTGTAACCTACAAACACACCTTCTCCCCTTGATCAAGAGGGTATCTTGTCGAGACTCCTCCAAGATCACTTGATAACCCTTCCTCCAAAAACTTGAAAGAAATTCTATTACAATACTTCTTTTTGCACATATCACATAGTTCATGGTCATTCCACTAATGAATGTAAGGATTTGAGTCATAAAATCCAACATCTTAAGGAGTTTGGAGTTCTTCCTTACATGGGGGCACCTCATTCCTCTAATTGATACTAATTTTCACTCTAGCATGCATTCCATTAATCATTTTGGCTCACTCTTGTCCTACACTAAGTGGGGGCAAGGGGGCTCGATAGCTTTTTCCTCATATGTCACTTGGTGTGGCCTCTTTTGGCTAGTCATTAACCTTTCATGAACATATAAGAGCAAGCTTGGGACGTGGATGATGTGCCTTAAGTTGGCTCACCTGTGACATACTACCTTTTCATGATGTAGCTTATTAGAAACATATGACTTGGCATAGGGCTTTCTATGTAAGCTTTCATGTCTCCTTTCTCTACTTTAAAGAAATTGCTCACAGTACTAGTGTTCACAACCACTTTAAAGTGGGGGCACACATCACCACTCACATTTCATTGTGTGATTTAATTCTTCTTGTGATTCCCTCTCTTTGACACATTTGGCACAATGTCCCCCAGGATGAGACCTTGCACTTGTCCTCTCTTGGAAACAAGATGAGACTGTTTGCATGGTGATCCCACAAAGTTGGTTTACAATTTCTGGGAGATCCTGATTTTTGTTGAAATCACATATTTTTAGAAAATATAATGATTTAAGCCTTGAAAAGTTCCATTTAATTGATTCCAATTGAAGAATGTTTGATCGAACCACCTTAGATCAAACCCCCTTGGATAGAATCCCACTAGTTTTAAACCATACCTATAACAGAGTCTCCTTTACACCTATCAAAATGCTAATAAAAAACCACTTTTGATTTACCTTTCGGGGGATCAAATGAATTCATTTAAAATTTATTTTTTGTAAGTATGTAGTCCTTATTATAAGCTTCCCAAAAAGTATAATTTTAAATAAATTTAATTTAATTATTATATTTATTTTTTATTTCTTGTGAATGTAGGTTTTTCATCAAAAATCAAGCTCTTTGTTCTGCACATGTGGAAAAATAGTAGATTATCAAAAAAAATTTGAAAAATATGAGTGCACCAAATATTGAAGTCCTTGATCCAACAAAACAAAAAAAAAGAATTTTGATGCATACAAAAAAGTTGTGTTATATGGTCCACCTCTATCTAAATTGTAATTGGTTTGGTTTCGAAACTTGATTGAGGAAAAAATATTTAGTGAAAAACTATGAAACCAATTGTAAGCACTAGATATTGTAGTTTCAAATCTAAATTAAAAAAAATAGAATTTTATCCTTCACGAAAAAAAATTTATGCATTATACGGTGAGCATCACTCCTTAAAAATGTTGTTTACTGAAAAAGAATAGTTTTCAAAGGAGATTGAAAAAGAAGTGCAATCTAATTCAAATTTTTTTTGAAAAAAACATATTTAGAATCTATAGAAAAAATTTCACGAATCACTAGTTTGCATCATGTTCAAATTTCTCACGGTTTAGCTACTATAGGTGCCCGAAAGTGAAGATTTAGTTAGAAAAAAATATTTTAGTGTCTAGTTTGGCCAAAATTATAAACCAGTATTGTGGGATCACCTTGCACTTATACTTTCCTAGAGACATTAAGCATGATGTTCCTTAAGATGAGACATTGCACGGATTAAGAAAAATCCCTTTGAACAAATCCTACACCATTTTACATTGATAGTGTCTATGAGTGTCAAGCATGCGAAGCTTTGCTTACCTCATAGATCTCGAAAACCATTTTCCTTTGTCGCACCTTATTAAAGTTATCAGGAGGTATAACTTTGGTATGGTTGAGCGGGAAGCCCACTATAAGGCATGACTTTCCCCATAGCCACCTGCATGTGTGTGAGCACATATCAGCCATATGTGTCTCACCTTCTATGACTTCTCACTCGAGGAACAACCAAAAGTTCCATCACCTTAGAGTGAGTATGCATTTTTGGACAAACAACATAGATCTAATTCACAACGTGTTGGACAAATGATCGAAGCTTGATCAACCTTTTTCATTTTTTCTTTTCTCTTCTTCCTAATTTCTTGCCATTGCATGATCATGTATCTTGTTTTGTTGCAAATCATTCACCTTGTGCATGTTCTTTTGTGCTCATGCTGGTTTGACTTAGGATCCTAGATCCTGGGGGCTTGACTGCCTTCTCAATATTTGTTATCCTAGACCATCTGACTGATACGATTGGACCTCTCTTGAATTTCTACTTTAGTGTGAGTCTGAAGCAAGTTCATCCTCTCACTAAAGTGGGGGCTAAATGTACCATAGAAAAAAGTATTTCTTGCTTGACACATGAATAATTCATGATAAATTAGACTCAATGAGGCCTTGATTTAGTGTTGCAAAGTGTTTTACATGTCCACATTAGGTCTTGGACTCTTACAAATTGAATAAAATTCATTTATTGATGTCTTGTAAAGGTGTTGTATAGTGTTGTAAAAGACTTTCATGCTTTTCTAGACTTAATGAAACTATTTTCCCTTAATTCAACATTATAAAATATATTTAATTGCATCTTCACATCAATTTAGAAGGCTTGTAAAATAAATTTAGTGTTAATCCAATGTTGTAATGTGTTTTACACATTCACATTGGATGTTGTGCCTTTCTAGGCTATGTGGACCTCATTTTAGTGTTGTAAAGTGTATTTAATCACACTTTCACATTGAATTTTGTGTCCCGAGCCCTAATTGACCTTTAAATAATCAATAATAGGCCCCTATGAGCCCATATTATGCATCCCAAGGCATAATTTGATCAAATATCCGATGAAATCAACATAAGAACTAGAATTCCTCATTCCCCGACAACCCAGTTGGCAAATGGGCCCCTCTGGGACTAATTCGCCATTTGTGGTGAATGAGTCGCTACCAGGTGGGACTGATTTTCCCAAGTTGGCGAATTAATCCCATTTTCAAGTCATTTTTGTGTTTTGAGCAGGAAAAAGTTGGATTTTAAGTTTTTTTTCTCCATGTCAACCTTGGGGATCTAATTAATGGGAAAATAAGGTGAATTGCCTATAAATTAAGTCTCTAAACCCTAATTCATATCTCTTACCATTCATTCATCATCTATCTTCTCCCTCAAGTCAAGCAAGTTGGGGTTTTATCATCTCAAGTCACCAAGATAACATTTTTCAGACATTCAAGGGTAGATTCTTCATATTGTTGCTGCAATCTAGGATCAATCATTATGGAAATGTATTAATCCCTTCATTTCATGTTCATTCTTCATACTATCTCTTCATTTGGTTAAATTACCTAAAAGGGGTTTGACCAAGGCAAACCCCCATACCCTAACATTCAACATTTCTCTTTCTCTTCTTGTGTGTTTGCATATTTAGACATCTTGAAGGCTTGGAAATCATTGGAAATCAAGTTGCAAAGTTGTTGAAGACATATCCTTATTGAACAAGTCAAAACATCAACAAAAAGTCACTTTCAGACCCGAAAATCAGACTTTCAAAGGTGGACACATGTCAAGAACCGAAGTGCAGACTAGAGACTTTAGTTTCCACTTTTGGATTTTCAAAATTTCAAAAGTGGATTGATTCACCATTGATGAAAAATGATTCCCTTTTCCAGGACTGAAATAGGTTTTTCTGTAGTTTTGGATACCCTTTTTTCCAAAATAGGCTCTGGAACAATTTCCCAGATCTAGGACTAATTCGCCCAGAATGGCGAATGAGTCCCTATAGGTCAAATTTCTAGCATCAACAACATTTCAGAAGTCATTTCCAGTCTCCATCAAGTTCTCAGGTGTACACCTTCAATTTCATCCATTTCTGTTACAGATTGCATTCATTTCTAGGTGTTCTTGCATATCACAATGTGTTTTCCAACAAGTTGCATTTCTTTAGTTTTCACTTAATAATCAATATATTTATTTAGTTTTCTACATTTAGATAATCTCATCTAGGCACATTTCATTCATATTTTTGTTATACTTGCATTAGTTTGAGTGAACCACCTAGGTTTTTGGCCTATCTCTCTCCTTTTAGGTGAAAATCCCTAATTGAACAAGAGAAGTACATAGACTCAAAAATCTATGGTTCAAGTATGTTTAGTATGCTGGTTCCACATGTTTCACCCTATGGGGTTGAGACCTAGTGAGAGGTTTTCTAGGACAACCATAGATGGGGTCGGGACCTAGTGAGAGGTCTATGAGGGAAACCCATGCTAGTGCCATGTGATGAAACTCCTCCCTTTTGCATTATAACACTCCCTTGTTGAATTTCCTCTTTGATGTGTGTGAGACTCTAGAAGTGAAGTAAGTGTTGTAAGTGATGTTCATGTTGTTAGCAGTGTTGTGTTGGAGTCATGTATAATCCCTTTTTATGTTAGCATGTTACTTTCTTGACTGTCTATTGGATGTGGGACCTTGTGTTATCTCCTAGCAAGGGGGTGGACATTATGGTTCCACATGGTTGGGAGGTTGGAACTTTTTCTCCATCGGGTATTCTTGTTGCTTGTCCATTGGCATGGAGATTGTTCATTACACTATGGACTCCAGTTTATGCTCCAGTTTGAGAAGTTAACCTTTCATGTATTTGCATATTGGATTGTATATAAGTTTGTATCTCTTAATGTAATCTGAAGTAATCTTCCTACATGTACTTGAGGAAGCAATGTTGTAAATATGGTAATGATGTAACAATTATTGATATCTTCTTGTAAAAAGTATTGTAAAGAAATGCATCTTTCACATGATAGTTAGTTAGGTAATGATCTTTAATGTTTGATTATTAGTTGTTACATTGTGGAAGTAAGTAATGTAGAATATTTTAATGTGGTGCTTTAAAATGAACCTTGAATGTTAAATTGATCTTGTAACCTTTGTTCTTGTGATCTTGATTTGTGAGTAGTGCATTCGGGGAAGCTTAAAGGACCTAGGTTTATATTATTAAGATATGTATTCTATTGTTATTTGCTTTAAAAAAATAAAATGTTCCATTAATTTAAACTAGTTTAGTGTTGTCCTCTGGGGTTCCTTAGCGGGGGCTTTCACCTAGTATTGTAGCACTATGATCTCTATTTAATGTTGTCGCCTTGTCTAGTTTTTGAAAGAGGAAAAAATGGGTTTTATAGGGACCCGAAACCACAAAGTTTACAAAAAAAAGAAAAGATCATCAAAGATCCCAATAATAGAGAGGTTGTATAGAAAACAACAAAATGACAAAGCCACAGCCACCAAAAAAGCCAGCAAGGGCCACAGAAAAGACACAAAAAGACCAGACAAAACTCCAACATTGACTAAACTTGGGACTTTAACGTTTCCGCAGTCTCAGCTTCCATGTCGTTCATTTCCTAAACCCCCCTCTTTAAGATCTGGACCATCTGGGTAGTAGGAGGTGCTTTCCTCTTAAGGTTGGCACAAGTCCTTTTTGATATTCCTTGGTCCTCGTTCTTTCTTTTATCCTTGTCCTCTTCTAGATCAACAACCAACGAGCCCTATTGCGACTTTTCCAACTTTTCAAACATTGCATTGATGATAATGGAATTGTGCCTTGACATTCTATGGTTTTGTTCCACAACATTTTTCATTTTTTATTTTTATTTTAACAATTTCAGCTTCTAGAATCTTATACTTGTCCTCAATGTCCTCAACTCCCATTCTAGTATCGATCTTTTTCCATTTTCCTTCTTCATTGCTAAGAACAAACAACTTGAATTCCAGTTCCTCTAACTTGCTATTTAGAACCCTATTTTTGAGTTTAAGATCATTAATTTCTTGATAGGCCCATTTCATAACCCTAAAAATGTCACCAATGCCACTTCTAGCAGAGGCAAGGATATCTCTAGATTGATCCCAGTCTAAAATGAAGTTAAAATCATCCGGGTTAGGGGAGCTAGGAAATCTGGTACCATCATCTCTGAAAGAGGTAGGAGGGCTAGAGACAGAGTTTCTGCTAGCTTCAGGGTTCTTAGTTTTGTCCTCCCTATGTATTTGGAAGTAAATTTATGTGATTAAGTTTTGCATTACATGATGTGATATGTTTTTATTGGAAAGGGCTACTTTTGTGGAATAAATAAGATGCTAGTGCATAGAACTAGGTTTCTATTTTGAGAAATTATGATGACTATATTGGTATTTTTAAACATCTTGTTTACTATGTGTAGCTGAAACCTATGATGTAATGTCTTTCTCTTTTTCTTACTATTGTATAAATAGAAAATTTTTATGCATTGGATGTCTTGCATGATGAATTGTTATGAGGGGGTAACATTTGAAGTAATTAAGCTTAGGTATGGGATAGGGATGGTTGAATAGGCATAATCACTATGTAAAGATTTAGTGTTAATTGTACTAGCTTGGGATAAAGTTTGAGAGAATGTGGGATTGTGTTTTGGGAACTGTAAATATGTGAATCCTTTTGTTCTATGAAAATTTGAATAACTTGTGATGAAGTAAGAGTTATTTGTGTTTAGGAAAGACCTACATGAAGTAGTAATGGTTTAGTAGAGGATTGTTGTTGTTCTTTTGTGAATACAGAACTTGTGTATAATTGGTTGAACTCTGGATGCATGAATGTTGATGTGAAAGTATTAATGATTCTTGGGTGCATTTATAAATTCATCGTGCTTATGTAAAATTATTATTGTATGGAAGAAAAGTTAGTTTGCATATGCATAGGTTAGGGGGATAGAATGTTATACTAAATGAATAAAAGTGAATGTGAATTTCATAAGTGGTGTTGTCAAGGAATCACGATGATCATGACATTGACATTTAACATCATGTGATATATGGAAAAGAGTAGAGTGAAAGGAAACTGATAAAGGGTTATGGATAATATGAAATGATATCATTTTGGAAAGGGAATCACATTGGTTATGGAAATAAATGTATTTGATCTTTTGAAAAGTGATGGAATTGTGTATGTAATTGTACCCCCTGCAAATGTGAGAAACCAGTAACTGTACATTGGTTGAGTGTTATGAATACCCTGTACTTTCTTTGTGTGCCCATGGGATGGTGATAATGTGTACCCATCCACAGGGAATATGTTATATTTTAGGTGTGGGATTAACCATACCATTATGTGTGCTTGTATGTTTGTTACCTGATTGAGGCCCAACCCACATGTGGTTGAAATTTATATATATATATATATAGCCAAAAGATAGTTCTACAGATTCTTTTCTTTTGGTTCTCTAGTCCCTCAGTCTATGAAGGGGTAGTAGAAACCACAAAGTTCCTTGGGAAGGGTGTGCAACACACACATATTGCGGCACAGAGCGGTCTTAGCTCAACCGATCCCAAGGAAAGTACTCATTACTTCCTCTTATGATGGATCAGGGTACTTGATCCATATGTGCTAGCCTAATCCCCACAGTTTTGAGTACAACAAAATTGGTTGTTAGTATATGCCTGGCCGTCTGTAGGGATGTTGAGCTGGCATTGCCTGGCTGCATGTAGGGGTGTTGAGCTAGCATTAGCGAGCCAACATCATCTGTACAAGAGGTGAAGCTCGAGTAGCCCCATATTGATATACCCATATATGCATTATATATATCGTATCCGAACATGTTTTGACATGATGCAATGGATACGATGCTACACCCCACTAATGTTTCGACTTAGTGTTGGTGATGATGTTGTGTTGCTGATGGTAGTGAGCTGGGCTCGAGGACATGATGCCACGTGCATAGACACATGAAGGTGCACTATGAGATTGTGTTATGATAGCCTACTTGTGTGATTAACGTAATGGGGAATCGTACACTTATAGAGGGATACTCATGTTTGATTTCAATAGTGTTTTGGTTGGTTAGCATATGGGTATGTCTTAGTCATGTATACCTCTAGCTACGGTGAGTACCTACGTGTGCCTTCTCCACGAGGTATCACTATGTGGGGAGTGTTCTACGCGACGTGCCTACTTATGCAAAGCCACAAACACACTACCATGCGGCATACAAACAATACATGCCCTCTCTAGCTTGTGTATGACCATGTCGCACTAAGATACGATGCGGGATGTGGCCAAGGTGCACATCCCATGTGGGCAACGAAGGAGTGTGTGGGCCACTTGGCTAGTCCATGTCGTGTGATGACGTGATGCAGGGTGTAGCTGAGGAGTACACTCTAAGCCATGTGGATGGCATGCTCACTCCACACCACGTGAGAGCTACTGCTATAGCCTGATGTTGTTCCCTCCTCCCTTGTTTGGTGGCTAGTATCTAGTCACGCAGTGTTGTACAATGCAATTTTGAAGATTGTGTATTTTATTTATGGTATTGATGATTTTCTATTATCTGTGAAGGCCGACATTTTGTTTATGTTTGATTGTGATGGTTTAGCCACACCTTATGATCTTATTTGCATGTAACCCTCGTGGTTACATTTGATTTAGTGTTGAAATTGCATACATTTCTTGCCTTATTGTTGAAATTGAATTTTCATTTGATCTTTCTTTATGACTTTGGTGGCTAAACTAGTTTATCCTTACTATTTTCGATGTCAGCCATGTGTCGTGTTGTGATTCCTCTCCAAGGACTTATGAGGCAGACTTGGTGAGTGTATGCGAGGAAGCAGATGCAGGGAACCTTGAGGATGGGGGTATGTGAGGCTGGATACAACTAGGATCCACTACCCACCTATGTGATGACTATCTCTTGGAGGCTAACCACCTTATACAAAAAGATATAGGTCATTTTGTTCTTGTTTGGATGGTCTCACCATGTGTGTGTGGCCTAACATCTTCAAGCCACTGAGTGTGAGGTTTGGATTATGTGAGATGGATATTGGCTCTTGGCTCATGGATTATGTATCATGGATTAGTATGCTGCTTTCTAGTGTCCAAATGGACCCTTGTGTAGCCCTGTGATGTGAATTTGTGTGTATGTGAAGAATGTATGTTAAATCATATATATAGTATGTATAAAATGATAAATTGTGCTTCCATGCTTCTAAAAAGGTGTAAAATCATGATCCCTTATGTAATATGTTATGAGAATTAGTGTTGTAAAATGAATAAAGTGGAATGCCTTGTTTGTAAATGATGGATATTTAATGAAAAATGTGTGTTTTGTGTGTATAATTATGTTGTGTTTTATGGAAATGTAGCATTCTGATGTATTGATTGCTTAATAGTGTATTGGTAGAGGAATTATAATTTAAAGGTAAAGAAAATGAAACAGTAATGCATTTGAAATTGAATACTTTTATATGTTTCTGTTATGAGAAATTCTGCTAGATAGGATTAAAAGAGTGCAATGTTTTCCTTGTCCTGAAAGAAATTAATGGGTGTTAATGCTAATATGTAAGGATTTTGAGTGGTTTATGTACTATGGAATCATTTTTGAAATGCAATTCTTGATTGTGTTATTATTGTGACATTGAAAACTAAAAGGATTGGTCATGTTTGAAATGGACTATATAAGTACATATCCTTGTGAGATGAATTATTTTCATAGGAAAAACTAGTGTATATTATTTTGATGTAATGGATCAACTTTGATGTTGGTAATAGAAATTTGCAGTACTAATGTCATGTTTCCACCCTAGTTTGTGACTTCCAAGAGTGAGTCAAGTTTTAGGGGGGAAGGATGCAGTGCCCCTCCATTCTCACCATGGATGTGCAGGTAGTCTGGCTAAGGAACCTGAAGATGAAGGATGCAAGCTATGGGAATATTTGTGCTATGGAAGTGCTATGGTTATCTTTAGGATTTTCACATGATTATGACATATTGTTATCATGATGATATGATATTATGATTATATTTATTATCATGAAGAGGTACTGACTTGTGTTCAAGTGTGTGGTTGTAGATGGAACATCAGCTTCTGTTAGTACTTTTGTGATTATGATGCATATTGTTATGTTATTATTAAATTATGCAGAGATTTATTTGGATAGTTAGGTGATGCAATATTAAGTGGTTAGGATAGCTAGAAAGGGTGTAATCGTACCATTGGACATATGGGGGACATAGGAAAATGAGTTATGATTGCTAGAGTTCCTTTCCTAGTGCTTCGACTATTATGAATATGTGCTCAAATGTGTATGCTTGAGTGAACAGGTACTAGGCTATTCTCCACCTGAATTACCAAGTTTGAGCGTGCCTTGAAACCCAATGGATTAGTTGATCAGAGATAGCATTTGGTCCCCTACCCTAGCCACCATCCTCAAAGAGGATGAGTATATGATTTGGAACCTTGTCAATATGCCAGTTTGGTCAGTCAAGGTTGCTTGAGGTTTGTATTTTGATCCTAGATAGTGGTCAGGTCACTAATGGGCATTTGGGTTAATTAATTTGGTTGTCATATTAGATGTGTTTGGTTATTGTATGCATTAAAATAAAGTGTTAAATAACTTTGTTAAATAAATATAAATATATATATATAAATAAATAACTATATTTAATAATAAAATGAATTTATAACGTAATGATAAATTAATAAATAATGATAGTTTGGTGAATAAATAAAATATTACAAAGTTGGATTATTTAATTAAATATAATATGTAAATAAATGATAGTAAATGGTTTTACTGGTTGGGGGTATCAATTATATTTACCCAAGTTAAGATTTTAATTGAAATATTCTTAATTGACTATTAATTTAATAAATTAAAAATTAACTATATTTTGTTCGGGAGTTGGTTGGGATTTCCCGTACAATGGTATTCTTCCCTTTTGTTGTAAATGTTTTGGTTTCTAGGGAGGGAAGGAAGACTAGGGAAAGGAGCCAGAGTAGGAAATAAAATAGAATCTCAGGTTCTAATTCAGGGGATAGGGGGGAGAAGAGTGAAGGCTAGAGAGTAGATGTGTGATTGTGAGCAGGGTTTTAGATGATTGATTTAGTAGATTATGTAGATCTTTTCATATTCACTTGTCATTCCCTACATGGGAAAAGGGAGAAGGAAAAAGGAGTGAAGCAAAAGCAAGGAGACTCTAGATTTAAGATTGAAGAAGAAGTTCACATAGGTATGCCTGGATCTGTCAGTTTTACTTAAAGATTATTGATTACAATGATGAGTAATCTTATGTTGGGGTTATATTATCAAATAAAATATCTGTAACTTTGTTAATGGTATTTCTATCTATGAATAATCGGTCCAATGCTTATCTCAATACGATTTTCTCATGCTTTAAATTAGCAGTGGTTGTACTTTGATATTTTAATTCAGACACAATTTCTACAAGCTTTTTAGTTAATGTTTTGTTTGTTGTAGGCATCACTATTATTTTATCTTGGCCACAAACAATCTTATATATATGTTAGTCGACTCAAACATAGAAACTATTATTTATTTTTAATAGTCGTTACTATTTTCCTTAAGTTTCCTTAGGTTGAGTTATTTTTTATAGTAATAGACTTTATAAATCTGAGTCCAAAAGACTTGTCCTGAGTTATAAGGATAGAAAATAGCTCTATTCAAAGGAGTCATTACATATCTTATTACATATAATGTCTATTGGGGAACTCAAATTAGTGCATACATGTCTACCTGAGCATATTTTGGCCTACAACTTGTAAGCTCTCACGGTTTCCAAGGTGGACCTCCTGAATCTTTTCAAAATTTGAGAAAGGATTCTTAAGATAGATCCTAGCTTCACTCAAACCTATGCTAGCCCAGATTATGGCAACACAAAATCTTGTGGCCTTTGGCTTTCTTTGACTAATGCCATGTAGTAGTGGCCAACAATGCCATAATCACCTTCACTTTGATAAGATTGTGCAAGATTATAATATGAGTGAGATTTCATGAGAGGGTGATTGGTTGAAACAAGAGCCATCACAGTCAAGTGTTCCACAAGAGAATGCTACCTTGTGAAGAAAATGAGCTTCTAAATGATTCAATGCCATTACACAGTACAAGTCTATTTCAAAGGCTCTGCGCTTCCTTTCCATTCCTTCATGAACACTACCTTTTTCACTAACTTACAAGTCCATTATTTCAAGGGTCATCACTGCTATTCTGCAGTGTTCCATCTTATGTATAGTAGTGTCTCATTGCACCACAACTTTGCATCTGTCAATAGCCTTAATGCTTTATTTAATGGTTTTTTTTTTTAATAAATGGTTATTGAAATAGTTGAGCAGGTAGGTTCATTTAGGTATCATCTCTGAATAATATCCGAGTTTATCTATGGATATCTAACCCTAAATTAGCTCTTGACCAATCATAGTGATTATGAATTTAAGTAAAATTTATTATATTCACATCTTTAAGCCCTTTCACTTATTTATTTTATATTCAATTACTTTAAATATAGTTATTATGTTGGAAATTACGAGTTATTTTGAAGGGTCAATTGAGATATCTTTATGATAGGAAAATTGATTAGATTAATATCTGACACTCGTGATGCTAATTTAAAATCTAGTTATGTGATTATTATTATGATGTGCGATTACATTTGATAATGCCTTTTATGATTGCATTTTGAAATATATATATATATATATATATATATATATATGAGGCTAATTTACTGATAATACGATATAAATATACATATATGAGAAAACACATAATTATGCTCATGCAAAGCTAAAGCTATGACATAAGTGTATTTCAAATTCAAGGTGAATCGTTTATTCTTTAATACTTATCCTACTTTGAGAAAATTTAAATAAGATTATATAACAGTAAAGAAATAAAAATTAAAAATGTTAGTTAATAAAAGATTAGTAATTGGACAATTATTCTTAAAATCAATATTCAAATTGGGTATGTGCAGGATCATGATGGGCCAAAAAGTGGCAATATGATGGGTATGTGGCTGACAACTTTCTTTTTACCCAAAATTGATGAAACGAAAAGGGTTTTTAAAGGAGATTCTAAGCTTTCCACCAATATAAATCATTCTTTACTTTGAATTTAATAAGTAATTATTATTCATTTTCTATTCAAATTACTACTAAAGTCCTGATTGATAGACTGATTCAAAAACTTCTATAGCTTTCAAACGGTATCACATTTTCTGAATCCAAAACATGTGTCACATTCTATGCTTCGCATACTATAGGATTAAAAAGAGAAAAATTGAATTTCATGAAGTTTGACCAAGTTAAGGTGGTTAGGCATACAAATTTTTTATATTTTTTAAAATTTGTAATAAAATATTCATAATTAATTATTTACTTGGAAAAAAATTATAAAAAAATATGCATCACATCGGGACATGAGTCCTCTACTTATATCTAAAATATTATTAAAAAATATTATCATTTTATTGTGGTTAGGGTGGTCAGACAGACACCTACTTCTTATTTTTTCCCTGAAATTTAAGTACTACTGCATTGAAATTTCAAAATATCACCAAATAGATTTCTTGTTTCTTTAAACAAACCTAGCAGTTTAGAAACTACATTCATTTTTCTATAGATTCTATTCTTACATATTTTTGAAATAATATAGATAACTTATCCAAATTTTAACGTCAAGTTGCCTAACTCTGATTTTTCTAATTTTTTTGTCAGTTAAGGGCCTATTTTTTCCATGATGATCCTACACATACCCAATTTTCATAGGTAAAATAATTCCATAATTAATTAAGTGAATTGATTTATTTCATAAATAAATAGGTTATTTAATTTAAATGATTTAGGGTAAATATTAAATGATATGGTCCACTCTTTCTTAACTAGTTAGTAAATGAATATTATGTTTCCTTGTAGCAATTTAAAGATTGTTTAATAGATTTGTCATGTAATTTAATCATTTAGAATATTTTCATTTTAGTTATTTTCAAATATGATTATTTGTTAAAAATTGAGGTGTTTTCTTAGCTTAATACTTTGTAAAACTTTAATATTGCTGATCTAAATAAGCTTTTCCATTGTTATATATACTTTGTGGGTGATTATCTTTATTAATCCATTTTACTGTATGTAGAATGTAGACAAAAGTTGATAGAAGAAGTAGACAGGATATTACAAATATTACACAAGCATGTGCTGTGGAGAAACCCTTTCGGGAAAAAACTCCACCAAGAAAATTATTCTATTATTCAATCTTTGAAGTAGATTACAATAGCTCCAATTCTTGCTTGATAATTCCTCTTTTTCCTTCACCAAAACTTCTTCACAACCTGCAATAAAACTGATATTAACTCTCTTACACTTTCTTGAGAAAAATACACTTTGATTAACTTTGTAAACTCCAACTGAGTTACAATTACAATACTTAATCCCTAACCCTAAAAGGTATGCATATCTCATGCAAATAGAGTTATGTCATGAAGAACAATGTCAAATCCTCATCTTCATGCATTTGGGTGTCCCAAACTGAAGTAGCAACTCAACCTTTGTTCTGTAAATATCTTCAAGGCTTCATCCTCAAAGTAGGCACCCAAAAGAGGTCCCACTTAACTTAGCCTTCCGGAATATCTCAACATGCAAAGGAGTTAATTCCAAGAAGCCAACTTGGGTGCCTAAGTTGGGTCCAAGTCCTTTCTTGTTAACTAAAACATTTCTAAACACCATTCATGCAAGAATGGTCATCCCCTATTAAATAGAGGTAGTCCATGTTATCTTTCATGCAAATCAAGTCATTAGACATGCATTCCAAGTTAATTGTAGTCAACTAGCATTCAACTAAAAATCATTGAAGATAATTGAACCATAACTGAATTGAACTTAACTAAACTGAACTAAACTAAACTGAACTGAACTGAACTGAACTAAACTAAACTGGTTTTGAATTGAACTGAACTGCATGCATGTAAACATCAAACCCTAACTCCTAGGATCTTTACATGCATTCAAAAGTGTCATCTCTTACTCCAAATAGTTAATTGAACTCAAGGTGAGTGTCACCTACCATGTGGGTTCCCCATGTGCTCCTATTATTTAGGAACTCATCTCGAACACCCTCACATGCTCCTAACATTTAGAATTAAATATAAATGTTGAATAACATGATTATTTCATCAAATATTAATCTCTTTCCAATCCTAGTGATGTGTAACACTTTCCAAGGACTTAGGAGATAAATGAAATAAATAATGTTTAGGATTGCAATTAAATGGCTTCCTATTTCCAACATTCTCCCACTTGACATTATATATTTCAATTATTCTAAACAAGGAATAATTATAAATCAAGTACACGGCTCAAGACCAATGGCCTTCTTGCACCAACTAATAAATTCATTCCAACTTGAAATGCAACCTGCATAATCATGAAGCTTCCAAGCAAATGATTAAAACCAGGAGAACTTATTTGGTTCAATAAGATAATCTGTAACATTAATTAAAATGTCAACTTTCTCAATTAATACCTTCCCATTATCAACCAAACCAATACCTTTCCCAAGCCCCTATATCCAAACTGCCTCTTTGGAGGCATGCTAAACCACCAAATGTGTTGAACTCACATTCAACCAATGTGTAGGCTCCTCGTCTTTTCTGTTGAAAATATATTTTCTTACAAGTAACCATTCCAACAAATAACTCTAGCCTCACCTATTTCTCCAAGTATCCATGAGGACCTATAACTAACCAATCCATGCTAAGCTCCAAATGCAACACAACACTTTCATGAAGTAATCAAGTAGATGATTAATGTACCCAATACTTAAGAGAACTACACAAGATCAATGTCAAAGCTCCAATCATGAATCAGGAACATAAATATGACATCCATGATCTAACCGTCTCCTCCTAGGAGACCACATGGACCATAACATATATGTATATCCTGGTCTCAAGAGAACATGTAATATGCCAAAATCTAAACTAGTATCAAGAGTATAACATGACATCATAACAAATACACTCTAAACCAAGAAACCATATCTCCAATCACATGGATATAACCTTACCAATGATTCATCCACATCACTACCAACAACTCCCACTGAACTGTGGTACCGAGTCACACATGGAATCGTGTCTACCATCCTCTTCATGAAGATCACTATATCCTACAAAATCTCCCATTGAATTGTGATACCGAGCTATACATGGCAGCAAGTTAAATATCAAACCATCACTGTCAAAAGCATATGGAATTTCAAAAATTTCCTTATGATAAAAATTATCATTTAACATGTACCATGCCACAACTCTAAACCACTAATCAAGAGTATACCATGACATACTAACAAAACCATTCTACAACCAAGAATCCACTTCATTGCCAAAAGCTCCCACTGAACCGTGATAGTGAGCAATCCCATGGCATCATGATGCACATAATCAAAAACACATTTATGTCATAAGCTCACACCAAACCTATGAATCCAAGCTCTCAATGACACATTCAATAACAATCCTCTTAAAGAAAGGATATATACCTCTTTGAAACAAAGTTATTTTCAAAATCATAAAATAACAAAAATAATAAAAGCTCCCACTAAGGCAAAAAACCTCCAATCTTTTAAGAGAAAGGCGTCCCAATACTCTACCCAATCTTAGCTCTGATACCAAATGTTGAAAATTGAGGTGTTTTCTTAGCTTAATACTTTTTACAACTTTAAAATTGCTGATCTAAATAAGATTTTCCTTTGTTACATGTTCTTTGTGGGTGATTATCTTGATTAATCCATTTTACTGTTTGTAGAATGTAGACAAAAGTTGATAGAAGAAGTAGATAGGATATTAGAAAGATTACACAAGCATGTACCATGGAGAATCCCTTTCGGGAAAAAACTCCACTAAGAATTATTCTATTATTCAATCTCTGAATTAGATTACAATAGCTCCAATTCTTGCTTGAGAATTCCTCTTATTCCTTCACCAAAACTTCTTCACAACTTGCAATAAAACTGATACAAACTCTCCTCAACTTGCTTGAGATAAATAGGCTTTGATTAACTTTGTAAACTCCAATTGGGTTACAATTACAATACTCAAGCCCTATCCCTAAAAGGTACGCCTATCTTATGCAAATAGAGTTATGTCGTGAAGAACAATGTCAAATCCTTATCTTAATGCATTTGGGCGTCCCAAACTGAAGTAGCAACTCAACCTCTATTCTGTAAATATCTTCAAGTATTCATCCTCAAAGTAGGTGCCCAAAAGAGGTCCCACTTAACTTATCCTTTTGAAATATCTCAACATGCAAAGGAGTTAATTCCAAGATGCCAACTTGGGCACCCAAGTTGGGTCCAAGTCCTTTCTTGTTAACTGAAACATTTCTCAACACCATTCATGCAAGAATGGTCATCCCCTATTAACTGGAGGTAGTCCCTATTATCTATCATGCAACTTAAGTCATTAGCCATGCATTCCAAGTTAACTGAAGTCAACTAGCATTCAACTAAAGCAAACTAAAGATAATTGAACCATAACTCAACTGAACTGAACCGAATTGAACTAAACTAAACTAATTATAAACTGAACTAAAATTCATGCATGCAAACATCAAACCCTAACTCATAGGATCTTTACATGCATTCAAAAGTGTTATCTCTTACTCCGAATAGTTAGCTGAACTCAAGGTGAGTTTCACCTACCATGTTGGTGCCCCATGTGCTCCTATTATTTAGGAACTCATCTTGGATGCCCTCACATGCTCCTAACATTTATAATTAATTACAATTTTTGAATCACATGATTATTCCATCAAATATTAATCTCTTTCTAATCCTAGTGTTGTGTAACACTTTCCAAGGACTTAGGAGATACATGAAATAAATAATGTTTAGGATTGCAATTAAATGGCATCCTATTTCCAACATTCTCCCACTTGACATTATACATTGCAATTATTCTAAACAAGGAATAATTATAAATCAAGTACATAACTCAAGACCAATGGCCTTCTTGCACCAACTAATCAATCCATGCCAACTTCAAATGCAACCTTCAGAATCACGAAGCTTCCAAGAAAATGATTAAAACCAAGAGAACTTATCTGGTTCAATAAGATAATTTGTAACATTAATTAAAGTGTCAAGTTTCTCAATTAATACCTTCCCATTATCAACCAAACCAATACCTTTCCCAAGACTCTATAACCAAACTACCTCTTTGGAGGCATGTTAAACCACCAAGTGTGTTGAACTCACATTCAACCAAGGTGTAGGCTCCTTGGTATTTTCTTTTGAAAATAGATTTTCTTACAAGTAACCATTCCAAAAAATATCTCTTACCATAAGAGAACTCTAGCCTCACCTATTTCTCCAAGTATCCATGAGGACCTGTAACCAACCAATCCATGCCAAACTCCAAATGCAACAGAACACTTTCATGAATTAATCAAGTAGATGATTAATGTACCGAATATTTAAGAGAACTACACAAGATCAATGTCAAAGCTCCAATCATGAATCAGGAACATAAACATGACATCCATGATCTAACCATCTCCTCCTAGGAGATCACATGCACCATAACATATATATACATCCTGGTCTCAAGAGAACATGTAATATACCAAAATATAAACTAGTATCAAGAGTATAGTATGACATCATAACAAATACACTCTAAACCAAGAAACCATATCTCCAATCACATGGAGATAACCTTACCAATGATGCATCCACATCACTACCAAAACTCCCACTGAACCATGGTACCGAGTCACACATGGCATCATGACTACCATCCTCTTCATGAAGATCACTATATCCTACCAAAGCTCCCACTGAACGGTTATACCGAGCTATACATGGCAACAAGATAAACATCAAACCATCACTATCAAAAGTATATGGAATTTCAATTATTTCGTTATGATAAAAATTATCATAACATGTACCATGCCACAACTCTAAAACGTTATTCAAGAGTATACCATGACATAATAACAAAAAAATTCTACAACCAAGAATCCACTTCATTGCCAAATGCTCCCATTGAACCATGATACTGAGCAATCCCATGGCATCATGATGCACATAATCAAAACCACATTTCTTTTATAAGCTCACACTAAACCTGTGAATCCAAGCTCTCAATGGAACATGATAACAATCCTCTTAAAGCAAGAATATATACCTCTTTGAAACAAACCTATTTTAAAAATCAGCAAATAACAAAAATAATAAAAGCTCCCACTAATCCAAAAAACCTCCAATCTTTTAAGAGAAAGGAATCCCAATACTCTACCCAACTTCAGCTCTAATACCAAATGTTGAAAATTGAGGTGTTTTCTTAGCTTAATACTTTTTAAAACTTTAATATTTCTGATCTAAATAAGCTTTTCCTTTGTTACATATTCTTTGTGGGTGATTATCTTGATTAATCCAATTTACTGTTTGTAGAATTTAGACAAAAGTTGATAGAAGTAGATAGGATATTAGAAAGATTACACAAGCATGTACCATGGAGAAGCCCTTTCGAGAAAAAACTCCACCAAGAATTATTCTATTATTCAATCTCTGAATTTGATTACAATAGCTCCAATTCTTGCTTGAGAATGCCTCTTTTTCCTTCACCAAAACTTCTTCACAACCTACAATAAAACTGATACAAACTCTCTTCAGCTTGCTTGAGATAAATAGGCTTTGATTAAATTTGTAAACTCCAACTGAGTTACAATTAAAATACTCAAGCCCTATCCCTAAAAGGTACGCCTATCTCATGCAAATAGAGTTATGTTGTGAAGACCAATGTCAAATCCTCATCTTCATGCATTTGGGCATCCCAAATTGAAGTAGCAACCCAACCTATGTTCTACAAATATATTCAGGGTTTCATCCTCAAAGTAGGTGCCCAAAAGAGGTACCACTTAACTTAGCCTTTTAAAATATCTCAACATGCAAAGGAGTTAATTCCAGGAAGCCAAATTGGGTGCCCAAGTTGGGTCCAAGTCCTTTTTTGTTAACTATTAAAACATTTCTCAAGACCATTCATGCAAGAATGGTCATCCCCTATTAATTGGAGGTAGTCCATGTTATTTGTCATGCAACTCAAGTCATTAGTCATGCATCCAAGTTAACTGAAGTCAACTAGCATTCAAGTAAAACTAATTGAAGATAATTGAACCATAACTAAAATGAACTAAACTAAACCGAAGTGAACTAAATTGAACTGAACTAAACTAAACTAAACTAAACTGATTCTCAAGTGAACTGAAATTCATGCATGCAAACATCAAACCCTAACTCCAAGAATCTTTACATGCATTCAAAAGTGTTATCTCTTTCTCTGAATAGTTAACTGAACTCACAGTGTCACCTACCATGTGGGTGCCCCATGTTCTCCTATTATTTAGTAACTCATCTTGGACACCCTCACATACTCCTAACATTTAGAAATAATTACAAATGTTGAATCACATGATTATTTCATCAAATATTAATCTCTTTCTAATCCTAGTGTTGTGTAACACTTTCCAAGGACTTAGGAGATACATGAAATAAATAATGTTTAGGATTGCAATTAAATGGCATCCTATTTCCAACATTCTCCCACTTGACATTATATATTGCAATTATTCTAAACAAGGAATAATTATAAATCAAGTACAAGACTCAAGACCAACGACCTTCCTGCACCAACTAATCAATCCATGCCAACTTCAAATGCAACCTCCATAATCACGAAGCTTCCAAGCAAATGATTCAAACCAAGAGAACTTATCTGGTTCAATAAGATAATCTGTAACAGTAATTTAAGTTTAAAATTTCTCAACTAATAACTTCCAATTATCACAAACCAATATCTTTCCCAAGGCTCTATATCCAAACTAACTCTTTGGAGGCATGTTAAACCACCGAGTGTGTTGAACTCACATTCAACCAAGGTGTAGGCTCCTCGGTCTTTTTTGTTGAAAATAGATTTTCTTACAAGTAACCATTCCAACAAATATCTCTTACCAAAAGAGAACTCCAACCTCACCCCTTTCTCCAAGTATCCATGAGGACCTATAACCAACCAATCCATGCCAAACTCCAAATGCAACACAACACTTTCATGAAGTAATCAAGAAAATGATTAATGTACCCAATACTTAAGAGAACTGCACAAGATCAATGTCAAAGCTCCAATCATGAATCAAGAACATAAATATGACATCCATGATCTAACCATCTCCTCCTAGGAGATTGCATGCACCATAACATATATATGCATCCTAGTCTCAAGAGAACATGTAATATGCCAAATTCTAAACTAGTATCAAGAGTATAACATAACATCATAACAAATACACTCTAAACCAAGAAACCATATCTCCAATTACATGGAGATAACCTTACCAATGATGCATCCACATCACTGCCAAAAACTCCCATTGAACCATGGTACCGAGTCACACATGGCATCGTGACTACCATCCTCTTCATGAAGATCACTATATCCTACCAAAGCTCCCACTGAACTGTGATATCGAGCTATACATGGAAAAAAGATAAACATCAAACCATCACTGTCAAAAGCATATGGAATTTTAGATATTTCCTTATGATAAAAATTATTATAACATGTACCATGCCACAACTCTAAACCGCTAATCAAGAGTATACCATGACATAATAACAAAATTCTACAACCAAGAATCCACTTCATTTCCAAAAGCTCCCACTGAACCGTGATATTGAGCAATCCCATGGCATCATGATGCACATAATCAAAACCACATTTCTGTCATAAGCTCACACCAAACCTATGAATCCAAGCTCTCAATGACACATGATAACAATCCTCTTAAAGAAATAATATATACCTCTTTGTAACAAACTTATTTTCAAAATCAGCAAATAACAAAAATAATAAAAGCTCCAACTAAGCCAAAAAACTTCCAATCTTTTAAGAGAAAGGCATCCCAATACTCTACCCAACCTCAACTATGATACCAAATGTTGAAAATTGAGGTGTTTTCTTAACTTAATACTTTGTAAAAATTTAATATTGCTGATCTAAATAAACACATATTCTTTGTGGGTGATTATCTTGATTAATCCATTTTATTATTTGTAGAATGTAGACAAAAGTTGATAGAAGAAGTAGATAGGATATTAGAAAGATTACACAAGAATGTACCATGGAGAAACCCTTTCGGGAAAAAACTCCACCAAGAATTATTCTATTATTCAATCTTTGAAGTAGATTACAATAGCTCCAATTCTTGCTTGAGAATACCTCTTTTGCCTTCACCAAAACTTCTTCACAACCTGCAATAAAACTGATACAAACTCTCTTCAACTTGCTTGAGATAAATATAATTTGATTAACTTTGTAAAATCCACCTGAGTTACAATTATAATACTCAAGCCCTATCCCTAAAAGGTACGCCTATCTCATGAAAATAGAGTTATGTCATGCAGAACAATGTCAAATCCTCATCTTCATGCATTTGGGCATCCCAAACTGAAGTAGCAACTCAACCTTTGTTCTGTAAATATCTTCAAGGCTTCATCCTCAAAGTAGGTGCCCAAAATAGGTCCCACTTAACTTAGCCTTTTGAAAAATCCCAACATGCAAAGGAGTTAATTCCAAGAAGCCAACTTGGGCGCCCAAGTTGGGTTCAAGTCCTTTATTGTTAACTGAAACATTTCTCAACACCATTCATGCAAGAATGGTAATCCCCTATTAATTGGAGGTAGTCCATATTATCTGTCATGCAACTCAAGTCATTAGCCATGCATTCCAAGTTAACTGAAGTCAACTAGCATTCAAATAAAACTAACTAAAGATAACTGAACCATAACTGAACTGAATTGAACTAATAGAAACTAAAATGAACTAAACTAAACTAAACTGAATTGAGCTAAACTAAACTGATTTTGAACTGAACTAAACTTCATGCATGCAAACATCAAACCCTAACTCCTAGGATCTTTACATGCATTCAAAAGTGTTATCTCTTACTCTGAATAGTTAACTGAACTCAAGGTGAGTGTCGCCTACCATGTGGGTGCCCCATGTGCTCCTATTATTTAGGAACTCATCTTGGATTCCCTCACATGCTCCTAACATTTATAATTAATTACAAATGTCAAATCACATGATTATTTCATCAAATGTTAATCTCTTTCTAATCCTAGTGTTGTGTAACACCTTCCAAGGACTTAGGAGATACATGAAATAAACAATGTTTAGGATTGCAATTAAATGGCATCCTATTTCCAACATTATTGATGGTAAATAATTGAAGTGGTTAAGATAAATTGATAGATAGGTTAAACAATGCTTTAATTTAAAGGAATGTCTTCATTTTTATAATGTTAGGTATAATTGTTTGTATTAGACAACAAGTCTTGAGTAATGAATTAAGTATTTATGGAATTATCAAAAAGGATGTCATCTATGTATTATATATTAAGTTTTTGTGTCATTGGGAAGTAATATGTTTAGTATGTTGGTTTTGTATGTGTCACCCTATGGGGTCGGGACTTAGTGAGAGGTTTGTCAGGACAATCGTAGATGGGGTTAGGACCTAGTGAGAGGTCTGCAAGGGAAACCCATGCTAGTGCCATGCGATGACACTCCTCCCTTTTGTAGTATAGCACTCCATTGTTATATTTCCTCTTTTATGTGTGTGAGCCTCTAGAAGTGAATTAAGTGTTATAAGTGATGTTGGTGTTGTCAACAGTGTTATGTTGGAGTTGTGTATAATCCCTTGTTATGTTAGCCTATTACTTTCTTGACTGTCTATTGGATGTGGGACCTTGTGTTATCTCCTAGCACGAGGGGTGGAACTTAGGGTTCCACATGGTTGGGAGGTTGGTTCTTTTTCTCCATTGGGTATTCTTGTTGCTTGTCCGTGTGCGTGGAGATTGTTCATTACACTATGGACTCCATTTTTTGTTCCAGTTTGAGAAGGAAACCTTTCATGTATTTTCATATTGGATTCTATATTAGTTTGTATCTCTTAATGGAATCTAAAGTAATCTTTCTACATGTACTTGAGGAAGCAATGTTGTAAATATGGTAATGATGTAACAATTATTGATATCTTCTTATAAAAAGTATTGTAAAGAATTGCATCTTTCACATGATAATTAGTTAGGTAATGATCTTTAATGTTTGATTATTAGTTGTTACACTGTGGAAGTAAGTAATATAGAATATTTTGATGTGGTGCTTTAAAATGAACCTTGAATGTTAAATTGATCTTGTAACCTTTGTTCTTGTGATCTTGATTTATGAGTAGCGCAATCGGGGAACCTTAGAGGACCTAGGTTTAGATTATTAAGATATGTATTCTATTGTTATTTTCTTTTAAAATAAATAAATAATTGTTCCATTAATTTGACCTAGTTTAGTGTTGTCCTCTGGGGTTCCTTGGTGGGGGCATTACACCCACACTAATACAATTACCAAAAAATACCAATCACTTGACATCAGTTATATACAAATTCCCGATGCTTGCAAAACCTCAACCTCCAAAAATTAGAGAAAGTTTCTTAAATTAATTCCACATATGGTTATTTTACTAATTGAAATTATAATATATAAGTATTAATTGGTCATTGTCAACCTTGGTAGTTCAACTACAATGAGTATTACCATCAAATATTACTACATCTTTATAAAGGAATTTTTGATCTTTACTATAATTATTCTATGTATTGATGAAGATGTATTTTCAAATCTTAACAATGATGATAATAATTAATTAAGGGTTAACTAAGTTTTAACACTGTTGTGGGGTGATAATAACATCACTTATCATCAAAATATAAAGATCCTTCAAATTATTACTTTAAAATTGGATAATAAGGGTTTTAAAATAATTTGTTCTACAAGCTCTTCTTAGATAATAATTCATCACTGACCCACTATAGCATTAGTTTTCTAGTCGAACAATTAAAGTAAAGCATGATTATTTTTAACTCCCAAACACTACTATTATACCATTAACTATTTTCCAATTTACACAAATAATAATGATAAATAATTGAGTTAAATATTACATTTTGTGGTAATAATACCAAGTCCAATAATTTATAAATCATATACTAGCTAGAGTCTAATCATCATTAATGATATTATGGAATGAGGGTCATCACACAACTACAACATTTGTAACACTTGTCATCATGACTACACTAGAGGTTGACATCAATCCATAGATGACAACATGGTTCAACACTCTCCATACTAGGGTTGACATGAATATGACATCAAACCACAACATATTCACACTACCAACAATCTCCAACAATCTCCCAACTATATTGGAGGTTGACATAAATGACAACACCAACAATCTTCCAACATTGTGTTGACATTGATGACAACACTAGCAAGCTTCCAACACATTTATTGCATTATTATGTTTACTTGAACCATTTTTATCACATTTGGAGGTTTTGCAATAAGTTCTATTATTTGTAATTTTGGGTCATTTCCCCTTATCATGGCTTGATTCCTTCTTTTGAGACCTTTCTGATAGTTTTGATTTCCATACCATCTATCTAGGAACCTATTGCCTTGTTTATATTTTTGTTTGATCATGCTCTAGATGCCATATTGTGGGTATATTCCTATCTTAGAACCTTTTTCACTGACATGGGTATTTTTGGCCATTGAGGATTGATTCACCATTTTAATAGGCCGCATCAAAATTCTTATTCAACAATATTATCTCTTATTCATGGACTCATACAATCCATTCTTTATGTTCGTTACCATGTTCTCATATTGTTGAATGATTATATGTTTATATTCTTACATGATTCAATAACATTTAGATTTTATCTATTATTTCCACCATATTCTAAAAATTCTTTGTATTCTATGGATACAACCAATTTCCATGGGTCATATGATGTCACTAATGTTCATATGTTTATATATGTAGAAGATTAAGTGAGATTATAAAGATTCATCTTATGAAGAAGACATGAATATAATGTAAGCACACATGATCATATCCTCATAGGATCCACTACCTTATATGTATTCTATAGAAATATCCTTCGATTGTTTGTTATATTTAAACTATATGTACATGTTTGTGAGTGCTACATAATTTTAGATGCATGGTCAATCCAAGATTTAAATACACCTCAAAGTGGGAGAAAAATTTAATAGTGAAATATGTATTACCCATGTTGTTGTCTCTTTAGTTTTGTATCTATCTTGAAGGAAAAACTTTGATACATACATGTATTGAAAAATTTCATGATCTTTTGTAAAGTTAAATATTTTATGCTATGTAATCTACCCACATCATTACATGTGTTTCTATGCACTTACTACTCATTCATATTCCTACATTCACAAACCCATAGACATTTTCCCTAACCACTTATTTATCACTCATATGGACACTTATTTCCATGTACTTATTATCCACCAAAATCTAGGCACTTTTCTATCCCAAGACTAGTTTCTAGTAACAAATTCATCTTTGCAATCAAAAAATCATCTCATCCTAATTTAAAGCCTTAAATCTAAATGTGAATAACTTTCCGCATTTACCCTTCCATCTTAAGCTTGACTAAACCAAATTTTGTGTAATATTCTTCTATGTGTTTGTATTTAAAGGTATTCAATGCATTTATTTTAACCATATAATAGGCTCCTAATAATCAATGAATCAATTTTAACCATTTCCCACTTTAATTGGTTCTCTAAAAGGAATCTGGCTTTGCACAATAAATCTAGAGGCATTTGTATGACTAAAGATTATTGTTTGTTCATTATTTAATTTATGTGGGTTGATCTAGGAGAACTTAGTTTTTATAAGTAATCAATAGCCCTTAAGGTATCTATGAATATTTCTTATTCTATAGATATTCAAGAAAAGAACAATTGACTACCACTACCATACATCAAGTAAAGTGAATAAAAGAAGTTTACAAATCACAGATGACAAGTTTGCAATTGTGGATTCATCCCTAATAATGAAATCTATCCCTACATAATCACAACAAAATATTCTAATTCCTACATAAGACATTAAAAATTACAATAATCTTAATGTATTCTTCAATTATAAAACTTAATATAATTATTTATTTAGATTTATTAATTATTGTATTTGATTATAAACATTTGATTAAATTAGCCTATATCACATAAAGAGGGTTTATTTTTCATCGTATATATGTAGTATGTCATAATTGTATTATATCTAACTATGTTAAAATCTTGTTCCTGAAATAAAATCAGTTACTAATAAAATTATGATCATTCAAACTTTTTAATTTTTATTACGTCGGGCAACATTCTATAGTCAAAGCGGTGGAAAGAGCCCATGTCCAGAAAAATTATGCGTGAATTAATTTGATGTCCTCGCTGGCTGTTACAGTGGCAATGAAACTGAAGATAAGTGATGCTATGAAGAAGCTACGAAGATTTTGTTTATTCTAGCATGGAAAAACAAACTACACAATCAGCTATGTGTGGCATATCATTTACTATTCTTAGCTTGTCTTTTGCTTTAAAGCAGTTTTTATTTGTTTTAAAAGTAGTTTATTCCCTCTTTGAATAAAGCATGCGTTGCATGCTCAGTCTAGAAGATTTGATTTAGTTTTTGTTTTACTGCCAATAAAGCATGCTTTGTATGCCCTATTTTTGGGTATTCATGCTCTGTTTTTAGTGTGATCGAACTCTTTATATTACTCTCTTTGTATTTCATTTGCTGAAGCTGCAATAATAGAAAACTCTATTTCAAAACAGAGCAGATTATTATGTGTCTGAAAATTATTGATTGAATTATTTTCTTTCATGTCTATTGAAAGGTTTTGAATAGCATAGCATATGATCTATTTTATAACTATTTTTTTCTTTTATCTTTCCGCTATTCAATTCATTGTATCAGTTGGTTTTAGAGGAGAGGCCTTTGTTTTTCAAATCTACAATTGGTATCAGAGCAGGTATTTTGTTTTGGGTTTAAGATCTAGTTGTTGGAATTTCGCCAAAGATTATCATGTCGAATTCTAACAGCTTGCCCATTCCAGAATTTGATGGAAATGAGTATGATTATTGGTGTATAAAAATGATGACTTTTTTAATAGGAAAAGACTTGTGGGAGATTGTTGAATCAGGTTACCAGGAGCCAGCTGATTGGAATGCCCTCCCAGTCAATGAAAGAACAGCAAGGAAAGAAGCTAAGAAGAAGAATTTTCAAGCATTGTTTCATATTCAAATAGCTCTAGACAAGAGTTTATTTCCAAGAATTGCAGGTGCAAAGACAGCTGAGGATGCCTGGAAGACTCTAAAAGAAGTTTACCAAGGCAGTGATCAAGTCCAAGTTGTTAAGTTACAGACATTGAAGAGAGAATTTGAGAATTTAAAGATGCAAGAAGGAGAAAGTGTGAGTGAGTATTGTGTCAGAGTAAAAGATGTGGTCAATAAGATGGCTACACTTGGAGAAACTGTGAACACTGAGGCTTTGATAAAAAAGGTGTTGAGGTCTCTCACACCAAGATGGAATCACGTCGCCATAATAATGGAAGCAAGCAAGGATTTGACAACCCTTCAATTCGATCACCTTGTTGGATCTTTGATATCACATGAAGAAAGACTAAAAGATTATTTTGGAGAAAGTGTTGAAAAAGCCTTCTCCTCCAAAGTACAAATCACAAGGAATGAAGATGGTAGTAGTAGTAGCAAAATCAATCAAAGCCAAAGTAAAGGTCAAAATCAGTATAATTCAAGAGGTAGAGGCAGAGGTGGTTCAAGAGGGAGAGGTGGTT
>VDFB02271358.1:661722892-661770165 GCA_007258455.2 Sequoia sempervirens
TAATGAGTACTTTCCTTGGGATCGGTTGAGCTAAGACCACTCTGTGTCGCAATATGTGTGTGTTGCACACCCTTCCCAAGGAACTTTGTGGTTTCTACTACCCCTTCACAGACTGAGGGACTAGAGAACCAAAAGAAAAGAATCTGCAGAACTATCTTTTGGCTATATATATAAATTTCAACCACATGTGGGTTGGGCCTCAATCAGGTAACAAAAATACAAGCACACATAATGGTATGGTTAATCCCACACCTAAAATATAACATATTCCCTGTGGATGGGTACACATTATCACCATCCCATGGGCACACAAACAAAGTACAGGGTATTCATAACACTCAACCAATGTACAGTTACTGGTTTCTCACATTTGCAGGGGGTACAATTACATACACAATTCCATCACTTTTCAAAAGATCAAATACATTTATTTCCATAACCAATGTGATTCCCTTTCCAAAATGATATCATTTCATATTATCCATAACCCTTTATCAGTTTCCTTTCACTCTATTCTTTTCCATATATCACATGATGTTAAATGTCAATGTCATGATCATCGTGATTCCTTGACAACACCACTTATGAAATTCACATTCACTTTTATTCATTTAGTATAACATTCTATCCCCCTAACCTATGCATATGCAAACTAACTTTTCTTCCATACAATAATAATTTTACATAAGCACGATGAATTTATAAATGCACCCAAGAATCATTAATACTTTCACATCAACATTCATGCATCCAGAGTTCAACCAATTATACACAAGTTCTGTATTCACAAAAGAACAACAACAATCCTCTACTAAACCATTACTACTTCATGTAGGTCTTTCCTAAACACAAATAACTCTTACTTCATCACAAGTTATTCAAATTTTCATAGAACAAAAGGATTCACATATTTACAGTTCCCAAAACACAATCCCACATTCTCTCAAACTTTATCCCAAGCTAGTACAATTAACACTAAATCTTTACATAGTGATTATGCCTATTCAACCATCCCTATCCCATACCTAAGCTTAATTACTTCAAATGTTACCCCCTCATAACAATTCATCATGCAAGACATCCAATGCATAAAAATTTTCTATTTATACAATAGTAAGAAAAAGAGAAAGACATTACATCATAGGTTTCAGCTACACATAGTAAACAAGATGTTTAAAAATACCAATATAGTCATCATAATTTCTCAAAATAGAAACCTAGTTCTATGCACTAGCATCTTATTTATTCCACAAAAGTAGCCCTTTCCAATAAAAACATATCACATCATGTAATGCAAAACTTAATCACATAAATTTACTTCCAAATACATAGGGAGGACAAAACTAAGAACCCTGAAGCTAGCAGAAACTCTGTCTCTAGCCCTCCTACCTCTTTCAGAGATGATGGTACCAGATTTCCTAGCTCCCCTAACCCGGATGATTTTAACTTCATTTTAGACTGGGATCAATCTAGAGATATCCTTGCCTCTGCTAGAAGTGGCATTGGTGACATTTTTAGGGTTATGAAATGGGCCTATCAAGAAATTAATGATCTTAAACTCAAAAATAGGGTTCTAAATAGCAAGTTAGAGGAACTGGAATTCAAGTTGTTTGTTCTTAGCAATGAAGAAGGAAAATGGAAAAAGATCGATACTAGAATGGGAGTTGAGGACATTGAGGACAAGTATAAGATTCTAGAAGCTGAAATTGTTAAAATAAAAATAAAAAATGAAAAATGTTGTGGAACAAAACCATAGAATGTCAAGGCACAATTCCATTATCATCAATGCAATGTTTGAAAAGTTGGAAAAGTCGCAATAGGGCTCGTTGGTTGTTGATCTAGAAGAGGACAAGGATAAAAGAAAGAACGAGGACCAAGGAATATCAAAAAGGACTTGTGCCAACCTTAAGAGGAAAGCACCTCCTACTACCCAGATGGTCCAGATCTTAAAGAGGGGGGTTTAGGAAATGAACGACATGGAAGCTGAGACTGCGGAAACGTTAAAGTCCCAAGTTTAGTCAATGTTGGAGTTTTGTCTGGTCTTTTTGTGTCTTTTCTGTGGCCCTTGCTGGCTTTTTTGGTGGCTGTGGCTTTGTCATTTTGTTGTTTTCTATACAACCTCTCTATTATTGGGATCTTTGATGATCTTTTCTTTTTTTTGTAAACTTTGTGGTTTCGGGTCCCTATAAAACCCATTTTTTCCTCTTTCAAAAACTAGACAAGGCGACAACATTAAATAGAGATCATAGTGCTACAATACTAGGTGAAAGCCCCCGCTAAGGAACCCCAGAGGACAACACTAAACTAGTTTAAATTAATGGAACATTTTATTTTTTTAAAGCAAATAACAATAGAATACATATCTTAATAATATAAACCTAGGTCCTTTAAGCTTCCCCGAATGCACTACTCACAAATCAAGATCACAAGAACAAAGGTTACAAGATCAATTTAACATTCAAGGTTCATTTTAAAGCACCACATTAAAATATTCTACATTACTTACTTCCACAATGTAACAACTAATAATCAAACATTAAAGATCATTACCTAACTAACTATCATGTGAAAGATGCATTTCTTTACAATACTTTTTACAAGAAGATATCAATAATTGTTACATCATTACCATATTTACAACATTGCTTCCTCAAGTACATGTAGGAAGATTACTTCAGATTACATTAAGAGATACAAACTTATATACAATCCAATATGCAAATACATGAAAGGTTAACTTCTCAAACTGGAGCATAAACTGGAGTCCATAGTGTAATGAACAATCTCCATGCCAATGGACAAGCAACAAGAATACCCGATGGAGAAAAAGTTCCAACCTCCCAACCATGTGGAACCATAATGTCCACCCCCTTGCTAGGAGATAACACAAGGTCCCACATCCAATAGACAGTCAAGAAAGTAACATGCTAACATAAAAAGGGATTATACATGACTCCAACACAACACTGCTAACAACATGAACATCACTTACAACACTTACTTCACTTCTAGAGTCTCACACACATCAAAGAGGAAATTCAACAAGGGAGTGTTATAATGCAAAAGGGAGGAGTTTCATCACATGGCACTAGCATGGGTTTCCCTCATAGACCTCTCACTAGGTCCCGACCCCATCTATGGTTGTCCTAGAAAACCTCTCACTAGGTCTCAACCCCATAGGGTGAAACATGTGGAACCAGCATACTAAACATACTTGAACCATAGATTTTTGAGTCTATGTACTTCTCTTGTTCAATTAGGGATTTTCACCTAAAAGGAGAGAGATAGGCCAAAAACCTAGGTGGTTCACTCAAACTAATGCAAGTATAACAAAAATATGAATGAAATGTGCCTAGATGAGATTATCTAAATGTAGAAAACTAAATAAATATATTGATTATTAAGTGAAAACTAAAGAAATGTAACTTGTTGGAAAACACATTTTGATATGCAAGAACACCTAGAAATGAATGCAATCTGTAACAGAAATGGATGAAATTGAAGGTGTACACCTGAGAACTTGATGGAGACTGGAAATGACTTCTGAAATGTTATTGATGCTAGAAATTTGACCTATAGGGACTCATTCGCCATTCTGGGCGAATTAGTCCTAGATCTGGGAAATTGTTCCAGAGCCTGTTTTGGAAAAAAGGGTATCCAAAACTACAGAAAAACCTATTTCAGTCCTGGAAAAGGGACTTATTTTTCATCAATGGTGAATCAATCCACTTTTGAATTTTTGAAAATCCAAAAGTGGAAACTAAAGTCTCTAGTCTGCACTTCGGTTCTTGACATGTGTCCACCTTTGAAAGTTTGATTTTTGGGTCTGAAAGTGACTTTTTGTTGATATTTTGACTTGTTCAATAAGGATATGTCTTCAACAACTTTGCAACTTGATTTCCAATGATTTCCAAGCCTTCAAGATGTCTAAATATGCAAACACACAAGAAGAGAAAGAGAAATGTTGAATGTTAGGGTATGGGGGTTTGCCTTGGTCAAACCCCTTTTAGGTAATTTAACCAAATGAAGAGATAGTATGAATAATGAACATGAAATGAAGGGATTAATACATTTCCATAATGATTGATCCTAGATTACAGCAACAATATGAAGAATCTACCTTTGAATGTTTGAAAAATGCTATCTTGGTGACTTGAGATGATAAAACCCCAACTTGCTTGACTTGAGGGAGAAGATAGATGATGAATGAATGATAAGAGATATGAATTAGGGTTTAGAGACTTAATTTATAGGAAATTCACCTTATTTTCCCATTAATTAGATCCCCAAGGTTGACATGGAGAAAAAAAACTTGAAATCCAACTTTTTCCCACTCAAAACTCAAAAATGACTTGAAAATGGGACTAATTCGCCAACTTGGGAAATTCAGTCCCACCTGGTAGCGACTCATTCACCACAGATGGAAAATTAGTCCCAGAGGGGCCCATTTGCCAGCTAGGTTGTTGGGGAATGAGGAATTCTAGTTCTTATGTTGATTTCATCGGGTATTTGATCAAATTATGCCTTGGGATGCACAATATGGGCTCATAGGGGCCTATTACTGATTATGTAAAGGTCAATTAGGGCTTGGGACACAAAATTCAATGTGAAAGTGTGATTAAATACACTTTACAACACTAAAATGAGGTCCACATAGCCTATAAAGGCACAACATCCAATGTGAATGTGTAAAACACATTACAACATTGGATTAACACTAAATTTATTTTACAAGCCTTCTAAATTGATGTGAAGATGCAATTAAATACATTTTATAATGTTGAATTAAGGGAAAATGGTTTCATTAATTCTAGAAAAGCGTGAAAGTCTTTTACAACACTATACAACACCTTTACAAGACATCAATAAATAAATTTTATTCAATTTGTAAGGGTCCAAGACCTAATGTGGACATGTAAAACACTTTGCAACACTAAATCAAGGCCTCATTGAGTCTAATTTATCATGAATTATTCATGTGTCAAGCAAGAAATACTTTTTTCTATGGTAGATTTAGCTCCCACTTTAGTGAGAGGATGAACTTGCTTCAGACTCACACTAAAGCAGAAATTCAAGAGAGGGCCAATCATACGGTGCAGATGGTCTAGGATAACAAATATTGAGAAGGCAGTCAAGCCCCCAGGATCTAGGATCCTAAGTCAAACCAGCATGAGCACAAAAGAACATGCACAAGGTGAATGATTTGCAACAAAACAAGATACATGATCATGCAATGGCAAGAAATTAGGAAGAAGAGAAAAGAAAAAATGAAAAAGGTTGATCAAGCTTCGATCATTTGTCCAACACATTGTGAATTAGATCTATGTTGTTTGTCCAAAAATGCATACTCACTCTGAGGTGATGGAACTTTTGGTTGTTCCTCGAGTGAGAAGTCATAGAAGGTGTGACACATATGGCCAATATGTGCTCACACACATGCATGTGGCTATGGGGAAAGTCATGCCTTAGAGTGGGCTTCCCGCTCAACCATACCAAAGCTATACCTCCTGATAACTTTAATAAGGTGTGACAAAGGAAAATGGTTTTCAAGATCTATGAGGTAAGCAAAGCTTTGTATGCTTGACACTCATAGACACTATCAATGTAAAATGGTGTAGGGTTTGTTCAAAGGGATTTTTCTTAATTCGTGCAATGTCTCATCTTAAGGAACATCATGCTTAATGTCTCCAGGAAAGTATAAGTGCAGGGTGATCCCACAATACTGGTTTATAATTTTGGCCAAACTAGAAACTAAAATATTTTTTTCTAACTAAATCTTCACTTTCGGGCACCTATAGTAGCTAAACCGTGAGAAATTTGAACATGATGCAAACTAGTGATTCATGAAATTTTGTCTATAGATTCTAAATATGTTTTTTTCAAAAAAAATTGAATTAGATTGCACTTCTTTTTCCATCTCCTTCGAAAACTATTCTTTTTCAGTAAACAACTTTTTTAAGGAGTGACGCTCACCATATAACACATAAATTTCTTTTCGTGAAGGATAAAATTCTATTTTTTTTAATTTAGATTTGAAACTACAATATCTAGTGCTTATATTTGGTTTCATAGTTTTTTACTAAATATTTTGTCCTCAATCAAGTTTTGAATCCAAACCAATTACAATTTAGATAGAGGTGGACCATATAACACAACTTTTTTGTATGCATCAAAATTCTTTTTTTTTGTTTTGTTGGATCAAGGATTTCAATATTTGGTGCACTCATATTTTTCATTTTTTTTTATAATCTACTATTTTTCCACATGTGCAGAACAAAGAGCTTGATTTTTGATGAAAAACCTACATTCACAAGAAATAAATAATAAAATAATAATAAAATTAAATTTATTTAAAATTATACTTTTGGGAAGCTTATAATAAGGACTACATACTTACAAAAAATAAATTTTAAATGAATTCATTTGATCCCCCGAAAGGTAAATCAAAAGTGGTTTTTTATCAGCATTTTGATAGGTGTAAAGGAGACTCCATTATAGGTATGGTTTGAAACTAGTGGGGTTCTATCCAAGGGGTTTTGATCTAAGGTGGTTTGATCAAACATTCTTCAATTGGAATCATTTAAATGGAACTTTTCAAGGCTTAAATCATTATATTTTCTAAAAATATGTGATTTCAACAAAAATCAGGATCTCCCAGAAATTGTAAACCAACTTTGTGGGATCACCGTGCAAACGGTCTCATCTTGTTTCCAAGAGAGGACAAGTGCAAGGTCTCATCCTGGGGAACATTGTGCCAAATGTGTCCAAGAGAGGGAATCACAAGAAGAATAAAATCACACAATGAAATGTGAGTGGTGATGTATGCCCCCACTTTAAAGCGGTTGTGAACACTAGTATTGTGAGCAATTTCTTTAAAGTAGAGAAAGGAGACATGAAAGCTTACATAGAAAGCCCTATGCCAAGTCATATGTTTCCAATAAGCTACATCATGAAAAGGTAGTATGTCACAGGTGAGCCAACTTAAGGCACATCATCCACGTCCCAAGCTTGCTCTTATATGTTCATGAAAGGTTAATGACTAGCCAAAAGAGGCCACACTAAGTGACATATGAGGAAAAGGCTATCGAACCCCCTTGCCCCCACTTAGTGCAGGACAAGAGTGAGCCAAAATGATTAATGGAATGCATGCTAGAGTGAAAATCAGTATCAATTAGAGGAATGAGGTGCCCATATGTAAGGAAGAACACCAAACTCCTTAAGATGTTGGATTTTATGACTCAAAGCCTTACATTCATTAGTGGAATGACCATGAACTCTATGATATGTGCAAAACGAAGTCTTGTAATAGAATTTCTTTCAAGTTTTTGGAGGAAGGGTTATCAAGTGATCTTGGAGGAGTCTCGACAAGATACCCTCTTGATCAAGAGGAGAAGGTGTGTTTGTAGGTTACAACAAAGATACCTTTTTCTTAGTACAAGATGTCATACCTACGCAAGATTTCTTAGATTGCAAGATTTTGTTTCCTCCTTTATAAGAGGGTGTAAAATCTAACAAATTCAAATAATTTGCATTTTTCAAGATGACATTAACATTAAGAGAAGGTGCAGTTGTTTGTTTGATTGTTTGCAAAGGAGAACAGTCAAGACTACTAGTGTCTATCAGTTCAGGATGCTTTATGGTTAAAGTTGAGTTAGAAGAGTGTTGTGTGAGAGTATTGGCATTGATTGAAGCCCTAGCAATTTCTATCAAAGGACAATAACCAAGACCATGAGTGGCTTGTTGTGTGATAGGGTCTATAGGGTTGTAGATACCTTTTTCATTAGCACCACATCCTTTTCCACTATAGCCAAGTTGTTTCATAAGCTCATACCCTTTTCCATAAAGCTTTTTCATTATTTTTGGATTGGGCACTGGTGGTTGGTGATAATCATCATCAAAGTTGTTTGTGTAGTTTTCTTCATTGTATAAAGTGGTTGAGGTGGATGCTTTCGAAGGGTCATCGGCTTTGTCATTTCCCCTATTTGAATCTTTGTGTATGATCTTGTACTCTCCCATGAATTCATGTTTGAATTCCAAGGAACCCCAATCATCTTCTAATAGCTTTGTGACTTGTTCAAGATGTTGTTTGTCTTGTTGTTGTGTGGGTTCTATTTGTGTGGTCAGTGTTAATGAATTTAAATGATGCACTTTGTTTTTCTCAATGTTCAAAGGACTATTGGGATCAGGGTCAGCTTCAAGTGTGTACACTTTGTTGTTGTGAATGTATTTCATTTTGCGATGAAGAGTAGAAGGTACTGCATTCATTTCATGAATCCATGGTCTGCCTAAAAAGAGATTATATGAAAGGTCATGAGGCACAACATGAATTTGTGTATCCAATGTGGCCACTCCAACTATAATAGGAAAAGTGATCACACCGAGTGGTTGTTTTTCTATATTGTCAAAGCCCTTAATAGATAAAGAATCAGGTTGAATTTTTGATCGATCTACATGAAGCCTATCCAAGAGGTTTACACTACACACATTAAGAGCGAAGCCATTGTCAACAAGGGTTTGCTTTATCCCTATAATTTTGTATTGAGAAATGATCATGAAAGCTTCATTTTTTTTTGTACATCCAAAGAGGGGAGTTCGCTTTGGTGGAAAACAATGTCAGCGTTCAATCCTTGAATTATGGCTACTATGTCATTTGGTTGTGCATTAGAAGGGATAGGAACTTCTTGTAAGGCTATTTGAAGCATAGTGTGATAGGTAGGTGAATTCTAACGAAGGTCCCAAAGAGATATCTTTGTGGGAGTGCTCTTAAGTTGTTCAACAAGATCATACTCCAACAATCTAGGAGCACTAGGTAGTATAGAATTAGGAAAAGGTAAGGAGTTTGGGGTTGGTTGATGTGGCTGCAAATTATTTCGAGTGTTATATGTATGAGCAATGGTATGATGACTTGGTTGTTGTGACACATTATTCTAAGGTGGGTAAAGGATAAGTTCAAGTTTTTTCTAAGTTTGTTGTTTGTGTGAAGGTGGGTAGAGAATTAGAGGGTTGTTAGGATGTCCCATGGGGTATGTATGAGGTCCACTGATTGGGGGATCTAATGGACATGTGCACATTCATAACCTCAGTGGTCTTGGTTTGATGTATCTCTAATAAAGGGCAATCTAGAATCACCTTTTTTATTGAAGGAAGATACATTATTGGGTAAACCCACAAAAGTGGTTTACAATTCAAGTGAGGAAGGAAAACTCACAAAAAATGACCCCATGGAAAAAAAATTGATTTTAGCGGTTCCTACAAACCTACTAGTTTGATTGAACCCATAAGGGGTTCGCTCAAACCAAGGTTCGAGCAAACCTGTTTAATTCTTACCTAAAAACCAAACAAAATGCATTATGGAAGGGTGGTTCGCTCGAACCCCTAGGGGTTCGTAGGAACCCCCCATATCCCTCATTCTCCCCCTAAGACAAAAAAAAATCTAAATTTTTGCACTTCAGAGCTCAGGTTGAAGACAAAAATGGTGGAGACTTCACAAACCCAACTGGAATCAGGTAGTCATTAGAACAAGCTATCCAACAAATATAATTTTAATATGTTTTGGTTTTATTATGTATTTGTTTTTTCAGTTTTATTAAACATAGGTTTTTCACCAAAAATCAAGCTCTTTGTTCTGCACATGTGGAAAATAGCAGATTATCAAAAAAATAATTGAAAAATATGAGTGCACTAGATATTGAAGTCTATGATCCAACAAAAAAAAATTGAATTTCAATACATACAAAAAAAGTTACATGTTATACAGTCGTACTATGTCTGAATTATAATTGGTTTGACTTTGAAACTTGATTAAAGAAAAAATATTCAATAAAAAACTATCTAACCAAGTGGAAGCACTAGATATCAGAGTTACAAATCTAAATTCAAAAGAATTAGAATTTTATCCTTCATGTAAAAAAAGTTATGCGTTATACAGTGAGCCTCATTTTTTAAAAATGTTTTCTAAAAAAAACTAGTTTTTGAGGGAGATGGAAAAATAGTGCAAACTGATTCCAAAAATTTTGAAAAAAATATATTTAGAATCTAAAGAAAAAATATCATGAAACTCTAGTTTGCATCATCTTCAAATTCCTCACGGTTTAGCTGCTATAGGTGCCCGAAAGTGAAGATTTAGTTAAAAAAAAATTATTTCAGTGTCCAGTCTGGCCAAAAATTGTAAACCACTATTGTGGGATCACCCTATTATTGTTTCCTTTCTCTAACACCATGATATTCTCCTTGGGAGAAGAGTGTTTAAGAGAATTATGAATCAAATGTTCTTGACATTCATGTATTGGTTCTTCTAAAATGACTTCATCACAAGTAGGGGAATGATCAATGGTTGAATTGTTTTTCTCAATAAGGTTTTCCTTAGGTGAAAGGGGATAGCTAATATTCTCATGACTCTCATTGGTTGTGGTTTCTAACAAAAAAGCATCTTCCTTACAACTAGGAGAGATACTAGGAGAAGAACAAGTATAATTATCATGATCATTTATAACTTCATTTATTTGATCTGGAATGTCTTCCAAAATAGGAGAGGTAGGGGAAGGATCATAAAGAGGGTTGTGGTAGATCAACATATCCTCATCATTTATAATCTGATCTTCCTTGAAACCATTCTCACAAGCCAAAGGAGAATGGAAATTAGGTAAGGTGATGTTTAAGAAGGTGTCTATGATTTCATTCTCTTGTGCTAAAATATCTTCCCAAAGGGGATGAGGAGAAGGACAAACAAGATCCTCGTGATTCTAGACAATTGTATCTTCTTTCACCAAGATACCTTCATCACTAAAAGGAGAGGTATTGGGAAAAGAAAAATTATAATCATCGTGGTTTTCTATGTTTGTATGATCTTTGATCACATCATCCACACAAATAGGAGAGATAGGAGGGGGTGTAAGTTTAAGATTAACATTATTATTTTCACTCTCTTGCACTAAGAGACTTTCATAACTAGGGAATGCATTGAATGATTGACTAACATGCTTATTTACTAACTTGTTCTTTGCAAATTTGGAGAAGATTGAAAGTAACATTTGGAAAAAGTAAACTAGGAAAACTTGAAATGCAATGTAAGAATGTAAAATGAAATGCAATTTTCAGTTTTCAAGCAAGATAATTTTTTGATTACACAATGCCATTATCTGAAAATGAAATGTTGTGAATCTAAAATTGAAATTAGGCAATGCATGAAATGAGCTAATTTAGGATAAATCTAATGAAATGCATTTTATAGAAACTCAACCAACCGATACAGGTAGGTAATGGCACCAAATAGGAGATTAAAAATAGGGTTTTCAATTATGTAAAAGGAAATTTCAGGGGTGAAAAGGGACTGATTTGCCTAGGGTGGTGAATAAATCCCAGTGGGATTTTTTTTCATAATTTTCAGCTCTTTTTGATGGATTTTGATGTTTTTTGTGCTATAAGATGCAGACCTAAGATGAAAATTCAAAATTTTAGAAAATTTTAATGATTTTAGATGCCAAAAATGCAACCTAAATGTACTTTTCATGAATGCAAAATTTGAAACCTAGCATGCAAATTAATCCATGTAAACCCTAATGCAAGGTCAATGCAAGCTAGATCTATGATGAAGGAATCCAATTCTAAAAATAGAAGTATTCTAAAGGTGGGTTCACCAAAATGAACCATAGATTTTTGAGTCCATGTACTTCTTTTTCTTAATTAGGGTTCTTCACCTAAAAGGAGAGAGATAGGCCAAAAACCTAGGTGGTTCACTCAAACTAATGGAAGAATAATGAAAATATAAATGAAATGTGCCTATATGAGATGATCTAAATGTATAAAACTAAAGAAATATATTGATTATTAAGTGAAAACTAAAGAAATGCAACTTGTTGGAAAACACATTGTGATATGCAAGAACACCTAGAAATGAATGCAAACTGTAATAGAAATGGATGAAATTGAAGGTGTGCACCTGAGAACTTGATGAAGACTAGAAATGACTTATGAAATGCTACTGACATTAGAAATTTGACCTACAAGGACTTATTCACCATTCTGGGTGAATTAGTCCCAGATCTAGGAAACTATTCTTGAGCCCGTTTTGGACAAAAGGGTATCCAAAACTACATAAAACCTATTTCAGGCCTGCCAGTGGGATTCATTCACCATCAATGGTGAATCAATCCACTTTTGAATTTTTGAAAATCCAAAAGTGGAAACTGAAAGTCTCTGGTCTACGCTTCAATTTCTGACAAGTGTATGCCTCTGAAAGTCTGATTTTTGGGTCTGAAAGTGACTTTTTGTTGATGTTTTGACTTTTTCAACAAGGATATGTCTTCAATAGCTTTTCAACTTGATATTCAATGATTTACAAGCCGTCAAGATGTCTAAATCTGCAATCACACAAGAAGAGAAAGAGAAATGTTGAATGTTAGGGTATGGGGGTTTGCCTTGGTCAAACCCCATTTCAGTAATTTAACCAAATGAAGAGAGAGTATGAAGAATGAAAATGAAATGAAGGGATTAATCCATTTCCATAATGATTGATCCTAGATTGCAACAACAATATGAAGAATTTTCTCTTGAATGTCTTAAAAATGCTATCTTGGTGACTTGAGATGATAAAACCCCAACTTGCTTGACTTGAGGGAGAAGATAGATGATGAATGAATGATAAGAGATATGAATTATGGTTTAAAGACTTGATTTAAAGGAAATTCACCTTATTTTCTTGTTAATTGGATCCCCAAGACCAACATGGAGAAAAATAAAACTTAAAATTCAACTTTTTCCCACTCAAAACTCAAAAATGACCCAAATGGGACTAATTCACCACCTTGGGTGAATTAGTCCCACCTGGAAGGGACTCATTCACCATAGATGGTGAATTAGTCCTAGAGGGTCCCATTTTCAAGCTGGGTTGTTGGAGAATGAGGAATTCCAATTCTTATGTTGATTTCATCAGGTATTTGATCAAATTATGCCTCGAGATGCACAATATGGGGTTATAGGTGCCTATTAATGATGGTGTAAAGGTCAATTAGGTCTTGGGACACAAAATTCAATGTGAAAGTGTGATTAAATACACTTTACAACACTACAATGAGGTCCACATAGCCTAGAAAGGCACAACATCCAATGTGAATGTGTGAAACACATTGTACAACACTGGATTAACACTAAGTTTATTTTAAAAGCCTTCTAGATTGATGTGAAGATGTAATTAAATACATTTTATAATGTTGAATTAAGGGAAAATGGGTTCATTAAGTCTAGAAAAGCATGAAAGTCTTGTTCAACACTATACAACACCTTTACAAGACATCAATAAATGCATTATTCAATTTGTAAGGGTCCAAGACCTAATGTGGACATGTAAAACACTTTGCAACACTAAATCAATGCCTCATTAAGTCCAATTTATCATGAATTACTCCCATTTCAAGCAAGAAATACTTTTTTCTATCGTACAATACTTCCCAATGACACAAAAACTTAATATGTAATACACAAATGACATCCTTTTTGACAATTCTATAAACACTTAATTCATTACTCAAGACTCATTATCTAATACAAGCAATTGAACCTATAATGCCCTGTCTTGTAACCTAAGGAATGATGCATTGTCTATGAAAGTGTAATAATTTTTTTTTTAGTGTAATCATTTACTTAACTAATTGCAAACATTCCCTAAGTAATGCAACGAAACACTCTGAAAATTCCCATAGACGACAATAGTATTTAACATTGCATGTATTTATTTAACATAAACTTAAAAGCATACATTGTATAACATTTGAATTTCATCCCATTTTTGGAAGCAATGTAACCAATAAGTTAAGTTTGTACTTGTGTGATTTGTCTTCGGTTTTACTTGTGTCTAGGGTTTGTAGGCTATGTCTAGGGAACCTTATTACTATCTCCTAGCATGGGGGTTGGACCTATGGATACCACATGGTTGGGTGGAATGTGCACCTTACTCCATTGGGTCCCTAGTTCTTGATCGTGGCAACGAGTGCTTCTTGGATGGAGAGCTCATATGTGGATTTATGTACTTTCTTATTTGTAACAAAGGAAAACTATATTTGTGTAACACTCCTCAATTGTTAATCAGGTGAACATTTGTAATATGTAATTGTAAACTATTATTTGATCTACCTCATTTGGAGAATGAGTATTGTAATGTTATTTTAAATGCAATGTAAGAATCTTATTTGTACTTTATACCTACATGGATGAAATTCAAATGTTATACAATGTATGCTTTTAAGTTTATGTTAAATAAACACATGCAATGTTAAATACTATTGTCGTCTATGGGAATTTTCAGATAGTGTGTGGTCATGTTACTTAGGGAATGTTTGTAATTAGTTAAGTAAATGATTACACTAAAAAAAAATTATTACACTTTCGTAGACAATGCATCATTCCTTAGGTTACAAGATGGGGCATTACATATTGGTATCAGAGCAAAGGTTCTAACACTAGACAATGTGGGTAATTGTGAGCCCATTAGGTTGACCTAGTATGTAGCATCATTTTCTGTTAGCCTTGATTATTGTGTATCTGAGACTCATTTTTGTTTTATGTGTAGGATCATGCCTAGGCGTCGTACTAGAGGTCATGGTAGAGGTCGAGGTGGAGGCCATGGGCCAATCCCTCAAGTTACTCCCCCTTAGAGCTCCCATGAGAGCGAACATGTGCAACAGTTGAGTCCTCGGTTGGAACAGACAGGTGAGGAGTGGGTTTTGATGTAGCCAGATGTTGAGGGAGCTCAGTTGCATCCCCTATTAGAAGAGGTACTTTCCAGACTTGGTCTGAGGCAGGAAGTTGATCAGGAAGTGATTAGGGAATGTGATAGATCTCCTAGGAGGATTGTTAGTACTACAGAGTAGGATGCCTTAGTTGCAGGACATATGAGGGATTTGTTGAGGGCACGTCCCCCTACTTTTGATGGTACAGGAGGTGGTCTAGAGGTAGAGAATCAGTTGTTGGACTTGGGTAGATGTTTTTCTATGCACCCATACGGTAGCAATACTCGAGCTAGATGTGTTATCATGCATTTGAGAGGATTTTCCTCTACTTGGTGGTGCTTGGAGGAGCAGAAGCTCCATTTAGAGATTGGGTTAGTTTATTGGGAGATGTTTCTAGAAAGGTTTAGAGCTCAGTTCTTATTTGAACATTGGAGGCAACAATGAGCTGATGAGTTTCATGATTTACGTCAGATGGCTCTATCTATTAAGCAATATGAACGTAGATTTTATGAACTCAAATAATATGTAGGAGTTGGAGATGATGAGGCGATGTTGGTACAAAATTTTATCATGGGTTTGAATGCCCACATTAGTGGAGGAGTTAGAGTCTTCGAACCGAAGACCATGGAAGTTGCAGTTGAGAAAGCACGCATTGTGGAAGAGAATATGGTTTTAGCATTGGGTGGACATACAGGTGTCCAGATAGGTAGTGCTCCTATAGTAGGTGTTGGACCACAAGGTGGTCAAGTATAGACAAGAGGTTCCTCTAGGAACCTACAGACACCCACTAAGGGTGGACAGCAGCAGTAGCATACTCCTCAAAAGAATAATAATTCACAAGATTAGCAAGGTAATAGTCCTCAGTCAGGAAAGAACCACAACTGGTGGCGCAACAAGCGCAATCGACAGGATCAGCTAGCTCAGAGTGCACAGTCTACTGTCAATAGAGGTAGATTTCAGCAATCCAATGCACCTTTGGGTGGTAGAGGATTTGGTAGGGGTACTAGTTGTTATTCATGTGGTCAGCAGGGACACATTGCTAGGCAGTGTCCTATGAGAGGTTCTTCAGGATTTGGGCCATGACCGACAGCTTTTGAGCCTACAGTCAGTGATGTAAGTTGTTCTCATATAGTATATGTTGTGGTTAATAACCACCAAGCCGATCATTAGAACACATTGGTTGAGACTTCAGGTAAGTTACAAGGTGTTAGTGTTACTATTCTTTTTGATTCAGGAGCTACTGATTCCTTTATTTCACCTACCATTGTTGAGATATGTGGTCTTGTGGTGGTAAAGCAAGGCGGTAAGTGGCAAGTAGAATTCACCTCTGGGGTGAAAGTAGTGGTAGAGAACCTTGTACGTAATTGTGAACTTAGAATTGGTACGTTATCTACCTTAGTGGATCTTCATGTTATAGCTTTAGGATCCTATGACATAGTTTTAGGTATGGATTGGTTAGAATCTCATCATGTTGTAATTGACTGTTGACTTAAGATAGTTAGTTGCATTAATGATTTAGGTGTGAAAGTGGAAATCATAGGTGTTCAAAGACTTATCTCTTTGAAGATGATTTCTGCTATGCAATTGAAGAGATGTCTTCGTCAGGGTTGTCAACTGTTTGCAACAATAGTTACTAATTTGGAGGAAGGAGAGAGTCGTGAGATATCTCTTGATGATCATCCTATCCTTAGGGAATTCACTGATGTGTTTCCTGATGATATACCCGGAATGCCACCGAAACGAGATATTGATTTTAGAGTTGACCTAGTTCCTAGAGCTGAGCCTATATCTCAAGCTCCATATAGAATGACAACTCAGGAATTAGAGGAGCTTCGTATTCAGTTAGAGGAACTTTTGGATAAGGGTTTTATTCATCCAAGTGTTTCTCCATGGGGAGCACCTGTCATCTTCATAAAGAAGAAGGACAGATCACTCAGATAGTGTATTGACTATCGTTAATTGAACAAAGTAACGATAAAGAATCGATATCCTTTTCCTAGAATTGGTGATCTTTTCGATCAAATCAAAGGAGCTAATGTGTTCTCTAAGATTGATCTAAAATATGGTTACCATCAATTATGCATCGCTGAAGTAGATATACATAAAACTGCTTTCTAAACTCATTATGGTCACTACGAATTCATAGTAGTACTGTTTGGGTTAACGAATGCACCATCAATATTCATGAGTTTAATGAATGGTGTCTTTCATACATACCTTGATCGCTTTGTCCTTGTCTTTCTCGATGATATTTTGATCTATTCGAGAAACATGAAGGAGCATGAAGAGCACTTGAGACAGGTAATGCAATGCTTAAGGGAAAATCAATTGTATGCAAACCTGAAGAAGTGTGACTTCTTTGAAACTGAGGTGAAGTACCTTGGTCATGTGATTTCTAGAAAGGGTATTGCTGTGGATCCTTCAAAGATCCAAGCTATTGTTGATTGGCCCGTACCTACTAACGTAGGTGAGGTTCATAGTTTTATGGGTCTAGCTGGTTATTATAGATGGTTTGTTCAGAGGTTTTCTAGGATTGGTCACCCAATTACTTCTCTTCAGAGGAAAGGGAAGAAATTTTTTTGGACAGAGCAGTGCCAGTTAGCATTTCAAACACTTAAAGAAAAGCTGGCTAATGTGCCTATATTAATTGTTCTAGATCCTACTAAGGATTTTGTAGTCTGTACTGATGCATCCTTAGAGGGTTTGGGAGCAGTACTGATGCAAGATGGGCGTGTGGTCACTTATGAGTCTCGCAAACTTAAGGATCACAAGCTAAATTATCCCACTCATGATTTATAGCTTGCCACAGTTGTGCATTCATTAATTAGATGGAGGCATTTCTTATTGGGTCACCATTTCAAACTTCATACTGATCACCGTAGTCTACAATAAATATTTACGCAGCCTAATTTGAATGCTAGACAGAGACGGTGGATGGAGTTCTTGTGTGAATACGACTTTGAGGTGAAATATGTTTAGGGAAAAGAGAACATAGTACCTGACGCTCTCAGTCGTTGTCGACATGAGATTTCTGCTATTACTCTTGAAATAGATTTGAGGGGTCAAATTTTACCAGCACTTCCTACTGATAGATTGTATCAAGAGGTGAAGTCAGAGATTGAATCTAGTAGACCTTTAGAGGGTCGATTTATAGGGTAGTCCCTTGAACTAGATGGATTATTGCGACATTCAAATTGTATCTATGTACCACATTTTAAGGGTCTTCATACATTGATTATGAATGAAGCACATAGAGCACCATACTCAGCTCATTCGGGTGTTAAGAAAATGCATGCGGATCTTCAATAGCTATATTTTTGGCCTGGTATGAAACGTGATATTGCTGATTATGTATCAAGATGTCTTGAGTGCCAATGAGTCAAAGCTGAGCATCAACATCCTGCAGGATTATTACAGTCGTATCTCATTCCTGAATGGAAATGGGATATTATATCAGTTGATTTTATTGTTGGATTACCTACGTCATCACGTCGACATGATGCCATTATGGTAACTATTGATAGATTGACTAAGGTAGCTCATTTTTCGCCAGTACGATCATCTTAAAATGCTTCATCGGTAGCTAGGATATTCATGGAGGACATAGTTAGATTGCATGGGATTCCTTGTAGGATTATATCAGATAGAGATCTCGTATTTACTTCAGCCCTATGGACTTCATTACAACATGCTCTAGGTACACAGTTGAACTTCAGTTTAGCGTATCATCCTCAAATAGATGGACAAACAGAGAGAGTTAATCAAATACTTGAGGATATGCTTAGAATGTATGTAATGGACCAACAATCACATTGGGAGGATTATCTATATTTAGTAGAATTTGCTTACAATAATAGATATTAGAGTTCCATAGGTATGCCACCATTTCAGGCATTATACAGACATCCTTATCGAACTCCATTGAGTTGGGATCAACTTGAGGATAGAGTGTTACTTGGACCTGAGATGCTTCGAGATATGGAGCAACAGGTTGATCGTATTAGAGAACATTTGATAGCAACACAAGATAGACAAAAGAAGTATGCCGATGCGCATAGAATAGATTGACAATTTATAGTTGGTGATAGAGTGTTTCTTCGAGTACGACCGTGAAAGAGTCCAATCCATTATGGAAAAGGCTCTAAGCTTGCGCCTCATTTCATTGGGCCATTTGAGATCTTAGAGAGGATAGGTCCTGTGGCATATCAACTCGCCTTACCACCTAGTTTGTCACGTATTTATGATGTTTTTCATGTGTCAGTTCTTAGACCATATCATCCCGACATTTCTCATGTACTTGATTGGAATGCGTTATAGGTAGAGGACGGGCAGCTAGCTTTGGAGCCCATGGCCATTCTACAACGCCGGACGCTCGTTCTCAGGGGTCAAGACGTTGACCAAGTGAGGATCCAATGGGATCCTAGTCATGAGGCTTCTGCTACTTGGGAGGATGCGACACGAATGAGGGAACTTTATCCCTATCTGTTCGCAGGCTTTTAGGAGCAAGCCTAATCCTAGGGGGGAGGATGTAGTACCCCTCCACTTTGCTTATGTTTTTTGTTAGCATGTTTTCACTTTGTTAGACCTTGGTACTTTGTTTTGATGTACTGATTGCTGACATTAGAGTGATTGTGGATTTATTTTGTGATATGATGATACATTGTATGGTGGTAATTATTTTGACATGCTTTATGTTAGCATAGATGTTTAATTCCAGATGTTATTGCTATATATATGTTTATGGTAGATTAACTGTTATTTAATTTTTTAGTTTGATGTGATGTGTATTGGTGTGGAGAATGGAGTTGCATCACTCGCTTGCGAGTGCCCCATGACTTTCGTGATTTTCACCGCACGGTGTGTTTGAATCATGAATTATATATATATGTATGTTATTTGCTTGATTGCAAGATTGCAGGTACATGGCACCGACTCCACCTGGTTTCTCAGGTCTGAGCGTGTCAAAACTTAATGGAAATGTTGATTGGGAGGTAGTAACAAGGTTTTTCCTAGTCTAGTCTCAAACCCAGTCATAGTATGTCATCAATTTAAGTCTAGTGTCTTTGGTTGTCTCGTTTGTGTCTGATTGGATTATTTATTTTGAAAGGAAAATTTTGTTAATTTAATGATAGATTAATGTTCTTTTAATTTAATGTTTATTTAAATTAATTTTAAATGTTGTAAATAAAACCTTATATTTTATTTAATTAATTAAATTAGTTTATTTGGTTAAGTAATTTAATCATTGAGATTAAAATGATTTAATTAAATAAATCAATTAAATAAATTAAAGTTTCTTGTATTAGTGAGAATGGATTAAATTTAAATTAATTGCTTTGTTGGTAATGAAATTTTAAATATAAAAAAAGAAAAAGGAAAAGAAAAAGGAAATTGAATTTTGAATTTTGAATTCTTTAATTCTTTAAAATGAATTCAATTCTTGATAAGGAAGAAAGAAAGATTCACCCGTAAGTTTGTTAGAAAATATTTTCTTCTTGACATGTGTGTTAGTTAAATTAATTGCTTTTTCTTGTTGAGGATTCTCTCAGAAGATATTATGTGATTTGGGGAAAACAAGAAATGACTACACAAGAAATGAAAAGTACAGTGAATTGTTGAAAATATTTTTGTTGAATTCTTCTGGGTTTATTTTAAAAATTCTGGAAGTTGTCTTGGAATTGTTTTGTTTTTGTATTTGCTTTCTTCTAGAAATTGGGGTTCTAGAAGGGATTTGGAAGATTGCACGCAGCAGGAAAACAAAGTTTCTCTTCAACAGCCAAGTTCTTCAAGCTACAGGAATACAGGTATTCCTCTATTTAATTTAATTTGTCTTCTTTTGAAAGATTGCCTTTGTAAGAATTAGATTTGTGTAAGATTTGTAAAATTTTGGTTTTAAAAGATTGCTTGAGGAAATAATTGTGGTTGTGATTCCTGTATTTCTTCTCTGTGAATTTTGTAAAAAATATTCTATAGAAATTTGTTACTTCCTTGTTATCTTTTAAAACAATATTTTATAGTGAAATTTTAGAGCAACTTTGTAGAATTTGTTAAGCAATTGGAAAGCTTCAGAAGAAAAACTTTGTAGATAAAATGAGAAATTGGAAACCTCTATAACAATCTTTGTTAAAATTTTCCTGTAGAAAATATTTTGAATAAATAGATTGTGAAGGAAATTTTCTAGTTTGGAAATTAAAATAAAAACCCTTTGGGATTGAATTAAATTTGTTGAGGGAAAATTATGTATACTGCTAAATTTCTCAATTACCTGATGAAAAATCCTGTTGAAAGTAATCGCCTAGTTTTAGTATGTTATTAATCATTTATTTGTGAATGCATATGTCAGAATCATGCGAAAATCCTAAAGATAACCAAATCACTTCCATAACACAAATATGCCCATAGCTTGCATCCTTCATCTTCAGTTTCCTTAGCTAGGCTACCTACACATCCACGGTGAGAATGGAGGGGCAATACAGTGGGAATTATAGGGGGAAATGATGGGAATATGTGGAAGTGAAGGGATATGCATTGTATTCCCTCATTTAATTTGGAGAAATGAGGTGATTAATACAAGTTTTATTGAGGGAGAAGGGGGCATCTTCGATCTAGGACTATCACACAATATTATCTGTCATTAAGGGAGAGGGACACAAAAGGGAGTTATCGAAGAAGTTGATTAAAAATCTCAAGGGAAATTCCAAGAATATGATGTGGAGAAGATTCAACATTGTTCTAAAAATTGGCCAAACTGTGTGAGATTTCCAAGTATCTAATCCAGTTCTATTAATTTTCTAATGGTTGGAGTAAGGCATTTTGTCTAGGAATAATTGATTGTATGACTTTATAATTCATAATTATCCTCTCATCTTGCATCAATGATAGGAACTTATTCAAAATAAATTGAACACATGGAAATTGGGTGCTCCACCTTTTGGGAGATGGAACACACAAGGGGGGGGTTATTTCAAAAAATTTCCTCCACATCTCTTCAGAAAATAATGATGCAACCACCTCATCCATCTTGAACTTGGCAGTTTCACTCCCAATATCCATCACAAGGTGGTCCCACAATTTTTACAATGAACAAAGAAAATCCATATAACGATCCTCCATTTTCGCACCAACATAACTTAATTATGCAAGAATATTGAAATCATTAAATTGATTAGTCATGGATCCTCCATCTTACATCCTCAAATAATATAGCTTCTTTCTCATGAATATCTTTCTCACTAGGAATTTAACCTGATAAACATCTCCAATCTTCTTCAATAGTTTTTCAATAGTCTCTTCATGAAAATTCAACAAAATAGGGTTTTCCAAACATAGCTTTATTAGAACCTTAGTTTTATGATCCATCAACTCTAATTTTTTTGAGTCATGATAGTAGGTTTGATACAAATATTGCAACCCAAAAATCTTGGTCTATGAGCATATCCCCCACTTTAAGCTTCCACAACTCAAAATTATTATCATTAAACTTCTCCATCTCAGTCCTTCTAAAAGTTGTTTTCATCTCCTTCCTAAAATAGTCACAAAATTATTTGCAACAAGCTCCCACTCAAATAAAGATTAGTACAAAAAACCTGCTACCCAACAACAGGAATAAAACTACCCAAGCTCTAATACCAATTGAAAGAAATAAAGGTAAGCGAAAACACCTTCCTATACCAATTTAAGAGGAGATAGTGCAATTTTTAAAACCCTTATATATTTTTTGTGAAGAAGATACATATCAAATAACATAAACAACATGCAAATCATCAATATAAGAAAATCACTAGATTTATGTGGGGAAAACACTTACGGGAGAAAAACCCCACTCCAAAAGCACAAATCAATGTATTATTTGTAAGCAATCATTACAATATAGCTTTAGAGAAAATTAATTTTCAAGATTCTTCAAAAATGATAGGATTATTGGAGTAATTTAGGCAACATAATAATACCTAAAAAAAACCTCTAAAACTCATTACAAAACACTCCAACATGCCTCATTTTTAAAGAACTCCAAAGTGGACACCTAGGATTGTCGCATGGCATCATCAAATAGTTTACATGCATGCAAAACATAACTCTTGACATGTTTTCACCCACTTGAAATGCAAGGAATTTGCATGCATACAAATGGTCCCACTTGGCATGCTTTGTGCCTATCACATGCAAGATCTCAACTTGCCTAAATTCATTAACTTCCTAACTCTTGCATTATTATACAAGCTATCATAGGGTTGTCATATTTTTTCATGGAAGTTGTCATATATAACTCTTACAACTTATGCGGCATTACACAAAAATATCTTATAGTGTGTTCCACAAAGTGGGACATTCATTTCCTCCAATTTAGGATGCATGCCATCCTAGTCACCTACCTTGAAGGTTGCCAACACACCAAGGTAGGTCCCACAAAGTGAAATCATATAACGAGCATAAAATAATGACATAGACATAAAATAAATAATAATCAAATAAATCAATTCTATTACTTGCAAAGGTTGAAGCATCTTAATCAAAATAGAATCAAATCCACCAAAAATAGTAGATTTCTTACATTGTCACGAGTTTTCATAAAACATAACTTACTCCCCAAAATAGGAACTTTATTCTAGGTTCCATAATCACCTTAAATGATGCTTGTGACATGCATCATGACATGTCATAAGATTCCTATGGAACTCCCCCTAGATTTACTCTTTTTATGCATCATAAGATCTATCATATGATCCCACAAATATAAGGTGCCTTATGTCTCCTCAAGTTGAATCACAAATTATAAACCTCAAATCATGGAGAATCAAATCATGGAATCCACATGCTCAACGGACATCATCACTTTTCCAAATTTGGTACATTCACTTGTTTTCTCCATGGCAATGATTCTCAAAATGTTGATTTTTTAAATTGAATAGAAACTTTTGCATAGGTTCAATTTGAATGTGTGGAAAGGTTCAAGTGGTTCAAATTAGTCTATTTTGTATTTCACTTTGAATGACTAAAGTTAAAGTCTTCTATTTAGCTAAATAAGTGTAATAAAGTGTAGATATGTGTTAGTGATCTAGACTTATCTACCATCTCATCCTTGTAAGTGAAAAGATTCTTTTTGTAAATAAAGCTAATTTTTGGGAGATCAGAAGTTTAGTTGAATTACTATAAATATAGGAGCAAGATAAATTTTTGACATACAAATTATCTTGCAAAGGAATGAAATAAAATGTTTCAAATGTTTGATAAACTATATGTAACATTCGATAACAAGATTGTACATGTTGATTAATTTTTAGTTGTAAGTAACATTAATTGTGAAGGTTTCCTTATACATTCTTCGAAGGAATGGAAAACTAATTTGATGGTATAATAGTTTGTGTATGCTTCCACATCTGAAATTTTTCATTATTTTATGATTGATTCAATGTTATTTAACATTAGGACATAATCATTAGGATGGGAAAATTTTCTTCATTGTATTAGAGTTAGAAGGGCAAAAGGATAAAATCACACAGCTAGAGAAGGAATTTTGGGGTTTATGATTTGACAAATTTTCTTAAGAAAATTTTGGATTATGTTTTAATGAAATCACGTAAGCTTTTATCAAGTCATAGGATTTTCATAAAAAAAGTGACTTTGAGAAGATGGATAAATCATGGCTTGATGAAAGATAGAAAATTGGGATTTTTTTTGTAAGAAACTATAGGAGTTTTTGTGAGAATCATGCCAAGGTTTTGGCATGGGTATTTATGACTTGTAGTCATAATTTTTTACCAGTTGACACTAATTTTAAATCATTTTTTACATGTTAAAGGGTGAACCAATTCTAGCAGCATTGATGAGTAACATCAATAATTTAGAGCCTTCTAGCTTCCAAGAAGTTGTAGATCAACAGATTTGGTGGGTTGCATGGTGGACAAGTACACCTCTATCATGAAATTTTCTTATGATGTATGTTACATTGTGCCAAGATTGGAAAGAAATTTATTTGTGAGTTTTAGATGGCTCTACAAAATCAAGAATGCTATAGATGTAGCATTAAAAATTTCAAAGCAAGGTTTATGGCAAGAGGGTTTTCTTAGGAGGGAGTGGAATATGAGGAGAATTTTTCTCCAATCACCAAATACACTTGAATTAGGATAATTTTTTTGTACTTTCAATCATTGGTTAGAAAATACATCAAATGGATGTTAAGACAAATTTTCTTATCATAATGGAAGAAGTGTATATAGAGAAACCTTAGAGATTTGAGTTAAATGGGAAGGAATTCCATGTTTGTAGGCTTACAAAATCCTTGTATGGACTCAAATAGGCACATAGGGAATGGTATTCTAAGATAGTTGAATATTTTCTAAACATGGGCTTAAGAAAAAGTGAAGCAAATTCTAATCAACATTAGATATTTTTTGGGTCAGACGTTCTTATTTTACTATTGTACATAGATTATTTGATCATTATAGGTTAAAAGTAGCTTATTCTAGGGTGAAAAGTACATTTATTTGTTGAGTTTGGATGGACATTGATTTGATGCATTAGTTTTAGAACTAGAGTTTTAGTAGAGACCAAGAGAGATTTTTCTTAGGTAGGGTAAGCATATAGTATGGATACTAAAGTGATTTTGGATGGAGTATTGCAAGCCTAAGGCCACACCTATGATCATTAATCTAAAGAAGGTAACAACTTCAGATTTAGAGATGATTGATCCCATGTACATGCAACTAGTCAGCACTAAACCAAATATACATATGTTTTGTAGTAAACACCTTAAGTTAGTTCATGGTAGAGCCAAAGTAGGAGCATTGGGTAGCATCAAAACATGTGCTCAAATATTCAAAAGGCACAATGGAGTATGGTATGGTATATCTTGGAGATGTTGAAGTGAATTTGTAGGGGTATACGAACTTTGATTGACAAAGAAGTGTAAAAAATAGGAAGAACACCTCAAGGTTTTTCTTTAGCTTGGGTTCAACAATGATATCATAGTTTAGTAGGAAGTAGACTTTCATAGCACTTATCCCAATAGAGATAGAGTATATGGAAACTAGTAAGTTACTAATTGTGAGGGAATTTGGCTTTGCAAGTAACTTACAAGGTTATTTGACTAGGAGTTGGATCCCACAATCATTTACTATGATCATTAGAGTTTTTTCAAACTCTTAGAGAATCCAATGTTTCATGAAAAATCCAAGAAAATAGAGATCAAATATCATTTCATTTGAGATAGGGTTCATACATGAGCAGTTAAGCTCTAGTGCATATCCATTAATCATCAGGTAGTTGATATTTCAACCAAGCCTTTAGAAAAAGGAAAGTTTGAAGCATTTAGAGAAAAAAACATGGATTAGTGTAGAATTCCTTCTTCACTAAGAGGGACTGTTGATTTTTTATGTTAGATATAAACTTCAACACAAGTTTAGTGTGAACATGTGGAAAATTTCAAGTGGTTTGAGTTAGTATATTTTGCATTCCACTTTGAAGGACTAAAGTGAAAAGTCTTTTATTTGGGTGGGTATGTGCAGGATCATCATGGAAAAAACATGCCCTTAAGTGGCAAAAAATTCAGAAAAATCGGAGTTAGGAAACTTGACTTAAAATTTTGAATAAGTTATCTATATTATTTCAAAAATATGTAAGAATAGAATCTATAGAAAATTGAATGTAGTTTCTAAACTACTAGGTTTATTTAAAAAATAAAATCTATTTGGTGAAAATTTGAAATTTCAATGCAATAGTACTTAAATTTCAGGGAAAAAATAAGAAGTGGGTGTCTATCTGACCACCCTAACCACAATAAAATGATAATTATTTTTTATAAGATTTTAGATATAAGTAGAGGACTCATGTCTTGATGTGATCCATATTTTTTTGTAATTGTTTTCCAAGTAAATAATTAATTATGAAATTTTTATTACAACTTTTAAAAAATATAAAAACTCGTATGTCTAACCACCTTAACTTGGTGAAAACTTCATGAAATTCAATTTTGTTTTTTAATCCTATAGGATGCAAAGCATAGAATGTGACGCATAATTCAGATTCAAAAAATGTGATACCATTTGAAAGATATAGATGTTTTTCAATCAGGACTTTAGTCGTAATTCAAATAGAAAATGAATAATAATTATTTATTAAATTCAAAGTAAAGCATAATTATATTGGTGGAAAGCTGAGAATCTCCTTTAAAAACCCTTGTCTCATCAATTTTGGGTAAAAAAAATGTCATCAGCCACATTCCCTACACATACCCATCATATTGCCACTTTTTGGCCCATCATGATCCTACACATACCTAGATAAATAAGTCTAATAAAGTGTAACCATATATTAGTGATTCAAAATAAAGTTGAATTTTGGGTGATTAGATTTTTAGCTAAATTAATATAAAGATAGGAGCAAGATATAACTTTTACATACAAATTGTCTTTGAAAGGACTAAAAGACTAAGTTTTTAGAAGGATTGAAAATTGTATCCATAATGTTATGCCAACATAGTACATGTTGATTTATGTGTTGTTAAGAGTAACATTATTTTTGGAGGTTTTCCTTGTAAGTTTTTCAAAGGAATGAAAAACTAATTTGAAGTTCTAATTGACTATGTATGCTTCCACATTTTGAAGTATTTCATTATTGTATGATTGATGTTAGCTTATTCAACATGAAGACATAATCATTGGGGGTGAAAAATGTTGTCACAGTAAGGTCTTCATACCCTACATTTTTTTCTTCTTTGTTTCTCCTCAACTCCCCCTGTTTCTCATGTCACCTTGACAATCACCCTCCATACTAGTTCTTACCCCTATTATCCCCTCTCTTCCCACCCCACCCTCAACATTAGACATACCACAATCCACTTTGATACACAATTGATTAGGTTTCTTGTCTCACCCTTCTCACATTTGGGTTTTATTCCCTCCCTCTTCCTACCACCATATCCATGTATGAATTCTTACACCAAATCCTTTGGGACATGTCCTTGATTCTTGTCCCCATACTATACATTACTCTCAATACCCTTCCCACCATGGATCCTACCCTATGAACTAATGGTATGACAATGAGTATGAATTCCTTCATTAGAGACCTTTCTTTTCCCTTGCTCATGACCCTCCCTCCATACTCATGATTTGTAGGGAGTATTATTATCTTCCAAGACATAAGAAGTAATATTTTTGTGCATTTAGATGGTTTACACTCTTTTTAGATCTCCACTACTCACTCTTTGGTTAAATTTTATTCTTAGAAAAAATATTGCTTATGTCATCACCCCTCACACATGGTTCTCCTATGCTAGTTCCCTCTATGATGTTCTTGAAAATCCTATAGTAATTGCATCCACTCCATTACCTTTCTCCTTTCTCTTTTCCACTTTTTGCAAGAGAGTTATTTTGAGCCTTTGCACCAACAAAGTAGTGGATTGTGCTCCAAGCTAATCTCATCAAATATTGTGTGGATTCCTTTTCCTTTCCACTTGCCACACTCTTTAAGGAGGTGGTGGTTTTTTAGGTTTTCCTTAGTCATGGTCCTAGCATATCTTTCACCCTATTCATAATTTTGGGGATCTCTCTATCCTTGGAAATTGCATGACCATTATGATTGGGCATACTTTGTCCATACGTTTGCCAAACTTCAAGTAATCATTGAGGGGACTCATCATAGGTATTTTGAAATATTTTGTTGTTTTGTCACTAACTCATTTGATTGCAAAATCCGACAAAAATTTTTGATGATAGATTTATAATTTGATGTATTGTCAGGATTTGATGTGTAATTTTCAATTTTTTTAAATTTTATCCCCGACGTTCATCAAAATTTTGACGAACCTGGGTTTCGTCGAAAGTACGATGCACAGTCTCATTGAAATTTCAAGGAACATTCAAAATAAAAATAAAAATGAATTTGTGGTCGACATAAATAAAAGTGAGTTCTCCTATTTATTGCGATAGTGTTTTGCTATACTTTTGAATTTTCTCTACTTGCAACAGTTTGTGGAGAACTAAGGACGATTTTCCTTAGAAAAATCAGAAAAAATTCAAGATATCGCCAGGTTGAGGGTAGTCATTGTCTTTTTCCAAAATTCATTTGTGAAGTCAAATTTGTACTTCTAGGTTTGAAAATCATATTTTAAAGCAACATCTCATCAAATTTCATTTTTACACTTGTGCATTTTGAGAATTTCATTTCCAATTTTTGTTGTGCAAGTTCAATATTCTGATTTTAGGAGTCTAACGGTTGGAAATCATAGTAAAATCAGAATTTAATAAGTTCTGGAATTACCATTTTAAAGTGTTTTTTGGTGTCATTAACTTCAGGCTATCTTCTCTTTTGTAGGGGTGGTTGCATGCCGAATTTTTTTGGTGTAAAGTATCAAAATTATTAGATTTTGTTACCCGTCTATGATTAAAAATTATTGGAGTGTGAGTTTGATATTTTTTGAAGATCTAAATATTCAAGCTTGGTAAAGAAAAATCATGTTAGATAATATTAGTCCAGAACAAAATGAAGAGACAGTTGCTAGAATGTGGGCTAGATTGAAAAGAAAGGGTGATGGGAAATGTTATTGTCCTTGCAATAATTGAAAGGGCTTAAAGACAAGAAGACTTTTAATTACAACTGAGAAACATTGTAGGTAGCATGGTCACATTGAAGGGGGGCATGATTATCTTCCATTGATAAGTTGTTCATTATATGTGTTTGTATTGATTGAATTTGTAAATGTTTATATCGTTTTAACATTTTTATTATATATATAAAAAATCACTTGATCATGATCATGGTTTATTTGTGTCTATCATTATTATAAAGGTGGGTGCCCTAGGGAACATGATATGGATTATCACAGCCCAGAGAATGTGGTTTTGCAAGTGGAGGAACATGGAGCTATGAATATCGAAGATGAAGTTAATGATCCTATGGAAGAAGATGATCATGCGCCAGAAAACACAGTTGAAGATGATGGTACAAATACATTGATCCATGACACATTTAGTGGCATAGCTAATCATGATGATCGAGATGACTTTGATGAAGGATCCCAAACAACTCTTCTCTTTGTTGTATTGTTGTTGGTGAACTTGAAGGTTATGAATGGTTTATCCAACATAGCAATCTCACGGATGTTAAGGTATGTCATTTATGTCATCTTTTTTCATCTATTTTAATTGTTGTTAGTTCATCACTAGTAAATAAAGGATGAAATATGTACCATTAATATTATTTATATTAACAAATTATTTTTTTGTTGTAGATTGATTGGTGAATTTTTTTACCACCATCAAATATTTTACCTCTCTCATACCGATATTTATTTGGCATTATGAAAGATATTGGAATGGAGTATCAAGCAATAGATGCATATCCCAATGATCATATTATATATCATAAACAACATGAATTTGCAATAGAATGCCCAAAATTTCATATCAATAGATATCGAATAGATCAACTAACAAAAAAGGTGCCTCGCAAGGTTCTTCGTTATATTCCCATTATTCCACGTATGCAGCAATTATTTAGGTGTGAAAGCTCAGCACAATTTATGGATTTCCATGCATGGAATAGAAGTGGAGATGACATTCTTCAAATGCCTATAGATGGTTCTGCATTTAGGGACATGGAAGAAAAATGGCCACACTTTAAAGAAGAACCTCATAATCTCAAGCTTTCATTGGTAGCAGATGGTGTCAATCCATTTGGAGAACTAAGATCTATTTACTCGGTGTGGCCTATTTTTGTTATCAACAATAACATTCCCCCATGGATGTCAATAAAGAGGGAGCACATAATGTTGTCAATGATTGTTCCAGGTATTTGTTTACATCAATTTTATTTAACGTAGTAGCATCTCATTTGTCTTATTTTTTGCATAATGACTTATATTTTTTCATTTAATAAGCATGTACATTAATTTATATATATTGCAGTAAAATGGTTATAATAATTATGTAATCTTTATGTTCATTCAATTAGGTAAGTACCAAGTTAAAGATATGAATGTATATATCGAGCCTCTTATTGACGAGTTACTAAAGTTATGGAATGGCATCACTATGTATGATGTCTCTAGACCAATAGGACAGACAATTTCAATTCCATGCAATGTTTGTATGGACAATTCATGATGCCCCAGCGCTAACACATATTTGTGTTATGTTATAACGTTCGACTACACTTTAACGATATTTAATTTTATGAAGTAGATATCATGCATGTTTTTTAAATAATCTATTCATTATATATAATTATGAAAATTGACATATTTAATCCAATTATATATGATCTTGCAGGTCTTCAAACAAAGGGAAAATTTGTATGTCCAATTTGTGGTCCAAAGATGAAATCTCGTCATTCAACAAGTTTAGGAAAGCAGGTGTTTGATGAGTATAGGAACTTCCTCCACATAAATCATAAGTATCGAACTATTGAAAAACATCTTTTCAATGGGAAAGAAGAGACTACATCAAAACCACGAAGAATGACACCTTGCCTATGGAAGTTGGAATATAATAGAATTAATCATCAAGGTTATACATCGGATCAAATTTTTTATCTATCATATATGATATGTTTGGAATTTATATTTTTATATTGTGTTGTGTTTACTCATGTTGTAATTGACAATGATTGTCATTGTTAATTTTTTTAACTTATATGCTTCATGAAGGTTGTCAAGGCATTAATGGTCGGCTTCCATAGGGACTGAAAAGTTATCCCAGATAATTTAGTAGGTTTCCCTACTATGAGCAGCTACAAATTGTGCATTTTTTTTATACAATACATATCGGAAACAATATAACAAAAACGTTATAGAAAATATTGGATGGAAGGTATGACAAAGAAAAAATTGTCAAAATTTATAGTGACATTCAGGAAGCCAATCATGCAATGAAAAATTTTATTCAATTGAATAGCGATGGAGACCAAATTAATATAAGTGCCCTTCCTTGGTTATTAATGGAGCAACAAAGCAATGCTATAAAAGAAGTCATACGAAAAATTTGATTTCCCACAAGATTTGTTGCGAACATAAACAATATCATAACAAAGAAAGGTGAATTTTGGTTAGGGATGAAAATGCATGATTGGCATACCTTCATTAAGTTAATTATTCTGGTATATTATATACACTTGTATACTGCATGTACTTTTCAGTATATTATGTTTACTACTTTTGGAAAAATAATGAAAAGATCATTTTATAATTGTTGCAGTATGTTCTACCTCTATCTCTCCTAGACAACTTTGACAACAATGTCAAGCAAGTTATATATGATCTTTGAAAATATATGACTTAAGTAGCCATATTTGTTCAATTCATTATATAGATCTTATAATTTCCATTTGTTTTACTTGTTATGTAATATATTGTATTATTTTGTTAAATCTCGTTAATATATTTGCACCTTGAATCACTTGTAGATGGTTGTCATCTAAATAAATCCATAAAGAAGATATAAATTATTGGAAGAGAAAAATTCCTTGTCAAATGTGTGAAATGCAAAAGTGTCTACCTTCGACATTTTTCAATGCACAAGAACACTACCTCATACACCAAGTTGAAGAGATTGAATTGTGTGGACTTGTACACACAAGGTCAATGTGGATGGTTGAAAGGTACTTGAAATTTTTGAAGGCTTTGGTTAGACAAAGAGCACATCTTAAGGGTTCTATGGTGGAGAGATATATGTTATACCCCATGGTGTACATTAGTGAATATCTTCTTAAGTTTGCAACAAAGATCCATGTAGATCACATTTGGGATCCCAACTCCATTAAAAAATTTGAAGGAGAGTAGTTGATGGGGAAAGGTAGATTGAGGAAAGTGAGAGGTAATTATAATATGGTCATGGAGACTAATTAGAATACATTTTACATATGGTTTTTATGTATATTGTACTTATTTAATTATTAATCTTCAATATACATCAATTATAAATTAAGGTTGTATACCGTGGTAATTAACTAATTACACGTCGTTTGTGAATTTCATTTTTTTTATACAATTGGTCGAGAGTGGGATGCAATACATTTGTAGGTCACAAACAATCTTGATTGAATGATGGTATGGATTGAATGATGTCAACAATCTGATCGTGCATTAACATGGGAAGGTGTGGCTTCATTGGTTAAAGAAGCTCATCGCAATGGAGATTCCAATGTTACACAAAAGGAAATTGATTTAGAATATGGTTTAAGAGATAAACAATTACATATAAATATATTAATCACCCATATTATTTAATTATTTTCAATTATATTCAGGTATATATGATGCAGAGGATCCAACAACACCAACAACATCATTTCATGAGGGTAAGTCAAACCTAATCAGAATCAGGAGAAGATCAAATTCTTAATTCACTTTCTTTTTCCTCAAAACTCATACAACTTATTTTGATTCTTCAATTTTATAAGACTTCAAGGCAACAAGTTAGTACTCCAATTTCAACAAACCATATGTCATTATCAGTATTCCAATTGACTCATTCAAAGCAAAAACCATATTAGAAAACTTTGACTCAATCAATCAAATTCACATCATTCTCAACCACCATATCAACATCTATACATTCTCTCAACCTTTCATAAGGAAAAACATTATGCTCACTTTCTACACAACCAATTACCAATCCTTCAAATTTTTGTATACATCATATCCTCAAGGCAACAAAACACTTATTCTAAATCAGATTCCAAAATGTCAATAACCAAACTTCAATCATTGAAAATAGTCTAAACTTCTCAAATAGCACCAATTCATTTTCCTTACAAGGAAAACTAACAAAGACCAATCCTTCTTGCTATCAACTAGTTAATTAGTCCTTCAAGACACAAGATTCATCATGTTTGAGAGAAACCAATTCAATACATCAATGTATAAATATTAGATCTGCCTCCTCTGTAAAGATACAAAGACACACAATAGAATCATCATTCTCAAAACAATATGCACTTCCTTTACAACCTTATTCAAGCATAAATTCTACTGTAACTCCATCCAAATGACAAGGTTCAAGTATTTAAGGTAACTCACTTCCCTGTACACAGATTTCCACTGTCCATGAAATCTAAACATTAATTAGCAATAGACCTCCATACCCTAGATTGGGTGAACCACTCACACTAGGTTCAAAACCAAGATCCAAAGGCACATTTAGAGACCTCTTCATGCCCATATCATCATAGTAAAAACTCATAATGATTTATATCAGAGAAACTAGCAGATTTCATACTATACGCCCAAGGAAGGCTACTAGAATAGGGCTATTTTACAAAGCATCCACCTTTTTTCCAACTCCAAATTGTTAGAAAAACTCAAACAGTCAAAGTAAAAGTCACAAAACACTAGATTTATCCACTTTCAAATATTGAAAGACCCATTTAGAAAGTGTATTAACAAACCCTTAATTTTAGGCTGGAAACACCCAAAATAGTGAGGGTTTTGTGATTATCACCCTTACAAGCCTCCAATACTCCATCCAACCATTGAAACATGCTCCATTATTTCTGAAAATCCTTTATAAACATCTCCTTGTACATGCATACATTATTTCTCCAATACCCTACTGGAAACCTTCATTTTCAAGAGGAAAACTTAGAAAATTAACTTTAAATCGGCAACACAGCACCATATTCTTGATACCCTGCACTCACACAAAAAAAAATCACATAAAGGACACCCTACTTATCTCATCCCACCATTTCTACTAGGCTTACATCAATGGGATGGGCCTTAAACTTCTTTAGGGACTCTCAAAATCATAGTGAAACTAACTCTATGCAAGACACAAGATTTTCTTTGATTCTTTTGCTGCTTAAAACTAACTTTCAAACTCTTTGACAATGAAAAGTACTCTTTCTCAAATGATATTGCACAAGGACTAACTCTTGGATGTTACCAAATCAGCAATACAAGTTAGGAGAAATAGAAAGAATGCTTGATAACTCAGAAAAATAGGGCTTTTATTCAAGATTTTGTTACAGAATTTCAAAATTCTGCTCTTCCACACCTTACCATGCTTTTTATAACTTTTTCCCTCTTAATAACTTCCTTTTCTAACTTCTCATCGGTTAAAACTACCTCTTATCTCCTAATATGCTTGATTTATGCCTTTTTGTTTACATAATATTGCATTACTTGTATTTTTTTGCATTTTCACCTCCTAGTGACTTCTTTTATGATTTGATTACATTCAAATTATCCTTTTCATGGCCTTGACACAAAAATTTAGACTTGAACATGTAAATTTAACATATTATCCTTTTGAAGGCATTTACAAGATCTAGGTGCTCCTACACCAATATATATGTTGAGATTTTTTTCTTTGCATACATTTAGCCAAGAATAAATATGTTTATCAACTGTCGATATTGCAATAATTTTTACATGTTTGACATATTGTGGGTGAAACACCACAAGTATATGTGGTGCAATGGTCATAAATTTTGAATCAAAAAGTTAGATGAAATGAAGAAAACTTGTGATTCTAGTATAACTGCAGTCTTTCAGGTGACTAATGTTTCATCTAGAAGCGACATACATCCAAAAGTCTCATAAATTTGATACTATGGGATTTTGGATGATATACTTGAGTGTGACTTTAAGTCCTCCAAATTAGTTCTATTCATTGTCCTATGGTACAAGCCACAATTGAATGAAAATGATTCTGAGAGAACTATTATTAAACATGACAATGGATTTACCATGGTTAATACAAGGTCGATTGAGTGAGCTAGAAATGAGCCCTATGTTCTTCCAAGCCAATGTGAGTAGGTATTTTACTCAGAGGTTTCAGGTAAACCAGGTTGGTCATTTGTTGTTAGACATGATCCAAGAAGAAGGCCGAAAAAGTATAATGTGGTGGAAGAAGAAGATACTGAAGAACTAGAAGATGATGTAGATGATTATTAGGATCGACAGTTAGTTGATGATGTGCCTAATGAAGATGTCAAAGAGGAGAAACTAGATCATGATGATGTAGGAGTTAATGTTCATGAAGATGATATTCATATGGATGATGACATTATTGAAACTAATATCAATGACAATGATGATGATATGACCAATCCTTACAATGTCGAAACTAGATTGGATGATACAGACAAAGATTTGGATGAAGAAGAAGATCAATGACATTGAAATGTATGAGTTATGTGATTATATTATCTATTTGATATTAATTTCTTGATAGAATTATATTTGACTTATGTGGTTACATAATTAATTCATGATGTTTACATTGACATATGTATGAGTTATGTGATTATATTATCTATTTGATATTAATTTCTTGATAGAATTATATTTGACTTTTGGGAGATCTAATTTTATGAATTTTTATCCATGTGCAGACCTAATGGGTTGTATCTAAACACTGAATATAAATTATATACATGTATATATGTATGCATGTATGTATGTATGTATGTATGTATGTATGTATGTATGTATGTATATGCATTTGAAAATGTAAATGTAAATACAATTACTGGATGCTCTCCTAGAACAATAAATGCAACATATCATTAAAGAAATCTATATCTATGTATATAAATGTGCATTTCTAAATGCAAGTGTAAATACAAAGAGCATATGGTTTTGTAGTGTTATAGATACAACATATCCATAAATTAATGTAATTGAAATTCTAAAGTCTTCAACACATATAATTCAAACTGTCAGGCACATAAATTTTTTACAACTTGTGTAAACGTGCAAGTGAATAATTGACAAAATCTTCTTGAGAAAGAATGGAAATTCTAGTTATGTGATTCTTCTTATTAATCCAACTAACACTTACTAATTGATGTGATTGATTAAAAGATTTTAATCCCTACTTGAGAGAACCAAATAACCAGATCACACATATATAGAAAATGTACAATGATAAACAGAGTTTAAACTTGTTATATCAATTTAAACATTAGAGAAGCATCAGAATGGAGACAATCAAATAACTGCATAAATTTAACAAACAACTGATACCAAAATCTTAATCCATGACTTAGATATCTTCATTTACTTCATCAAAATACATGCATCTGAGTCTCTATCTATGAAAGTATTTTGCTAGAAAGTTATCTATTGAATATCTCCTAATGCCTATATCTGTTGCATTACTATGGAAGAGATATAAATACATCAAAACTTGGAAGGGACATGTCCATTTACAAATGTTTTATTTTACTTAACTAATTAAAACAAGAGATTAGGCTCTATTTAGCCATAGATGAACATTTGATAAATGATGTAGATAATCCTATCATTCATGAGTATCGACATCTCTTAATGTGTTCCTGGCTAATATTTCCACCTTTATCATCCTTTCATTCTACTCGCAGCTCTCATCCAATGTCTAATCCTTCCTTGTAGCATTTTCCAGAATTCTCTGCAGCATCAATTCACATTCTTTGATCCACTTGGATTTCTCTTTCAACTTTTCTCCATCTTCAAATAGTGTAGGTAGTCCCATATTCATAACATCAACCAACCCATTTTCATCTTCTCTAAGTTCCTCATAAACATCCTTGTGTTTCTTTATAATATGGTCACCCATACCAATGGCCACACTGTCAGGAACATCTCTTTCATTTAATTCTCTGAGCTTTTCTTGAATCCTGCCATCAATTCTCTTGTGTTCCTATCATGTAACATGGTTCTTTGAATATGCTCCCCATAGCTTATTCAACCAAATCATTAAGTTGGCCTGCCTTTTTCTGATTATTGTAGCGAGTGTATCATATTTACCTTGTGAATATGCAGTTGAATCATCCCAATGATCTTTTACCTATGAGATTTCACCATGCTTAATTAATTTAAGAGGCCCCATTGTGACTCCTAGCATGTCCTTAAAAAGATAATTTTCTCTCATGATCCTTTCATTACTCATTTTGTACATTTCCTTTTCTTTGATCAACATTTGTATTTGGGCTTTATTCAATTTTGCCACATTAATCCCAATGTCTGTAGTCACCACAGGATCTACCTCTCCAACCTTCAAAGTCAAGACATGTCCAAATTCTTTCTTAGTATCAATCACCACTACTTTCTATGAGGTGGATACAAGGCCCATATCATGAATGTTCCTTCATCTAGGTTATATTTGGATCCAACATATATTTTTGTCATCCCCTCTAGACTAAGCTTGTGTGTGGCACTATTATCCTTTAAGAATCTATCAAAGACCAATGCAAAATTCAAATCTAGCCCTAGAAAGATCATAACTCCAGCATCCTCTAACATTTTCCTTCCTTTATCGAGGGTCTTATTAGCCATTTCTCTATCCATAGTTAATTTCAAACTATTTAGTAGCTACTCCTCATTGATTGGTGTAATATTATCAAATGTCTCCCTTATCTCCATGCCCTTTTGTTTATACAAGAAAGATCTGAATTCTAAAGAATTCACAAATTCATTATCTGCTACAAATGACCTATATGCCATCTCTCTGGTGTCTATATCTTGGCTCTCTTCAACACTTGGTTCTCTAGGAGGCCAGTTGTAATCTTGAGTTTTTAATCTAGAAATCCTACTGGGTAGGTCTAGTGGCATATCTTCTCTAGATTCCTAAGCTCTAGAAAAAGGGAACCCTATATCTGACAACCCTTGGTTGTATTCCTCCACCACTCTCTCTGCTTCCTCTGCCTCCAAATTTATAATCATGTCATCAAACTGATAAGGCACATGATCATATCCTCCAAAGTTTATCCTTTGTCTAGTAGAATTGATATATCCCTTTGTATCAAAACCTTTTCTTGGTGGACCCTTATTCATATTATACTACATTAATTTGGAAAAGATAAAATCATATCCTTCCTTTGAAAGCATAGTAAAATCACCAAAGCAAAGAGTACTAGGCATAAATGCCTATTTCTCGAATGAGCCAAAATTCATGAAACTAGAAAAATCCATGTCTTACAATTTCCAAATATGCAATCCTATTCAGGACTGTTTTAGGCAAAATGAATGGAGAATCTTCAAAACCAAACACCCTTACAATAGTATCATCTTCCAAGAAATACCAGTCTCCCCAATTGTGATCAATGGGTCCATTAAAGTCCTTAATTCTGAGGAAGCATTTTATTTCATCAGACAATGAGTGCGCGCAAGGATGACTATAGAATTCATATACTGGCTTTACAAAATATTCTTCAAAATACAGGTAATTGGAATTAGCAAACCTACTATCCCAAATGGCATTCCACAATTGAATGGGTAACAATTTTCCCTCTTTATCAAACTGTGAAACCTTCAACTTTTCTAGCCAAATCCCTAACTCTTGTCTAAAGTACAATACTAGATGCATTAAAAGAGAATAATGCCTAAGGTGCAAAATAGGGGATTTATTCTTGATTTACATCAATGCTAAGTTGAGTTCCTTGGAGACAAATGAAGCATAGTCGAAAAACCTAGAATTATGACATTGAATGTCAATTGCAATTACCATGGGAACAATGGAAATATGCTCAGGAACTTTCATACCCAACACTTGTCCTACCGAGAAATAGGTATATCTCATATAGGGCTCGAATAAGTCCACATGGAATGGAGGCCCATCGCCATCGTCAAGGGGGATAGTTTTACCATCTTGTTTAATTCTATGTAAAGGAAACCTCCAACCCTTGTAAGTGGTGTCCATTCTCCAAAACTTCTTTTCCAACTCTTCATTCACAATTTTTCTCATTACTCCACCCTTCCAACTTAAAAATCTCACTTATTGAAGCCTCTAATATGTATATGAAGGCTTTCCCAGATGGTCCACATATGGACTTAATTTTTAAGTCATAGTGGGTGGCCAACAATTTTACCAACTCTATATTGACAAACACATTAGGGAAAACCATCTTTCCCAAATTTAGATGCCACGAATTACAAACTAGCTCAAAACGATCTCTTCGGTGAAAGTGGAATCTAAAAAATTCATAGCCTCTTATTGGGGTCCAAATGTCTCCTATGTGCTTTCATTTTTATCCAATTTTTCCACTTCTACCCTCAGTTGCATGGAGTGCCTACCTCTGGGCCCAGAGCCAAGCAATTGGTCAATTAAATCCTGATTTAGCTTTCATTCAGCACCCTCTAGCTCAATTCTAGACTCAACTTTCTACTTCTTACTCTTAGGGTGACTGCTCTCACTTTGTTTTCTACCTTTCAACTTCCTTGAGTTGGTGGCTTCCATATTACTCACTTAAAATTGCAGAAATGAAAAAGTTAAAATGCAGAGGACTTACTGGTTTTGATTGATGTCTTTCAACTGAAACAATTCTTTGGTGCTTTGTTTGTCTCCTTGTTTCCTTCGCTACCAATTTGCAAAAATGTTCATTTTGCAATGATTTCCTTTCAATTTATGAAATTACATGTACTTTGTGGCACCATTAATTTTTTAACTCCATGCACGAATGTAATAGATTTTTGAATTCCTTACTATCACATCAAATGAATTGGTTGGAAAGACACCTTCAAACTTTGAGAGATCTGTACATTAGACCCCAACCAATGTTCATTGAATACTCTGTTGATTGGGGTAACACTCTACACATCTGACCAATGTTAACACATGTCTCGTATACATCGCCAAGAGTCACCCCGACAATCATTTTGGTTCACTTGTTTCTTCATCGGCCTGACTTTTAGTATCGCTAACACATTCAGTGGTTCCTCTGATGTTATAAGTCTCACCGATAACACATCAAATGAACTGGTCAGCAAGACACCTTCAAACTTTGGGTGATCTATACATTAGGCCCCAACTAACGTTCACTAAATACTCTGCTAATCAAGGTAACACTCTACACATCTTACCAATGTTAACATTTATCCCATATATATTGCCAAGAGTCACCCCGACAATCATTTTGGTTCATTTGTTTCTTCATCAGCCTAACTTTTATTATCGCTACAACATTCAGTGGTTCCTCTGATGTTATAATTCTCGCCGATAACACATCAAATGAACTGGTCGGCAAGACACCTTAAAACTTTGGGCAATCTATACATTAGGCCCCAACCAATGTTCACTGAATACTCTATTGATTGGGGTAACACTCTACACATTTGACCGATGTTAACATTTGTCCCGTATACATCACCAAAAGTCATCTCGACAATCATTTTGGTTCATTTGTTTCTTCATCGGCTTGAATTTTAGTATCACTAACACATTCAGTGGTTCCTCCAATGTTATAAGTCTCATCAATAACACATCAAATGAACTGGTTGGCAAGACACCTTAAAACTTTGGGTGATCTATACATTAGGCCCCAACCAATGTTCATTGAATACTCTGTTGATTGGGGTAACACTCTATACATCTAACCGATGTTAACATTTGTCCCATATACATTACCAAGAGTCACCCTGACAATCATTTTGGTTCATTTGTTTCTTCATCAGCCTGAATTTTAGTATCGCTAACACATTCAGTGGTTCCTCTGATGTTATAAGTCTCATTGATATCTTTTCTTTTGGTCTTGAATATGTTGCAAAAACTCCTGTCGATATTCTCCTGTCAATGTAACTTAGTGGGTCAGGTGAACATTCAGGATTTACACCAATTGCACATGTCTCACTAATATATTCCCAGTGCTCCTATCAGTGAAAGAAATGATGGTCTCACCAATGCAACTTCATTGATGAGACTTAAATTTTTAGGCTAGCATATATTTTTCATGCCAAGATGACTTGCCTTTCTGATAGATTATCTTCATTGATGCAACCATAAGCCAATCTCCCCGATATGTATTCTTTATTAATCTTGATCGCTACAATAGTTTTGATGTCTCATCAATGTGCTAAAAAGTGCTTGTAACCCATAATAGGTCAGGAAGACCCATACTAGCTCATGCCGATGTGATTTTTTTGACACAATATCTTTGATCAGAAGGATTTTCAGGAGTAGAACAAGGTGACCATGGATAATTATATTCTATAGTTCCAATTACATCCTTTTATGACTCAAAATGTAGTTAATTATTACTGAGAAATTTACATGAGTAAATCATTATAAAATTTTGAAAATTTTATAGTTCCAACAGACCCTTCTTCATGTTGTATTGCAGCAATTTGTTGAGAACCATATCATATCCATCCCTTGCTAATACAGTGAAATCATCAAAGAAAGGAAGAGAGGTGGAGATAGAGAGTTGATGGATAGGGGGGATAGGGAAGGAGAGATGGTGAGAGATAGAGAGGGGGAGATAGAGAGGGGGAGGGAGACAAAGGGATATAGATAGGTAGAGGAGGAGAGATAGAGAAGATGGGGAGAGATAGAGAAGAGGGTGATATAGAGAGATAGAGGGGGATGGTGAAAGAGATAGAGAGATCATGATAGAGGTAGAGAAATATATGGATAGAAAGAGATAGAGAGAGGACTGAGAGGGAGATAAAAAGAGAAATAGAGATAGAGATAAAGAGTAGGAGAGATGGAGCTAGGGAGAGATGGGGTGAATAAAAGAGAAAGGGGAGAGAGGGAGAGATAGCTCAATAGATAGAGGGGGGAAGAGGGAGTGACATAGATAGTGGGAGATATAGAGAGATAGAGATAGGGATATATGGGAAGAGAAAGAGAGATGGATATATATGGGAAGAGAAAGGAAGAGAGGTGGAGATAGAGAGTTGATGGATAGGGGGATAGGGAGGTACTAGAGATGGTGAGAGATAGAGAGGGGGAGGGAGAGAATGGGATATAGATAGGTAGAGGAGGAGAGATAGAGACTAGGGGGAGAGATAGAGAAGAGGGTTTAGGGTTGAGGGAGATAGAGAGCAACAAGGAGAGATATATAAATCATGTTCCTTATATCTCTATCTATTCATCCTTATCTCTTTATCTCTCTACCTTTCTCTATTTCTTTGTCTCCCTTTCTATTTGTATGTTTCTCATTATCTCCCTCTCTCTCTATATTTTCTTCCCTATATTTATCTTTGTCTCCTTAAGTGTGCAATGGGTACATTGAAGAGGTCTTAAAGGAGAATTATCATATCTTTAATCAAATGGAATGATACCTTGAAAATAACTCCCCAAGGACACATGCCATCCTTGGATTGTTGACATGAAACAACCAATCAAAATTTAGTTTCTCTTTTCCCTCTCTCTTTTCCTTTGTATCTCTTATATTTCTCTCTCTCATGCTCTCTCTCTCTCTCTCTTAGCTCTCTCTCTCCCTATCTATCTAAGTTCATCTCTTTCTCTCATTCTCTATCTTTTTAGTTAATGTATCTCTTTCTATTAGCTAATAGGCTACATATATTGTGAAATTTGAGCTTGAAAAAAATCTCATGCATGGAAACCACTATTATGTAGTTGTCTTTATATAGAGAGGGGGAGATAGAGAGGGGGAGGGAGACAAAGGGATATATATAGGTAGAGGAGGAGAGATAGAGAAGATGGTGATATAGAGAGAGCGGAGGATGGTGAAAGAGATAGAGAGATTGTGATAGAGAGTCGATGGATAGGGGGGATAGGGAGGGACTAGAGATGGTGAGAGATAGAGAGGTGAAGATAGAGAGGGGGAGGGAGAGAAAGGGATATAGATAGGTAGAGGAGGAGAGATAGAGAAGAGGGTTTAGGGTTTAGGGTTTAGGGTTTAGGGTTTAGGGATATAGAGAGCAACAGGGAGAGATATATCAATCATGCTCCCTATATATCTATCTATTCATCCTTATCTCTTTATCTCTCTACCTTTCTCTATCTCTTCGTCTCCCTTTCTATTTGTATGTTTCTCATTATCTCCTCTCTCTCTATATTTTCTTCCCTATATTTATCTTTGTCTCCTTAAGTGTGAAATGGGTACATTGAAGAGGTCTTAAAGGAGAATTATCATATCTTTAATCAAATGGTATGCTACCTTGAGCATAACTCCCCAAGGACACATGCCATCCTTGGATTGTTGACATGAAACAACAATAAAAACTTAGTTTCTCTTTTCCCTCTCTCTCTTTTCCTTTGTATCTCTTATATTTCTCTCTCTCATGCTCTCTCTCTCTCTCTCAGATCTCTCTCTCCCTATCTATCTAAGTTCATCTATTTATCTCATTCTCTATCTTTTTAGTTTCTATATCTCTTTCTATTAGCTAATAGGCTACATATATTGTGAGATTTGAGCTTGAAACAAATCTCATGCCTGGAAACCACTATTGTGTTGTTGTCTTTATATAGAGAAGGGGAGATAGAGAGGGGGAGGGAGACAAAGGGGTATAGATAGGTAGAGGAGGAGAGATAGAGAAAAGGGGGAGAGATAGAGAAGAGGGTGATATAGATAGATAGAGGGGGATGGTGAAAGAGAGAAAGATCGTGATAGAGAGTTGATTGATAGGGGGGATAGGGAGGGACTAGAGATGGTGAGAGATAGAGAGGTAGATAGGGGGAGGGAGAGAAAGGGATATAGAGAGGTAGAGGAGGAGAGATAGAGAAGAGGGGAGAGATAGAGAAGAGGTTTTAGGGTTTATGGAGATAGAAAGCAACAAGGAGAGATATATCAATCATGCTCCCTATATCTCTATCTATTCATCCTTATCTCTTTATCTCTCTACCTCTCTATCTCTTTGTCTCCCTTTCTATTTGTATATTTCTCATTATCTCCCTCTCTCTCTATATTTTCTTCCCTATATTTATCTTTGTCTCCTTAAGTGTGCAATGGGTACATTGAAGAGGTCTTAAAGGAGAATTATCATATCTTTTAATCAAATGGCATGCTACCTTGAGTATTAACCTCCCCAAGGACACATGCCATCCTTGATTGTTGACATGAAATAACCAATCAAAATTTAGTTTCTCTTTTCCCTCTCTCTTTTCTTTTGTATCTCTTATATTTCTCTCATGCTCTCTCTCTCTCTCTCAGCTCTCTCTCTCCCTATCTATCTAAGTTCATCTCTTTCTCTCATTCTCTATCTTTTTAGTTTCTATATCTCTTTATATTATCTAATAGGCTACATATATTGTGAGATTTGAGCTTGAAACAAATCTCATTCCTGGAAACCACTATTGTGTCATTGGAAAAAAAGTTTCAATTGTCATTTAATGGTAAACCAGTTGTAGTGTAATGGTAAAATCCTCTAAAATATCAGGTAAAATCCTATGTATATTATTATAAAATAATAAATATAATTATATTATATATAATTTAATCTAATATTACTATTATATTAAATATATATTATATTAATTATATTTTAGATTGGGATAACACCAGGGAAAATATAGAATATATACTTTCATGAAGAAAGAACATGAATGTCTATTAGTAATCTACAAGAATGAGCTACAAAATATAAATCTAATATAGCTAATATATATTTAACTAATATATACTTAACTATATTGTGGAATATTAAAACCTAGCTAAATGATGCATAATTTTCAATTTAATTAACATACTCTAAAACATAATGAAACCAGGTTGTAGCTCATCAAATTGGAGAAGTGAAAGGTCAATACCAATGCCGAGGAAGAGTTTGGAGGAGTGAAAACAAGATCAATACCAGTGCCAAGGAAGAGTTTGGAGTTAAACAAGGTCAATACCAGCACCGACGAAGAGCAGAGGAGTGAAAACAAGGTCAATACCAACACTAAGGAAGAGTTTGGAGGAGTGAAAACAAGGTCAATACCAGCACCGAGGATGAGGTTGAGGGAACTCAGGGAAAATCAACAACCAAGGGACAATGAGTACTGTAAGTTTGGCACCCCCATTCTCTTTAACTTGCAATTTTCATGCCTAGTTTCCAAAGTTCATCTCGTACATTGGCATCCCCAAAGTTCTAGGATTTCATCACACATAGCCTTCATCGCATGATTCTAAAGCAATTGTAGACTTAGTACAAGTATATGCTAGGATAAGATAGATCAAATGAATGGAAATAGAGGCATACAATTCTTTTTTAATACCTCCACCACAAACATATGCAAGGAAAGGTCTCCTCCCTTCTTGGTAGTGATAACCTCCTCCACACACAACCCTTAAAAATTATGAATAGAGGAATATAATCTTTGAAGAACTCAAAGTTGATTCTCTCCTACCTGATGCGATTAGTCATTTTATCCTTACAAAAATTTATAGTGATTACTAGAGGCACATAGACCAATTCTTCATAATAGAAAAATTTGATCATACTTTTCCAATGATGGCATTATGAGAAAACCTCAGGTTAAATGAATAATTCCTAGCTAAGTTATTTAAATCATGTCCAACTGTATAAGAGAAGACTATTGATATGTGTACTTGGATACCATGGAGAAAGGCTCTTTGGGATCTTTCATCAATCAAGGTACTGTTAAATTAAAAGTGAGAATGAAGAATCTTTCCTAGAATGGTGGTCATCCCATTATAGCTCTTAGAGTTGTTAGAGATATTTTTGTTTTGAAGTAGAGATTGGACCATCAAATAGTGCCAGCATGACTCTACCAATATATCCATCAAATTGACAAACCCTCACTTAACAACCATAAATTCACAAGAAAATTTCCCCTGTCAACCCTAGGGAATCAATTCAATGCCAAGTTTATTGCTTTAATAGACCCTTATATGCAATGAACCTCTATCATACCATGTTTCACACCAATCCACTGAGTTACAACTCCAAGACAGTGGGTGGATTGGTGGATGTCATTTCTATTTAGCCCTCAAACCCTTACACAGGAAAAATAGGGCAGTCCCTATATTTCATTGTTTTCTCCCACAAGACAGTGATCTCAAAGCATATAAAGCTTGTACGAACACATATATTTATCTACACTAGTGATCTCTGAACATTTCAAGCTTGTACGGATCCATACAACACAAAAGAACTTCAAAAAAATAGTAAAAACACATAAAATTGCTTCAAGAACGTGGTATTTGATATGAAATTTTGGTATCAACAATTGCAATGGGATGGGAATACAATATGATAGAATTGGGATTAGAAATGCATCATTTGAAGCATCAAACCAATATGCAAAGATGAAAGAAAGTGCTAACCCCTTAAACTAAAAAAATTTCTTTTAACTTTAAGTTTGTTGGGTAGCCAATTCTCTTAAGTTATCAAATCCTACCATAATACATAATGAAAATGTTGTTGTTTCAAATGACTATGAGCACTAACCTTCACTATTTGAAGATGTTGAAACCTTGTCATAGAGAACTAGAACATTGATGCAACCACTCATCCTACCTTAAAACATACCAAAATTCTCCTATCAATTAGACATAGGAAGATTTAAGATGAATTAAACATTTTTTATTGCCAAAGCATAAACTTACGATGACTTAACTAGGCCTAGTACACACTCCCTCCTTGTTAACCACTTAGACATATGGAAATTAAATGTAAATTTTATGTTGTTTTTAGTCATGTAGGTGTCCAATAAACCACTTTGTGGTGTTTCCCTTCAAGTTTATTTACTTGAATGAAGAGAAAAATTCCTTTGATTACAATTATATAATACATTTGAGGCCTTGGTTGTGTAACTGGTCCAGACCATAGTCACATTTAACACTTGTTACAAAGTTTGGGAGTTAAAACGTTAAGTAGATTTGATTTGTGATGGACACATTTGGACGGTAGTAACAATAACTTGCAATCTATCAAGACTTGATTAC